>OY855908.1:34989304-35706804 GCA_963693305.1 Meandrina meandrites
AGTTTTACAATAGATTGATGAATCAATGACATTTATTTGGAGGATATGTGATATCTTTCCATCTTTGATTCGTTTCAACAGTAATTGCCGGAGCACCCGGGCCGGAGCAGACCCAGAGTTATAGGCAGAATTTATCTCCAGATTTTTACGTAAAAAAAATTTGACGTTTAATCTGTGCTCTCTTCATTTCAGTGTCATTTCACAAAGATACAAAGATAGAATCATTTAATTCTCAGGAAAAATTCATGACTCCATGGAGATTTTTATTATCCTAGTTATCACTGGAATAACAGACTCAATACAGGACTTTAGTAGTGGCGTGGGGATATGATCGAGGAAATACTCAAAATGTACGTAGGATCGAAACTAAACAATCAAATAGAAGACACGTTTCCTGACAGGTCCGCAACTGTTTGCAACGTTGTTGACTGTTCAAATTTTGTTGTAAATCTATTGTTTTCCTTCTAGAACGTCATTGGTCCGTTTCTATAAAAGGTCACTATCCACTATTCTCAATTAAACGTTCTGATTGGTTATCTTTGTTCCAAGTGGCCCTGTTCGAGTAGTCGCACTGCTAATCTGCCCAATTTACAGAATGTTGACACGTTTGCCGTGTTAAAGTGCCCTGCCGACATTTCGAGACATTTGTTAAGATCTTTTGTATTCGGGCTTATTTCCCGAGGACTGTCCTATCAATAAGCAAGGCCAATTCTAAGGTATGAGTACGATACACGATGCCCAATTATGATTTTAGATATGATTATGTTTGGAAAGGAGCCTACAAAATCGAAGTTTCCGTTCGAATCGGGTGTTCAGGTTTTTCATCTAGCTCGCGTAATTTCTATGGGCCAAACTAGCTATTTAGATATGATAAACAAGTATCATAACGCTTTACATCTATTTAATTGTCAAGAGATACGTACTCTTAACTAGAAGACTTATGATCTACTGATATCATTACTTCGACAAATTATTTAGCTCGACAAAACGATCGAAGGACAAGCTGCAAACCATGTAAAAACTAAATCAAGGCAAGAAGTTTTCCTCATTCCGTACTGGCGTATTGAAACTGCTCCATTTTCGGTAAATTCCATCCGCCTTTGTTGGCTCCTCCGGGCTATTTCGAACTTTTCTAGATTTTACAAAAAGCTAAACTCACTGGAACTTTTAAGTTATAGCGGAGCATCCATAGCCATAGAAATTAGTCGACCCATTAAGCCGAGAAAATTTGGATGTCACGTACGTACGTACGTACGTCCGCCCGTCCGTACGTACGCACAGATTAGGCCTGAGAACGAGCTTGCCTGTGTCCTTGATTTGGAGTCCTTCTTTCGCAAAAGTGACAAAAAAAAACAACATATTCGGTTCGTTTTGAGTTGAGTTACCTGTCGTAAAAATTTGTAAGAACACTGCATTACTTCAGGGTTTTTTTCTCATGTTATAATAACAGGAAGTCGAAAACTGCAGGGTTATGCCGGTGGTGGTATGAAGATTGAAAGCATCCGATTTATAGTAAAAAGAGTTTAAAAAAGAGCTTATCAGCGTCGCCGTCCATAAGATAAGCTCAAACCAAACTTGAAAACAGTGATAAAATATATTTTATTCACCCCGCTCACAAAACACGAAGACTTCCTAGCTCAAATACTTTGACAACTGGTAGGTTTTAAATTCTGTACAACTGAAAATGACATCAATTCGATTGAGTGCACAGTTTCAGAAAGCGGTAATTCGAGATGATAAGAATATTTGCAAATCACAGCAGCATAAAAAAGCATGAAATCTCAAATCAATTGGCAGAATTTCTAAACTAATACTAAATTGACACAAGTAATGCTTGCCATTACTTTTACTATTAATAAAAATACTCCGTTATATTTTCTGAAGGAATGTAGTAATTATCGATTGAAATCTTCAAAACAACAGCTTCAACAAAGACGAAAGTCGCCGTGAAATAATGCGTATCAGACCACAATCACTGTCCGTCTCAGTTTGCCGGTTCAAAACCCTCTTCTATTTCCTCTTCACTCTCTGCCATTTGCAGTAGTAGCTAGTAGTAGCTAGTAGTCCAAAGCCAAACGTTCGCAGATTTACGCGTGCCAGAAGCCGACTAGATCAGTCTCAGATCAAAAGGCGTGTGAATTTTAAACCAGGCAGAATGTCGAAACATTAGTTTATAAGTAACTAACCTGGCTAATAGGTAGACTATAAGCAGTAATGCGTTACTTAATACGTTAAATTTTATATCTCTGACTGGTTGACTAGATAAGTTAATGGTTTTAATACAAAACCAATGTTAGCAAATGTTTTGGGATGAGTGGAAAAATACTTGTTGTGACGCCCACAAAAGCTAGAGCGCTCTTGTAGCTTCCTGTTTCTCGTACTTTCTGATGAAATACGTCTCGGGCTCGGATTTTTGGATCAATACGTCTCGGGCTCGGATTTTACAAACAAATTCAAGTCTCGGGCTCGGATTTTTAAACTAGGGTCTCGGCGTCTCGGCAAGGCTCGGATTTTACCATTCGCCACCCCTAATGCAGGATCTCACGGCTTCAAAAATATGCAGAATTTTGAAGCTTTGATACATTAGTAGCTACATCTTGAAATGAGAATTAATCTAAAACAAAACTTCCTTCAAGTTTCTTTCATTTGCCCAGTTTACGTTTGGAATTTTAGGCTTCTAGAAGCGTATTGATTTTAAAAGCACATGGTGACATCTGATATGCAGCGTGCGGCCGACTTACCATCGCGTTGTTGTTTATTTGATAATTGTGTTCAGTTTACGACCTATTACAGGCAAAGATTTACTACAGTACTTCGGAAAATGCAAACAAGTATTTTTTTTGTTAATAGTTATAGTGATGGATAGCATAAAAAGCAATCTGAGTGTTAATTTTGTGGAAGGAATTCAGTAGTTTTCCGCTATCTCACGGCACCATGATTCGCAAATTATTATCCCCAATTTTCGCTGTACCAAGATAATACTACTGGTGGTTAAATAAATGTCAGTAACAGTTGTACAGAATGAAAACCTACCTTTCACCAGAGTGTTTTGAACTAGTGTTATATTTTGTAGAAAGAGTTCGTGTTTTTGCGAGTTGTTAAAATGATGCGCGGAGGTGAAGAAATTTTTTCACCGTCTTCAAGTCTGGTTTCGGATCAATTTATCAAGGTTGATAATTAACAATTCAACTCATGAATTGGCCTTTCAGCGTGTCTAGTTTTAATAAACATTTACTTCAGAAAGGAATTATTTGTCTGAATTTAGTACGCATATGGTATATTTTTCCCACTCGCACGTTTGTGTTAAATACCGTAAAAGAGCCAGGAATTGTTTTTTTTTTTTTTTTGGGGGGGGGGGGGGGGGGGAGGGGGGGTGGGTTTGGGTGCGCGCTAATAAAAGCCTTCTGGACTGTGAGTCAATGGGTTAATGCATCGCAAATCACTTTCGATACTAGCATTTCCCCAACGCATACTCCATACGAAATAGTCGAATCTCGAAGAGATTTTTGATTAAGTCTGTAAACAAAGCACATTCAGGAATGTTAATCGAGACAATCGGTGTCGTGAAAACACGGCCTCTGGCTTGCTTGCGATTAGTACCACTACTAACTCCGGTTTAACTTGCACCCTGGTTTGCTGAATAGTTGTGGTCGTGTGAGTAAGGTTTTAACCCTTTCTTGCCATGAATGTTCCGCGATGTTCCGAGATGAAAGTAAAACTAAGACAATCGGGATGAGAAATTTAAAACTGCGGACTGTGGAGAATGTCAAACATGTTGTATCGAGGTTGTTAGAAAAATTTACAAACTGAGAACAAGAAAACAGTCTTTCACGTTTGTTTATCAGAAAAAGATGTAGCATATTATTGAATCTGAAATCTGTCAGGATTGTCACAATTTCAAACGCCTGCCAAAGAAAAAAGGTCAAGTGTCACAATAATTAGGTTTCAATTGAAACGATATCGGGCACAGTGCACTGGTGTCATGAAACAAAACAAAACAAGACTGTTGTTACATGAGATATTGTGATAAACAGGTAGACAGAATGTCCATCAGACGAATCATTTACATCATTATTAGCAATGTCTAAGATCGATACCTGTTCTGTACGCGACAATCACGGAATATTGGCAAAAATGTCAGTGCTTAAAACGTGCCCCTGGTACGTGTCTTCTTTCTTTCGAACTGAACCACTACACTGACAGCGGCTGGTTTACATTCTCGTTCAAGTCACGAAATTTTTGTAATTCAAATTTCAAAGGCCCTTTGGTTGGGCTGTCTCGTGTCAGTCACAAAGAGATTAAAATATACTTTACTAAATAGTTATTATAAAAGTAAATGTTTTGCTAAGCCGCAAAAAGATTGTATGTTATTTACGCTTGCAATATTTACAGGAAGTTCATTAAAGACTTTCGCGCCACTAAAAAAATAGGTGTTCTTAGAAAATTTACCATATCCGGGGATAGGGAAAGCAGAGACGGGGGAACATTTTGCTGGGATAATATTTAGTCTTCTTTTTCCATACGCGGGAAAAAAAATGCGGGAAAACAAAATGAGAGAACACATATTATTTATGATTTTTACCAAAAAACGTCAGTCCTCTCTATTTCCGACGTAAACTGAACGCAAGAGGAATTGAGTGTTACTCGAAGCACTCGTCCCCCACGTCACCTCCTTGCGCCGACGTTTTGCGCTGTTTTCCATTTCTTTTGTTATTTATTGCCCGTTTTTAACGATCAAAGAACAATATCAGAAAATAGAGTATTTCATACATGTTTCTTGTGACGAAAACGCTGAAAATAGAAATGCCGATATGTTTGTAACGAACGTTTTACACATATCCAGGGAAATAGCATTCCCAAGGTAAATAACACCCAGGTAAACTCACCGCGGGAATACGTTACCGAGGTGTTTGCGGTCACACACTTAACACTTTACGAAGGTCAATTTTTTCTTCCTTTTTTCGGCGCGAAATGCGAAAATGGGTAATTCAAGGGTGTTTGCTTAGCATCATCTCGCTTTTATTATTTATACTGTTTCGACAGTCCTCTACTGCTTTGTTATGTCAGTGTCTCAAACAGCGAAGAAATAGAAGGCGAAGACTCCGTTTATATAAATCTCTTTGTTAGATTTTTCTAAACCTTGAGATGAAATCGAAATACATATAAGAAGACGCACTATAGATCTTCCTTGACTAGTGTTGTATTTAAACGCCAAATTTCTAAAAAAATAGCATTTACTTACAAATCAGCAAGCCATCAAGCTATGATTCTAAGAAAGACCACGTTTTTGCTGCCTTGAACACGCAAAGTTGACCTCAGGAAATCTAAACCTCACGCCATCATATTTAATTTCAAATTTATCTGTTTATTTTATTTGCTTATCTTTGAGGTTTGCCTCGCGATTGGTCATTTTATCTTGGGGTACTTGGAAAACCTACCTATTTGCCTCGGTAACTTTCATAGGCGATTCTTTTGTTCTTTTTCACACCGCCATAAATTTACCTTGGGGGAACATTTTGCTGAGATAATTTTTAGTCTTTTTTTTCATAAGCGGGAATAAAAATGGTGAACAGGCCATGAAAATGACAAAACACCCAGGAAAACAAAATTACAAAGCACGCGGAAAAACAAAATGACAGAGCACATATTATTTATGATTTTTGCTTTTACTTCTGATAAGAGGAAAACACGCCAAGCTTCTCTTCATAAATGAGAATGACAAGGAGAGAAAGACCCTATGCTGTTCAATGATGTCCAAGATAAAAAAAAGGTAGTGCTTCAGTGCTTAAATATGAAAGGAAATAAACTTAAAAAGAGTAAATCATGTGTTTGTGAAACGAAACAAATCCTTCAGATTGATCGGCCTTCTAAGGTCAGCAAATGTACATAGCTTTATAATACGATGCGTCCTCTCTTGCACCGTATCGTGATAAAGATGCCTTTTGTCTGGAGTAGATAGTAAATTCAAAAGGGTATGCGAGTGCTGACTCCCATAATTTGTCAGAAATCTCTTCATTTATGAGCAGGAATACTGAGCCTCTATATGTCCTATATGTAAGCGAAATCCACGTGTTCGGAAACAGACCGATATATTTTGATTCTGTTGTTGAGAAATTTGTAGCCACCCTCAGATTTCTCCTGCTGTTAATCCGCCGTACGCAAAAAGATGGCAACTGGTACATTTACCTATAATGCATAGCGCGCGAAAACTGCAAAAACGCTCATAAAAGCGAACAGAAAAGCTCCACAACCTTGAAACCCAGCATGAATAATGTTGTTAGTACGGGGATGAATTTTGCAAAAACATAGCATTCTGTGTGCCATATGGACTGTGTTAGGTTCGCAAGGTATTGTGGTCAAATGTACCGCCGCCATCTTGAAAACTTAACATGAAAACTTAATTATACCGATAAATATAAAATCACGCACTGCAGGGTCGTGTAATAGTCCCGGTGGCAGTAATCAGTTAACAAAATCATTCTACAGTTTTACGCATACAAGCATGCACGAACAACCTTGAACAAAGTTTCCTCGAGGCAAGTTGTTTCAACTACAGAAAGCGCAAACTCCCTTCTCCCAACAAAAGGAGTGAAGAGACCCAGCAGAGTTTTGTCCACATTTAACTGCAAGCCTGAGTATGTTCTAGATAAAATCTGCCGCAGAATTGCGAGCATTATAGTCTAGTTTCGGTAGCTGGCATTTCGCCGGCAGAATTCTTCGTTTTCGAGCAGAATTTAGAAAAATCGGTAACACAAAGGAGACAAAGAATTTAACTTGCGTTTCTGTATTTGCAAGGTTTCAAACGCACAAGATAGATAGTGTACATTAGGCTGAAGCTCAAAACCTATACTATTGTGATAACTGTGATAAACATGAGCAAAAATATTTGAAGACCGAATATAAACAACAAAATGCAGCAAACAGTTTGGTTGTATATTGTATAAAAGCATGTTTAATTAAGCTTCTCGCGTACATGCAAATAATAACAAGGCTTTTCAGGTTTGACTTAGCTCACAAACAACTGGCCGAGGTAATAGAGAAAGAAAGTGTACATTTAGGACTTCAATTCACTCACCATTCGTCGCCGTCGGAGGTGAGGAGGTTCGATATTTTACTCCCTTTCTCTGTCTCGCTGTTTTTCCCTGGAGGCTCAAAACGCCAGGGTTGAAATACCATAGAAGGTTCTTAATCATCCCCTGACATATCCCCTCCTATAGCTCTCTAAAAATCAGTGGAGTCGCTAGCAGAAGTTGAGCTCTCACTGCAAGAATTTGAGTCAGCCATGTTCGTGACTTGTTGCGGTTCCACACCTGTGACGTATCACATCTCGTGATCATAATCGAAGCATTCATGGCGAAATGTCACAAAAGCGGTAAAATACGAAGTTTTACGTTAAAATTAACCGGTAAAAAAGCTTCTGAATTCAATTTTTTTGCTTCCTGTGTAATTTTGGAAACATTCGGAAGCTTTTACTGAAATATAGTTTTCTAGCCAAGAGTTGCCCTTTAACTTTTGAGATGTTTGTAAGATAAGTCAGGCTTAAGGCTTTTTTTAGCCCCCTAATGCAGCCGACTTAAAATGATTTTATCTCAGCGTACTGATAAACATTTCTCGATGATCACCAATTCTACTGGGAAGAAGCATGCCATCGCAAGTGATGTCGAAGTACTTGCTACGGCAAACACAAAACGAAAAAACCTCGCGTTAAGTCTGCTGACAGGACTGAGAAAGAAACGCACGAACTTCTTGAAGCGTGGGCCCCCAAATTCAGTAAGCTGTGGGGAGTTTCACAAAGAAAAAATCAAAATCTGGAACGATATCTATTCTTCGTATAAAGAAAGGTGTCCAGAAAGCCAGAGAATGCTACAGCAGGTGAAAAAACGGCAGCAGAATCTAGAGTACGAGTTCAAGCAGCGATCTCGCTCGACTGGAGAAGATGGAATTCAGAAAATTAAAGAAGGCTTCCCCTATTTCAACATCCTGAGTAAAGAAAGGGGAGAAAGTACGACTCCAGACTGGCATGCAGAGTTCTTTTATTGAAATGTGTGAAAAGAGTATGGAACAGGACAACGCAAGATTTGAACGATCAGCTGAAATGTTCCGTGATGCCCAGAGCAGGCAAATGGAACAAACAAACGCCATAGTTGACATTTTTAAATATTTAGCATCAAAATAATTGTCTTTATCTAATCGTTTATCTTCTGTTATTGAAACGATACTTACAATTGTTGTGCAAAACTCACGTAGCAATCAGTCTTTTTTAGGATGCTCGCTTTTGGGTCCAACCTTTTTCAACCCAATTCTCCAACGAACTTTCAACATGCCAAATGCTCGTTCCACTACAGATCGTAGCGGTTTTATGTTTTAAACTTTCTCTGCTCCTGAGTCAGGCGTCCTCTGTCCGGCTAGGGTTTCACTAGCCAGTTCGTTAGTGAATAGGCACTGTCGACAGCTAAAAGGGGCCTTATTTCTGTTCCATTTATATTGCCTGTTGGACCACTAAGAATTTGCGTTCGCTGCAAGTTCATAAATCAAACACTCTTTCCTAATTGTCTCAATCATTCCATTTAAAAAATTTACAAAAATTTCATGTAATAAAACTGCTCAAATTTAATACATCTCTTTGACTGCTTTACATTCTACGCCGTGATTTTCCCTTAAATTAAAGTTCAATTCTGTTCAACTAAAAAGCCATTTATAATAAATACTCCCATCCGACAAACGATTACAATGAACCAGCAGAAAAGCAGAAAACGTTCAATGCAGCAATATTTTTGAACTCCTACTTATAAACAAAAATTATTTGTTCTTTCACAACACGCGCACGCGCGCACAAAATCCGGCGGCCTCACAAAGCAAATCTTGACATGGCGGGAAAAATATTGACATGGCGGGAAAATTCGGCGGCCTCACAAAGCAAACGACAATATGCTCGTATTTTTTGCCTCAATGTAACTAACTGTATTGTGCAGCTGGCAGACGTTTAAGACGTTTTTTAAGACGCGTTTTAGAGTTTTCCCAAGATGAAGGCCTATGACGTCTTCCAGAAGGCATAGAGCGGTTTCAGATGACTGTTGTCGAAAACTGATTGATGGATAATTTCGTGCGATCCATCGACTAGCGAAAAAAACAAAAAAACAAAACAAAAACAAAAGTGAGAGTACGTTGCACAATTTTTGTTAGCTCAACAAACGCAAAATTGCGTTCGTCAATCGAAATCCATTTTTTGTGGACAATGGAAATATCGTCCTCTGCAGCTTGTAACACCAATCTGTTAGATGCACAAGGCGTTTGCGTATAAAGGTCGTTCGGACGTGATAGTAAGAGATTCTGCGTTAAAACATTATAACTGATCACCTAATAGCCAATTTGAGGGTACATTTTATTTTCGCCGTTAAACGGAGGTGCAAACGGGCGTAAAACAAAGATTCCTATTGTAGTAGATCTAGGGTTAACATGCCTAGTAAAAGATTTTACTCGTGAAGTTTGAGCAACGTATCTGTGATGAGAAGCGTACATTTTCTTTTCGAAGATTGGGGGAATTAATGCACGAAAATGGAAAAGTATGCCCGGACGAACAGTCAGTAAGACAGACAAACATTCAGAGAGACATGCTTCTCTAGACTGCCATATAGTGTGTGAGGTGTGTGGATCGAGTCTGTGCATTAAGTTTCTCGTTACAATCATCATAAACTTTCCAGCTAGAAAGTGTGCAATAGTTTTCCCACTCATGCCGGAGATGAAAACAGATCACCTCTTCCTGTAGCAATCGCGATTTATCAGTTGAAACAGACCACCCTTCCAATTAATCCAGAGCGCAATACCCCTGCCTTATTAAGCATCGTCCTTCGACAGAGACCCGGGGGGAGGACTCCCATATGGAAGGGACGGAGGGTGCTCGTCGTCTTGCTTAGGGTGTTCTGGGCAAAATGCCATTATGATTAGCCGTCAAGGTCACGTTTAGGGTTGCACGCGGAGAAATAACAAGACAATAATTTTGAAAACTAGTTATAGGGTAAAGTATTCGATGATAAGGTCTTTGCCATTATTAAGAGTCACTGTACTTTATATTTGTCTGTATTTTAAACTGGTCTCTTTTAGGGGTCTGCATAAGCTTAGGCCACGCCCAGATTGGTTTCTTTTAGGGGCTAAATTCAAAATTCCGACGAGCATCCCCGTCCCTTCCATATGGGAGTCCCCCACAGGGATCAGAGAGCAGCACCCATTTAATTAATGCCTGTTATGGCCCAATGCGTCCGTTAGGTGCAGTTAGTTCCTCCCTTTGTATTACAGTCTGAAACCTCAAAGCCAGACCTCTCATGTGGTATTTGCGATGTGGTAATTTTATCCAAAATAAGAAAATGCCTTATTCCACAATACCGTGTTGCTCTTTTGCAGGTGTATTGCATTGTCAGCTCTAACAGTACATACCAGAAGCAGTTTTCATCTTTGGTTGATGTCAAGCAAGTTTTGCAAAGAGCAAACATCAAGCTCGTTAACACCTGGAAAGACAGTTCTGGGATTCAGCATTCCCAAGCGGCGATTGCAAGTCTAAACATCCCACTCCAGTTTCCATGGCCTTTGAACACAAATGGAACCATACAGCTGCCTAGCAACCAGAAATTGCCAGTTCCTGATTTTAATGACTTTGCAGGAAGACTGATTAATCAGGTAGGCATCAGCGGCTCGTTGCCATCTTTTCACTTGTTTGGGATTGGAAATTTTGGCTTCTCCATTGAAACTTTTGTTATATTATTTAACAAAGGAAACTTGCAATCTATTGAAATCGTTTTAAGTTTCCCAGGATGGGATGCTTTGGACAAATTTAAATTTCAGGTTTTCCAGCCGAAACTGAATGTTCAGTTGTTTTTTCTGACTGGAACATTCCAAATGAGAGTTAAAGGATTCATGATTCCGCTCAGCCATGTCGCCTCCGGTTCAAACACCCCACAATTGCCTATTGAACTAACGTTTCTTGGAAATCCACATGATTATTTGGAAATCATCGGCATTGATAAAGATGCTATTATCGACATCAACTTTCTAGCGTTTGTTCTTTCTCCTCGCATAAAAGGAGAGACTATGGATGCAATAAAAGACTTTTCTCCTAGCATTACAGTTCCAAAGCTCCTCTTGCGAGTCACTCCTGGGCTTTCCAATATCTCCATAATTAACATTACCACTGTTTCTACGAAACCATATCTAGTGCTGGGCAAAATGGTTATCAGTAATACCACACTAGAAGTAACAGAAACACGAATTACCTTCCAAGCTGGGATAGACATCTGTGGACAACAGTTATCGGTTAGTATGCTGAGCGATACCAACCAGTATCTGACTTTAGAAGCAGTGAGAGAAATGCGAAACATACATATATCAATTTCTATAGAAGCTCTTCTTTCGTGTATCGAGGATAGAAAAGAACGCCGACCAGATACTACTTTCATGGGTATGAATGATAGGTCATTATCTGGATTTCGTCTGGAAGTATTCAGAATCAACTACAGATTAAGGCCAATACTGGATCTAGCCAAGATCACTATCCTGATTGGATTACCAACTAAATGGAACGTTTTCAATCGAGCATCGGTGCCGACAAAATTGGTGAATTCTACAGTGAATGTCGATGTAAGCATTCCTCCCGGTTCCTCTTCGACAATGAAGGCAGAGGTCCTTGGCAAAGTGATCATGCAGCATTCAAATTCAACTCCTGTCGAATTTCCTTTTGGGATTGAGATACCAGTACAGGCCGCAGCACTATCGTTATCCCTTCAGGACAGAAAAACGTTTAGAGCTAGTTTTCACAAAGTTACAAATCTTGGAGGACTGAGTGATACTTTCCCCTCTTTTCTAAAACCTATGCTAACAGATGTCCTGTTTACAAAGTTGAAGCTCCAGTTTTCTTCACATTTAACTGGTTCCTTCAAAATAGACGAATTCCAAATTGAGCTACCTTCAAGGATAAAGTGGAAATTCAAATTGTTTTTCTTTGAAATTGTGGATTTGTTTTATACAACCAATCACAGCCAAGCAAGAGGTACAATACACCTTGGAAATTTGAGCTTGCCTTGCCAACTTGATTGGCCATCGTCCTCTCAAGGTCCCATGATTGGACTTTCTAAGTCAGTAGAGATGACAGCTGGTGTTTTGTATTTTGTAAAGGAAGTTTACCGATCATTCTATGGATACGAATTACCACACGGAATGCTAAGTGGTCTCAGCCAAACCAAGCTGTCACTCATACCAAACTTTTATCTAGAAAAAACGTTATTCCATTTATCAAATAACCTGACATTTTCCAAAGTTTCGTTCATAGGAGCCCTGCCAACGTATTCATGGGAACTTCTTAGCGACTTTTTCAGCACAGAAAATGGGTCACTTTTTATTGACGTCGACGCTGGCCAGCCTATCAAAATGTCTATCGGAGGAATTATTGTTTTGGTGGAAGGCAGCGCGAGCATACCCTTCCAACTGGATGTCCCCTTCTCGACAAGTCAAAATTTAACAATCAGGCTTCCTGCGAAGACAGAAGCTCGTGTTTCATTTAAGCAAGTTACTGGAATACTGACAGCTGCTACTAAAAGCAAATTTCCAACGGTGCTTGGACCATTCCTTCCAGAGTTAATTCTTCAAAAGCTAGAAATTTCATTCGATAGAAATCTGACAGCATTCGAAATTGTTGCATTAAGGGCAGTTCTCAGCACATCATGGGACCTCGGCGGACTAGGTGCTATCTCAGTTACGAATGTTACAGTTTTCATGACCCCTCAGCTGTTCAAGCTAACAGGATTTCTTCTACTAGGAAATACTGCCCTGGAACTAGAACTGACAAACTACTCATCTGCCGGTCAAACGTTTCGTCTTGTGAAACCAACGGATGCTTTTGGACTAGACGAGATTGTTAAAGATGCCTTGAATCAGATGAATCCAGGCCTCAAGATATTACCAGACGTCAATCTTCTCGGCCCTGACATAGCATATGGATTATCGGTACAGGTTGCAGAGGTTCAACTCTCGAACAATTTTGATTCCTTGAGTTCGTTTTCTCTTGCAGTGAGAATATCCAGAACTTGGTCTTTTTTCAAATCTTGCTGTTCGCTTATAGGCCCTACTATGAATCTGCGTGTTAAAGACCTCAGTGACATTCCAAGTTATACGCTTGACATAACTGGCAGTTTGGAGTTTGTAGACAAGGACAAGCGGCTTGTGCTTCCTCTAGAATGCAATATACCAGAGTCCCCCCAGTCCGTGATCACATTAAAGTTAGGAAGTGCGGTCACTTTTGATCTCTCAAAAATCACGGTGCTCCCTTTGGTCGGAAAATTAATCCCCTCTGATTTGCTCGCACCAGTTTCTGATTTCATTGGGAGCGTTCGTCTTTGGCCACTCACAGCACATTTTCAACCTGTCACAGCACGTATGACTACTTTAAACCTAACCGCAACCGCTCTCAAACACTGGCAACTTAATGGCTTTCCGCTCACCCTTCGAAACATAACTTTGGATATTAAGATTGGGCAAAACGTTCAAGCAACTCTCATGGGAAACATTTTTCTGAAGGCCCATCCTATTTCTTTTCAGATACCATTTACACAAACTTCACCAAATCGATCCGAGATGAAAATGGATTTTCATGGATTTCCAGACATATCACTGACCGAATTAGGCCAGCAACTGATTGGTGGATTCAGTGTAGAAAACCTTTTTCCTGCGGTGTTTGATAAATTCAAGATTTCTCTCAAGTTCTTGAACTTACGTTTATCGTCTCCTTTGAGAAGTCTGCAGATACAAAGCTTCAGCTTGCGTTTTTCGCAGAAAGACCATATCACCCTTGTTGATAATTGGCTGCAAATAAGAGACATAACTGCTGACCTTGACGTAAAACTAGGAGTTGAGGCGAGTGTAGCTGGGAGTTTGGCATGTCTTGTCAGGCTTGGAACAGGAGCTCATGTCTTGGAGATCCGAGGAATCATAAAGATGCCACATGTTTCATCCGAAGCGTGGGAACTGGACATCCTCTCGGAGCAAGCTAGCATAATTTCGACATCGGATATTGTTGCATTAACTGGCGGAGGGTTCGACTTGAAGTCGCTGTTTCCTGACAACATTCTTTCTAAAGCCAACAAGTTTATGTTGAAGAGCTTTAGAATTACTTTTACTCCAAATCCTCGATTTAAAGTATATAACGTAAGCTGCTCATTTGAAGCGAACCTCAGTGATGTATGGCTGCCCTTAAGAATTAACATTAAGCACATTCGCATTAACCTGTTTATCGAAAACCCCTTTCACGCCGTGAAACGATCAATTAAAGCTACTATTTATGTCGAGATACAGATCGGCAAAGTGGTGGTTCCGACAGCTCTCTCTGTTTTTGGTGGCATCATTCATCTGGAAATACAGAACCTTAAGAATCAGCCGTTAACTATACACGACTTGGCAAGTCTTATTGGAGGAGATCAATTGCTGAAACGTGTCCCTGTCGCGTTCCTAAACTTTAAAATGGTGAGTTTAAATCGTTTGAGCATGACGTTTACCAAGCCCCAGTTTGAGCTTCTCAATGCAAGTGTTCGATGCGATCTTCACGGATTTGACGTTGGGTTTACCTTTCCGTTACCGATTCCTGACCCATCAAATACTTTCAAAGCAAGTCTTGCTGTTCAGTATTTGGAGTTCAATTTAAAGAGGAACAAGGATTGGGAACTTACTGCGGGCATTAATGCGGCCTTTACAGGCATCCCATTGGAGAAGCATTTTAGTAATCTCGAGGGGTTACTAACTGTAACATCATCAGATTCCGCCATCTTTACAATTAAGAAAAGTCTCCTTGACCTCGGGGTTAACAAAAAACTTGCTGGAATAGATTGTAACCTCAACATCAAGTTTTCTGATCCAAAAATTGAATTTGTCCGTCCAGGAGATCCTGCACTTGGAGTGACCCTTGATGTTTCCGGATTCGAGGCCCTTAACAAACTTTTGCCTTTCAGAGTTTTCAAGGACAGGTTAGCGATGGGCGTCCTAATAACAGAGAAGAAAGGGATGGCTATCGAGCTCAAGACTATACCAATCCTGGACAATTTAATACCGTGCAAGAAAGAGGAAGAAGAGTACATTTGCGATTTCACCTGGCTTTGTCAGCAGGATTCCTACGTCAGACTTAAGCTTCCGTCCCTTGCGTACACAAGGGACGGATTTTCAGCGAATGTCGATGTTAAAGGATTAGACAAACTGTGTATTCCGATTGTGCTTCCGTTCATGAGAGAGTTTTTTAAATCCATTCCTTTCCTTTATGGCCTGTTGAAACACAACATTCCCTTGTGGCCACCACCCGATATAATAGGCTCCTTGAATGTGATTGGCTGCAACACGGACAACCTACCAAAGGGCATGGAACAGTTCAGAAATCCAAAGTTTCCAGAAGAAATATCTATAGTTTTATCACTCTCTGAGAACGGTCCTTTGACCTTAAGTTTTGAGGTTCAAAATGGCGAGTCTATCAAGGTGGCCATACCAGTAAGTCCTGTTAGCGATTTGGCAGGCATATCACTGAGCCGATTTGCAATTGGAACCGCTTTTGGGGTTCCTTTTGTCGATATCAACACTGAAGTATACCTTTGGGATCTAAAATTTGTGGTCCTTCTCTCTCACCTTCCAAAGACTAACCCTTTACTTATAAATGCAGAGGAAATGGAAACACGCATAATTTGCACAGATTGCTTCTTCATAATAGTGGGTGCCTTCCCGATTCCGATTTTTGCCGCACCATTTTCCATTAAATATGCCACACTTATTGATGTTCAAGCCCAGGCAACAATCTATCATCGAAGACCTGATCTTAAAGACTTAGGTGCGATTGCATCGCTTCTAGTCGGACTTTTAAAGTTTTACACGGATAGGCGTTACCTTCTTTCCTTGGAGGACTTTAAAACAACCAATAGCACTTTACTGGTTTTGAAACTTTCGCACGGTAATGAAAGGACAATGGTACAATTGCCCAAGTACACTGGTGGCAAGAGAATCCAGCTAAACGTTCCGCCTATAGACGGAAAGAGGTTTCTTATTGGCTGGATGAATTTTATGAAAACGTTGGAACCAAAATGGCTCTTGCAGATTGTTCCGTTGAGATACCGTGTTTTAGACATTGCTTTTAATATTGGCCCCTTTACGTGGCCTTTGCTAAAATTTGCCGGGTCCTCGCCAAACGAGCTTAAGCAGAACAAAGACATCTGGCCGTATGCGGTGAAAGGAAGCGGGGAAGACGCATTGATAATAGCCTCAGCTAACCTACTTCTTCTCTCCACTGATGTCGAGTTTCGAATGAAGAACTTTGGTAATGCCGGCCTCTCCTTTCTACTAGACGCTGGTGTATCTAGCTTAGTGAAAATCAGTTTCGATGCCGAAGCAAACATAAATTTGAAGGATTCTTCCAATCCAATGACGATTGTCGCAAAAGCACATTTGAAGATTTTCAATGCGCCCCTACTGAGCGGTGGAGCAAAAGTAACAAAGGACATGATAACAGTGTTTGGAGAGTTAAAATTCAATTTTCTGGGTGCTCTTCAATTCGGTGGAATGGTGAAAGCTGTTTATGGCCCAGGCCTTGTGTTTGTTTTAGATGCAAATGTGGAGCTTCATCTTTTAGGAGTTCAGTTGCTCAATTCTCATCTCTACATAAAGGATTCTCCTTACACTTCAGTTGTACAAGCCACAGCAACGTTTATGGGATCTAAAATGACTATCAAACTACTGAGACGCGGTATGTCTTTTGATGTTGAAGCACAGGCGAAAATTGGCATTAGGCTACATGTTGATCTAGGCAGAATGAGGGTCCTCGGCAGAGATGTTGGAAGAATTGTGTTGAGTACTGGCTTTTATTGTGATCTAAAGATTGTCTTACCGGGTAAAAGTTCATTAAAGGTTTCTTTTTATTTCATGGGGGTAACCTTCAACCTTCCATTACTAACATTTGACACTGATGATGCAAGGCCAGACAGGATTCCTCCCATGTTGGTTAACCACGTCAAGAATGAAGCTCCTGCTTTAATAAAAGATCTGTTCCTGAAGAACCCTCTTCAGCTACTGCGCGCAATTGTAGACGGACTTTTAGACATCGTTGGTAATGTCGGCGAACTTGTAAAAGACTTGCTTAAAATGGGGTTTAAACTTGGCGCGGAACTTGTAAAGGACGTCGGCAGATTCCTCAATGGCCTCGCTGACACCGCAAAGGACTTAGCAAAGGCCGCCAAACAGGCTGCTAAAGTTGTCGCAGAGACGGCGAAAGCTCTGAGGGAGTCTGCTACAAAGGCTGTAGAGGCCGCCCGGAAAGTTGTTAAAGAAGTCGGAAAGAAAGCTAAGCAAGCAGGAAGAAAACTTGTAGAAGCAGGGAGAGCTTTATCACAATCTATTAAAAAGGTTGTTCGGTTCAACACTGCCGTTAACGAAGCAAAACGGGTTTTTAAAGACATTTCGAAGACACTTGTAAATGTAGTAAACAGAGTCAACCAAATAGCTCAGAAAATCGCAGATGAGATAGCCCGAGGCCTTCGTAACTTGGCTGGAAAGGTTGTGAAAACGGTCAGTGGATGGTTTGGCAAACGTTCAATCTATCGGCGTGATGTACTTTATGATGACAAAGTGGAATATGAAAAGATACAAAACAGGCTAAAGAGAGATCAAAGCAATCAAAGAGCCCGCATTAAAAGTACTGAACGCGAGCTCAAAAGAGCACAGAGAGAAGAGCAGCTTAAAAGAAGCTTGAGAGATGACGCGAGAAAGGAAGTTTCCCTTTCCCTTGAAAATCTAAGGAGATCTTTAAAAGAAAGTTCACAGAAGAAGGCTGCCCTGGATGATATTCTTAACAAGGGAAAATGTGTAACAGGTGAAAATAACTGTCATCCAAATGCCACTTGCCTTCGCACAGGACCAGACGGCCAATCATTTAAATGTATTTGCAGACGCGGGTGGCTCGGAAGTGGTACTTTTTGTGAAAGACCGATTATGGGTTTGGCAGTAATATCAGACAGTCCAAAAGCGGTCGGAGAAGAGGTCTCGTTTTCTGCATTTGCACTATCGGGAACAAACGTTCAGTACAAATACAGTTTAAACGCTGCCTTTAGCCAATATGGTTTTGCGTCATTCACCTTCAGCTCGCCAGGTGTCTATATTGTAGACACGTTCGCCAAAAACGATGTCAGTGATGCCAGAGAAAGCGAGGTAGTGGTTGTTCAAATTCCGGTCACAAATGTCGCTCTTAAAGTAAGTGGAGATCGTAGAGCTTGCCGTGCAGTGCATCTGACTCCATCAGCCGGTGGAACAAATGTATCGTTTAGTATTGACTTCGGAGATAACGTGTCGCTTTATAACGTCACTGGGTTGGTCACGCATCATTTTCCACGATCAGGAAAATTCGTAATCAATGTAACGGCTAGCAATCTTGTCAGTTGTAGCAGCCAGACATATGTTGTCATCATTTCATCCTCTCCTTGTGATCGTCTATACTGCAATATCCGGGCATTAGAGACGAAATTTCCAAAAAAAACTGTTACAGAAATTTCGTCACTGGCGTGGTCCCTTTTGGAATCATCAAAAGCCGGTAACCGAGAGAGACGCTATAACTTGATTTGGAAGTACTTATCACTGTTTTACCCTGAGCCCTACTCAATATTAAAAAAAGAATTCAGCACAGAAAGTGTACTTGACAGGCAATACAGCTTCGCTGGTTCCCATATTGAAACTGATTTTATTCTGGCGGGGATACTATCATCGAAAATGGAACAATTAAGAGGAGTCGCTGGAAAAGAAAGCTCTTTCTCCATTCCACACATCCAAAAGCCACTGGACACTTTTACCTGGATCACCGCCGTACTTCTAAGCACAGGTGATTTTTTAAGCGAGTGGAATACTTCAATGGAAAGAAAACTCTTGTGTCACAAGCGACTTCCAACACCAACAATCAGTAGTGCTATTGATGGTTATATATTGGGCGTGCAAATGATTAACTTGTCTGAAAGGGAAAAGCTTTCAAACATTTTGTTTGACTATTATTGCCCATCAAAGCTAGATATCCAGTACAGCTGGAAAAACAGGTACAACGCATTCTATAATCTTTCTAAAACGTCAAACAACGATGGAAATTGGGAACCAGAGATAATCACTTCCACGTTTTTTAACTTGACATCCAACCTGGAAGGATTTGTTTCCCCAATAAAGGATTTTTGTTTAAGCTATTTTCTTGGAGTTTCGTGGTCCGCACTGAACGTAACTGAATTTCAGAAAGGATCACGCGAAGAAAACATGTGTAGGATGCGCGTCACTTGTCAACAGTGTGTTTTCGGTGAAACCAATAGCAAGTGCTTTTGGTGCGAGGATTCTAAAACATGTCTTTTGAATAACACAGGAACCATTTGCCACCAACACCAGACTTATTTAAAACTGCCTTGTTCAAAGACATGTCACTTGAACAGAAAATGTTCGGAATGTGTTTCTCGCCAAAGCTGCGGTTGGTGTGGATCTCACTTTTCTAAGGTCGGCTCCTGCTATGAAGGTGGACCAGCAAGACCACAATCAATAGCTATATGCAATCCAGCAAATTGGTATCATGGAACTTGCGCATCTACTTGCCCAATAAACCAAGGTCGTTTGTGTAGTGGAAAAGGAGGCTGTAAAACTGGTCAATGCTTCTGCTTGCCAGGATTTTACGGTAACGATTGTTCTAAGAGGGGCTGCGTCTACATGGCAAGACAAAACGATTCCCTTCATTCCATATCCACTTGGTCAAACGTTCGTACAGTTGACTTGCAAATGGCAAATAGGGAATACATCGGAACTGAGACATTGGTGTTAAATCTCCCTGTCACGATTCCAAAACCTAATTGCTTTAATAGTGCTTCTTTTCCAAGTTTTCATCCATTGTTTCCCCGCATGCTTCGCGTCGCAACAAACAGGGCTGGACTAAATACTTTTTGTGGACTCTTTGGATCCGTAGCATCTGAAGGAAAAACAAGTTCTTCTTGTAAAGGCATACGGACAAGAGAACAGTGCCTACGATCGGCTAGATGTACCTGGAATGTTAGAGAACCATGTACTGGAATTCTGTTGAAAGGTTGTTACAAACTGACTCACTGGCTTGACTTGCTTGTTGTTCAGACCGAAACTATCTATTCTCCAATGTCTGGCAACGTCAGAATGCGGAATGACACCATTCAGATCACAGGCTGGCCTGAAAGTGAGTGGGAAGGTTATATTGTAACGGTTTCGCATTTTAGACCTTTATATATTACCAGTGTACAGAGTGGACAGATAATTGGAAGAGTTTTATCAAACGAAAGTTTGGTACTGCCCAATTTTGTAAGGTTGAGTGTTGCACAAGGCGGTGTGTACAAAGATCCCATGGCTTACATGCTTCCATGCAGTCCGGGCTGTTCTCAAGTAATACATTTCTACAATGGGATATGTGATCAAGCTTGTAATACAGAAGAATGTTATTACGATAATGGAGAGTGTACATCGAACTATTCCAATCTGTCCGACTTCTCTCTACAACCGTCAAGCGTTCATGATTTCTATTCCACTACTTCCTTGAAGATGTTGTTCCACTTACAGAAAATCACTGGAGAGAAGCACCTTGTCATTGCACAAGGACCGCTAAGTGTCTTCTCCCTGGCTAAACTGGTGGTGCTTGAGGTTCGTTCATTATCTGATCTTCATTCGCCTCTCATTTATAACCACTACAGGCGCCGAGTTGTGAACTTTTTGGACCTTTTAATTGCGCAGAACACAACACTGGAAAAATTGATCTTGCTAACTAGCGAGAAACTAATTGAGCTTGGTGTACACGAGGTTTCACCGTATGGAGGAAGTGACTTCGATATCGCCGAAGTCAGAATCGTCTCACTACAAAATCAAACTACCTTTCATATAGGTCTCGACGTACTTATGGAAAACAGATTACTGGATTTTACTCTTGTTCAAGATCATAACCAATCCGGCATCACACCATATTTTCACCTCCAAATACCACGTCAACCAATTACAATCGCCAGACTTAGAAATTACGATCCAGCATTGAAGGAAAAACCGGAATGCAATTCCTTGACTTCATGCTCCGGACATGGAGTTTGCATGAATAATGGAACCTGTCAGTGTGATCTCTTTTACACTGGAAAAAAGTGTCAGATAAACAAATGTCCCGGCAAGTGCTCTGGCCATGGAACATGCATTGATGGCATGTGTGTTTGTAACCTTGGTTGGGATGGAGATGATTGTTCCAAAATCAAGTTTTGCACTCCACTATGTCCAGAGATTTGGATTGGTGACGGTGTGTGCGATCCAGATTGTAACACAGTCAAGTGTTTACAAGACAAAGGAGACTGTCAGGGTGTTTGTATTTGTCCAAATGTTTGGCTCGGTGACGGATCATGTGATCAGATGTGCAACACCTCACTTTGCAATTACGATGGTGGCGATTGTGTTGCAGAGGAGTGCAGTCCTGGATGCCGATCAAAAATGTTAGCAGATGGCATTTGTGATCATCAGTGCAATACAGAACTGTGCAGCCTGGATGAAGGAGACTGCAACACTACCTCAAGCTGTTCATGTAGCCAAAATCTTCAAGGAAATGGCATGTGTGACGAAGACTGTAACGTTGCCGCCTGTTTGTACGACTATGGAGACTGCGCTTTACAGGTCCCAGGATATAACTGCCCTCAGACGTGCTCACCGCCAATGATTGGGAATGGATTTTGTGACTTATTCTGCAACGAATCTGCTTGCAACTTTGACGGAGGGGATTGTAACCCATCTACTACTGATTTGACGATGGATTTGTGCTTTGAAGGTTGCCTTCCTCATTTTCGTGGTGATGGTTTGTGCGATTCTGTTTGCAATGTGCAGACATGTGGCTTTGATAATGGTGACTGCCCTCAACCTATTGTCCAAGAGTGTTCATCAGAATGCCGACTGGACATGGTTGGAGATGGTATTTGTCATTCACAATGCCAAGTAGAAGAATGCTCTTTTGACGCCAGTGATTGTTTTTGTGCCCCGGGATGCTTAAACACGTCCTTAGGGGATGGAATCTGTAACACCAAGTGCTTTGTAGAATCTTGCGAATACGACCACATGGACTGTATATGTTCCACGAAGTCCTGTCCGAAAAGTAGTCTTGGTAATGGACACTGTGACGTTGAATGCAACTTTAGGACTTGTGACTTTGATGGTGGTGATTGCACATGTTCAGCTGGTTGCTCGGTGACATCGATTGGTGATGGGCATTGCGACCCAGCCTGCGATACTAAGCATTGCCATTTTGATGGCTTAGACTGTGGAGACTGTGAGTCTGAGTCACACTTTAACATTTGCGATGAAAATGCTGATTGCATCACCACGAATAAATCTTTGCCGTTTGTACAATGTCAGTGCAAAAGAGGATTTTATGGAGATGGATTTTCTTGCGTGAAGAGAGGAAACTGTTTCAACGGAAGTGATATTTGCTCTAAAAATGGAAGATGTATTGAATCTAATGGGACATTTGAATGCTACTGCAACTCAGGATGGGAAGGAAATGGCATTTTTTGTGAGAACGTGGATGAATGCGAAGAACATAGCCACAATTGTAGCATCAATGCAAAATGTGTGGATCTACCAGGAGGCTATAAATGTACGTGCCAGGCCGGATGGACCGGTAACGGATACATTTGTTCAGATATCAACGAATGCGTGTTAAGTAGCCTTTCTTGCTGCCAAAATGAAGACTGTGTAAACACTGAAGGGAATTACACCTGCGTTTGCAAACCTGGGTGGCGAAAAAAAGGAAACTTCACATCAACTACATTGGAAGGATGCCCCTTTTTTTCAAGCCCGCTGTGTGTCGATGTGGATGAATGCGAGGAAGAAATACACAACTGTTCTACCTACGAAGGCCAGGCTAACGCAATCTGTACCAACACTAATGGTAGTTTTCAGTGTTCTTGTCTCCAGGGATGGGAAGGTGATGGATTCTATTGCAGTGATATAGACGAATGTGTCAACGGATCTGTTTGTGGCCCTAACAAGGTCTGTAGAAATATCGTTGGAAACTATTCATGTTTCTGCAAGGATGGCTGGACATTAAGTGGATCGAAAAGTGATGAGTGCCAAGATTTGGATGAATGCACGCTCGGTTTGGACGACTGTGACATCTTTGCATCCTGTATTAATACAAACGGTAGCTTTAGTTGTGAATGCATAAAAGGATTCCAAGACAAAGGAAGAATTTGTACGCAGTACCACTGTAGTAATCAGACACAAAATGAAACCCATTTAAATGAGGCAAACGCGACTTCTTTGACCAAACAACTCTGCAGTTGTGTTGGCGAGTTCTTAAACACTGGACGAATTTGTGAGGACATAGATGAATGCAAGTGGGGTATGGCCCACTGTCCGTCATCAGCTCCAGTATGCCAAAATTTGATAGGCGGTTATGAATGCAAATGTGATGCTATAGACAATTCGTCGTGTGATTCTGTGAACCCTTGCGACTCCAGAAATAACACTTGCAACGACGACATGAATTGTATTGCGGTGGGGATGGAGCATTACTGCGTGTGCCCGGATGGGTACACTGAAGATCAAAACGGAACAGCTTGTATTGATATTGACGAGTGCATCAATCTGCAGTTCTATGGTTCTTGTGATGCTAATGCTGACTGTGTAAATCTTAATGGAAGCTATGAATGCAAGTGCCGTCCAGGGTTCTTACAGAGTGGGGATGCTTGTTTTGAAATCGATGAATGTAATGGGACAATCAGTCGGACGGTTACAGGTGGACTACCAGAATGCAGAGCCGGTATTTGCACGACAACTCAGACTTGCATTTATCCAAACAGTTCAAGGCCAGCAAGCAGGGGTGATGATAACACAACCTTGGTTTGTGCCTGTGATGAGAGTGACAGCCGGAAAATAGAGTGTATTGAGGCTAACGTGCAGGTCATTCAGTCCGCAGAAAATGTTACAACTGTCATATCCATTCCTTGGTATTTAGCACTAAATGCAACCGTAGCTGATACCACCAAAAACCAAACTGTATTTGTTCATAATTGTACACAAAGAGCAGTTTGCAACAATACAGCAGGATCTTACAAGTGCATATGCCAAAAAGGGTTTGAAAGCAATGACGGAGGATGGAACTGCTATGATGTAGACGAATGCCTTGAAAAAAGTACTTGCCATTCCAATGCTACTTGTTTTAACACAAATGGATCATTTTATTGCGTTTGCAAATCTGGATTTACTGAAAATGGCACAAATAATTGCTCTGATATAGATGAATGCTCCCTCAATATAAGTGGGAACTGTTCTCGCAACTCTGTTTGTGTGAATACTGTAGGAGGATTTTTTTGTAAATGTTTGGATGGCTTTCAGCAAAACGGGAGTTTGTGCGAGGATATAGATGAATGTTCCGATATTGCCCTCAATGAATGTCATCCAAGGGCGTCGTGTCACAACTATATTGGCGGGTATAACTGCAGCTGCAACACAGGCTATTCAGGGAATGGTGTTAGATGTTCTGACATAGACGAATGCAAAACTAACTCTGTTCTGTGCGGAGGGCATGCGTCTTGTTACAACACCCTTGGTTCTTATAAATGCAAGTGTGACCCAGGTTGGTCAGGTGACGGGCAAACCTGCACTAACGTCGACGAGTGTTCGCTTGGTTTGCACAGTTGTATTGAGAATTCATACTGTACGGATAATCAAGGGAGTTACACTTGCTCTTGTTCTAGTGGATGGAAACGTCAGTGGTTTGAGCCCTATGGTAGATGTTCCAGATGTGATCCAGTCCATTTCTGTTCTGGTCATGGACAGTGTTTGCGGAATGGCACGTGCGATTGTCTCAGCTACTACAGTGGTCAGAACTGTTCGGTGTGTATGCCAGACGTCCGCTGCTCGGGTCACGGAACCTGTGACTTTAATGGTAGCTGCTACTGTGAACATGGTTGGACAAGACGACCGCTGGACTGTAGTGTTTGTTTTTCCGGGGAGCTGTGCAGTGGTCACGGTACCTGTAACTACGACCTAATGACTTACAAAAACCAGTCTTGCTTTTGTGACGACAACTACTTTGGAAGTGATTGTAGCAAAGGTAAGAAACTAAGTTTATTTTTTAATTATACAAGGATACAGATTTACAAGGATATATACATGTATACATTTATTTTGTCTAATTTCTCGCATGTGTTAGATTTAACATATTAAAATTCAGTTAAGATGTTTTGGTCACATTGCTCTCTAAACTAAAGTCTTTCAACCATAAATGACTTCTACAATAGTTAATTTTGGGTTGCGATGCACGGAGAAAAGGTGTGGACTGGACCTCACGTAGGCTTGCTTATTGTAATAAATAACATTAATTTATTAATCTTATCTCTCTTTTGTCACCAATTACATTATAGCGTGTCCCATTATGAAAGGTGAAATATGTGGACCCCACGGCTCCTGTACTCGTAATCCACGTGCGTCGCAGCCGTGCGTTTGCTACAATGGTTATCATTGGAGCGATTTATCTTACTCTTGTGAGGATACTAACGAGTGTCTACTTGGTATCCACGATTGTGTGTCACCGGCCCGATGTATCAACACACCAGGGTCCTATCGCTGCGAGTGTCCTTCCCTCACAGGGTGGTCCTTCGATGGCACATCTTGTAAAGATACTGATGAGTGCCAGTACCCAAACGTGTGCGATCCACAAGCTGTGTGCAGCAACTTTCCCGGTGGATTTAACTGCAGCTGTAACTTGGGATGGCGAGGACAAGGAGTACATCCTATTTGCTTAGACATCAATGAATGTACTGAAGGGACAAATAGGTAACCTCCGGTTGCGCTCCATTAATTTTTAAACTTTTGTTATTTGTCAAATATGGCCAATCCTTTTTGTGCCGAGTAACAAAAATTGAATCTGCGATGGCTTAGATATCTTAAAAACTGATTCAGGCACGCAGATCCATAAAGGGTTGTCATGCATGCTTACTTGTAAAGCATTTGCTATGCCCCGGAGATGAATTTAAACTAGGCCAATTTGACAGGTCAGATTGGTTAAGAAAGTTATTCCGTAATGATCGATTTTGGTAAACATTTTACCGTTAAAACGTTACAACAAACGTTAGGTTTCGTTAACCTCATGCCATCATTGTCAAAACTGCTCTCGAAAGTTGACGAGTCTTAAAATATGTTCATCCTTGAAATGTTTTTCCGATAACGGAATGTTAATGTCTCTCTACACGTTGATGGAAATGATGGCACGTATAACCGATATAACCGCATCGCGTAAATCAAGACCTGTTGTGCTTCGCTGGCGGACAGTTCAAGGAAGACACTCATTTGACTATCAACTGGAAAAGCTGACTTTTCCACCGTTAGCCCTTCGTTGGAGCAAAGTAGAGCACTATGGATTAAGTGTGTAATATATAAACACTAACAGTGGCCAAAAATTTACCAGTTGAATTTAACGAGTGGATGAAAAGAGTTAACAAAAGTGACGAATTTGTTGAGTTCGTCTCCACTTTAAGAATGAGCGCCTAAGCGGCCGTCGATAAAGAGGTAAAAACGTTCTGGTTTAATTAGGTCCGGGTGTATTCAGTGAGAAATTGATTTTCAATGATTTTAGGGCTAGCCTTCTACTTTGCTCCGACGATGGACTACCTCTCGAACCGTCAGCTTTTCCCTGGTCTTCCAAATTCATTACGGTATGTATTTATCTTTATGAACTTCCAGTTGACAATGAACATGTTCGTTAAAGTCTTGCTAGTGTTTTCTTCTTTGTGTGTTTCATCCTGTTGGTTGTTCTTCTGACTTGAAAACAACTGTTTTTCCTTTTGACTACAGATGTCCAAATCCATCTCAATGTATCAACACACCTGGTAGTTATTACTGTGTATGTAATCCAGGCTGGGAGAAAGTTTCAGCATTCCAGTGTGTGGACATCAATGAGTGCAGTCGTGGAATTGATGGATGTGATCGTAATTCTGTTTGCATAAATACACCTGGGAGTTGGAAATGCACATGCAATAACGGATGGTACCCAGACCCAACAGGTGCACGTTTGCCTACATGCAGAGATGTTAATGAGTGTGTAGACCTTCCGAATGCCTGCCCAGTACAATCGACGTGTACTAATACTGCAGGCTCATACCACTGCAACTGCCTGTCTGGTTGGAGAAATCAAGGCCCTCATACTTGTGCCGATATTAACGAGTGTTCCGATGGATCCTACAGCTGTCAATCCCACTCACAATGTCTTAATACCCAAGGTTCTTACCAGTGCAGATGTGTGTCTGGTTGGAGACACCAAAATTCTAGGACTTGTGTGGATATTGACGAGTGTTCAGAAGGATCGTACAGCTGCCCATCAAACTCATATTGCGTAAATACGCAAGGCTCATACCGATGCCACAAGTGTGGGCGCTGCTTCTATGTGGTTGGAACAAGTTGTCATCGTAAGTAACTTATGATCTTAAGTTTACAGTGTCTTGTCATTTTTTCCCATTTAATTAGTGTAATTATGCTTTACCGTTAATGAAAAGCCCTCGTCAGGTTTGCAGAAACGCAGATCTGTTGGGTACATAAATGTTTTAAAGTATTTTTACCCTCAGATGTACCCAAGCCCCATACCCCAGCCTGTTGGGTTTTCGTTGTTTAATGCGCTTTGAAAACGTATTAAGAGGCGGTCTCTGTTAAAACCACCCACTCAATTTCGCATCAAAAATAATTTTGCCTGAGACTCTGTCAACTGAAAGACTTTACCGAGGAAAGAACTAAAACAGATTTGGTTTGGTTTCGGGCCGCGTTAGGAGCCATTAAATATTTCCCCTGGTCAGGGCCAGTCGCAACGTCTTGAAAACTTAAAAATATGCCACGAGTTTTATATCAATTTGCTCATAAACTTTCTAGTTTCTCATGACGGTTACAATTTTTCCCTCAATTTATCTGGAAAGGCGAAATTGACCATATTATGAACACTACTAATCGATATCGACCGAAGGCTGAAAATTGCCTAGATTTAGAAGCTAATTTTACAAATTTGGCACCTGCTTGATGTCTCTAATAATAATAATAATAATAATAATAATAATAATAATAATAATAATAATAATAATAATAATGATGATGATGATAATAATAATAATAATAATAACAATAATAATAATAATAATCAACTTTATTTTTCGAGGGTGACACTTAACAGTAAACACTGATGAACTCGTAGCCCTCTAAACAAATTCAAAATAAACGTATATATACATATAAATAGTGAAGGAATAAAAACTAATCTACAAACGATATAAAATGTAATTTATCTAAGAATTAATACAATATATATAAATATGTAAAAAGAATAACCTAGGATATAGTAAAATGATGAATATGGTCAAAGGACTTTAAAAAATACTTATATAAAGACTTCTTAAGAATTTCTAAACTAGAGCTACTCTTAATTTCATTAAGAAGTGAATTCCAAAACCTAGTGGCCGATACTTGAAAAGTCCTAGCACCTTTGATTCTCTTTTATACTTCGGACAAATCAAATTTAAAAACCCATATCTACTTCGTCTTTCACTAGAACGTATATCAATATTTCGTTTGAGTAATTCAGACATATAATCGGGACAAACTCCACTCAAACGTTTGTGAACTGGTGCGCATTTGTTTATCTTAGCTTCATGAAAAAAGGGTAACCAACTAAGTTCTTTAAAAAGATCTGCACTATTTGCTCTAGTGTCAGCGTTGAGAATAACGCGTGCAGCACGCTTCTGCAGCCTGAAAACCTTATTTAGATTGTCAACAGATGTGGAAACCCACACGCCAGAGCCGTACTTGCTTTATCATGGCATTGTAATAAAGAATTCGTTGATCTAAAGGTAAATAACGCCTGATACAGCTCTAGCCTATACAGCCGAAAAGTGCCGCCCTTCATCTGCAAAAATATGCAAAATCCCATGCACGTTTTCAGTATTTTAAAATTTATGTCCGTTTGTATCAGCACATGTACAAGCATTTGCGATTTTTTCGTCGGTATCGAAATCAACATATCTCGAGCAGATTTTGTCATTAATACAGCTTACCAACAGCTTACCTGCTTCGCTATTCGAGCTTCTGTCCACCTTGAGAAGTTTTTCAATCTCCAGGCTGCTGAATTCCATAATAACTCCAGCA
This sequence comes from Meandrina meandrites, assembly GCA_963693305.1. Classification (NCBI taxonomy): domain Eukaryota; kingdom Metazoa; phylum Cnidaria; class Anthozoa; order Scleractinia; family Meandrinidae; genus Meandrina; species Meandrina meandrites. Next base: position 35,018,489 of record OY855908.1, read on the forward strand.
GATAAGTGAGTATTGCCTTCGAAACTTGAGCACGGCAACTATTGGGACTCATGGCAGCGAACCCCAGTTCGAAACAATGGCGACATTTCGTGTTAAAAATCCATTGAAACATTACTTCCGAGCTAAATTCCTTCACACTTCAGACAATGACCTCTCCAAGTCCGTTATTAAGAATAAAACCCAGATTTTCGGGCTTTTATTTGGAAGACATCCTCCAATTTATACTGCTGAACGATCGAGTACAAGTGTGATGCTGCTTCCTCAGAGGTCCGCATGAAACCTCATGAGTAAAACCGCTAGCAAGGGTTTTGAATGAAGTCTTTGGCATTTTGGGGAAAAGTAGAATTTAATTCGAATTCATGATAAAGGGGGGAGGGGGCATTTTGTCACTAAAGAGTCTCTGGCCAGGTTATCATAGCTTTCTGAATGCAGGAATAACATAAACCCTGACCAGTTGCAAACGTGTCACGTAAGTCAGCTAAGAGGAACTGTGCGCGAATGTGAGCTGATCCTTAACAGGTCGGGGTTGCAACTCGAACTATCCTCGGATCAGCTTGAAAAACAGTGGATCTGTGAGAAAAATTGTTCCGAAATGGCGGACGATCTCGACGGAACAAGTTGTATTTACGTTTAGAAAAGCACCAGAATTTACTAAAAATCGGAAATGTATAAAAAGCACATCAGACATTTCCACCTCCACGATCGGAGAAAATACTATTTTGCTATTTAACAACCGAGTGAAAATGGGCGAATACCAAAAACTAAAGCTAGTTTTTACCTACCTTGAAAACGGAGCGGGAAATGGCATCATAAATGGCGGTTTAATCGGGGGTGGTAAAAGAATCATGAATAACAAATGAATATGCTTCCATCGATATTGCAGGCGTGTGAATATAGAATGCAACTACTAAACTGCTTAACAGTTATATCACAGAAATGGCCGAAAATAGCATTTCCGAGCGTCTAATTTTCAAAATTTTCTGGGGGAGCATGCCCCCAGACCCCCTACAGGAAACCCCGAAAACGCGATTCAAATCTTCATCCCTTACCTATCAACTTGACAGTGATTAGGTATATTACACACAGTGAAGTTATTTTCAAAACTGGATGAAACAAATGACAAATGAATCATAAATATCGAATGAAATTTTTAAATGAATCACGAATCATTGAGGTAAACATGGATGAAACAAATGACAAATGAATCATAAATATCGAATGAAATTTTTAAATGAATCACGAATCATTGAGGTAAAACAAGACAGGAATCGTGAATCGTGAAAGTCCAATGATTCCGCTTCCACCCCCGAGGTTTAAGGCCAAGATACTGCAAAACACAAACGAACGAACTCCAAAAATCTCGGCAAAATGGCCGCTAAAGCTTCATAATCAACTTCCGGAAATACGTCTGAGTTCGAAGGCTATTGTATTGAAACAGCCAATCAAAAAAATTCGAATTCGAATAATTCCATTTCCCCAGAGTTTCACCCGGCGACTAAACCGCTGACCGTGGAGCCTGTGGACTCTGGGAACGAGATTGGTAACTTGTGTGGATCATTGAGGAGCCGAGAAATTGGTAATTCTTTGCAACGTGCCCATTCCAATCGATGTCAATACATTGCTCTGTAATTATACAAATCATGTCTGCGATTAAATAATTCTACAGGTTGAATATTAAATCTTTCGACCTACAATTTGGTGAAAAGTATATCTGAATGACTCTTATGAACCCTACATTATTATTTTTGGCGAAAATCATTTACTGTTTACAAAGGTCGCGCTCATTAATAAATTCACTAGTCAAATTTCTTGAGGGGGTGTTATCTTGTAAAGCTTTAATTCTCCGAATTTTGAACATCGATTCCTCTAAATCTTATCAAGGATATTAGGGGATGATTGAATTACATCATGCTTGTAGTTTTACTGGCAGCTCGCAAGTTACGGTGATATTTCAAGCTATCAAAGTTAAACTGCAGATAATGCGATTTTGTGTCCACGTTTTCTGCTGGAATAGCGCACCAAATTAAATGACTATATAACCTAGTGATAAATCATAACCTCTTTTGTGCCCTGACAGAAAGAAATTTCTCGAATTCATTAATTCCTAGAAGTTATTGACTTCTAAAAGAGTAAAAAGGTGAATTCTTAACTTTGAAACGTTATATCTGTTTTTTGAAAGGGAGTTTGGTAAATTCGCTTCTGTCAGGGCACAATAGAGTACACCAAGTTTATGTTTCTAGCGAATCAACTCCCAAAATTCTGTATCGGTGGAGAAAACTTGGACACAAAATTGCAGGTTCTGCCGCTTCCGAAACTCTTCCGAGTCAGTGTTTACAACAACGTGCGCTTTATTCGAAGCTTCGAATATAATTATGCTGAATTATGATAATTCGCTACGTTCCAGCGCACGGGACACAAAGCTGAGAACAATAACGTGTAATTACTTATACAAAGAACTTTAAGAAATATATTCTCATGAATGTTTCGATTGTTGTCGGCTTCAGTCGGCGCACTTCGTGCATACTCTTAAAATAATGCATACATAATTATAGCAAGGGTCCTGCGCGACCTTAACAGCCGAGAAATAAGCAATTGTTTGCAACATGCTCTTGAAAAATCTCCAAATGAAATGCTTAAATTATTAAAATTATTACAAAGTTACGATAGCTCAGTTGATAGAAAGCAGTCCTTTGTAAGACGCGCCACTTGTCCGGTCGTTGGTTCGACTCCGGACGGTAGCATGGACTTTTTTTATTTCTTTTCTAGGCTTTTTTTTTAATCAGTAAACTTTTAATTAAATTTGAAATGTAAAGGTATAACATGGAACCGACACAACATTTTATTTTGATATTATGTGGATGCGGGCCAATCGAAAGTCCGCTATTTCAGTAAAACTTCAGTCGCTGAAATCGAAGGAATGAGAACGCTGCTGGTGTAGAAAAACATCCATCGGATCAATTAGGGTCGCCCACTACGTCTCGAAACGAGTTACTTCATTGGTTCTTAAAACAATAGATAACTGGTCATAACAATGCCCCTAGCCCTGAACAACAATAGAGGTAGTGTTTACAGCGGGCGAATGAAAATAGAGGTTCCAGAGAGGTAGTGCCTTACTGATCAATTACGTACTGATAAACAATTACATTAAGGGTCCCAAGTAGAATTTACCGTTTTGTGGTTGCAAATCCGGACTATTGAATAATAAGGCTCACAAGACATTGTGACAAAATAGCTTCCAACAAAGCTGTTAAATATTATTATCCTTGACGTTTATTAAGTAAGAGATAAACACCGAGAACGGAGGTATTAATCCGTATACATCCCGAGGGCCGTAGGCCCGAGGGATGTATATGGATTAATACCGACGTTCGAGGTATTTATCTGACTTATTTTATGATATTATTCATGAGGGATCATTATATAAAGCCCGTTTCCAAGAGGACAAAAGCCATCTAATTAGTAGTGCATCGGCTCCGAGCGTAAACAATGTAGTCTTTGTTGTTTTTTATTGTTGCCATTGTGTGGTTTTCTCAGAATAGCCCGATCGTGCATTTCCACGGATTTCGCGATTTATTGTGATTGCAACCTTATTTGAATAACACAAGCTTGTTTTGATGGTTTGTTTTGCACTGTGTGTTGTTCGCAAGGAACGGTTTAGCGTGTTTTGTACAGCGTCTAATGGTAGTAGTAAACGTACGAAGAAATTGAAACCTCGACAGGAACGGATAAAAAAAATTATGAAGAGTTGAACCAAGGACAGGAACATGGGCTGCTCGGAACACCAGATAAGTTGTAAGGAAACGTTTAGGATTCTCAATTTTTCAAGAATGAGATGCACGTTGTTGTTGAACTCAAGAGGAAGGAATTTTTAACTGAGGCAGTGTGCAGCGACAATTAAATTTGAGAACGGCATGACGGAAATTCAACCGAACTTAGCTGATCTTTTATGATTCCATTGACATGAATTTTATATTTCCAAAATGAATTTAGAAATGGAAGAAGGCTTTGTTGTTTCAAAGACTTAAACTTTTTAGGGAAAGCTAACTAAAAAAAAAAATTATTTGGCCTTTTTTTTTTTTTTTTTTTTCTGGATTTGAGTTACAAAATACAAATATTACAGTGTGCTAGTGTGTTAGTGTATTAATAACAATGTGCTAATAGACAGGAAAAAAAATAAAAATAAAAAGATTTACATATACCACCATGCATACGCCTACCACCGTAACCACATATTTTAAAATATCGCAGTAAGTTTACGTAAGTACTTTAATTAGTTTCTCCCATTTCTTAAAGTGTTTGTCTAATTTGTTATTCTCCCTAGCAATATGGAGCTCAATGCTATATATACGTCGGGTTCTTGCAATAAAACCTGAGAGATTTTGCAAGTTCTTTTGGCACCTCATGGAATAAATATAATATTTACCCAACAATAACATATGATTAATTATAATAAAGTCATCTACACTGTCAAATTTTCCAAATATTAAGTCTGTTTCTTTCAATGTATCAATGCGGATGCCATTATCTCTTAGCCAGGACAAGATTTCCAGAATTCAGAAGATTTTGCACAGGAGAAAAGTAAATGCTCGATGGATTCTGCTTCCTTTTGGCAAAAAATACACTTAGATGAGTCCACTATGCCAAGGCGAAAAAGCTTTTCATTTGTGTAAACAATGCAATTTAAGACTTTATATTGAAATTCCCTGATTTTTGATTCTAATGTAGTACAGAAGGCTAAGGAATAAACTTTCTCCCAATTAACAATTGTGTCAGGATACTTGTCTGCTAATTTCATTTTAGCAGAGGGCGGAATCTGTTTTTTCTCAATAAAGGATTGATAGACTTGCTTCGAAGAGACATCTAAGATTGGCACAAAGTTTTCCTTATCCAGCTTAATAGTTGGTAAGTTTGGGAAAGGTACAACTAATGACTCATCGCCAGAAGCTTTAGCAAGAGCACGCCATTCGGTAGGAATTGAATTTACAATGCTCATAAGAAAAAATCTCTGTTCTGGGGATACTAAAGGGGAAATAGCGTCACGTGAAAAGAAATTATTTATAAAAATCACATCACCTATTTTTAAAAAGCCAAGTTCAATTAAATCCTTTCTATACAGGGACATTTTTCCAATACATAAAAACTTATTGTTCCAAATAATCTCGTTTAAAGCATCCTGAGATGAGCTTGGTTTCTTCCCATTTAGCTCCGACCACGCATCGAGACATTCCTTATAATAAGGTGGAAACTGGATCTTGAGATAAGAGGTGTCAAAATTACAGTACAGGACAAAGCGTCCCCCAATCGGCGAAAGGAGCTTGGCGAAAATTGCCTTCCTAGGACTTTGATAGTCTTCCATGAATTTTTTTAGACAAATAACTCGCTTCGCTTTAATCATAGATTCAATATCCAACATTTTCAATCCTCCTTTTTTAAAATTTGAAATCAAAGCATGGCGTTTCACTTTATCCTTCCCATTCCAAATGAAACTATAAAAAATTGAGTTCGCCTCCTTAATTAGCTCTTTGGAAATCGTAATGACAGATGCCCTGTACATAAGTTTGGGGATGGCAAAGGTTTTAATAATTTGAATCCTTCCTATTAGGGACAAACCCCTCCATTTCCACATGTTAAGTGATTTCTTTATATCCTTCAAGGTTTGTCTATAGTTCAAAGTGGTCTTTGTTTTAAGTCATATCCAAAATGCACCCCTAAAATCTTAATAATCTCACACACATTGTGCTTTGCAAAGTCTACCTGCTTAATATTGCTATTCCCAAGGGCTAGTATTTCAGTTTTTTCGTGATTAACCTGTAAGCCAGACTGGTTTCCAAAATTCTCAAGAATACGAAGCAATACAATATACTCGAGTCTCTCCAGACCATTTCCAAACGGCTCTGCGAATGCTGGCTCCCGATTGAACAGAAAAAATCCTTTGTATTATTCTGCCCAATCGACCAACAGTAACTCCAGGGTTACTTTTGTGTGTTCTTAGGGGCTGTTAGGGACGGATCATTAGAAAAGTGATTGGCAAGGCAAATGTCCGAAAAAAAATTCATGCAAGGAAAAATGCAAAGGAAAAAATTCATGCACAAGATGAGCCACATTTTGATATTACAAACAAGAATCGAAAGGTGTTCCAAATTGCACCTTCCCATCGTGCGCTGCGGTCTTATTTTCGACGAAATTTAGTCAGCGCATTTTCTATGGCATGGTATAAAATAGTTGCACAACACTTTCTCGTGGTATACTATGGAATATCTCACTTGTCACTTGTATTTTCTTCGTATACACACTCGCCTAAACGCACGTGTGTATACCGAGGAAATACAAGTGACTCGTGGGATATTCCATATACCACTCGAAAGCGTTGCATAACTAGTATGTACACCTGGGTGGAGAGAGACACTATGAGAGTAAAGTGTCTTGCCCAAGAACACAACGCACCCGGACCCGATCCGGAGTCCAGTGCACTAACCATTAGGCTACCGCGCCTCCTACAATTAAACAAAATAGCACTGTTTTTAATTAATTCAGTAACAAATTGTCCATGAAACAGATTTTCTGTTCTTAACATCACGCTACATCTACCACCAAACCAATCATGACATAACAATGAATATGATAACTGGTGTATTGTGCCGTAGTAGGCCGTTACATTGAGTTTATTGCACATGAACGCCGTAGAAGGCGAGGACGATCTACAACAATAAAACCTAAATGACAGAGTCAAACGCGATTAAATCCTCTGAAATTTACGAAAACCTATAGCGGAGAATTGAATGCGCGTCAGAAGACACTCGGAGGCCAGGAAAAACCTACTTAAAAAACCCGCAACTGAACGGGAAAAATGTAGGACACCTTGCTGAATTATTGTATACGCAATTACGAAACCCAGCCGCAATCAATAGTTCACATAAAGTTGACGACGAAACCGACTTAATTAACCAAAGCAAACCGATGGAAAAAAGCTTAGTAAAATGTTTGACTGTAACGACCGAGAACTGACTCGCATACTAAAGAGCGTACTATTTATACCAAATACATTGCATGCATAGTAAATGCACATGCAAACACATGCCTACATTCCTTATAACTGTTCATCATCATAACACTTCACAACTCATAACAAAACAGCTCTAAAAAATAGCGAACAGAAATCAATACTCTTTTAATGCGATGCAACCGAAGAGAATTTTCAATTCTCAAAACAATATTCCTGCAAAGGGCTAAGGTCAAAAAAAACATTCATGCAAAGGAAATGGGCCCCCCAAAAATTCATTCAAGCCAAAAATTCCCCCCCCCCCCCCCCACCCCCGTCCCTTACACAACAGTTTTATTTCACTTTACAGTAGAAAACCAAGAAAAGTCGGGGAATCATTTGGGATGTCAGAAAGAAATATATTTCAAGATCTACCGGGAAACTCAGGGGCAGATCCAGGAATTTTTGATTGGGGGGTGGGGTGGGGTGGGGGGGGGGGGGGAGTCAAAACTTTGGTACAGAAAGGACTGTTGAACATTTTGGGGGCAAATTAATTTTCTCCTCCCCCACCCCACCGCAACCACTCGCAGTAAATAACTTTCGTTTGGATTAATCAGAGGAATCGAAAATAGTGGCTTGTTTACCTATATGCGACGCATCGGCGGCCGTTCTGCACACTCGCCTGATCTCGTCTGGTATTGTGTGAAAATTAAAATTTGCACCTCAGTACAACTATAAATTCCAGACGTTTCGAGGCTTCTGCCTCTTCATCAGTGAATTTTTCAGGATCTCGTCTGGTACGTGCAGTAAAATGCACGCAGTGGGGAAAAATTGTTGACGGCTGAAAAATAACGAGATACATTAAAGTATAAGAAAAAAAAAACGTAAATGAAACGTACACGCCAGTACTTTCGATACTTTTAACCCGAAATAAAAATTTTACAAAATTGAGGCCTAGAAGCTCACATCAATCACCCATTTCATTTTTTTATTTTATTTTATTTTATTTTTTTTATTTTCGGATATTTGGGCCAACTGGATTTTCCCGTGCTGCAAAGAAATGCACGCAGTGCGGGCCAGACGAGTATGCCTCACCGCCCCCAATGCATCGCACAGGTAAACAAGACACTATTTACAGCGGTCTTACCCAATCGAGTATAAAAGGAACAACCATACCAATCCATGCTCATTGCCATTTCGATAGAAGACATTTCTTAGTGCTCTCGCTATGTCTCAGATGTCTACTAATAATTCGCAAGTTCCTCCACCGCCTCCTGTTCCTGCGCCGCCTCAAGTTCCTGGTAGCTCTGGTTTCTTAGCCCCAAACATCTCAGGCCGACGTTGCTCCTTCTACTAGTCAACACGAGGTGTTCCCTCTAATTCGCGCTGTCGTGGCCGTATCGTTCACGTTTTAGACCGGTGCAAATAGAATACTATTTAAATTTACGATATTTCTGATCGGTCTAAACAAAAATTACCGGTGGATCTTGAGATATCTTTCTTTCTGACATCCGAAGTGATTTATGGCTGATACAACAAGCGCCGTGTAAGTGACGAAAGTGACCATGAAGTTACTGTTGGTCGATTGGGCAGAATAATACAAAAGATTTTTTCTGCTCAGTCAGGAGCCAGCATTTACAGAGCCGTTTGGAAATGGTCTGGAGAGACTCGCTTCCCATCAGGGGCTATTCCCACTTTTCTTGAAAACTACGATTTTTGCGCGGTTTACTTCGTTTCGTCCCGACTAACTGCCCCTGGGTTTCCGAGGATGCCCGAGTTGACGACAGCCTTATAAAATAAGACTGGTGACTAAGAAGTATCAATTTCAGTTTTCCGAAAGTTATTTTTCATTCATTTGATAATTTTTAGCGATACGTAAAATAAAGGAAAAGCAATTTGGTAGTGGTTGAATGGAGAGTTTATCTGATAGCTGTCATTGCTCTGTAACTTGCTACAACTAGTGTAATTTTGATAATTGTTATTGCCAATTTCTTTCTCGTAGCTGATTGCCGATTAGCAACTCAGTACTATTACATAACAACCTACACTACCTATGCCTCTTATTACACTACAAGTTGCGGTTGGCATGGACAGAGCAGATGCAGAAAATCACAGTAAGTGACGATCATTTCCTACGATCAGGCTCACTTTTCTGGCACTAATGTAGTCTTTATTCTGGGAAGGAGCCGCAAGTACATTAGCCGACATCAAACTTTTCTAACTTCAACACCATTAATACTGGCCAAGCTTCATGACTGTTCCTTAAGGCCTGGCTAAACTAGGAAACATTGCTGCCGAAACATTAATCCTTGTCATGTTTCCTGGGTGGCTAAATTAGCGGGGAATAAAGCCCCGGCTAAACGATCAAACATTTTCATCCAACATCGAGTTGGAAGAGTATATTTGACCGTTTAGCCACCTCTCTTAACATTGCATTTAAATGGTTTCCCATGTTTGATCTAGATCAAACATTTTTATCCAACATTTTGCTTCACGAGCAAATGCTTGATCGTTTACCCACCTCTGCAAACAAAGCAAGCCCAGGGGGGAAAGCAACCAACTAGAAACCGAATCTTTGTGACGTCGCGCCAAAATTTCAGCGGTCTTGCGCACAAAGCGTCATGTGGGCTCATTTTGTTGGATATTTGTTCAAACATTGTTTGCTCGTTTAGCCACGCCACGTTGTGTGCGACAAACACGATGTTGGACGAAAATGTTTGGTCGCTTAGCCGGAGCTTAAAGAAAAATGTTTTGCTGCCCGAGTGGCTAAACTACGGAACAATGTTTCGGGAACAAAGTGTCATGCATGTACATAAACTAGTCAACATTTTTTCCATGGTGGCTAAACTGAGCAACATAAGTTTCGGAAGCAAAATTTGTGTCCGGGAAACAAAAATGTTTTTGACTTGAAGCAGAAGCATTTTTTGTTGCCGTGAAGCAAAATTTGTTTCCGCAAAATATGTTTCCCGCGTGGCTGGTAAACATTTGTAAACATTTGACTGGTAAACATTTGCGTCCGCAACAATGTTTCGGCAACAATGTTTCCTAGTTTAGCCAGGCCTTTCTAGTTACCTAAGGAAATTTTGGCATTTCAATGTTATGTTTCCATGGTAATAGCTATGTTTTTATGGCGACGATTTGTTTACTGCTGGCGTTTGCAACAGGGTAATGGGGGTAAGGAAAGGGATTTTTTTCTTTTAACCCCTCTGCCCCTCAAAACCCCTGACTATTCAGGCTATCCAAGGTGGCTGAATTTGGAATTTTATGATGACATCAATCATTTCGCGGTGTGGTGTCCGTTCGTCACATTACCGCCACTAAAAGAAGGCCTTAACGTAAATAATCTAATATATACCCGGGGCATCTATTAAATTTTAGGGTCCTAAGCATTTATTAGAGAACGTTTGGATACAGTCTGTTGCCGGATCTCTTGTTAAAGAAATGCTCTTCTCAAACTCATTAATGTTCATCTTGTTTAAACAAAGGATATCAGAACCGTGACGGTGGTTTGGAAATCTGCTCCTAATTAACATAGATTTTTACGATTTTATTTCTCCGTTTACTCCTTAGTTTTTGTTTCGATTGAGAAAATATATCAAACACTCGAGACATTGTTTTATCGGTCATCCAAAAACCTCACGTCAAAAATACTCCGCTACGCGTCGCATTTTCAACTCTGTTCTCGGTGTTTGGATATCCCGATGAAACAATATGTCTCTCGTGTTTGATATATTACGTACCAGATGTCACGTTAAGTGCAAATAACTGTAACAACGTCAGGAAAACAAATTTAGACGCGTAGTTTGCTCGCAGAGTAAGATAAGCTTTAAGATAGAAAACAGAGTTTGTGAGTAGTGGCTAATCTAATCGGCGCTTATGCAAAACCTAGAGGTGTCGTTCATAGTTCCATATCGATGTGTTTGGGATCAACCATGTTGGCATCGTTGGCTTCTTCGATTTTTGTGTCAATAACGACCTGGAAAGGGTTTAGGAGATTGGGCTAATCGAATACGGAGAGTTGTGCTCGTAACTGCGTTTCCTTGCCTTTTTTTTTCTTTTTTTGAGGCAATAGGCAATTCTTCGGGGGTGGGTGGGGGCGTCTATTAGGTATGGAGCGTTTCTTAGAGGGGAGCGTCTAATACAATGCTTGTGACCATTTTAATGCTTGTGACCATTTTCTACGTACTTCCTCTCATAATACCATTCCCACTGGCACACTCTGTGACCTCATTCGCATGATTCTAACCATGAATAATTTCTCTTTTAATGATATCCACTACCTTCAAATCCACGGCACAGCCATGGGTACTAAAATGGCCCCTTCCTTTGCTAATCTTTTCCTGGGTTTTTTCGAGGCCAACGCTTTGAAAAATGCCCCATTTCAACCCCACATTTGGTTTAGATATATCGATGATATTTTTATGATCTGGACTGAAGGTCTGGATAGCCTAAAAATTTTCGTCGATTATTTGGAGAGCATTCACCCTACCATTAAATTCACCAGCTCACACTCCGCCACTAACGTGCCTTTTCTTGACGTTAATGTCTCTTTAACTAACGACGGTAACATTTGTACTGACCTCTATACGAAACCTACTGACAAACACCAACATCTACTTTATTCTTCTTGCCATCCCCTTCATACTAAAAAAGCCATTCCTTTCAGCCTAGCACTCCGTTTACGACGTATTTGTTCTACTGACGAAACGTTCAACACTCGAGCTGCTCAATTTACTACATACCTCCTCAAACGAGGTTACAACCGCAACCTTGTCACTAAACAAATACAACGCGCAGCCGACATCCCCCGTAGACTCGCTCTACAAACCAAAGACGGCAACAAACCTAAACGTATACCATTTATAACGACTTTTAATCCATCACTTCCTCGCATTTCTTACATCATCAAAAAACATTATCATTTACTGCTCTCCTCTAACCGCTGCAAAAACGTTTTTTAGCAACAGTTGCCTGTTGTTGCCTTCAGGCGTTGTCCTAACCTTCGTGACTTACTTGTTACAGCCAAACCTCCTTCTAATTCTACTAATCCCCATCCCCAACTCCCTTCCGGTTCTTTCCGTTGTGGAAAAAACTACGCCACTTGCCCCTACATTTCTGACGGACTTACTACATATACCTTCTTTTCTACTAATGAAACGCGCCACATTAAATCTAACTTGACCTGTGACACTAAAAACCTCATCTACATGATTCAATGTAACCGCTGTAATTTACAATACATAGGAGAGACTAAACGACGTTTAATTTTAAGACCGTTTTAATGAACACCGCCGTACCATAGATAACCCTAACACTAAATCTAAACCTACCACAGTTGCGCAACATTTTCTATCCTCTCCTAACCACACTGCTAATGACATGCAACTAATCCCCATCGAAAAAGCCTTTTCAAACAGGGACTCAATCCGTAAGGCCAGGGAAGCCTTTTTAATCTTAAAAGGCAGGACAATTGATCCCGAAGGTCTTAACATTCGCGAAGAAACATATTGATTTATTTATCTGTACTGTATTATCAGCTATTTTATTATTTTTAGTTTATTTTACTTTATTATATCTCTAAGACAGTACGCGCGCTGTGATTGGTCAATTTTACGGGCCGTATTCTTCAGTACGGCCCGCGAAATTTGAGAGTTCTCCTGATGCGATAAGTTTTGTTTATCAAAATCTCTTACAACGAAAATTTTTAAAGCTACTTTGAAAACATCTGCATTCGGACAAAACAATTTAAGAAACAAAAGCGAAAAGAACAGGGTCTTACAAAATTCAAACTAGATTTTTCAGATCTTTTAGAAACTGAAAGCGTCCCCGACCCCGAGCATCACACAAGTCAGAAACTTGACAATTTTCTCTCTGCCGAAAGGTAGAGAAGTCGAATTCTGAAAAAAAAAAAAAAAGATTTAAAAAGTTTTTTCGAGAGTTTGTCGAATACAGCCGCCTCTCATCGCTCCCGGAATGAGAGGCGGCTGTATTCGCAGGCTAGTCGAGAGTAGACGAACAAAACATTTAAAACAACGTACCTGCTGCTGTTGTTGACGATCTCTTCGGCAAATTTTTAACGACGTTCGCTTATTATTTTGAAAACGGCCGGATAGTTCGAGTTCACCCCAGACAAAAGTTCGGTAGTGTACTCATTTTCCAACAAGAATTCTGCACCAAACACCTCTCAGGACGACACAACAAAGTGCTTAAAAGTAGACGGAAGTTTTTACCGGTTGTTTATGTTTTCGACGAAATCATTGTTTGTTGCTTGCGGTCACCGCTTTCTTCTCAGTAGAGTTGTTCTTCTCTGTTTATCGAACTTCACATCACTTCAGGAGTTATTTCAAAGTAATCTTGAACTGTATCCAGTTTTCCACAGAAAGAAGCTGTACGGATTAATTGTAAAATTAAAACGTTTGAAGTTTGGATTCACGTCTCTGCGAGCAAACTGCAAACTGTTTTCGTAAGCCAATAACTTTCGCTTTCTTCTTGCATTTGACGCGCGCGTCATTCAAATGTAGTCGCGATTGACTTGAAAAGGTTTCTTTTCTCCATAATGAGAGATATAATAAATATCTTATTAACCTCGTTTTCTCGGTCCGTACTGTAAAATACGGATCCTCGTTTTTTTCCCGTCGATTTATGGCCCAAGCGCGAAGCGCGCGGGCCATAAATCGACGGGAAAAAAACTCGGTCCGTATTTTACAGTACGGACCTCGAACTCGATTAATAACAGGTATTTATTTTTATTGCATTCTACACTGTCAATTTCATTACCTTTCGTATTTCCGGTATTACGCAAAATACCGCAATCACTACATATAAAACCCTTCCCAATGTAATTTCCCATTGTACCTGAAGAAGGCTGGTTTGGCCAGCCGAAATATAGTACACAAATTTAAAACCTTTCTACGTTGTATCGGTTTCTGCTTTTTTATAGTGTACAAACTTTACGCCTTGGGGGGGGGGGGGGGGGGGGGGCTTTTATTAGATACGAGGCGTCTATTTGAGAGTGGGCGTTTATTAGATCATTTACGGTATAGTTGCATAAAAAACTTTCCGCTTCACTTCTTAATTACAGCAACTGGCAACAGTAATTGGATCGATTGGAGTACAATTCTGGGACAGGTTCAATTACCAATTGATCGTATCAATTGCAAAATTCGAGGTTAGGAAGGTCAGAAAGTCCTTGAGAACCTGCTTTATGCGAACAAAGTCAAAGATATTGTTCAATCGGGTTTACAAACAGTAGGAAAACAGTAAGAAAGAATCCATTTTAGTGCACGTGATTGACGTGCGAATGGCGTAGGAGTCCAATTACAGGGATCCAATTACAAGAATGTAATTGGACACCCACGTGATCGCGCGCCAATTACGCGACAAATGTAGGCATGCGCAGAACCAATCAATATCCAGAATTTTGTTAAAGAAACGATTTTACAATTAACACGAGTGAAAGCTTAAGGCGGGGGTACACCTGAAGCCTGTTTTTCCACCGCTAAACTTGGTTTAATGCCAATATCTCGTCCACGTTTCAAGCAATCCAGAAACTCTATGCTCATTTCACAAAGCATGTTAAATGTTTAGCGGGGTTTTGTAAATTGTTGGGTAATTTTTGGGATGTTTGGGAAGAGATAGTTTTCCTCAAAGGTTTAGTAAAATTTGGAGAAATAAGAAATATAAAAGATTTAATGTGATTTTAAAAATTAGGAGATGGACACCAAAACAGTCCCCTGAAAACCTGGGGTGCTCTTGCGTGGGGGTCAACTGTCTGTTGGTGTTTCGAAAATAATTTTCTTTCTTCTATCCCTTCCTTAAACCTCTTAAAATTTCACTCAAAATCGGGTGTACCCCCACCTTAAAGGCGGACAATTTCATAGCTTCTTCGACATTTACACCCAATTTACATTGCCAGATAAATTCATTAGATGTGAATACAAGTTAAAACGCACCTTTTAACATGTTTATATAACAACGAAGAAAATGAAAAATACTTTGAGCAAAATGCTCCCCCGTCTCTGCTCCTCTCCCCGGCCGTTTTTGGAGAGGTAAAATGGGTACGATAAAACGGCAGCTGCGATTTTGCTAAGCAAGAAAATCCGAAAACATTTAGCTGTATAAGTTGACATAAATATCCTTTAATACCGAAAACGTTATTAGAAAACAGTACGAAGACATTCTAAGACTTTTGGCTTAATTTTCTCGTTGGGTGTTTTAGGTTGTTGGCCGTCGTGATCAATTGTGTAATAATAAGTGTTCCCCTTTATGGAGCTAACAAGAATTCTAAATTAAAAACTGACCTTTTGATACTAGACTGAGATCATAGTTAAGATCACGCTCCGCGCAAATGAATGTTTCCTAGAAAATCTGGACATATGCTTTTCACACGTCGAAGTCACTATGTAAGGTTGTCAGAAATTCCTTTAACTTTCGCTGTATTGCATTAAAAAACCTTTGAGGCGACTGGAATGGCTGTATGCCTGTGGCGTGAAACGATGATTAATCCTTCATCTTCTGAAAGTAATAATAGTAATGATATTTGTTTTATTTCCCTAGACGAACGCGGAAGTCAAAACCGAGAAGAACGAGTCGCACAGTTTGGGTTGCAAACCGTGCCGGGGCAAGTTGCCCGTGCTCCTAAATGGCGTTTTGTCAAGGGATGTTATATAACGTATCCGTAGTAGTCTCAGGAACTTAGTTGTTCACGAGCCTTTCAATAAAAGCAGTTGTGGTTAATCATATACAGTGGGAACCCCGATATAACGATCCTCGATATAACGATATCCCCGGTATAACGATGAATATGCTATGTCCCGGCAAAAGTTACAGTTAAATGTATAGGACAGAACCCCGATATAACGATCTTCGATAACGATATT
This sequence comes from Meandrina meandrites, assembly GCA_963693305.1. Lineage (NCBI taxonomy): Eukaryota > Metazoa > Cnidaria > Anthozoa > Scleractinia > Meandrinidae > Meandrina > Meandrina meandrites. The sequence continues at coordinate 35,034,347 of OY855908.1, forward strand.
CCCGATATAACGATGAGAATTTAGCGTACCCTGCGTAAAATCTTTCCCGATATAACGATATTACAGTATCAGTACACATGTTTAAGTTTAGTTTTGTTTCCCTTTTACGATTCATACCACAGACTTTGTCGTGTAACCTTGAAAACATCTTATGTTTTGCATATTGTTGAAGGACATTGTTGCGTGCTTGAAACGCTATATTTGTGAATCATTTGATACTCATTACAAGTTTAATTAAATAATATCATATGTAGTAAAAAGAAAAAGTACATTTTAATTTTACCCCGATATAACGACATTTTCGGTTATTTTACGGCCATATCGTTATATCGGGAGTCTCGATATAACGATACCTCGATATAACGATATAATTTTACTGCTTCCTTTTCATATCATTATATCGGGGTCCCACTGTAGTTAATGGAGGGAAATGTGCATGGTAATGAAACCCGGCAACGTTCTTTGTTGTATGTTTTTGTTCCCTATTTTGGGGTTTGAGCCTGCACAAAACCTGACAAAATACAATAGGTGGTTACGTGTGTTCATACAACTAACCAATAGAAACATTGCGATTACGTAATTCATGGATAGTGTTTGATCGAGCGCAAAACAAAACATGTGCGTGGTCGTGGACCTTTCAACCTAAATCTTGGCCTCTTTGATTGCTCCCTTGATGTTTGCCGGGCTTCCTAACCATTTCCCCCTATAAACTAACATAGACGCAAAGTAGTTGAAATGCTTAAATGAACTATATGGCACAAAGTGAGGGGGGGGGGGGGGGGGGACCACCCAAACTAAAAGTTGAAAGATGTTGTACATTGAATGGTGACGAGTCTTTGAAAAAGGACGACATTCATTGCAATAACGTATAACAGCCTGCATATTACTTAAGAAAAAATACCAGTATAAATATGAGTAAAATGCTTATAGTTATAGGAATTTGCTCTATCTTTTACCCGTGATAAGTGTTAAAGACAGATAAGATAATGAAAAGTGAACTGGCCCGTTGACTGGTCAGACAAGTGAGAGTGTACGGTGTTACAAGTGGATACCCCACTATCCACTACACTCCTCCCAGCCCCGCCCCTTCCTCAAAAAATAAATTAAGAAAAAAAAAACAGTGGTTGCGCAACAATTGGTACTAACTGAAAAATGATTGCTGATGATAGTGCAGAAAAACGAGAACTGTTGGGTCGAGCTGATTGAAATCTCTTCACTGCATTGCTTCTATGGGAAGTGATTTGGTTTGATACATACCCTGCAATGAAAACGACCGGCTACATTATGTAGAAGCTCTGTCTTACATTCGCCAGCAATCATGTCATAGGAAAACCAGCCGCTTAACCATGTTAACATCTAGCTAGAGTTAGTTTTCATAACGCGGGTTCATTGCCAGTGGCGGATCGTGAGATGGGTCCCTCCTCCGGGGGACGTAAGGGGAAGGATTGTTTTGTTTGGTCAGCCTTATAGTTTTTCAATCCGGGCCGGACCCTTCTTTTACTCCGGGTCCCTTCCTGGATGGATCCGCCACTGATTGCTGCATATATATAAACCTTTTTTTTCATATTACTGATATTTTATAACCTTTTAGATACATGTATCAACAATTATTGTACTTGCAATAAAATGATAGCATAGAATTTATAGTTTAATTACTAAGACTATCAGAAGTTTGTATACTAATGACCTCGAAAATTACAGTGTTATGCTAGAATAAAAGTTCTGTTAGTTATTGAAAAACGCGTGTACTCACACTTAAACATTTATGAGGGACTGATTACATCACCTGGGTTGGCTCTCCGGTCTAGGATGGGGCGAAAAGAGGGTGGCAAGAGAAAGGAGGGGGACGAGTGCTGATTTCTTTTCGCCCTGTCTCACTTGGGAGCCTGTTCGCAGGTTAGCTCGGTCTAATGTGCCGAGATATCTTTCAACCCTGTATGTTACATGCAGCCCGGGCTGGCCCGGGAAGGACTAGATTTTGCCGCGGTGAACGACGGATTCAAATTTAGTTTTGGTTGTTTGAGGACTTTGAGTAATTTAGTGCGTTATTTTGCAGTTCCTGATAGCTTCATGGTCTACTAAAAGAAATATCGATTAACTGATGGATGATTTTAATGGAGAGCCAGCAAAAAGACAGGCAAAGGGTGAAACGGTCGTAAGTATCTTGCCTAACCGTGAAACACAGAGGCATATGTACAACCTTTATACTCATCAATTGGACAATGGGATTTCGTGACACGTCTGGCTGCAACGCAGGCTATGGAAACTACTGCTATGGAAAATTAAAATCAGTTGTGCCAATTCTGGGAATTACAGTTTGTTAAATGCAGATCAGTATTTTGACAATTTTCGCGAAATTTATTTCCTTTTGACGTATTTTTATGACCAAATCGCGAAATTTAAGGTATAAGGGTGGCAAAAGTAGTTTTGAGCGTTTAAACTGAATTTTACTGGGAACTCGGAAAAAGGCCATCTTTTTCTCGATTATTCGCCTTTCAAATCACTGCATCTAAAATTGTCCCTAGCTATATAAATTATAAATTGATTATTAACGACGTTTTGCTGCTCAAATCGGGCACTAACACGAACATACTCCTGTTAACTCAGGATTCGCACGCAGCGCGCGCGAGTAGAAACGGGCTGATGCGCAAAAACATGGAAGCCATACATCGACCTCATGAAACCCTCTCTCAAATACCTGGGGCCAAAACTATGGAATACTCTCTATTAAACATGTTAAAGATGATGATAGATCACAGGGGCGGATCCAGGATTTTTCTAAGGAGGGGTGCAAATAGTATTTGTTTTATTTTTTGGGCAAAAAACCAGTTGTATTCAGGAGCCATAATGGGAGGAGACCGTAAGCGCGACATCCACGCACCCTATGATACGAGACAATTTTTATATTTTTAGAACAGGCAGACACGCGCGGATGCGTGGGTTCTCGCGTCGATGTTGCCGGAGTTGCGTGACTAGTATCATGTGATTCGCGAGTAGATCTGCCGCCTAGGACTCTGTGTTTAAACTTGAGAACGAAAAATAAATCAGTGGTTCTGTGAACCATAAATTTTGTTCGGACGCTATTTATACATTAGGCTGTGCAGCTTCCGTATCGTGCTAAATTCATCTCCTGGATATTTTGTCAGTAAGCACAGGACTAATCTAGAGAAGTTTTCTCAGTAAGATAATTCACCATGACTCGTTTACATTTGGATTGTACTTTGGTTAAGATGACCCGCGGCTATTTCTGCGGAACGGAGGTGCTCTTTTCTAAATCAAGCTTTGGGCATGTAAACCTCACCCGATTTTTCTGATTTTTAGCAATCGAAAAAACAAATGTTCAAATTTTATAAAGCTTTAAAGTAAAGAGCAAACAAGGCAAACGATCACGAGATATTAGCGCTTTTGAAAAAATATATTTATGAAAAAAAAAACGCGAATATTTTCTAAACAGGACGATAGATTTTTTCATATCAAAGTCAACAAGTTCAAATTATCCAATTTCTAGTGTGAGCAAGTTTCAACGAAATCGGCTGAGTAGAAATTGCTGCACAGTTGACCGTCGCTTCAAAATATTATGCTCGTGTATAATTGGGAGCTACAACAACGTTCAAGCTATGCTAAGATCCCATAGATTATTTGAAAGCTTAATGCCAACTAAAACGTTGCTGAAAAGTATGGAAAGATCGGAAACTCCTAGCAAAAGTTGTAAACAAATGAGGAGGAAGAGGTTTACGGTGCGGAAATTAGAATTAAAAAAAAAATTACGGATTTTTTTTCTTATATTTTTAAGTATGAGAAAATACAGCATATATGCAAACAGCTTTGTCTACTTTCGTGAATCTAGTCTCGATGAAATGCGTCGAATTTTGCTTGCCAAGATAGCTACTCCGCGTCTTCCATTTGAAAACCCTCGGGTAACAGTAAATTATTCAAACTTGCCGCGTTCTCAAGATTATTTAGCACCTGGAATTGAACATGGCACGCCACATACCACATTCATTGCTAAATAATCTTGAGAATGCGGGTAGTGTGAATAATTTACTGTAACAAGAGCGTTTTCAAAGCGTTCCAAAATTGAAGACGAAAGGTAGCTATCTTGGCGAGCCAAAGTCGAATCGGTTTCATCGAGACTAGACACACGAAACTAGATAAAGCCGTTTGCACATATGCTGCATTTTTTCATACTTGAAAATAAACGAAGAAAAATAGGTAGATTTTTTTAATTCGAAAAAAAATGAATCCTCTTCTGCTTCATTTGTTTACAACTTTTGCTGGAAGTTTCCGATCTTTGCTGCACTGCGAATTATAATACAGGATACTAAAAGAAATATTTTGGAGCAGCATTAATCGGATAAGTGACTTAAATGAAAATATTTTCATTCTGCAATATATATGTAATTTTATATGATATGAAAGTCACATGTAACTTACAACAAAGCATCAAGGAAAGGTCGAAATGGCGTATACAATCGTATTTCGGCAAAAATATGTTTTCTCCTTTTTTGCTGTCATTCTGTATTCTTTGGTTGCCCATATCGCTGCGCTGTAAAACATTTAGTAAATATTGTCTTGACCACTGTGTGATTCCTCGTACATGTTTAACGAGTCTTCGCGACTGGATTTGTCCGAAAAAAATACTACTGCAGACATCCGAATCACTTGAATCATCCTCACTTTCATGGCTACATTCAAAGAAGTGCTCAAGGAGACCTTGACGTAAATTAGGAATAGAAACTGATGAAAGAAAGTCAGTGTTTACTTCACTTGCAGAGGTTATTTTGGACGCCATTTTGTTTATATTTCTCCGCGCGACGTCCTCGCGAAATCCTCGCGGCAGTACGCGCGCACGCCTCGCGGGATGACACGATTTGTTCTAAAAATAGAAATTTTGACCCATATCATAGGGACAAGGCCAGATCTCGCGCTTACGGTCTCCTTCCATTATGGCTCCTGGTTGTATTAGAAAGCCGCCTAGTCATCTCTGATCTCTGCGGGGTGATCAGAGATGAGCTCCTGGATCATGTATAGAACACTCACCAGTTGTAAGTCACGCATACGTGGGAGAGAGATTACTGCACTGTTGGACTGGATGTAATGGATGTGCAATATTTAACGATCAATTTTGACTTATTTTTGTATTCGGTAAGCACTGGCGACCGGCGAAAATCGCTATCTGTAGTAGGCAGCTAGGCCTGCCCTGGTTTTCGATAAATAATATTCTTTCAAGAAAAAAAAATGTAAATGTGAAACAATCTTTAAGTTTTATAGGTTTCCTTACCTTTAAATTACCTCTCCAACAATGTAAATTTGGCTGAAAATGCGAACAAAATAAAACAAGAATCACTTGAATGCCGTGATCGAGCGTTGGAGCAAGGGTCATAAATGGTCAACGGTTTGTATTTCATGTGGTAAGATTAAATGATGTGAAAATTGCTTCATTGCTCTATGTCGCCTACTACAAAACGTTCTCCGTCTATTTCAAATTTTCGGGAGAACCCGGCTTAATATAGCCATTTTTGTATTTTAATCTAAGGTTTTAATTTTTTTTAGCTAGTTTAGGGGTCCCAGAGGGATGTTCCCTCAGCCATGTCAGCTATGACACTTGAATAAAGTTTCTATTTTTTATACAGTGGAACCCCGTACGGACACCAAGGGGACAGGCCAAATTGTCCGTATTAACGGGATGTCCGTATTAAGCGTGGTCTCAGAAAAAAAGTTACGGAACATGTTTTCTCGACGCAAAGACGAGGGCAAACGTTTTCACGGCAACAAAACGTTGTTTAATTGTACTGTAACTGTAAAAAATGCAAACTGTGAACTCTCTGACTAAAATTAATAGTTTTTTACGAAAACCTCACGATCTAGTCATACACTTGAACTAAACTTTGATAAACCCATAATGTCGCAACCTTACTTTAGGCCAAGTAAAAAAAAAAAAAAAAATGTTTCTCGTCCCCGCCCACATCATTTTTTGGGGCCGCCTCTCTTTTTTTATTATTTGTTATTGGTGACGTTTGTACGAACAAAAACCAACAGGAGAAAACGCTAAATTAAGAGATGGCTTTTGTGTGTGTTTTAATTCTAATTCAGGCTAAAATTTTAAAGCCTTGGTACACCAGGTCTGTAGTGGATAGGACAATCACGTTGCAGGATTTATTTTGCAAGTTCGCTTCTGAGGAATTCGACGATGGAGGAAAAAACATCGATATTCAAACGACACAGGTAAGAAATGCAAACATCTACGTGATGGTGTTTAAAACATGTATCAAAATAAAACAAACTTGTGTTTAATCAATATCTGACGTTTCATTTCTTATTATTTGACCTGAGATCTCCAACTTGTCCCTGGGGGTAATAATGTGTTAAGAAAGCATTCAATTGGTAATAAAAAAGGTCGGAAATAACAAGAAAAAAGCGCCCGCCCGCTCTATTTTTTTTAGAAATCCGGACGAGAAACATTTGTTTTTTGTACTTGGCCTTACTAGAAATAAAACGCATTTCAACAGCAACCACGTTTTCTATAAAGTTTCCTTTGTAACTGAAGCTCGTAACCGTTCTTAAACTCTACCAACCCATTTGAAAAAGTTGGTAACTTTACTTTGCACGGAGTTTTAGCTTGCGACACAAGCGATAGCTGTAGCAAAAGACAAAGAAAGTGAAAGTTCAAACACCGGAAGTCATGCTATTAAGCTTCTCTTTGTAATAAAATGGTTTTAACTCTTCGAATTCTGTCATTATTTGACCAGGGTCCAATGTCTTCAAGTTAGCAAAAAATCGCGACAATGACAACAGACAGTGCACAGATAAACAGTGTCCGTAAAGCGGGGTTGACAATGTATAATAAGAGTTGGTCACTCGGGACACGGAAAAGTGTCCGTTGTCCGTATTAACGGGTGTCCGTATTAAGAATGTATGAGATTTTCGTCAGGACCAACGAAACTGTCCGTAAGTGTCCGTATGAAGCGGGTGTCAAGGGTTCCACTGTATAATTATCGACCACAAGGGAAACAAATAAATAAACATACAACTGGCGCAGTCTAAACTTTTTTTGCATTAAAACTCTTTCATATTTTTTTAGATTTTATAAGCAACTGTAGTCACCATACAAATCCTTTTGCCAGTCCTACACATTTCAGCTTGGGTTACCTGTGGGATGACCCTTAAAATGCTTCAGGATTAATTTGAGGCAGGAACTCTAGAGAACAGCAGGAAAATGAAGTTTTTACCTTAAGCTACCTTTCTGGGCAAACGTCCTGTCTTATTCGCCGTTCCGTGCTATGAAATTATTTGGTTCCGTGAGCCGCTAGTCCGTTTTCATTATTTATAAGGGCCTCACAATTGAGTTTTTTTAAAACGGAATCCACCAGGAAGTCGAGTAAAATTTATTTAAGTTGGACAAAAATCGAGTACCAGAATAATTTAAATCCTATTGCGTTATTTCCTACCCTAAATAAAAGGTAAAGATGTAAGTAATTATCACTCATGATAACACCAACAACAATTTCTTATCAGAGTCTTAGAAAATGAATTGCAAAGTTCACAAGCTATAGGCAAATTCTCACGTGCAGCCATTTTGTAAAATCGTCTTTAAGCGATTCAGTGGAATTCAGTGAAATTTCAAAACTTGTTTTCGGTGTTTGGTGTTGTTAGAAAAGATTTCTTTTGATAGGATATTTGAAGCAGTAACACAAAAGTTTGCAATAAGGTGTAAATAATTTTGGTATAACAAGTTCTTATCAGAGCCTGAGAAAATGAAATTCAAAGTTCACAAGCTATAGGCAAAAGCTCACGTCTTTTAAGCGATTTAGTGGAATTCAGCGGAACGTCGAAATCGGTTTTCGATGTTTGGTGTTGTTAGAAAAGATTTCTTTTGATAAGATATTTGAAGCAGTAACACAAAAGCTTGCAATAAGGTGTAAATAATTTTGGTACATAATTTTGTCCAATAAATACTCGAAGTCCTGGCGGATTCCGTCTTAATCGACTTTGTACAGTTATCGGTCGTGTTCCTTATTCAGCGTACAGTTGAGGGAACAAATGCTGTTTGCGGAAAAGCTTTGTTGCGCAACTCAGAGAATTTTGGAATCTTCGTTATTCGACCAAACAACTCTCGATGATCGTTCGCAAGTACATCGAAAATTGTGGGTTACAAAAACCGCAGGCTCAGGTAAATATTCACTGGTATTTGTTCCCCGTCGGTACAGCAAGAACCGTCACTTACATATCCACGGCAACCACGCTACAGCTTCACAGACTAACACTGCAACTCTCTAAGATTCTACGAATAAAATCTCTTTAATTTAATTAAATAGAACCCTTTTATTGAATAGAATAAGTCATTCCCTTCACAGATAACCAAGGCGTACTATCAGTGTAAAAGTTTGCATGGATTTAAATTCGATTACAAAAAATATGGCTGTTTTGTAGTTTGGTGTTATTTTTTCTCCCTGCTTTGATCGCTTTAAAGGCTCCTGCATGGATCGCGCTTTTGGGCGAGTTTCTTCTCAACAGTCGAACCTGTGGTGCACGCGTTTACATGTAACACTCTTATTCACTTTATTGTAACTTTTAAAGAAGAGTAATTTGATTTCCTTATTCGAATTTTCAGATCCATACAAACTTTTACGCTAGTAGTCGGCTTTGTGTTTTCTTTAGTTAAGAACAGTCTTCGCATCTCTGCGTCTTCGCTCAGGAGTAGCCGGCTCGCAAGGACAACTTGCCTCAAGACGGTTAGGAAGCGACACATAGTAACATTTTAGTATACGTTTTGTCTTCTTTTTATACCTGCTGAGATACAAATAATACAGCGGTAAATTAACAATCACAGTCGCGTCACCAGAACGAAAAAAAAAACAATTCAAAGAGAAACAATCGAATTTTGGTCGATGCTAATCAAGCTTCATCCAACTCCCCAACTGTGCTGGCATGAAGTTCTTGACACATCATTTTTTTGAGTACTATTGAGCACTCGGTAACAATAAATCCCGATTGCGATTAAGAAAATATTATCAGGTGGATAAATGGATGGAGTTCAAATTTCACATCAAATTTCAGATTCGGTCACGTGGCATTTTGGCCGCGCGATTCGATTACAATTTTTAAGAGGCAAAAATAGTGCAACTTTCAACGCTTGTAAAATCGACAACTTTTTTATGAGAAAATACAGCATATATGCAAACGGCTTTATCAAGTTTCGTGTGCCTAATCTCGATGAAACGCGTCGAATTTTGTTCGCCAAGATGGCTAGTTCGCGTCTTCCATTTTGAAGCGCTATGGAAACCCTCGCTTAACAGTAAATTATTCAAACTTGCGGCATTCTCAAGATTATTTAGCACCTGGAAATGAACATACCACGCCACATGCCACATTCATTGCTGAATAAAATGCATGAATACAAAGCTCAACCGCAATTTTATCCGTGGCATGTTTATTTCCAGGTGCTAAATAATCTTGAGTATGCGGCAAGTTTGAATAATTTACTGTAACAAGAGCATTTTCAAAGCGCTCCAAAATTGAAGACCAGAAGTAGCTATCTTGGCGGGCCACATTCGACGCGTTTCATCGAGATTAGACACACCGAACTAGATAAAGCTGTTTGCACATATGCTATATTTTCTCATACTTGAAAATAAAAGAAAAAATCGGTAGATTCTTTTTAATTCGAAAAAAATGAATATTTTAAAATTCACAATTTACGCACCGTAAACCTCTTTTGCTTCATTTGTCTATAACTTTTTCTGGGAGTTTCCGATCTTTCCATACTTTTCAGCAACTTTATAGCTGGCATTAAGCTTTCAAATAATGCATGGGATTACTTAAGCGTTGTAACAGCTCCCAATTATACACAAGCATAATATTTTGAAGCAAAAATTCAACAGTCAACTGTGTAGCAATTTGTACCCAGCCGATTTCGTTGAAACTTGCTCACATTTGAACTTGTTGACATTAATTAGAAAAAAATCTATTGTCACGTTTGGAAAATATTCGCGTTTTTTTCATAAATTGATTTTTTTAAAAACGCTAATATCTCGAGTTCGTTTATTTTGTTCGCCCTAAAGTTCAAAGCTTTATAAAATTTGAACATTTGTTATTTCGATTGCCAAAACTCAGAGAAATCGGTTAAAGTTTACATGCCGAAAACTCGATTTAGAATACAGCACCTCCGTTCCCAGAAATAGCCGCGGGCCACCTTAATCCCCCCCCCCCCCCCTCCCCGCCCATGAAATTAACCTACTTTGATTTCTTGCATCTGCTCCATCCCCATGTACCGCATTTTACGGTGTAATAAGTTTTATATGCGGTATATGCAATGGCGTAAGAGCAACGTTCCTCTGACCGGCAATCATCTGCAACGCGATTTTATAAAAATGTTACATGTACTTATCTATGTTCCGTATATTTGCGTATATTTTGTCGTCCCAATTCCAAACCAAATGCTAAGTCTAATTGTGGCCTGCACTCCCAACTAAGCAGTGAAACCTTGTTGAAGACAGGTCCTTTAATAGCGATATCAGTTGAAAAAAAATTATAATTACCAGTATCGGGATGTGATAATACAGACAAAGAAATAATATTTATTATATGTGTAACATTAACGCTCGATGTCTTGCGTGCACAAGATTACAGAAACTGGCCTCACAATGAAGGTTCACAGAGATTAACCAGAGTGTACCACAGGTATTCCCAAAATTTTAGAAACTTAACAATTAAGCCTCGCTTTCGGTGATCTTGATATATCTCGGACTGAAGAGAATGCCCTCTAACAATGCAAATAGCTCAAAAAGATCACTTGAAGGTTATTATTGATATATACATCTCATTCGATTATTTAACATATAATACGCGCGGATATTTTGCGAGTTGCGCAGTAAAAATACGAGCAATGAGCAAAATGTCCGCTCGTATTATATGTTAAACCATTGAATAAGGGATTTATTATTCCACTTTTTTTCCGCTAAGTTTAGGTCGTAAGGGGAACACGTTATAGGAACACCTTCCACGACGGCGACAGACTTTCTATTAAAAAGTCATTCGCTTCTCGTTTACGTTGTTTACGGGTTGGCAGAAGACCCGCTCGGCTTGTAGGCAAGTCTACGATGGCGACAAAAATCATATTTGTAACTGCGTGAGCCGGCCGGGGAAGAACCAAAACTATTTCTAAGGTAGCCATGGTTTATTATAAAAGCTGAAAACTCACTTACCACGGCATTTATTGTTATCCATATAGAGGCAGCGGTTACACTGGCATTGGTAGGAACCCTGTGTGTTCACGCAGCTTGAGTTTATAGGGCAGCTGTAGGATCCTTCAGAACACTCGTTGATATCGACACAGGTGGCAGGCTCTCGGTTTCTCCAACCAGGTCGACAGGTGCAGTGGTATGAGCCAAGAGAGTTCACACATGACGACGATGATTGCGCTGGACAGGTATTAGGATCCTCTATGCATTCGTCCACGTCTATGAATGTAAAATTTGTACATCAGAGAATCAAGGGATCTCGTGAGCCAACTCATGGTTGAATTGGATTGTTTAACAGTAATGGAGTGAGGGAGTGATCGGGTGAATTTCATGTCGACTGCTAAACCTCGTGGAATGGGTATGTCATCACCTTGAGCGAAAAATGGAGTCGTAAACAACTTAGGGATCATGAGAAGCGGAATTTGGAGTCTATAGGAGTTTATGCCTCGTGTAAGAATTTTGCCTGGTTTTCGTTCCACTCACCCTCACAGCTGTCTTTTCCGTCTCCAAGGAAACCTCCTTTGCAAATGCATTTGATTGAGCCTTTGATATTCTCACATGTGGCGTTGCTATGGCAATTGCATGCGTCCAAACCTAAATTGGAGAAAATTAAAAACAAACAATGGTCTATTCTACGTTTTATGGCTCTATCAAAGAGAGAGATCGACCATTGGGAATAATCTAGTATCTACATAGTAGCTAGTAAAACAAACAAACAAACAAACAAACAAACAAAAATTTGGTTACTCAGTGACCTCGTTCACAATGGTTTCAAGTCTGTTGCCGTTGTCCGTTCATTTACCGCATTCCCAAATCTCGGAGAAAGTTCGTAGCTCATCAATGCCGCGGCACTCCGGTTTCTGTAGCATGAAGCGACTCAAAATATTCTACTTCCCTTTAAGGGGATGCTTGGTTATACCAGGTCTGTCTAAAAATTTATCAGTACCCATTATTTTTTGGATAGAGAGAGGCAATGCAAGTTAGAGTGAAGGATACAGGTCTGGCTCGAGCCTCACGAAACGAAAAAGGAACAACTGCAGAAAACAAACAAAACTTATTTCTACGTTTTGACTGATTGTATCCACTTTCAAATTATTTGCCAAACTTACCCAGACAGCTGTTTTTTCCGTCTCCAAAATATCCTTCCCTGCACGTGCAGTTGAATGAGCCTTTTGTATTCTCACACGTCGCGTTACCATGGCAATCATGGAGACTTTCTTTGCATTCGTCAATATCTAATAAAAAAAATATTTGTCGAGTTCACATATGCGACACTTCCAAAGGTAAAGGCGTGTTTGTGTAGTCGCATACACGTCTTAATGCAGCTTGTGTCATTATCGATTCTCGTTTTTATGTCCGTACGGTGGGAAGTGGAAGAGATTTTCCCTGGTTTACCGTGTACGATAGATTCCTAACATTCGCACATACAGAACTCCGTTAACAGTAGAGATATCCCTCGTTCACTCAAAGTAATCCAGCGAACCCTTTATTCCTTGAACTATAAACATATTCCCTTGATCCTTTCCAAAATCCGCTGAGAGGCCCTGGTGTGTTGACGTTACCGACGCCATAAATCTGTCTGGTTAAAATGAATTTAAGCAACGAACACCATTTTCCTATATCCTTAAGAGCTAGCTAAGAATAGCATTTTCCCATTCTCGTCCTCAGACCCTATTGTATCTCTTAGCTGGCAAAACTGTGGCAAGAGAAACAGACACAAACTAACAGACACAGTGGATTCTGGGAATGGCAATGCACCTTACCTCGTTCGCAATAGCTTCCAGTCCACCCCTTCTTGCACGAACACGTGTAGTTCACGTGACCGTTCACGCAGGTTGCATTGTTTAAACATCGATGCTTGATGCAGTAGTCGGCAACTGCGGCACAACAATAACAACAAAATAAAACCATTAACATACATTAATGTTTACATGAATGACATTTGAGATTAATTGAGATTTTAAAAATAAAACATAAAAATCAGTGTATTTTGCTTACTTTCTGTTTTCATGTCACAACGAGCCAGAAGAGACTTTCCAGATCTTGTGGGATCTAACCAGTAATTACCGCTGGCAACTTCCTTTCCTTCGCTGGCCTTGATCTCGGCACACGAATCAGCAGGCAGCTCGGGAATCGAACCGAGGGAAACTGGGAATGTAAAATAAGTTGTTCATTTAAATTTACTTACAATGGCTTTTCTTACCATGATGTTAATTTTAGTCTCTAAAACTTATGAAAAAGGTACCTCTGGGGCTCTTCTGCAAGTAATATCTGTCAACATCTTCGGCAAAGTCTTTCGGTCTGGCCTCCTTGGTTCGGTTGTTCAGTTCACAGATGCCATTCAGCATAACGTAGTTCAGGCTTTGACATCTATCGTCAGCGTTGCACGCCTGTATGCAGTCAGTTGAGCGTGGCCTAGCTTTGAACACCTTAAAGGTGTGGCCCTTCAACATCTTGCGATAGATGGAGTAACTGTCGCCTCTACACTGCTGGCTAGCAATCGTGCGAAACATTAATAACACTACAAACAGTGCCAAAATAATTTCCATTCGTTGTCGAGCCATGGGTGCGTGTGCTCTTTGGTCACGGCGGTGGTGCTCTCAATTCCTTCGAAATGAGAAATCAGTTTCAGAGTAAGTATAGAGCGTTTTCACGTTACGCCATTAATATTCTAAATTGAAAACTATTTAACCTATAAAGCTGTTCTTTCAGTATATTCTAGACATCAGTGTCATTAATTGCTGGGGGGGGGGGGGGGGGGGATTTTTGTGCCAGAAGAGTGCTTTGTTTTTGGACATAAAGCAATTTGAAATTTGAGGCAGCCTACCTCAACGTGATCTGAAGTGTTACAAAAACCAATAATTCCGCACAGTTTTTTTAAAATGCTTTTCAGATATGTTAACAACTTAAAAATGATAACTGAAGCATTCCAAAGTGCAACGGATAACTTTGGCAGCAAAATCTTTCTTTCTTCTTGCACCCAGTTTTTGGCCGCTATATTGGTGTACCAAAGTGGAACACCAATATAATATGGCGGACCCATACAAAACTTTGCAATTTTCCGAATTTTATTTTCCCAATATTATAATCTCACAGTTGGTCGATGATGTTTTTGATGCAAGCAAAACGGTCTTGTTATCTTGGTGAAAACGCCCTATAAGGACGTTTTTGCATAGATAATTACATTTGACTGTGCTACTGCTAAAAACAAAGTAGAACTAGCGCTGACCAATCACAGAAACTTATTTTTAATAACCCAATGAGCAAATCAGAGCTCGAAATAATGACACTCATTTTAACCCGACACCAGTGCAAGCGCGGAAAAACACTAGAGTACCAAATCAGCCAAAACCGGGCGAGGTAATAAAACTGTGATCATTTTTAGAGGCAAATCTACCTGCATAGTGCACAGTGACCATGCACCGCGACAATTTAACAAATTTAGCAGGTAATTGATTAAATATATTGGCCGAATGATACGCCATCAGCTAGAGAATTATGCTTTGAGGCTGCACCGCAAACCGCAGGCTGTCATCTGGCTTTTTTAATAGCTTAATTTTTGTGGTTTGCGCGGTCCCCATTTGGACGGAAAAACAGCTGCCTTGGCTATCTAACTGAGGCTTTCTTCTCAATGTGCATTTTTACGATTTTGTTCGAGCGGCGTTGGTCGATACAAAGTCAAACATGTCAAAAGGACGCAGGCGTTTAGTCCCCGCCCTGTTCTTCGTGTAGCTTCTCAACTAACCGAACTCTTGCAGTTGGCACAGGCTTAGAGTAAAATCACAAATGATCAAATTTCTGCGCTAATTTTAATCATATATTGCGTATTATTCAAACGAAATAAGATCACTTAAGATCACTTTTCATGATCATGATTTGGTCGTTGTTAAGGGGGGAGACTCTTAACTACAGATCCAGAGCAGTTGCTAAGGGATTGCTGACGACTGTATTTTGAAGCAACCGATTTTGAAGCTTTTTGTAACGCTAAATGGTGAATTTTATTTCGGGGTATACCTGCTTTGAATAATATATCGTTTGCGCGTGCGAAACTAGTGCCAGTCCCAAACCGCGCGTTAATATTTAAAATCCCTAAAACTCCAAGGAAACAAGGTAAAGTTCCGATTTCTTTTACGAATCAGAGATAACGTCGTCGTCTTTATAATCTGACGTATGCTTTTACCATTTACTCGAAAAAAGGAAACGCTACTGTTGAAAGTCCGTAAATATGAGTGTTTATTACGCCATAACTCTTATAATAATGCGAATTTCACAAAAACGATACGTCACATTACGCATGTGGTCGTTCTTTATCTATTGACGCTCATTTAGATTTTAAAATCTATCCGCCGTTCAAGTTCTAGGCTTTTTCTGTTCTGGTCATCTGTCACGTCAAATAAGGCCGTCACTTGAAACCCTTGGAGGAATCTTCAATAGAAACTCGTGCAAAAAGCTTATCCGTATGAGGTCTGATTTCCAAAATATGGCAATTGAAACCTGCCTTAGAAACCAAATTGGTAGTTAAGAGTCACCCCCCTTAGAAGTGGCAAGAAGCAGTCTGCCCGAACCATGAATGATCTAAGTTCCATCCATCAGCTACATTACCACAAATTGCATGAGTCCCTATATTTAACAGCCTTCAGTCAATTGCGAAATTAATTTGTCACCGTTGCTAAGAGCCCTTTTGCACGGTCGGATTCACCCTTGAGGGTGTCACAGTTCATTTCATGCTGGTAAAATTAAAAAAAGTTCTAAATATCAGTTTGCAAGATGTTCAAAGACAAAAAGTACTACTGCTATTTAAGTATATTATCGACAGGGACTAAATGTGATCAAATACGGAAAGCTATGTCGATCCTAGAAAGACTTCATCATTACAGTCACCCAAAGGACTGTATGAAAAATATCTGTTCGAATTGGTTTTCGTTTATAAATCTCCATAGCTCTTTTTCAATTTCAATGATGAAATCGTGTATACGTCTTTTTACTGCCAAACCTTCTCGGGACCTAGCAGGGAGAATATCGTCCCTCGAGCCTTTCGTTCAAAAAAGATCACGCGTCATACTAGACCGGCAAATCACGGATCACGGCTAGATTTTAGCTGTTTTAACGATTCACGCGCTAATTTTGCTCAAATCACGCGTGACACATAACCCTACCACCCTGCTTTCTGCACGGACTTAAATGCGCGCGCTCGGTCCGATATTGCTTCGTATTGCCCTCGCTCTTGGTTATATAATTATTTTATCAACGGCAAAGTTGCTGGTGGTTGTTTGCCTGCAGGCTGAAACGTTTAAGGCGAGATGCATTAAAACACAAATTTCAGCATAAAATACTTCTTGAACTAAAAATAAACTAAAAATAGCTTGTTTCGCAATACTTGCTAGTGATGTTACTCGAAATGAAATAGCCCTTTTTCAAGAAGAGGAAATCTGTTTGCGCCGACTTGTTAGGATTTTATGCGAAAACATCAAAAGTAAATCCAAGGAGAACCGCATAATTTTGTGGCATAATATTTTTTGAAGAATGGTCCTTTAGTTGAATGTATATATTATATCGGTGCTGATGACAAAGTGAATTTACTTGAATGAAGATTTTGCGTTGCAGACGGGAGGCCTTAGACATTTATGGCGGGGAAAAGGAACTCAACCACAAGTAGATTAGGGATTAGAATATCGGCGGAAATGACAACGTTCAATAAACGACTTCCTGTGTATGATTCTCTGTGCTCCGCTCTTCGATTTTTTTGAAACGTATGAAGATGTTGAGGGTGATTTGTCATTGCATCACCCCTTAAATATGTAGTTTTTAACCATTTCAAACGTTGTACCCGATTTTTTTAAATCTTGATCACCATGGTCACCAGGTTTGATTGCTCGGGGAGTACACTCTATCCCTTTTTCGTGAATATGTTTTCCGTTTTCTTTTTCTTTCTTTTTGTTTGTTTCCAGACGAAGGCTTGAACCCCATTTTTTCCAGAAGTCGATTCCTGAGCTTTACGCAATAGTTCGTACAGTCCATTAAGGCGTTTCAGCTATCATTTCAGCCAGTAGTAATATCGGAGTCTGACTAAAACCACCTCGGGCGCACCCACATAATTTTACCTCTTTCCGTGACTAGTACTCAGGGGCTAAACCCCTTCGCACCCACTAGTCACGGAAAGAGGTAAAATTATGTGGGTGCTGCTCGGTAGTTTTAGTCAGACTCCGATATTACTACTCGGAAGAAAAGAACAAACCGAATAAACAAACGAACCGCGGAACGTCTATTTAGAGGAACACAACAGTGAAGTACAAACGTTCTAAATAATAAAAATTAAAAATATTTTTTCTACCTTATATACGATGGACGAAATTGACCTCGAATCTTTGGAAGAAGAACTTGCAAATCTTGATCCCGAAGATTTGCGATATTTATCAAAATTAATTGCAGAAGACACACCCACAATTCAAAGGGTAATAAACACTTTGCTGGATGAACCAATCCCAGAAGCCACAAAGAAAAAATTAAAAGCCCCATTAAAACCATTAAAACCAATACCGAAACCACCACCCAGAAACAGAAAAAGAAACAGAAAAGAAACCATTTTGAAAATATTCGACCCCATCCCGCCGAACAAGGTGAAAACCGTGACAGATTATCAGAATGAGGTTCTGGATCTGTACCATGACACGGAATATGAGGGTGTGGAAGAGGAGAGCGGGAGACGTTACAAGAGGTGGCGTTTTGTAGTGGGTCTAAACAAAGACCTTACACCCAGGTTCATCGAAAAGATAAGGGAGAACGTGGGAACATCGTTTTACATGAGGCACGCCTATTCGTATATTTTAGAAAACATTGAAGATGGGACTAGGCTTATTTATTACCAAAACAAAGGCTCCCCATGGATGAAAACGTACGCAGACGCAGAAGAATGGATCAAGGCAAGGGAGGCGGTACGTTTGGACCCGGATAACACTGAAAGACCAGATACAAAGTGGATCTTTGAGTCGCATTTCAATGTTGATGTAAAGGTTGTGCTAGACCGCCAGCCATTGATGGGAACAGGACCCTTACCAGACTGGCTGCGTAAACAAGCAAACACGGGGAGAAAACAAGCAATGGTGGCGCTGGACACCTATAGGGATAACCTGTGTTTATGGCGCTGTATCGCTGTGCACAAAGGAGCCAGACCAGATCGAAGTACAGAAGCAGCCCGAGATCTGGCCAAGAGTTTCTACAAACTTGAAAAGATGCCAAATAGTTGGGTTGGGAAAACCTCATTGGATGAACTAGAAAAGGTAGAAATGCACCTGAACAAGGGCAAACCTTTCTCAGATTGGCTTGGGATAAGAGTTTATATGCCAGAGTGCATAGAAGATGAATTTGACATGGAAGCGCCAATCGAGGTGGTATGGCATCTCACAAGAAACCCAGCGCCGCAGTTTAAAAATATTATGACAATCGGTGTTTTTAATGAGCACGCATTCTTGATAAAAGACATAACAAAGTTAGCGAAAACTTATGAATGCATCCACTGTCACGCAAGATTCACAAAGGCTTGCAACCTCCAACGTCACGTGGAAAGATGCGCCCAAGGTAAAACAGTAACACACTGCCCCGGAGAGAAGGTCGAAGCGCCACAAACAGCATATCAGAAAGCGTTTTATCCGAAGCAAAAGGCCTCAAAAGAATCAATCCAATGGTTGGAGTACGTGGCAAAACACTGGAAAATCACCATTCACCACGCTGAATCAGGTCACGGAGGTGAAAGGTGGATAGAGAAAAGTCCAGTAGACGGGTACAACCACGAAAGAAAGCTGGTGCTGCAGTATCACGGCTGTAGCTGGCACGGATGTCCGAGATGTTACCCAAATCGAGGGCAAATATTATCACACGGGACAAAGACGGCAGAAGATCTGTACCAAGCAACAAAGAAGAGAACAGCCCACCTAAGAAAGGTCGGATACAAAGTAATCGAGTGTTGGTCATGTCAGTGGCTCGTCCCAGGAGGTGCAGACAAATATGGTGAAGAACCATCAAAACCTCAAACAAAAAGCTATCCACACGCTATTCTGTATGACTTTGAGGCGTACGGAGACAAAAACCATCGAAAGGAACCAACAGGAAATCTCACGATTGAGAACAAACACATACCAATCTCAGTAAGCGTGGGCGATACATTGGAAAGAGAGCCAACCCACATCTGTGAAAAAAACCCCAAAGTGTTGGTTCAAAAGTTCATGGAAGAACTGAAAAGACGAGAGAAAAACATCAGAGCAAAAGTGCGCGCAGAATTCATGCCGGCAGACATCGAGCTGATACCAAAAGATCAAAGGAAAAAAATAGAAGAATGGTGCGACCAGGTGCCAACACTCGGTTTCAACTCAGGAAGTTATGATTTGAACCTGATAAAGAATTACTTCGCGGAACAGCTCGCAGGTACAACCAACAAAGTGAGAGTGGCAAAGAATGGGAGTAAAATCATGTTCTTACTCACGGACAGATTGCGTTTCCTGGACATAATCAACTACTTGGGCCCAGGAATCAGCTACGCGAAATGGGTGGAAGCGTACGACTGCAAGGCAACAAAATCCTGGCTCCCATACGAGTGGTTTAACAGCGCAGAAAAGCTGGATTACCCAGGATTGCCAGATTACCTGCACTGGTATTCGAAGCTTAAGAATGAGTACGTTCTAACACGGAAAGAATGGGAGGAATGTCAGAGACTGTTCAAAGAAAAAGGGATGAAAACCTTTAAAGACTGGCTGAAATATTACAATAATCTGGATGTGGCACCCGGGCTTGAAGCGCTCCAAAAAATGAAAAACTTTTACATAGAGAAGGGGATAGACATAATGAAAGACGCAGTCAGCATACCGGGGGTGAGTTTGCATTACTTGCTAAAAGGTGCAATAGAACGCAAAGCGGAACTATATGCCCCAAGAAAAGAAGCATATGAGATGTTAAAAGGGGCGGTAGTCGGAGGGCCAAGTTTGGTCTTTACAAGATATCATGAAGCAGGTAAAACGCGGATAAGATCGCATCAATGCGCGGACGCGAAACTTTGTCAAAACATCCTCGGATATGACGCGAACGCGCTGTACCTCTCAACAATGCTGAGAGAAATGCCATGCGGAAAAGAAAGGGTTGTGCACTACACGGACGAGTACCAAGTAGATGCTGCCCCAATATTAACGCACAGATTAAAAGAAAAAAGCTGGTTCGGGTACGCAGAAGTGGACATAGAAATCCCAAACCACTTGCACCAAAAGTTTGAAGAAATGTGTCCGTTCTTTCACAACAAAATGGTACCAACCAAAGCTGTTCCAAAGCATATGAAAGAATACTTGAGAGCAACAGGAAGAAAACTAGTGGAGAAAAACAAGAAACTAATGGGAACGCTGTCAGCACAGAGGATACTTTTATATGAGCCGCTGCTGCAATGGTACATAAACCACGGGGCAAAGATAACTAGAGTCTACCGGACGATCGACTACGAGCCGAAAGTAATATTCGAATGGTTCGTGAAAGAAGTCACAGAAAACCGCCGTACAGGGGATGTGGACAAAAGCAAAGCACTATTGGCTGATATATTCAAACTTCTGGGAAACAGTGGATATGGGAAGCTGATAGAAGCGTTAGAGCGGCAAACAAACGTAATTTACACCAAAGATGAAAAGGTGGTGGACAGAGCATTGAGAAGCGCATACTTTTCAGACTTGGATGAGATTGGAGAAGCATATGAGTTAGAAAGTAGAAAAGCACGGATAACAATCAGACGCCCATTTCAGGTAGGAATAGCGGTGTATCAGCTAGCCAAGTTGAGGATGCTTGAATTTTACTACGACTTCTTGGATAGGTATCTTGACAGGAAAGATTTCGAGCTGATCCAGATGGATACAGACAGCAACTACCTCGCAATCTCTGGAAAGAGTCTGGAAGACATTGTGAAACCAGATATGAGAGAAGAATTCGAGAAAGAAAAAAAGAACTGGCTGGCATGGGACAAATGGAGCGGAAGAACGCCGGGACTGTTCAAAAAAGAATTCGAAGGGGAGCGGATGATCGCGCTGTGCTCCAAATGTTATTATACAGACCATCACACGGACAAAAACGAGGTGAAGAAGAAACTGAGCTCAAAGGGGATGTCAAAGAGGCAAAACGAGATCAACTGGCACCGTTTCAAGGCAGCGCTAGATGGAAACAAAGACATGGCAACAAATAGAGGCTTCAGAATGCGGGACGGGAATATAGTAACTTACGAACAGGAGAAGCTGGGGTTGAGTGCATACTATGACAAACGATGGGTACTGTCTGACGGCATACACACCGAACCAATCGAATATCATATTTAGTTCACAGCCGGAGGTAATTGTGTGTTTGGAGGTACAACAAGCAGTTCTTCACGTACAAAACCACGTTTGGGACCGTCAGACAAATAGTAGAGAACAGGCTGATTCGGTTTGGTAAAAGATCGTTCAATATTGTAAACTTTCAAAGACCAGATTGGATCAGTAGCTCTTTTCGTCCCACCTTCAAGCTCACCAGGTTCGTACAAATACCGAAGCATAACGTTGGATGGGAGCTTTTTTTCGTTCAATCCAACAGGTCTCAAATATTTAGTTGATGGCTCCGCATAAACATTTTTTTTCTTGATTGCGGCAGCAGGTTTCATACCAATCAATCGAGTGACTTGGTTGTTCAGAGCAGAAACAACTTTGGGAAGCCTTTTTACCCACTCAGTGGACCTCAAACCCTCAGGTGAACGCATTTCAACCGCGTACTGGTGGCCAAACAAACGCTCAGCCAAGGTACGATTGAAACGTTCAACAATAGCTTGGTCTCTATGTATTTCGGGGTGGCCGCGTATGATAGAAGTTTTGTGATTTTCCATTTCTTTTGTAACAGCGCCCATAAATTCACGCCCAGGATCAACTTGCAACATCTGCGGCCATTTCAAAGGTCCACGTGTATAAATTGTCTTAAAAGCTTTCGCAACCTCATCAGAGTTTTTAGAAGTTAAAGGCTGAGCTTCTTTGAATCTGCTGGCAATGTCAACAACGGTAAGCGCGTATTTGTAAGTGCTACGGCCCACTTTGTCATGTGGCAGAAAAAGAAGATCTGCCTGATGCACTTTGTTGGGTGAAGGCACGTCGAATTTTAGACGAGGAATATAGCGCGGTGCGGGGAGGTAAATCTGCCAGAGCGCTTGTTTGAACAACCATTCTTTGGCAATAACTTCAGGAACCTTTGCAGCGACCGCTAATTTTTTAATGGCAGAGATACCTTTCCAGTAACCCTGCGGACTGTAGTAACGCCGCGCCAATTTTCTATCCATTTAAATAATTATGCGCGATCATATATACATGGATACAAAACTTCGCGTACCTAACCCCTACAGGCAACAACTGGAAAAAATGTTGTTGGAAGAGCAGGAAGCGTTAATAAAAGAAATCAAACCCGAAAAAGATCTTGACTTTTACTCATGGGAACCCCCACTGCCGGATGAGCCCCACGAAGAGATGAGACACCACCTCAAATTATGGTATTTACTTGCGGTACTAAAAAAAGTCGGCATTTCTATAGATCAGGTCGGTGACAATATGGGGTTGACTTTTTTGGGCAATATCATTCACCAATTCAAGCGGAATCAGCAACTCAGTTGCTACCCCGGGTCGTGTAACTACGTTTGTTTTTTATACAACTATTTTCAAAAGGTCTCACCTATCGATTGGCCGGAGAAAAATGCAATACTGGGAAAGCTCACGAAAAGATTGCCGAAGATGGTACAAACCAGAAATAAAGCCGAAAAAAGTTTTAACGAATGGTGGTTAGAGGCAAACACCCCACCATTAAACAGAAGTTGTCTTTGATGTTCTGTTAACCTTTACCCCACCGTCAGTGTGGTTTGAAAAACGGAGTTTTGTCTTTGCAGTAGTAAAGCTGTTGTACTTTTTGATAATATCTTGGTACTCACTGTCTGAGATTTGACCATCTTCAAGAGCGGTCGATATGAGAGAGTTGATTGAGCTCAGCGTAGCTTCAGCCAAAGTTTGTATTTTTTCGTGTTTTTTCGCTTTACGCAGGAAAAATTTGACGGTGACGATGGAGGAGGTTGACACCAATGAAAACAGGGTGGCCGTTGCGATTAAAGGGGCGCCAACAACAACGCCAACCGCAGAAAGCGAAGCGGCCAGCCCAGAGCCTGTAAGAATGGTAGCAACTCCGCCTGTTAACGCACATACTGTTTGACACCGCGTGTGCCACCGTTTGAATTTGGCTGAGGTTTGGTAGTAATGCACCAACTGGTTTTCAAGATTTTTCTTTATCGATTCTATTTCAGCCCTCCTGAATTTTGTTGCAGAATCCATTTCTTATATATGTGTTAAAAATATTTTAGTCGCAATATTGGTTATGCCATTTTCCATTTTTATATACAACCCGATTACATGGCCCAGTTGTATTTTTAGGGTGTGTCCAGAACTTTTTGCTGAACAGACCGGTTTTCGTGTTAAAGGCACCTTTTGCGATGTCACCACTCCAATACTTTTTAAACAAATCCTTATCACCACCTGTGACAGCCATGATTGCAGCAGCCACATCTTGAGCCGGTTGAAAGCCTGGAATCTTTTCGCCGATCTTTTTATTGATCGTTTCACCAACACCCAAGCCCACTTTTTGCTTCGAGCTGATTGCGTTGCGCGCCGCGGCGTGACCCCATTGCCGTTTGTTTTTGGGAATAGCATCAAGCGCCTTCACCATTTTTTTGTCTGCAGCGTGTTTGCAGCCTTTCTCATTTTTCTTGCCTACACAGACGGCATAATCAACATCATGCTGCATTGCAACTGCGTCCGTGGCGCCTGTGGGTTGCTGATAAATCTTCAAGATCTTTCCCGTCTTGGGGTCGTAAGAAAGCTGTTTTTCAAGAGGATTGTACGGCCCAGTGTAGTTGTGGCCCGGAAGTGTCCACCCCTTTTTTGGCTTAGGCAGCTTACCAATAGCTTTATGCAAATCAAAAGCCCCACCACGTTGGTAAAGAGGGTTTGTTGGGTCATCTACTCGATTACCCGCATAAATTCTCATATCATAATTACCACCACTTTGTGTTTTATTAGAAACGAATCGTGTCTTGGTAATGCCACAACTTGCACATTTTACTTTAAGCAGCCTTCTACCATTTTTTGTGGTAGTGTTTTTTTCGCTTCCCGGTACGTTGGGTGTGAAACGCTTTTCTTTCACACAGTAAACCTCCATCCTATATAATAATTACAAATTATGACACCCACCTTTCAACTTATTTCCCGGTATCATATCTTTTGGTCTTAATCTGTTTGAGGCTTTAGTCAACAAATCCCCAGACAAAGCATCAATTGTGTAATTAACAGCTTTTCTCGCGATTGGTTTGGCTTTATTGGCTAACTTCTTCTGATACTCTGGTTGTCTCAGAAACTCGCTTGCAAAGTATCTTCCTTGTTTCACACCTTGCTTTGCTAAATAAGGAACTCCGTACTCAAAGA
The DNA here is from genome assembly GCA_963693305.1 of Meandrina meandrites. Classification (NCBI taxonomy): domain Eukaryota; kingdom Metazoa; phylum Cnidaria; class Anthozoa; order Scleractinia; family Meandrinidae; genus Meandrina; species Meandrina meandrites. Next base: position 35,059,083 of record OY855908.1, read on the forward strand.
AAGCTTCAGCTGCTGTATTTCCAACTGTATCAAAAACTCCACCTCCAAACATTCTTTTTTCAGCGCGAGCAAGTTCTTCTCTCTTCTTTTTGGGTAAACCCCTTCTGGTCCACTTAAATATTGGATCCAAAATATTACCGCCTTCTTGAGCAGCACCACTTTGCGTTTTATTATTTTCAGGTTTAACCCAACTGTCACTTATGAATCTTGTCTTGGTAATGCCGCAGCTGGCGCATTTTACTTTAAGCAGTCTTCTGCCGTTTTTTGCGGTTGTAATTTTTTCACTTCCCACCACATTGGGTGTAAAGCGCTTTTCTTTCACACAGTAAACATCCATCCTATATAAATAAGCTAAATTCACTTTAACTAACGGTTCTTCCTAAAATACTTTACGTTGTCTGTAACCCCTTTCAAAGCTTGGCTTCCGAGTATTTTGGCCGCTGCAGCGAAACTGGGGGCAGGGGTCACAAAGTTCGAGGCAACATACGCAATTTTATCAACAGTCGAAGGTCCCCTTCTCGACGACAACGCGCCGCCTTTTTTGTCTCCGTTCACTGGTATGAACCTTGTCTTGGTAATGCCGCAGCTTGCGCATTTTACTTTTAACATTCTTCTATTGTTTTTTGTGGTAGTGATTTTTTCACTTGCCGTCACATTAGGCGTAAAGCGTTTTTCTTTCACACAGTAAACCTTCATCTCTATACTTTATGTGTAAAATAATCCTTCACCACAGCCTCGTTGGTATGTGTATTTTTTGAAAACATACTCAAAATATCTCGAAACGACCGGCCTTTGTTACGCTCATTCAGGAAAAGCAAACAGTAATAGCCACAGCGCACACTGGATTCCCACTGAAGCTGGTTGTCATTCCGAAGAAAGGTCTGTTTACCTTCAAGAATCAACTCAATTTCCCATTCCGCGGGTGGAGGTAAACCGAAAGAGTCAAAGTATTCAGTTCCATCCCAGCAGCATACCCAATGGGTACCTGGTCCTCCAAGATCATCCATGTTGATTATACAAGGGGAGTGGTTTTTCACGTGGATCTCGTCTCTCGCAAATATTCCTTTGATGGGGATTTTCAAGTATCGGCACCATCGCTGCAAGTCATAATCAGTTAAGGGGACATCAACGAAGGCGGGCTTTTTTTTGATCACCCCAAGAACCAATAAATGGTGGAGGGCGCATAAATGGTGGAGGGTTGATGCGCATACCCTTTCCACCTGTTGGAGGTTTTACCCGCATACCTGATCCTGTTTTCTTTTTGATAGCGTTATCCACGCCTGTTGTTTTTTTGATAGCGTTGCGCACACGTCTGATTTGTGTCTTGCTCATGTCTATGTCCACGCCCGTTTTGTTTTTGATAGCGCGCTCTATTTTTTTGATCTGCCTGGCGGTCAAGTGCAAAGTGTCGCTGCCGCCGGTTATAGCCTCGTTTTTAAATCTGAGCGTAACAGCTTCTCCTCGCGCAAAGGCCCGCGCGAGGCTTACTTTTTGTCCGTCCGAAAGTGAAATCTTGTGCGGATAGTAAGTCGTCATCTCTTATATTTCATTCAAAAATTATTTCTCTTCGGGGTATCAGCAACTCAGGCACTCGGCATCTCTTATATTTCATACAAAATTATTTCACTTTTAAACCATCACCAGCTCATTACCCACCTGCCTGAGAGCAAATTCGGACTCGTACAAAATTCCTGCATAAATGGTGTAGTCTTGCGCGTTGGCCGCCTCGTTGAGCCTGTAGTAAAAAACCATTTGCTTCGGGTCGTTGGTCATGTTATCCTTGTTTTCACGTAGGTCGAAATAAAGTACTGGGTATAAATCCTTGAAGTTGTTGGGCTGAAGCTGAACACCGGTGTTGTAGTCGTTTTTGCGGTACCGGTAGTTCATCAAGTCATTAAGAATGCGCAGTTTGAAGTTTTCGTCGTAGTCCAGCTCTGGATAGTACTGTGAAGAGCCGTACTGTAGCCGGCAGGTCGCTAGCTTGGCTGAATTGTCTCCGTCAATGTTAAAGGTGTCAAAGAAGTAGGGGTTTTGAGTCAAGGCCTTCTCCTTCCTTGACTGTTGTATGAAAATGAAAACATGTTTGGCATCCTTTATACCAGGATTTATCTGCCACTGTCCGAAAGCGTCACGCCGACTGCTGCTGGGCTGGATCATTTCATTCAGGTACGTCCATTTCTGAGGTTTCAAAAAGTTTCATTTGCGAGCTTTTGTCCTTCGCTGGTGAAACGCAGCATTGGAACCCACAGCTCGAAGTTTCTCACCACTACCCTGCGATCTGTGCCATCGTTTTGCCAAATCAGCTCTGCATCCGATTGTAGCTCAATTTCGAACTCCATCTGCATTGGGGGGAGAAGCTTGTCACCCAACTCTTCGAAAAATGAGTACCTGTTAAGCGGTATAAGGGTTTCAACCGTGAGACCGGCATGGGCAAGTAAACCCCTTTCTCTGATTCCAAGGTTAGTGGCAGCGACGGCCGTTACATTGCTATTCGTTGTATCCAAATACCAAAACTGGTTTTTTGCCGCGCTCCTTGCAAAGTCATCAGAAAAATCCAACAAGTTTTTGATAAATATGAGCTTGTGAATGTTGTCTACGTTGTACATGTTTTTGCCCGATGATTTTACCACAAGTTTGTTTATCAGTGAAAATGAGCCGTTAATGGGTGCTGACCTAGCATCTGCTGCAACTTGCGCACCATCCGCGGTTGCCTCGAAAGTGAAATCAGCCCGGAAGTAGGCGTTATACCAGTCATACCAGTTGTCTCGGTCGGTGAGTGTGAATTTATAGTTTGTCTTTACCTGGTGCTGATTGTTTCCCGGGATAGTGATCGGTTTGTCTAACATGATACGAACATACTCTGTTTTTTCCAAATGCCTGTGGCTTCTGAACATCTTGCGGCCTATATATCTTTTTAAAAAATTATTTTAATTTTCCGCTATCAATTGGTTTACTTTCATCCTTGCAGCCTGACCCGCGTTTAAAATCTGTTGCAACTTTTTCCGTGAATCCCCGCTTAACTGAGTTGCTACCCCAGGGTTTAGCATCTTCTTCAGTTTCTGCCGCGACTCGGTACTAAGTTTCTGTGGTGGGGTCTTTTTACCCTTTGGTTTTACACTTGGAGTCTTTTTGCCCTTTGGTTTTACACTTGAAGGCTTTTTACTCTTGGGTTTTACACTTGGGGTAGCAACTGAGTTGCTATTTCGCAAAACCGCTTGTATCTTGTCAGCCGCTTTTTCTTCTGCTTTTTCTGCGGCTTTTTTCAGCATTTGCTTCGAGGCTTCATTTACAGCCTTCTCCAACGTCTGACGGGTGACCTTCTTTTTGAACCGCTTTCCTATATTCATCAGGGTGTCTCTTACAACCCCCGTACCTTTGTGTCTGTATCTATATGTTCCGTTTGGCGCGTCATAATATCTCGCCCACTCGCTCGGATGATTCATTATTATACTTATGTGTAAATTATTTTTCTTTTTCTTCTTCAATGATGATGCTTAAAGCCACGTCTTGGTCATTCAGATCTATAATGTTGTTGCGTCCGTCTGTGATTTTGATATTTATCGCATTAATTCTATTTTTGTTCACCGGGTGCCACAGGAGGCGGCGGGGCTCTTTTGAAAAGGGGTAGCTGACTGAGAGTTCAGCGGTTGAAAAAGAGAACATAACGTCGCCTCCGATGTTGTCCACAGCCCTTGTAATGAGATCACAATGGACGTAGATCCAGTCGACGCCTCTTGTTATATTTGGTACGCGGTCGCTCCTATTGTTCGCTCCGTCTATTGTTTTCTTGTCAAAACCCAGCAACGCAGCAAATTCACCTCCACTTAGATCAAGCTCGTAGCCGTCCTGCAACAAAATAACCGCCCGATACGTTGTGGTGTGAAAATACAGCTGAAAAATAAACTTGGATTTTTCATCCTTGGGATCCACTCTTCCGATTAGTGCCTGAATGGTGGTGTTGAGACCGTCGTAATCATACATTCCATCCGGAATTGTCACGGTTTTCCAGTTCTCTGTTTTTTTCCGCCATTTGAACTTGTTGTTGTTGTACTGTTTCGCGATGTTGTACCACGAATAAGACATGGATACCAGCTCATTTAACGCCGCCTTGTACTTTTTGAAGGGTTCTAAAGCAATTGGTGGGTCAAACTTAATTGTGAAGTCATGTGACTTGCTGTTGGCGTTGTTTTGTTTGGCCAGCTGCGAGTCGAGCAACAGGTTGAAATGAAAATGGGTTGACATGTTGCTTATATAATATTACTCAAAATTTTGTGGGCTTCTTTTTGTGTTATTTCCTTTAGCTTTACCAACAGCCCCAACATCTGCTGGACCTGTTTTTTCAGCTTCAGTGAAGTGTTGCCCGCCTGTATAGACGCCAAGCTTAAGTGTAGCCTTTCAACCAAAGCGTTTGGATCAACACTTCCGCTTCCTTCCATTTCTCTGTCGGGTTCATCATCATCAACATCGGGCATCAGCTGCTGTATGGGGATTTTAATCCCTTTTTTTCTCCTTTCAAGAATTTCATCTCTTGCCTTTTTTATTTTTGCCATTGTGTAGCCCACGAATTTTGATTTTTCACTTTTTACAACATAGTTTGGATTGTTTTTATTTTTTGTTAACATGCTGTTCAGTACCTGCAGGTCAGTCGACTCTGATCCCCTGATAACCAGTTCTTGTGGTGGCCCCCATTTACTTGGTTTTTCCCCTGGGCTTGCCCCACTTTCTTCCATTAATTCCGTTTCTTCCTCTTCAGCCAAAGGTGGCAACGGTGTTGATGAAGGAGATAGAGGTGGTGATGATGTTGGTGATGGTGGTGGTGTAGGTGATGGTGATGGTGTTGGTGATGGTGTTGGTGTTGGTAGTGGTGTTTCCGCATCCGGATTAAAATCTCCGTCGAAGGGGTTGTTTAAATCAAACTCATCCATACCATAATCTGGGATTTCTTCCTCTTCTTTTGGTGCCGTCCCTACTTGGAGTTTGTCAAGCCGCGATGTGATAGGTTTGAACAAATCCTCACCTGATAGCTGACCAAACCCTTTATTGATTTTGTTATTTTTTATTGCCGCGAGGATGCTGTCGTTCTGCTGCTCAACTTCAGCCTTTTCATCGACAAGTTTTCGCCACTTCTTCATGGACATATTTTTGCCGTATATATAACAGAAAAAAAATGAAAATTCCCAATTACGACCCCAGTTTGACTACAAAAAGTAATTACAAGCAAGGGCACCCTTGTATGCCAGCAGATACCTTTCGGATGCTTATTTGCGGGCCAAGCAACTCTGGTAAGACAAATATTCTCATGCATATGCTTTACAGGCTGTTGGTCTACGACAAAATTTACCTTTGCGCTAAGAACCTGCATCAAGACAAGTACCAATATATGATTGATGATTTCGACACAAGAGTCAATCCTGTGGCTGGCTATAATGTTATTGAAGCCGCCAACGATGTTATTCCTTTGGAAATGCTGTCCACTGACAATCAAAAGATTGTAATTTTCGATGACATGGTTTGTGAAAGCAACCAAAACGACATTATCGATTATTTTATCAACGGTCGCCACCGCAATTGCAGCGTCATTTATCTTTCTCAAAGCTATTTTAAGGTCCCCAAAAACATCCGAGATAATTGTAGCCACTTTTGCATTTTCGACTTTCTTCCCAAAGAAAATAACCGTATTGCCGATGAATTGGGAATTGACAGAGCGCTGCTTGAAAGGGCTACCGATGCTAAATATTCTTTTTTATACCACGACAAACCAAAAAAAACCACACTTAAAAATTTTGACGAAAATATATAGAGATGGGGTTTATTAACGGTGCGACGGGTGCAACTCAAACACATGAAGAGTCTACTTCAATCCGAGGGGAAACCGGCCCTCCCGGCCCTGCTGGTCCAACTGGCGCAACTGGAGCGCGTGGCCCTAAAGGTGAAAAAGGTGATAAGGGCAATACTGGTCCACAAGGTCCTAAAGGAGATAAAGGCGATGCTGGAGAAAAAGGAATAAAAGGTGATACGGGATCACAAGGACCGACCGGACCTGCTGGCCCTGCGGGGGCAACGGGACCTGCGGGACCCACTGGAGCAACTGGACCTGCGGGACCCACTGGAGCAACTGGACCTGCGGGTTCGAAAGGAGCTATGGGGGATAAAGGTGAAAAAGGGGAAAAGGGTGATAGTGGGGATATGTCATCAGCTAGCGTTACTGGTGACATTGTCATGAACGACCATGCAATCAAACAGCTTGCAAATCCTGTCGGCGACCAAGATGCTGTAAATCTTACTTCAATGAAAAAATATGTGGGCTCCTCTGCAATTACAACTGGGCACGCCCATAAAAAGAATGACTTAGGTTTTTTAACCCAAAGGGTTGGTGTTTCAGCTGTAAACAATATTTCTTCTGTTACCGTTGAAGACTTTACATCTAACCTTCACAGTGTCAATAAAAAGGCTTACACTTTTAACATTATAAAAACAAGTAACAATTCTTTCAACTCGCGTTTGGCGTTGACTAAAACACCTCTAAAAGAAGGAGAGTACACTATATGTGTTGAGTTCTTTTACCCTAAAAACAAAAACGACCAAAACTGGTTTCTCAACCCTTTAAACAAGTTGGCCTCCAGTACTATTACCTACCACACCAAACGCTTTGCCACCCATAACCCTCCGTATATAAGGATCATTTTTAATACTTACAAATCAAAAGATAAGAATGACGACACTATCTATTTTGACATTTTAAATCCGGGTTATGATGGTTCAGCACCTAGTGAAAAGGCCGCTTTAATCATTTACGGTGTAAAGGGGTATCAATCAGATATAGACGGAATTATTTACGATGATGTTTTCTTTCTCGATTCTTCCGGTGATTTTACTCTACAAACAAATTTAGATATGAACTTTTTTCAAATAAAAAATTATGATCGAGGCTACACAATAGACAACGATACAATCAAATTACAAAAAGATTTAGATCTAAACGGTTATGGGTTTAAAGCTTTCCGCCCTAAAATAATAATACCTGGAACTTGGGATATAAAGGAACAATTGAATCCTCCAAGTGATAGAAAATATGTTAAACTCGGAAATGACTTTCGTGTATTAATACCATTTCCTTGCTTCCTTGATGGTTTAGCAATTTCTAATGACAAACATGATAGGGCTTTTCAAAAAATAGGTGTGAAGTTTAGCATCGATTCAATATCTCATAAAGTATTTGAAAGTACAAGGAATATCGATGGTATCAATTACCAATATGTGGCACCCCGTTTAAGTGGTGATCGAAGAATTAAATTAAACGAGGGAGATTATTTGGGAATGTATTTCGTTGCACTTGGTCATAATCCTTTTAGCTCACCCCCAGGTATTGCAAAAAAAGCAGTTGTAAGTTTAGTTTTAATAGATGATTCTTATTATAGGTAATCAAAAAAGCAGAAAATAAACAGTCACCCTTGTTTCTGCAGCTTCTCAATCACGACTCGCCCCTTTACGTCAAATATAAAGAAGTTGTGGTGAGTTTGGTTTTGACTGCTAAATAGCGCTAATGGGTGTAGCTCCACACTCTGCTATTGATTGTTATCCATTTTTCGAAGCATGGATCATACGCTGCTGGATCGAATATGTCCGGTCCTAAATACTCTCTCTGCCTTTTTCTTGTGTAACAGAGGCTGCAGAGGTAGTTACGCCCGCATTCTAGTTCGCATTTGTAGCAGTGCAAAATCCACGTGATCTGCTCGTTTTTCAGACAGTAGGGGGCCTCCAAAATCGCTTCATTCACTTCATCCCAGCCCTGCATTTTACGTTGCCAGAGTTTGATTTTTACATACTCCTTGCGGATTTGTTCTTGAAGTTCTGCCGGAAGTGCTTGTATCAGTTCTAATGTGTCCATCTCTTGTTAACCTGTTTACCTGTTTACCTGTTTACCTGTTTACCTGTTTACCTGTTTACCTGTTTTAATTGCGATTAATTGTTATTTACATTTGTTTGTGTTTCTTTAAATTGCAGTGCACCGTCTTCGAAAAAAACTTTATCTATGAAGTTTATCAGCTGTTTATTGTCTCTGGCGGCTTTGTCCCGCTGGTAATTTGCCCATTGTTCCTCCGTGTATGGGATACATTGGTTTAGGCATTTCTTGATTTTCTTTCCATTGAAATGCACATAGGGGTCTTCTTGATATTTTTTTATTTCCACTTCGAACTTTTTCGCTGCTGCCGCTATTGCCTCTGCCAGTTTTTTATTGAAAAGCTTTTGCTGCTCGGGTGTGAGTTTTTGCATTGATTCAGCTATGCCCATGTTTGATAACTTGCTGCCACTTTTCTCCAAATGCGCGCAAAAAAATATCGATTTACATATACACGTGACTGAATGATTGTGTTGGTCCACATGCTCGTGTTCGCTTTCAAAGACCTTTCTTCCCCCTCGTGGGTAAATGATGTCAAACTTGTTACCGCTCAAGCTGTGGAAGCTATTCTTGATGCTGCTTCTTAAAAGTGCAAACTTTTCTTTATTATGTACTCCACCTGGTCCGGGCTAAACTCATTTGCCATTATTCTGCGGGTCAGCTGCGGCGTCAGGATTGGTGTTTCGTAAACCGGCTCTCCTGTTCCCGTCAAATCGTACTCTTCCATATCTGTTAATTCGTATATTTCTTCAACTTCTTCTTGTTGTTCTCCTGGCTTGATAAGCGTGTTTTTTAAATCTTGTGGGCTCATTATTTTCATTGCTGTGAGCAGCTCTTCTGAAATCTGTATTGGTGGATCTATAATTTGTCCTTTTTCCGGTTCTCCGATAAATAATGTATGTTGGGTTGTCAGTCTGTTTTTGGGGGTTTTGGTTTTTTTTCGACTTTGGTTAAGGAGTCCTTTTCTTCCTCGTCCCATTTGTTTACATGACTGCTGCATTCCTCTAAATGCTTGTCCCCGCCGCCCTCTGTTTATGTTTCCTGCGTCCTTTTCCTAAGTAGTAATATCGGAGTCTGACTAAAACTACCGAGCAGCACCCACATAATTTTACCTCTTTCCGTGACTAGTGGGTGCGAAGGGGTTTAGCCCCTGAGTACTAGTCACGGAAAGAGGTAAAATTATGTGGGTGCGCCCGAGGTGGTTTTAGTCAGACTCCGATATTACTACTCAGCCTCCTTAATTTCTCAGTGATAAAAAGACCTAGCCAAAACGATTTTTTTCTTATTTTTAACAAACCTCTGTTAAAATAATCAAATTTTAGTAACCTCCCTTTTGTTTTACTTAACCCTCTTCATTAAGGAGAAACAGTGGCTTTTGTAAGGATCGTCTAACCCCTCTCGGGAAAAACTTCATTTCTTAATGTACGTGTACAAATGCGAATTTACCCTTAGAGCTGGTCAGTCTTTCAAACGTCTCCTTATTTTCCGGCCCCTGCGAGCTCTGTAGGTTCCGTTTCTTGAACTTAGCTTCAAAGGTGTGTGGGAATAAGTTGTAACACGTTTTGGAACTGGATGTGGTCGGCTTAATTGCGACCTTTTAAAGAAGGGGTGTTAATCAAGTATTAATGGCATAACATTTACATGATAACGGAAGTGTAGAGATCTGTCAAATTAACTAAAAATATTAAATTGATTCGCTGTGGCGCTTGAAAAATCGTGTCAGAAGCCTGCCGACACTCCTTAATTAGGTTTTCACTTGTTTTTACATGACAACTAGGTTTTCTTTGGAATTTTAATGAAATAAAACTATTGTAACCGTCAAAACAATCTTTCACCCGCAGTTCAAAAGAATCTCCTAGATTTTTTTTTCATTGCCAGAATTTTGTTAGTTTCTGACTTTATTCACTAACAGAAACGTTGGAAAGCTCAGTCAACCCCCTTTCATGGACATTCTCGCCTTTTCTTTTGTCTTTTTTTGAGTTAACGTTATTTTACCACTTTTGTTTTTGTTTCCAGGCGAAGGCTCGCAGTCCTGGACTTTCAGTTTCGATTCCACGGGTCTACTTGGCATTTGTTATAGTTCAGACGATGTAGGCCGTTTTCAAATTCAGACGTCATCAGTTGCAGTTTTTAACGAAAAACAAATATACCCTCCTTTTTTTAGTTTTGAAAACTTGACAGGAAGAAAATATCGCTTTTGTAATCACTCTCCAGGAGGAAGAAGTGTTTATCGCGGATTAAGTCTCATTTAACTGTTTTCTCCATCCCCTTGGCACTTGGTAACCAGGGTAAACGGAGAAGCCGACCTTAAGAGGGTTTTTATTTTCTGAGGATTTTCATGGTAAAAACTATACAAATGCCAATTTGATCGGTTTTCCAAATCTTTTGTAAATTCTGTTTCTTGAATTATAAGTTTCGAGGTACCAGTATATGAAACTGCATGAATGTGATCGGTTGCTACCCTTTTCAACAGGGTGTTAATCAAGTACTAATGGCAATGTAATTTACATAACAACGGGTAGTGAACTGGGAGAACTGGCAAATTAACTTATAATTATGTCTTAATTATGAGTAAAATCAACTTAATTAGATTTGTCGGTTGGCAACCTGGAGTAAGAAAGTGTTTAACCTGTCAACACTTATTTATTAGGGTTTTACTTGAATTTAAACCAAATAAAACTATAGCAACCAGAATAAAAATACAACAAAAATACATTTAATATATGATTAGAATTATCTGTGACTGAGGGATCAAAGAAAAGACGACTTGGAGATGAGGTTTTGTCAAAGTTGAAGCTCTTTGACTTACTTTGGACGTTTTCCCCATTTTATTAAAAATACAAAATATTTCAGACAACACAAAGTTACTATTTAGAGCCCAAGCTCACTGGCACCGGCATTAGAATAAAAAATCTAAACCTTACGCTTCACAGAGTAACAGAACTGCCTCAATTTGGGGAGTATTATTTCAGATACCTACAGAATTATATCATATGTTTGGACTACTATGTCAAGAAGTAAAGTTTAATCGTTGTATCGTCACGTAATACCGAGAATAAATACTAAAAATTTATACTCAAAATCTGAGGCATCTGTGAGTTTTAATTAAGGATTATAATTCAACATTTTAAGGATAGATCTAATTTTGGTCCAGTCTGGGAAAACACCGAGAAACAGTGGATAACGTCGACTAGTACTTAGAGAATTATTTTTTCACTGAAAAAGCTCCATTTTTACTTCATTCCACAGATATATCATGAATGTGATTTGATAAATGATACTGATGGACAATTTTTATTTAAATATTTTTAAGTCAACCACCACAGAAACATTATGATCCGATATAACGGAAGTCCTACTCGAAACACCAAATTTAAGTTGTGCAACTTTCAGGGCCCATTGATAAAAGAACACCTGTTTTCTCTTATATTGCTACACAAACGGAATTATGCTATTCTTTATGAAAACCGCATGAACTTGAGGAAAGTTCGAAACACAACAACCTTAAATAAAGTGAGTAAGCGAAAAAAACAGGCAGAAAGAAATAAGCTAACGGAGAAGGCTGTCGGTTGGAGGGCATAAGTAATACACAAATTAAATGTGCTTTTTTAGTATAATTTCCATAAGAAACAGAATGGGATGCATATGTGCATATGTGCAAATATAGCCATCTTTAACCTTTATTTTAACTAAACAATGCTATCAGAATGACATTTGTTCAAAATTTCGCTTAATTATTATAACCTGCCTAATTCAATTTAAGTTTAAACATGGTCATGTCTGCAAGGAAACTGAAAATCAAAGGATCACGTGACATAAGTTTGCAAAAAAAAAAAACAAAATACAAAAAACCAAAACAAAATAAAAAAAGTGTCAGTTACAGTTGTAAAGGAAAGCAAAAGCAAAACCATATATATATATATTCTTCCCTAGCCGCTGAGTCCTCTAGTCTCTGAATTCTCTATGCATGATATTATTGACATAAATTTCGAGTCTGTTTCACCTATATATATTCCTGAGGTGTTACTCTTAAAACTATCTGATGTTTTAAAACTCCGAAGTTAAAAAAGGAGACAGATCCTTGTATTTGTATGATTATATACCCGCAAAGCAGGACAGTTGTACGTATATACCAAGGCATTGTGCCCAAGGTTCCATTCAATGCGGAGCAAGGACACATTTTTAAATTGTTACGCGCAATGTTGCAGAAGCAGAAAGCGATTCTATTGTTCTTGTGTGCTAGGCTGTTTGACATCTTCAATTGCTTCTTCCATTGGATTTACGAAAGTCAGCGGAGGTTTTAGAGGTTTCTTCCCGATCTTCCGTTCCTCGGACGTTTGGGTGTCTTCACCTGCTATCGGAGTTGAACACCTGTCTGTTGGTGACTCCTGTTCTTGCAGATTGATCTCTTCAATTGCTTCCTCCATCGGTTTAACGAAAATTACCCTTGGCTTTGGCGGTTCCTTATTCTTTGTTGGAGCTTTAAACCTCTCCGCTGAAGAATGGAGCCTTGGGACTTGGTCTTGTTCGTCCTGGTATTAAAGCAAAATGATGTAATAATTTTGTATTTGAATACTTCAAATTGAACAGGCTCACTTTAATAAATGACTTTTGAAAAAAGGTGGACATAATGTTCTACCAGGGCCCCAGTTCCCAATCCTTGGAAGTCGAAGTTCAAGGTTAACCAGAAAACTTCTACTTAGAGCTAAGTAGGTAACAAACTTTAATCAACTGGAGGGTTTCACTGGCAACCAACCAACAATCAACGACTCGACTAAAAAAATGCAGGCAATCAACGACTCGTACTGATCGAAAAAAAAAATTTAAGCCAATCCACAATTTTGGTTTCAAGAGACTAAAATGTAGGCAATCAAAAAACGCAAAAGGGTGTAGCCAATCAAGTAGGAACTTGCAAGAAACCATCGACGACCAATTGTAATGACGTCGACTAAACTTAATATTGTGTCTTGTTCTTACCTTAACTTTAGTCATTTCGATTCCTTCACTCATTTGCGCTTCCTTTTCGTCTCTCTCCAAGGACATTTGCTGAGCGAAGCCTCTTTCAGTCGCCTGTTGGTGGTCTGCTTCAGACACGCTCAAATGACTTTCTGATGATTGTTTATTTGATTCGGTGACTTCGGCGATACCCAGTTCTGTGGCTGGACTTGCGTCTCCTTCATCACTAGCATCAAGTGCGGCGTTTACGTGTTGAAACTCGGACTGGGAGAAAAAGAAACAGTGCCGTGATTAAACATTGGACGGAATCACTGCAGACGATACTTAAGAAAAAATTCCCAGGGTGAATTAATACCCAGAACGAGAGTTGAGTTCTGCTTTTTCGAAATTTAAGCGTTGATAACTTTTTTTAGTATTTAAACAAAGGCTACCGCAGGATGTGAAAATTATGTGGGAACATTTAGCATGACATGTCATTAGCATCTAGGGAAACCATATTTTGACAGGCACGTCTTTCGAAATTTTTCATAAAAACGTATCACTCTTTTGAGAAACGTTTTCATTTTTAGATCTTATTTTAACAGTTTAGATTAACTTTCAATTTGACATCCATGACATCCAAGATGGCGGTTGTTTGGCAGTGATATGATGTAATGGCGCATTCTTCAACATCATCATGTTACGGTCATCAAGGGAAACATCCGGGATACACTCGTTACGTTCTCCCCTTAATAGGTTAAACATTGCTATAAAAACCTGCTAGATTATTGTTTTCTGAGTTTTTCAAAAAAAAAAATAATAGCTACCGTGGAGTCTTCTTGGGTTACGTCGTTCTCAGGCAGTCGAACCTCCATTTCTAGCTCACTTGTCGCCTTGTATGGGGCCACTCGTATTTTTCTTACCATTTGCGATCTTTCAGCTCTGCGATGTCGTACAAACAGTAAAATTGCAACTAGCAACACCAGAATAGTAGCTCCTACACAGCCGAGTACAAGAGCCAGTGGGAATGATTTCGGCTCCGCTGTACATACGTAATAAAAACAAGCAAACATACAAATTTTTAAAATGATCCATATAAAAGTAACGCTTAAAAGCTACAAACAGTAAAACCACAACAAGCAACACCAGAGTTTTCATCACCCTGATGACTACAACAAGTCGATAAAGGTCTTCTTTTTTAACATTTTTATAGATTTTTAGCCTTGAGTATAAATCGGTTCATTAATCTAACACAAGTCTACTTGCAGTGGCTCAACAAACAGCGTCTTAATGACACCGTTAACCTTATTTTGACCGTTGGGGTTCATATCATGATGCCCTTCAATGGAAATTATTTGACGTAATTACGAGCAAACTCCATCCTGCCTTATTTTTATCCACTGGCCCATGCGCGCCACAGTAGACACCAAAAGCATGCATAGCAATGTGAAAGATGCCTGAGGTTTCTCAAAGCGAAAGCAGCGATGGAAAAAGCGAGAGAGATCGAGAAAGTCAGAGCTATGACGGATAACTGATTACCTTTACAACTTCTTTTTCCTGGGCATAAGGTAGTTATAGCTTCATATCTGTCCTGCCCTCCGAGTGGCACATTGTTTATGGAAGGGTAAAAGAAAATGCGTTCCTTTTCAGCTCCGGCACAGCTTAGCAGATACGCATCTCCAGCCACACTGGACCTCAGAATGGTGGAACACTCAAGAAATCTCATGGACTGTGGTTCATCTTGCGAGGAATACTGAACTGATATCCTTGCATGTTTCATGTTTTCTTTCTCGATGAGTCTGATAGAATTGTTGAAACGGTCTCTCAGAACGACCAAGAACGTAAATGCTCCCTTTCTCGTCATATCTGACTGAACGTCGTGTACGGAACTCCTTATGGCGTTAACAGGGTCTAAACGACACAAAAACATTCTTAAGTTGTCTATATGCAAATATGGTAACAGTGACCTTTGTAAATAAGTCGTCTTCCAAACAGTTGCAACCCAGGGATGGAACACAAAAATACTCATATCCGGCAATATGGTTGAATGCAAACGCTTTTTTGATCCGATAGATTAGAAGGTCAGATTGAAACTGAAATAAAGATTTACTTTCAAAAAATGTGTTTCTAGGCATATAAGTTTTTGACGGCTGATGGCTCTGTACTACTATTTACAAATTTGTACTAATTTTTTTTATAAACTACTCCCTTTAAATTGATGCGTAAAAAAATTAGTAGTAGTTTATTTGCTTCAGCCAGTGTTGTATTCAGTCAGACTTACTGATTATTTTGTATTTGTTCCTCTACCAAATTATAACGTTAAAAAATAAATGATCTTCGTAAACAATTTCAATCACTCTTATCTAACCTTTTTGCTGTTAGCAAGGTGAACCAAATATATTTCATTTTATCATAACTGAAATTTACATACACTGAATAATAATCTTTTCGTCAGCCCACTGCACCAGTCTGTTACTTAAAGTTAAGCCAACTCGGAGTCGTGTGTTTGGTGGAAACTCAGGCACATAGCACGAGACAACAGAATCCTTACAGATCCCCTGTTGGGTCTTTTTCGTTCCATTGGCTGTCTGAAATCTGACGTAATACTGTATCCAGTCTTTGCAAGAGATACCGCTGACAGTCAGGTGGACGTTTTGAGCTGGTGAGACAACTGACGGAGTGATGTTTGATACTTTAAAGGGCTCTGAAAGACAAAATTAGAAATACTAAAAAAGCTAGGTAAGATAAGAGACATGTCCTTAGTTGGCTTTGACATTGTTTTTATGCTTGGCGCTTTGATTCACAAGACTTTTACATAAGTGCTTTAATTTCCCGTCTGTTTACTGATAAACTTGGACTAAAAAAGCAGAGTCTGAGAATTGCAGTCCATGGTTAGCTAAACGATGCAAGACCGCTCGGTTACTGACCAATCATATACCTGTTGGAACCGTTCATTGGTCTCGAGATAGATTTTTAAATTTTGGCATTCTGCCCCGTGTCACTCTCTCCTTTAATCATCAATGGCACTTGACAGGTGTCCTGTGCATCATCGTGCTGCAGCTAGGATCTATGTTCTGAGTTACCAAGGAACCTTGCTGAGCTAAAAACGCCTATATAATATGGGAATAGGCAATTCTCTGATAGGAATCGTTTAGGAAAACTGTAGACACTGACCATGAAAGTATAGAGGCTTTTTTGTTTTAAACAGCTTCCCATCAACATCAAGGTGAACGGAGACTCTGTCGATATTTCTCATCGGTGGTGTGTCACAAAAGATAAAACCATCTTCCATCCTGGCTGGCACCGAGATGTCTTTGAATCGACACTGAAGACTACTGTTTGACGTCACATTCAGTTCTCCTTTAGTTTGGAGTGTCAGGGTTGTGATTGCTCTTACAGGGACGACCTCTGGCTGGAATGCTTGTATTTCTAACGGCGAAACTAGAAAATTGCGATAAAAGGTTTGGAAGAAAGTTAGGGGTATTTTATGCATGTTTATGAGGATTGATTTAGACTAATCCTTGCTGAAAACGGAGGAGCATTTCGATAAGTAATACATGTATATTGAGACTGATGTTTTTCTTCAAATAAAAGTGCTCAACTGTAGAACGTGTTTTGCATTATGCTACTGACTTTTTGAGATTATTTCATATCGCCCGTTTTTAAAGAGTTGTAGTCGCTCAAAGCATTCTGTGTATGCCTTAATTTCGGAAGTATATTTGTTTGCGAGCTTGTTTTGGGGGGATTATTTATGGGATTTTACGATATACCCCATATCCACCCCACCAGTGACGATCTCTACTCACAATTATGACAAACTAACTGCAGCTGAAACTCAAATACTCTCTTAATTTACTCCTTCCCTTCGCTTTGGTAGCCATTCTTCGTGGAGATGGGTGTTTTAAATTAAAATTTTGATATGAGAGGATGACGCCTTGTGGCTCGTTGAAGACTGTCGAAGAAACCATAACGCCTTTTCTTGAGCTCTTGATGACATTAATTTGAGTTTAATATGTGTCCGCCTAACGGTAATTTTCTTGAGGTAATATTAAAAGCAAGGGGCTCACTTAAGGACGTTCGCGCTAATTGTTTATGCGCATCCTTACTGCGCACGTAATTCCTGTCGCAACGTTACGCCACGTCATGCATCGAGCGCGCGCGCTGAGGAAACTTTCCAACCGCATATAGGGTGAGTAGCCGTTGCGATAACTTCGCGATGATTTAACTCTCATAGATGCCTGGTGACCCCTGTTTTTCTTTACGTAGAAAGTTTCCTTTACCAATTCTCTCCATTTACACAAAAAAAAACAAAAAAATCTGAACGTGAGAGGTTTTTTGTTTTTCGTTTTTTCGACTCGCGTAGGCTCGAATTTATGCATTTGGCGGCTGAGCTTGACAAGCAATTATCCTTCCAAAAGGTTCACTCTACCTGAAGGAATGACACCAATTGCAAATATTTACTTAATAGGCCTGTTTGAGTTAAGGCCAACACAAAAACCTTGGCTGTACTAGTTCATTTTCATTTTTTTTAAACTTGAATCAAGGTAAGCTAATTCGAATCAATTATCAAAGCTTCCATAAATACTGTGGTCTTCCATGCGGTTTATCTCCGAAACAAGCGTGGTGATCCCCCAATTTTTTTTCGTTTCTGACACGAGTTAGTCATTCTGTATGGCGGAAGAGCCCCCAAGGGGGAGCTATACAATAAAGTATGTATGTATGTATCTAACTGCAGGTTAAGTTATTTAAAAATCTGAACGTGGGAAGATTTTGGCGCGAACGTCCTTAAACAAGCTTACCAGCCACTTCCACTACATATGTCACTCTCCCTACTTACGCCATTAAAATGCAATTGATGCCGTTATAATATACTTGAAATCGCCAAATAACTAGTCATATCCTTAAAGTTTTTACAATTTGCTCAGTTGTTTACCGTTTACGGTTTTGGTAAGTGATTTAAGCCTGTAATTGTAAACTGTGCTTATTGCAATGCCAAAACTTACCTTCGATTGATTTATACACTATCATAGCGACGATCGTGAGAGCCAAGAGAGGAATTTTCCCCATCGCCCAGTCCGAACCGAGTTTTGCTCTTGGAGAGAATAAAGGCACTGGTTGTTAGAGATGTGGAGACCCCGACGTTCAGCTTTTAGAGTGCTGTTACCTTGGTTTGAAGCGAGCAGAATGACAACTCGTCTGCTTAAACAATGACACAAAGAATACATGGAGCTTGACCTTTCCCTGAATCGTGAGCTAAGCGTAAAAACAATACCGCAACCCGTGTTATCATTCCGGATTCGGTTGCATTTATTAGTGATAAAAGCAAGGCATATATTGACACAGGATCCGATGACGTTTGTTTGTGCACTGATATTCTACCCTCTAACCTCATTTCAGCTTTTCTGTTGTCAGATGAATTGTTGCAAAAGCTGAACATATTTAGAACCGCAACGCAGTCAACCTATGTATCCCCTTCCTGCAGTACCGCTGTATTTGTTTGGCTGTAGTTACGTTGTGATAGCTCTGATGTAATGATGGCTCATTGGGTTGGGATACTGGTTTGTTTGGTAAGCGGTTAAAAACACGGATGTTACTATATGCATTTGTGTATGTAACTGAAATGGGAAATTTAAGTTTTCCAGTTATCTTGATCATTTATGATTTGATTTGGCGTCTGGAGCATCGAGAGAGCACCAATTTTGGTTGTTTGGTTATTTGGACTCACTTCTGTAAGGGGGCATTTATATAAGGGATGGAGAGTTTTTAATGTTTTTGCTAAGCAACTCGATCGACCTGCTAACAAAGGTTGGGTATATGCGCCGATGGAAAATAGCTAACTAAATGTAATACTTTCAGCTAAAAGTTTTCATTATGGAACTTTGGTAGTGGGATTAAATGTATCAATCACACTACGCTAAAGATTAATATTCAAGAGGGCTGTCTCTGACGCGCTAGGAGAATGGGCGCCAAGGAAAAAGAGTCATTCTTCCTTGCTTCCCTGCCACGCAGAGTATCCGTTCGCTATTGGTAAAAACTTTCATTGTGTCGTTGAGAAAGAAAATGCTAAAATACGACCTTTGTGGTAAAATCGAGGTTCCCTGCATGTTTGCTTTTGAGCCAAATATTAGGGTACGAGAAATGAGTCATGAGTCAATGAGTCAAGGTGATTTTAAACAAAAGTAGGCTATTATCTATTTAATCAAAACACAGTTAAGTTTGTATGTAGATTAGCTTATAAACACCCCGATTTGCTTGCGGCTAGTCCCACTCCAGTTTTCTTCCACTCTGATTTGCTTGCGGTTATTTCCACTAACTCCGGTTTAACTTGAACCCTGGTTTGCTTGCGACTAGCTTTCATTTGTTAGTGAGGGGCACACTATTTTCAAATTTATAACTGTAATTTATAATTTGTCTGGATGACTCATGAGTCATTTACTAATTTGACTAATAAAAACCTTAATGTCGGCTGTCTCGGTAAAATTATAGAGTCTACCGTTTGATCAGTGACTGAATAGTTTTGGTCCTTTGAGTAAGTTTTTAACCCTTTCTTGCCATTGACATTCCGCGATGTTCCGAGATGAAAGTACAACTAAGATCACTGTAACATCAGTGGAAGGCAATCGGGATGAGAAATTTACAACTGCGGACTGTGGAGAATGTGAAACAGGTTGTATCGAGGTTGTAAGGAAAATTTACAAATAGGAAACCAGAGAAGGGATGATGTGCGTGTTACTTTTCTATGTTATTTGGCTAAGAAAACAGTCTTGGAGTATAAATTCTCCTTCGGTTCGTCGTGCATATGTTGTGTTTCAGGTTTGTATATCAGAAAAAGATGCAGCATATTATGGAATCTGAAATCTGTTAGGATTGTCGGAATTTCAAATGCCTGCCAAAGAAAAAAAGTCAAGTGTCACTATATTTAGGTTTCAATGAAAACGATCATCAGGCACAGTGCACTAGTGTCGTAGAATAAAACAAGACTGTTGTTACATGAGATATTGTGATAAACAGGTAGACAACAGGTACGTCACATGAATCACCACCCCATGTGGATCATTTACATGTATCATTAGCAATGTCCAAGATCGATCGCTGTTGTATACGCCACAATCATGGAATATTGCCAAAATTCTGCTTAAAACGTGTGCCGGGTACGTGTCTTCCTTCTTTCGAAATGAACCACTACACTGACAGCGGCTGGTTTACATTCTCGATCAAGTCACGAAATTTGTAATTCAAATTTGAATCTTAACAAACAACGGCAATATGCTCGTAAGATTTTGCCTCAATGTAACTAACTGTATTGTGCAGCTGGCAGTAGCTTTTAATACTTTTTTTCAGAGTTTTGTTTTCTCCAAGATGAAGGCCTATGACGTCTTCCAGAAAGCATAGAGCGGTTTCAGATGACTGTCGTCGAAAACTGATTGAATGGATACATTTCGTGCGATCCATCGACTAGCGAATAAATATGAGAGTACGTTGCACAATTTTTGTTAGCTCAACAAATGCAAAATGAAGTTCGTCAATCGAAATCCATTTTTTGTGGACAAAGACAATTGCAAACAGTAAAGCAACCTTTAGCAGCCAATTCCATATCCACGAGTTAACGATAGTGACACTGATTATTTCCGCCTATTGTAGTAAATCTAGGGTTAACATGCCTAGTAAAAGATTTTACTCGTCAAGATTGAGCAACGTATCTGTGATGAGAAGCGTACATTTCCTTTTCGGGGATTCGGGGGAATTAATGAAAAAAAGATGGAAAATTATGCCTCGACGAACAGTCTACTGACTGTTCGTCGAGGCATAATTTTCCATCTTTTTGACAAACAGTCAGAGAGATATGCTTTTCTCAACTGCCATATAGTGTGTAAGGTGTGTGGATATTCTGCAATAGTTTTCCCACTCATGCCGAGTTGAAAACAGATCACCTCTTCCTGTAGCAATCGCGATTCATCAGTTGAAACAGGCCAGCCTCCCAATTAATCCAGAGCACAATACCCCTGCCTTATTAAGCATCGTGCTTCATCAGAGACCCGGGGGAAGGACTCCCATATTAGAGGGACGGAGATGCTTGTCGTTTCGCTTAGTGGTGTAAATTTCGCTTAGGGTGTTCTGGGCAAAATGTCATTATTTTTGGCCGTCAAGGTCTCGTTTAGGGTTGCACGCGAAGAAATAACAAGACAATAATTTTGAAAACTACTTATAAGCAAAAGTATTCGATGATAAGGTCTTTGCCATCATTAAAAGTCACTGTACCTTTTATTTGTCTGTATTTTAAACTGGTCTATTTTAGTGGTCTGCATAAGCTTCGGCCACGCCCATATTGGTCTCTTTTAGGGGTTAAATTCAACATTCCGACGAGCATCCCCGTCCCTTCCTATATGGGAGTCCCCACATGGATCAGAGAGCAGTACCCCTTAATTAATGCCTGTTATGGCCCAATGCGTCCGTTACGTGCAGTTAATTCCTCCCTTTGTATTACAGTCTGAAACCTCAAAGCCAGACCTCTCATGTGGTATTTGCGATGTGGTAATTTTATCCAAAATAAGAAAATGCCTTATGCCACAATACCGTGTTGCTCTTTTGCAGGTGTATTGCATTGTCAGCGCTAACAGTACATACCAGAAGCAGTTTCCATCTTTGGTTGATGTCAAGCAAGTTTTGCAAAGAGCAAACATCAAGCTTGTCAACACCTGGAAAGACAGCTCTGGAATTCAGCATTCTCAAGCGGCGATTGCAAGACTAAACATCCCTCTCCAGTTTCCATGGCCTTTGAACACAAATGGAACCATACAGCTGCCTAGCAACCAGAAATTGCCAGTTCCTGATTTTAATGACTTTGCTGGAAGACTGATTAATCAGGTAGGCATCAGCGGCTCGTTGCCATCTTTTCACTTGTTTGGGATTGGAAATTTTGGCTTCTCCATTGAAACTTTTGTTATATTATTTAACAAAGGAAACTTGCAATCTATTCAAATCGTTTTAAGTTTCCCCGGATGGGACGCTTTGGACAAATTTAAATTTCAGGTTTTCCAACCGAAACTGAATGTTCAGTTGTTTTTTCTGACTGGAACATTCCAAATGAGAGTCAAAGGATTTATGATTCCGCTCAGCCATGTCGCCTCCGGTTCAAACACCCCACGATTGCCTATTGAACTAAGGTTTCTTGGAAATCCACATGATTATTTGGAAATCATTGGCATTGATAAAGACGCTATTATCGACATCACCTTTCTAGCGTTTCTTCTTTCTCCTCGCATAAAAAGAGAGACTATGGATGCAATAAAAGACTTTTCCCCAAGCATTACAGTTCCAAAGCTCCTCTTGCGAGTAACTCCTGGGCTTTCCAATATCTCCATAATTAACATTACCACTGTTTCTTCGAAACCATATCTAGTGCTGGGCAAAATGGTTATCAGTAATACCACACTACAAGTAACAGAAACACGAATTACCTTCCAAGCTGGGATAGACATCTGTGGACAACAGTTATCGGTTAGTATGCTGGGCGATACCAACCAGTATCTGACTTTAGAAGCAGTGAGAGAAATGCCAAACATACATATATCAATTTCTATAGAAGCTCTTCTTTCGTGTATCGAGGATAGAAAAGAACGCCGACCAGATACTACTTTCATGGGTATGAATGATAGGTCATTATCTGGATTTCGTCTGGAAGTATTCAGAATCAACTACAGATTAAGGCCAATACTGGATCTAGCCAAGATCACTATCCTAATTGGATTACCAACTAAATGGAACGTTTTCAATCGAGCATCAGTGCCGACAAAATTGATGAATTCTACATTTAACGTCAAAGTAAGCATTCCTCCCGGTTCCTCTTCTCCAACAATAAAGGCAGAGGTCTTTGGCGAAGTGATCATGCAGCATTCAAATTCAACTCTAGTCGAATTTCCTTTTGTGATTGAAATACCAGTACAGGCCGCAGCCCTATCGTTATCCCTTCAGGACAGAAAAACATTTCGAGTTAATTTTCACAAAGTGACAAATCTTGGAGGACTGAGTGGTACTTTCCCCTCATTTCTAAAACCTATGCTAACAGATGTCCTGTTTACAAAGTTGAAGCTCCAGTTTTCTTCACATTTAACTGGTTCCTTCAAAATAGACGAATTCCAAATTGAGCTACCTTCAAGGATAAAGTGGAAATTCTCATTGTTTTTCTTTGAAATTGTGAACTTGTTTTATACAACCAATCACAGCCAAGCAAGAGGTGCAATACACTTTGGAAATTTGAGCTTGCCTTGCCAACTTGATTGGCCATCGTCCTCTCAAGGTCCCATGATTGAACTCTCAAAGTCAGTAGAGATGACAGCTGGTGTTTTGTATTTTGTAAAGGAGGTTTACCGATCATTCTATGGATGTGGAGTACCACACGGAATGCTAAGTGGTCTCAGCCAAACAAAGCTGTCACTCATACCAAACTTTTATCTAGAAAAAACGTTATTCCATTTATCAAATAACCTGACATTTTCCAAAGTTTCGTTCATAGGAGCCCTGCCAACGTATTCATGGGAACTTCTTAGCGACTTTTTCAGCATAGAAAATGGGTCATTTTTTATTGACGTCGACGCTGGCCAGCCTATCAAAATGTCTATCAGAGGAATGATTGTTTTGGTGGAAGGCAGCGCGACCATACCCTTCCAACTGGATGTCCCTTTCTCGGCAAACCAGAATTTAACAATCAGACTCCCTGCGAAGACAGAAGCTCGTGTTTCATTTAAGCAAGTTACTGGAATACTGACAGCTGCTACTAACAGCAAATTTCCAACGGTGCTTGGACCATTCCTTCCAGAGTTAATTCTTCAAAAGCTAGAAATTTCATTCGATAGAAAGCTGACAGCATTCGACATTGTTGCATTAAGGGCAGTTCTCAGCACATCATGGGACCTCGGCGGACTAGGTGCCATCTCAGTTATGAATGTTACAGTTTTCATGACCCCCCAGCTCTTCAAGCTAACAGGACTTCTTCTACTAGGAAATACTGCCCTGGAACTAGAATTGACAAACTATTCATCTGCCGGTCAAACGTTTCGTCTTGTGAAACCAACGGATGCTTTTGGACTAGACGAGATTGTTAAAGATGCTTTGAATCAGATGAATCCAGGTCTCAAGATATTACCAGACGTCAATCTTCTTGGCCTTGACATAGCATATGGATTATCGGTACAGCTTGCAGAGGTTCAACTCTCGAACAATTTTGATTCGTTGAGTTCGTTTTCTCTTGCAGTGAGGATATCCAGAACTTGGTCTTTTTTCAAATCTTGCTGTTCGCTTATAGACCCTACCATGAATCTGCATGTTAAAGACCTCAGTGACATTCCAAGTTATACGCTTGACATAACTGGCAGTTTGGAGTTTGTAGACAAGGACAAGCGGCTTGTGCTTCCTCTAGAATGCAATATACCAGAGTCCCCCCAGTCCATGATCACATTAAAGTTAGGAAGTGCAGTCACTTTTGATCTCTCAAAAATCACGGTGCTCCCTTTGGTTGGAAAATTAATCCCCTCTGATTTGCTCGCACCAGTTTCTGATTTCATTGGGAGCGTTCGTCTTTGGCCACTCACAGCACATTTTCAACCTGTCACAGCACGTATGACTACTTTAAACCTAACCGCAACCGCTCTCAAACACTGGCAACTTAATGGCTTTCCGCTCACCCTTCGAAACATGACTTTGGATATCAAGATTGGGCAAAACGTTCAAGCAAATCTCATGGGAAAAATTTTTCTGAAGGCCCATCCTATTTCTTTTCAGATACCATTTCCACCAACTTCACCAAATCGATCCGAGATGAAAATGGATTTTCAGGGATTTCCAGACATAACACTGACCGAATTAGGCCAGCAACTGATTGGTGGATTCAGTGTAGAAAACCTTTTTCCTGCGGTGTTTGATAAATTCAAGATTTCTCTCAAGTTCTTGAACTTACGTTTATCGTCTCCTTTGAGAAGTCTGCAGATACAAAGCTTCAGCTTGAGTTTTTCGCAGAAAGACCATATCACCCTTGTTGATAATTGGCTGCAAATAAGAGACATAACTGCTGACCTTGACGTAAAACTAGGAGTTGAGGCGAGTGTAGCTGGGAGTTTGGCATGTCTTGTCAGGCTTGGAACAGGAGCTCATGTCTTGGAGATCCGAGGAATCATAAAGATGCCACGCGTTTCATCCGAAGCGTGGGAACTGGACATCCTCTCGGAGCAAGCTAACATAATTTCGACATCGGATATTGTTGCATTAACTGGCGGAGGATTCGACTTGAAGTCGCTGTTTCCTGACAACATTCTTTCTAAAGCCGACAAGTTTATGGTGAAGAGCTTTAGAATTACTTTTACTCCAAATCGTCGATTTAAAGTATATAACGTAAGCTGCTCATTTGAAGCGAACCTCAGTGATGTCTGGCTGCCCTTGGGAATTAACATTAAGCACATTCGCATTAACCTGTTTATCGAAAACCCCTTTCATGCCGTGAAACGATCAATTAAAGCTACTATTTATGTCGAGATACAGATCGGCAAAGTGGTGGTTCCGACAGCTCTCTCTGTTTTTGGTGGCATCATTCATCTGGAAATACAAAACCTTAACAAACAGCCGTTAACCATACACGACTTGGCAAGTCTTATTGGAGGAGATCAACTGCTGAAACGTGTCCCTGTCGCGTTCCTGAACTTTAAAATGGTGAGTTTAAATCGTTTGAGTATGACGTTTACCAAGCCCCAGTTTGAGCTTCTCAATGCAAGTGTTCGATGTGATCTTCACGGATTTGACGTTGGGTTTACCTTTCCGTTACCGATTCCTGACCCATCAAATATTTTCAAAGCAAGCCTTGCTGTTCAGTATTTGGAGTTCAATTTAAAGAGGAACAAGGATTGGGAACTTACTGCGGGCATTAATGCGTCCTTTGGAGGCATCCCATTGGAGAAGCATTTTAGTAATCTCGAGGGGTTGCTAACTGTAACATCATCAGATTCTGCCATCTTTACAATTAAGAAAAGTCTCCTTGACCTCGGGGTTAATAAAAAACTTGCTGGAGTAGATTGTAACCTCAATATCAAGTTTTCTGATCCAAAAATTGAATTTGTCCGTCCAGGAGATCCTGCACTTGGAGTGACCCTTGATGTTACCGGATTCGAAGCCCTTAACAAACTTTTGCCTTTCAGAGTTTTTAAGGACAGGCTAGCGATGGGCGTCCTAATAACAGAGAAGAAAGGGATGGCTATCGAGCTGAAGACTATACCAATCC
Source organism: Meandrina meandrites (assembly GCA_963693305.1). Taxonomy (NCBI): domain Eukaryota; kingdom Metazoa; phylum Cnidaria; class Anthozoa; order Scleractinia; family Meandrinidae; genus Meandrina; species Meandrina meandrites. The sequence goes on from OY855908.1 coordinate 35,085,182, forward strand.
TGGACAATTTAATACCGTGCAAGAAAGAGGAAGAAGAGTACATTTGCGATTTCACCTGGCTTTGTCAGCAGGATTCCTACGTCAGACTTAAGCTTCCGTCCCTTGCGTACACAAGGGACGGATTTTCAGCGAATGTCGATGTTAAAGGAGTAGACAAACTGTGTATTCCGATTATGCTTCCGTTCATGAGAGAGTTTTTTAAATCCATTCCTTTCCTTTATGGCCTGTTGAAACACAACATTCCCTTGTGGCCACCACCCGATATAATAGGCTTCTTGAATGGGATTGGCTGTAACACGGACAACCTACCAAAGGCATGGAACAATTCAGAAATCCAGAGTTTCCAGAAGTAATATCTGTAGTTTTATCAGTCTCTGAGAACGGTCCTTTGACCTTTAGTCTTGAGGTTCAAAATGGCGAGTCTATCAAGGTGGCCATACCAGTAAGTTCTGTTAGCGATTTAGCAGGGATATCACTGAGCCGATTTGCAATTGGAACCGCTTTTGGGGTTCCTTTTGTCGATATCAACACTGAAGTGTACCTTTGGGATCTCAAATTTGTGGTCCTTCTCTCTCACCTTCCAAAGACTAACCCTTTACTTATAAATGCAGAGGAAATGGAAACACGCATAATTTGCACAGATTGCTTCTTCATAATAGTGGGTGCCTTCCCGATTCCGATTTTTGCCGCACCATTTTCCATTAAATATGCCACACTTATTGATGTTCAAGCCCAGGCAACAATCTATCATCGAAGACCTGATCTTAAAGATTTAAGTTCGATTGCATCGCTTCTAGTCGGACTTTTAAAGTTTTACACGAATAGGCATTATCTTCTTTCTTTGGAGGATTTTAAAACTACCAATAGCACTTTACTGGTTTTGAAACTTTCGCACGGCAATGAAAGGACAATGCTACAATTGCCCATGTACACTGGTGGCAAGAGAGTCCAGTTAAACGTTCCGCCTATAGACGGAAAGAGTTTTCTTATTGGCTGGATGAATTTCATGAAAACTTTGGAGCCAAAATGGCTTTTACAGATTGTTCCGCTGAGATACCGTGTTTTAGACATTGCTTTTAACATTGGCCCCTTTAGGTGGCCTTTGCTAAAATTTGCCGCGTCCTCGCTAAACGAGCTAAAGCAGAACAAAGACATCTGGCCATATGCGGTGAAAGGAAGCGGGGAAGACGCATTGATAATAGCCTCAGCTAACCTACCTCTTCTTTCCACTGATGTCGAGTTTCGAATGAAGAACTTTGGTAATGCCGGCCTCTCCTTTCTACTAGATGCTGGTGTATCTAGCGTAGTGAAAATCAGTGTTGATGCCGAAGCAAAAATAAATTTGAAGGATTCTTCCAATCCAATGACGATTTTCGCAAAAGCGCATTTGAAGATTTTCAATGCGCCCCTACTGAGCGGTGGAGCGAAAGTGACAAAGGACATGATAACAGTGTTTGGAGAGTTAAAATTCAATTTTCTGGGTGCTCTTCAATTCGACGGAATGGTTAAAGCTGTTTATGGCCCAGGCCTTGTGTTTGTTTTAGATGCAAATGTGGAGCTTCATCTTTTAGGAGTTCAGTTGCTCAATTCCCATCTCTACATAAAGGATTCTCCTTACACTTCAGTTGTACAGGCCACAGCAACGTTTATGGGATCTAAAATGACTATCAAACTACTAAGGCGCGGTATGTCCTTTGATGTTGAAGCACAGGCGAAAATTGGCATTAGGCTACATGATGATCTAGGCAGAATGAGGGTCCTCGGCAGAGATTTTGGAAGAATTGTGTTGAGTACTGGCTTTTATTGTGATCTAAAGATTGTCCTACCGGGGAAAAGTTCATTAAAGGTTTCTTTTTATTTCATGGGAGTAACCTTCAAGCTTCCATTACTAACATTTGACACTGATGATGCAAGGCCAGACAGGATTCCTCCCATGTTGGTTAATCACGTCAAGAATGAAGCTCCTGCTTTAATAAAAGATCTGTTCCTGAAGAACCCTCTTCAGCTACTGCGCGCAATTATAGACGGACTTTTAGACATTGTTGGTAATGTCGGCGAATTGGTAAAAGACTTGCTTAAAATGGGGTTTAAACTTGGGGCAGATCTCGTAAAGGACGTTGGCAGATTCGTCAATGGCCTCGCTGACACCGCAAAGGACTTAGCCAAGGCCGCCAAACAGGCTGCTAAAGTTGTCGCAGAGACGGCGAAAGCTCTGAGGGAGTCTGCTACAAAGGCTGTAGAGGTCGCCCGGAAAGTTGTTAAAGAAGTCGGAAAGAAAGCAGAGCAAGCAGGAAGAAAACTTGCAGAAACAGGGAGAGCTTTAGCACAATCTGTTGAAAAGGTTGTTCGGTTCAAAATTGCCGCTAACGAAGCAAAAAGGGTTTTTAAAGGTATTTCAAAGGAACTTGTAAATGTAGTAAACAGAATTGGCCAAATAGCTGATAAAATTGCAGGTGAGATAGCCCGAGGCCTTCGTAACTTGGCTGGAAAGGTTGCTAAGACGGTAAGTGGATGGTTTCGCAAACGTTCAATCTCTCGGCGTGATGCGCTGTATAATGACAAAGTGGAAAGTGAAAAGGAAAAAGACAGGCTAAAGAGAGATCAAAGCAATCAAAGAGCACGTGTCAGGAGTACTGAACGCGAGCTCGAAAGAGCACAGAAAGAAGAACAACTTAAGAGAAGCTTGAGAGATAAAGCGAGAAAGGAAGCTGCCATTTCCCGTGAAAATCTAACGAGATCTTTAAAAGAAAGCTCACAGAAGAAGGCTGTCCTGGATAACATTCTTAACAAGGGAAAATGTGTAACAGGTGAAAATAACTGTCATCCAAATGCCACTTGCCTTCGCACAGGACCAGACGGCCAATCGTTTAAATGTATCTGCAGACGCGGGTGGCTTGGAAGTGGTACTTTTTGTGAAACACCGATTATGGGTTTGGCAGTAATATCAGACAGTCCAAAAGCGGTCAGAGAAGAGGTTTCGTTCTCCGCATTTGCACTATCGGGAACAAACGTTCAGTACAAATACAGTTTAAACGCTGCCTTTAGCCAATACGGTTTTGCGTCATTTACCTTCAACTCACCAGGTGTCTATATTGTAAACATATTCGCCAAAAACGATGTCAGTGATGCCAGAGAAAGCGAGGTAGTGGTTGTTCAAATTCCGGTCACACATGTCGCTCTTAAAGTAAGTGGAGATCGTAGAGCTTGCCGTGCAGTGCATCTTACTCCATCAGCCAGTGGGACAAATGTATCGTTTAGTATTGACTTTCGAGATAACGTGTCGCTGTATAACGTCACTGGATCGGTCACGCATCATTTTCCTCGATCAGGAAAATTCGTAGTCAATGTAACGGCTAGCAATCTTGTCAGTCGTAGCAGCCAGACATATGTTGTCATCGTTTCATCCTCTCCTTGTGATCGTCTATACTGCGATATCCGGGCATTAGAGACGAAATTTCCAGAAAAAACTGTAACAGAAATATCATCACTGGCGTGGTCCCTTTTGGAATCATCAAAAGTCGGTAACCGAGAGAGACGCTATAACCTGATTTGGAAGTACTTATCATTGTTTTATCCTGTGCCCTACTCAGTATTAAAGGAAGAATTCAGCACAGAAATTGTACTTAACAGGCAGTATAGCTTCGCTAGTTCCCATATTGAAATAGATTTTATTCTGGCAGGGATACTCTCATCGCAAATGGAGCAATTAGGGGGAGTCGCTAGAAACGAAAGCTCACTTTCCATTCCACACATCCAAAAGCCATTGGACACTTTCACGTGGATCACCGCCGTACTTCTAAGCACAGGTGATTTTTTAAGCCAGTGGAATACTTCAATTGAAAGAAAACTCTTGTGTCACAAGCGACTTCCAACACCAACAATCAGTAGTGCTATTGATGGTTATATATTGGGCGCGCAGATGATTAACTTGTCTGAAAGGGAAAAGCTTTCAAACATTTTGTTTGACTATTATTGTCCATCAAAGCCAAATCTCCAGTACAGCTGGAAAAGCAGGTACAACGCATTCTATAATCTTTCTAAAACATCAAACAACGACGGAAACGGTTATCCAGATATAATCACTTCCACTTTTTTATACTTGACATCCAACCTGGAAGGATTTGTTTCCCCAATAAAGGATTTTTGTTTAAGCTATTTTCTTGAGATTTCGTGGTCGGCACTGAACATAACTGGATTTCAGAGAGGATCACGCGAAGAAAACATCTGTAGAATGCGCTTCACGTGTCAACAGTGCGTTTTCGGTGAAACCAATAGCAAGTGCTTTTGGTGCCAGGATTCTCAAGCATGTCTTTTGAATAACACAGGAACCATTTGCCACCAACACCAGACTTATTTCAAACTGCCCTGTTCAAAGAGATGTCACTTAAATAAAAAATGTTGGGAATGTGTTTCTCACCAAAGCTGTGGTTGGTGTGGATCGCCCTTTCCTAAAGTCGGCTCCTGCTATGAAGGTGGACCAGCAAGAGCACAGTCAATAGCTATATGCAATCCAGCAAAATGGTATCATGGAACTTGTGCATCTACTTGTCCAATAAACCAAGGTCGTTTGTGTAGTGGAAAAGGAGTCTGTAAAACTGGTCAATGTTTCTGCCTGCCAGGATTGTATGGTGAAGATTGTTCTAAGAGGGGCTGCGTCTACATAGCAAGACAAAACGATTCCCTTCATTCCATATCCATTTGGTCAAACGTTCGTACAGTTGACATGCAAATGGCAAATGGGGAATACATCGGAACTGAGACATTGGTGGTGAATTTACCTGTTACGATTCCAAAACCTAACTGCTTTAATAGTGCTTCTTTTCCACATTTTCATCCACTGTTTCCCCGCATGCTACGCGTCGCAATAAACAGGGCTGGACTACGTAGTTTTTGTGGTCTCTTTGGATCCGTAGCATCTGAAGGAAAAACAGGTTTTTCTTGTAAAGGCATAGGTACCAGAGAACAGTGCCTAAGATCGGCTAGATGTACCTGGAATGTTAGAGAACCATGTACTGGAATTGTGTTGAAAGGTTGTCATAAATTGACTCACTGGCTTGACTTGCTTGTTGTTCAGTCCAAAACTATCTATTCTCCAATGTCTGGCAACGTCAGAATACGGAATGACACCATTCAGATCACAGGCTGGCCAGAAAGTGACTGGGAAGGTTATATTGTAACGGTCTCGCATTTTAGACCATCACATATTACTAGTGTACAGAGTGGACAGATGATTGGAACAGTTTTTTCAAACGAGAGTTTGGTACTGCCCAATTTTGTAAGGTTGAGTGTTGTACAAGGCGGCGTATACAAAGATCCCATGGCTTATATGCTTGCATGCAGTCCGGGCTGTTCTCAAGTAATACATTTCTACAATGGGATATGTGATCAAGCTTGTAATACAGAAGAATGTTATTACGATAATGGAGAGTGTACATCGAACTATTCCAGCCTGTCCGACTTCTCTCTACAACCATCAAGAATTCATGATTTCTATTCCGCTACTTCCTTGAAGGTGTTGTTCCACTTACAGAAAATCACTGGAGAGAAGCACCTTGTCATTACACAGAGACCGCTAAGTGTCTTCTCCCTGGCTAAACTGGTGGTGCTTGAGTTTCGTTCATTATCTCATCTTCATTCACCTCTCATTTATAACACTACAGGCGCCGAGTTGTGAACTTTTTGGACCTTTTGATTGCGCAGAACACAACACTGGAAAAATTGATCTTGCTAACTGGGGAGAAACTAATTGAGCTTGGTGTACACGAAGTATCACCGTATGGGGGAAGTGACTTTGATATCGCCGAAATCACAATCGTCTCACTACAAAATCAAACTACCTTTCATATAGGTCTCGAAGTACTTATGGAAAACAGATTACTGGATTTTACTCTTGTTCAAGATTATAACCAATCCGGCATCACACCATATTTTCACCTCAAGATACCACGTCAACCAATTTCAATCGCCAGACTTAGAAATTACGATCCAGCATTGAAGGAAAAACCGGTATGCAATTCCTTGAGTTCATGCTCCGGACATGGAGTTTGCATGAATAATAAAACCTGTCAGTGTGATCTCTTCTACACTGGAAAAAAGTGCCAGATAAACAAATGTCCCGGCAAGTGCTCTGGCCATGGAACATGCATTGATGGCGTATGTGTTTGTGACCTTGGTTGGGATGGAGATGATATTTCCAAAATCAAGTTTTGCACTCCACTATGTCCAGAGATTTGGCTTGGTGACGGTGTGTGCGATCCAGATTGTAACACCGCCATGTGTTTACAAGACAAAGGAGACTGTCAGGGTGTTTGTATTTGTCCAAATGTTTGGCTTGGTGACGGATCATGTGATCAGATGTGCAACAATTCACATTGCAATTACGATGGTGGCGATTGTGTTGAAGAGGAGTGCAGTCCCGGATGCCGATCAAAAATGTTGGCAGATGGCATTTGTGATCATCAGTGCAATACAGAACTGTGCAGCCTTGATGAAGGTGACTGCAATACTACCTCAAGCTGTTTGTGCAGCCAAAATCTTCAAGGAAATGGCATGTGTGACGAAGACTGTAATGATGCCGCCTGTTTGTACGACTATGGAGACTGCGCTTTACAGGTCCCCGGATATAACTGCCCTCAGACTTGCTCACCGCCAATGATTGGGAATGGATTTTGTGACTTATTCTGCAACGAATCTGCTTGCAACTTTGATGGAGGGGATTGTAACCCAACTACTACTGATGTGACGATGGATTTGTGCTTTGAAGGTTGCCTTCCTCATTTTCGTGGTGATGGCTTGTGTGATTCTGTTTGCAATGTGCAGACCTGTGGCTTTGATAATGGTGACTGCCCTCAACCTATTGTCCAAGAGTGTTCATCAAAATGCCGACTGGACATGGTGGGAGATGGTATTTGTCACTCACAGTGCCAAGTAGAAGAATGCTCTTTTGACGCAAGTGATTGTTTTTGTGCCCCGGGTTGCTTAAACGCGTCCTTAGGGGATGGAATCTGTAACATCAAGTGCTTTGTAGAATCTTGCGATTACGACCACATGGACTGTATATGTTCGACGAAGTCCTGTCCGAAAAGTGATCTTGGTAATGGACACTGTGATTTTAAATGCAACAGTAGGACTTGTGACTTTGATGGTGGTGATTGCACATGTTCAGCTGGTTGCTTGGTGACATCGATTGGTGATGGACATTGCGACCCAGCCTGCGATACAAAGAATTGCGATTTTGATGGCTTAGACTGTGGAGACTGTGAGTCTGAGTCACACTTTAACATTTGCGATGAAAATGCTGATTGCATCACCACGAATAAATCTTTGCCGTTTGTACAATGTCAGTGCAAAAGTGGATTTTATGGAGATGGATTTTCTTGCGTGAAGAGAGGAAACTGTTTCAACGGAAGTAATATTTGCTCTAAAAATGGAAGATGTATTGAATCTAATGGGACATTTGAATGCTACTGCAACTCAGGATGGGAAGGAAATGGCATTTTTTGTGAGAACGTGGATGAATGCGAAGAACGTAGCCACAATTGCAGCATCAATGCAAAATGTGTGGATCTACCTGGGGACTATATATGCACGTGCCAGGCCGGATGGACCGGTAACGGATACATTTGTACAGATATCAACGAATGCTTGTTAAGTAGGCATTCTTGCTGCCACAATGAGGACTGTGTAAACACTGAAGGGAATTACACCTGCGTTTGCAAACCTGGGTGGCGAAAAAAAGGAAACTCCACATCAGCTGCATTGAAAAGATGTCACTTATCTACAAGCCCGCTGTGTGTCGATGTAGACGAATGCGCGGAAGAAATACACAACTGTTCCACCTATGAAGGCCAGGCTAACGCAGTCTGTACCAACGCTAATGGTAGTTTTCAGTGCTCTTGTCTCCCGGGATGGGAAGGGGATGGATATTATTGCAGTGATATAGACGAATGTGTCAACGGATCTGTTTGTGGCACTAACCAGGTCTGTAGGAATATGACTGGAAACTATTCATGTTTCTGCAAGGATGGCTGGACGTTAAGTGGATCGAAAAGTGATGAGTGCCAAGATTTGGATGAATGCACGCTCGGTTTGGACGAATGTGACATCTTTGCATCCTGTATCAATACAAACGGTAGCTTTAGTTGTGAATGCATAAAAGGATTCCAAGACAAAGGAAGAATTTGTACGCAGTACCACTGCAGTAATCAGACACGAAATGAAACCCATTTAAATGAGGCAAACACGACTTCTTTGACCCAAGAACTCTGCAGTTGTGTTGGCGAGTACTTAAACACTGGACGAATTTGTGAGGACGTAGATGAATGCAAGTGGGGTATAGCCCACTGTCCGTCATCAGCTCCAGTATGCCAAAATTTGATAGGCGGTTATGAATGCAAATGTGATGCTATAGACAATTCGTCGTGTGATTCTGTGAACCCTTGCGACTCCAGAAACAACACCTGCAACGACGACATGAATTGTATTGCGGTGGGGATGGAGCATTACTGTGTGTGCCCGGATGGGTATACTGAAGATCAAAACGGAACAGCTTGTATTGATATTGACGAGTGCATCAATCTGCAGTTCTATGGTTCTTGTGATGTTAATGTTGACTGTGTAAATCTTAATGGAAGCTATGAATGCAAGTGCCGTCCAGGGTTCTTACAGAGTGGGGATGCTTGTTTTGAAATCGATGAATGTAATGGGACCATCAGTCGGACGGTTACAGGTGGACTACCAGAATGCAGAGCCGGTATTTGCACATCAACTCAGACTTGTATTTATCCAAACAGTTCAAGTCCAGCAAGCAGTGTCGATGATAACAGAACCTTGATTTGTGCCTGTGATGAGAGTGACAGCCGGAAAATAGAGTGTATTGAGGCTATCGTGCAGGTCATTCAGTCTGCAGAAAATGTTAGAACTGTCATATCTATTCCATGGTATGTAGCAGTAAATGCAACCGTAGCTGAAACCACCAAAAACCAAACTCGATTTGTCCATAACTGTACACAAAGAGCAGTTTGCAACAATACAGCAGGATCTTACAAGTGCATATGCCAAAAAGGGTTTGAAAGCAATGACGGAGGATGGAACTGCTATGATGTAGACGAATGCCTTGAGAAAAGTACTTGCCATTCCAATGCTACTTGTTTTAACACAAATGGATCATTTTATTGCGTTTGCAAATCTGGATTTACTGAAAATGGCACAAATAACTGCTCTGATATAGATGAATGCTCCCTTAATATAAGTGGAAACTGTTCTCGTAACTCAGTTTGTGTAAATACTGTAGGAGGATTTTTTTGTAAATGTTTGGATGGCTTTCAGCGAAACGGGAGTTTGTGCGAGGATATAGATGAATGTTCCAATATTGCCCTCAATGAATGTCATCCAAGGGCGTCGTGTCACAACTATATTGGCGGGTATAACTGCAGCTGCATCGCAGGCTATTCAGGAAATGGTGTTAGATGTTCTGACATAGACGAATGCAAAATTAACTCTGTTCTGTGCGGAGAGCATGCGTCTTGCTACAACACTCTTGGTTCTTATAAATGCAAGTGTGACCCAGGTTGGTCAGGTGACGGACAAACCTGCACTAACATCGACGAGTGTTCGCTTGGTTTGCACACTTGTTTTGAGAATTCATACTGTACGGATAATCAAGGGAGTTACACTTGCTCTTGTTTTAGTGGATGGAAACGTCAGTGGTTTGAGCCCTATGGTAGATGTTCCAGATGTGATCCAGTCCGTTTCTGTTCTGGTCATGGACAGTGTTTGCGTAATGGCACGTGCGATTGTCTCAGCTACTACAGTGGTCAGAACTGTTCGGTGTGTATGCCAGACGTCCGCTGCTCGGGTCACGGAACCTGTGACTTTAATGGTAGCTGCTACTGTGAACATGGTTGGACAAGACGACCGCTGGACTGTAGTGTTTGTTTTTCCGGGGAGCTGTGCAGTGGTCACGGTACCTGTAACTACGACCTAATGACTTACAAAAACCAGTCTTGCTTTTGTGACGACAACTACTTTGGAAGTGATTGTAGCAAAGGTAAGAAACTAAGTTTAGTTATCTTATTAGACAAGGATACAGATTTACAATGATATATACATGTATACATTTACCGCCTAATTTCTCGCATGTGTTAGATTTAACATCTTAAGTTTCAGTTAAGATGTTTTGGTCACATTGCTCTGTAATGTTGAAGTTTTTCTTCCGTAGATGACTTCTACAATAGTTAATCTAAGTTGCCATACACGGAGGAGAGATGTGGATACAAAGATTGGACCTCACGTAGCCTTGCTTATTGTTATAAATAACATTAATTTATTAATCTTATCTCTCGTTGCCACCAATTACATTATAGCGTGTCCTATTATGAAAGGTGAAATATGTGGACCCCACGGCTCCTGTACTCGTAGTTCAGGTGCATTGCAGCCATGCGTTTGCTACAATGGTTATCATTGGAGCGATTTATCTTACTCTTGTGAGGATACTAACGAGTGTCTACTTGGTATCCACGATTGTGTGTCACCGGCCCGATGTATCAACACACCAGGGTCCTATCGCTGCGAGTGTCCTTCCCTCACAGGGTGGTCCTTTGATGGCAAATCTTGTAAAGATACTGATGAGTGCCAGTACCCAAACGTGTGCGATCCACAAGCTGTGTGCAGCAACTTTCCCGGTGGATTTAAGTGCAGTTGTAACTTGGGATGGCGAGGACAAGGCACACATCCTATTTGCTTAGACATCAATGAATGTACTGAAGGGACAGATAGGTAACTTCCGGTTGCGCTCCATTAATTTTTAAACTTTTGTTATTTGTCAAATATGGCCAATCCTTTGTGTGCCGAGTAACAAAAATTGAATCTGCGATGGCTTAGATATCTTAAAAACTGATTCAGGCACGCAGATCCATAAAGGGTTGTCATGCATGCTTACTTGTAAAGCATTTGCTATGTCCCAGAGATGAATTTAAACTAGGCCAATTTGACAGGTCGCATTGGTTAAGAAAGTTATTCCGTAATGATCGATTTTGGTAAACATTTTACTGTTAAAACGTTACAACAAACGTTAGGTTTCGTTGACCTCATGCCATCATTGTCAAAACTGCTCTCGAAAGTTCACGAGTCTTAAAATATGTTCATCCTTGAAATGTTTTTCCGATAACGGAATGTTAATGTCTCTCTACACGTTGATGGAAATGATGGCACGTATAACCGATATAACTGCATCGCGTAAATCAAGACCTGTTGTGCTCCGCTGGCGGACAGTTCAAGGAAGACACTCATTTGACTATCAACTGGAAAAGCTGACTTTTCGACCGTTAGTCCTTCGTTGGAGCAAAGTAGAGCACTATGGATTAAGTGTGTAATATATAAACACTAACAGTGGCCAAAAATTTACCAGTTGAATTTAACGAGTGGATGAAAAGAGTTAACAAAAGTGGCGAATTTGTTGAGTTCGTCTTCACTTTAAGAAATGAGCGCCTAAGCGGCCGTCGATAAAGCGACAAGAACGTTCTGGTTTAATTAGGTCTGGGTGTATTCAGTGAAAAATTGATTTTCAATCATTTTAGGGCTAGCCTTCTACTTTGCTCCGACGATGTACTACCTCTCGAACCGTCAGCTTTTCCACGGTCTTCTAAATTCATTACGGCATGTATTTATCTTTATGAACTTCCAGTTGACAATGAACATGTTCGTTAAAGTCTTGCTAAGTGTTTTTTCTTTGTGTGTTTTGTCCTGTTGGTTGTTCTTCCGACTTGAAAACAACTATTTTTTCCTTTCTACTACAGATGCCCAAATCCATCTCAATGTATCAACACACCTGGTAGTTATTACTGTGTATGTAATCCAGGCTGGGAGAAGGTTTCAGCATTCCAGTGCGTGGACATTAATGAGTGCAGTCGTGGAATTGATGGATGTGATCCCAACTCTGCTTGCATAAACACACCTGGGAGTTGGAAATGCACATGCAACAATGGGTGGTACCCAGACCCAACAGGTGCACGTTTGCCTACATGCAGAGATGTTAATGAGTGTGTAGACCTTCCGAATGCCTGTCCAGTACAATCGACGTGTACTAATACTGCAGGTTCATACCACTGCAACTGCCTGTCTGGTTGGAGAAATCGAGGCCTGTATACTTGTGTCGATATTAACGAGTGTTCCGAGGGATCGTTCAGCTGTCAATCCCACTCACAATGTGTTAATACGCAAGGTTCTTACCAGTGCAACTGTGTGTCTGGTTGGAGGCACCTAGATTCTAGGACTTGTGTGGATATTAACGAGTGTTCTGAAGGGAATTACAGCTGTCCACCAAACTCATATTGCATAAATACACAAGGCTCGTACCGATGCCACCAGTGTGGTCGCTGCTTCTATGTGTCTGGCACAAGTTGCCTTCGTAAGTCTAAGTTTACAGTGTCTTGCCATTTTTTCCAAAGGCAATAGATTTAATCAGTGTATGTTGCTTTACCGTTAATGAACACTCCCTCGTCAGGTTTGTTTTAAAGTATTTTTACCTTCAGACGTACCCATCCCCCGTTCCCCAGTTGGGTTTTCGTTGTTCAATGCGCTTTGAAAACCTATTAAATAGCTGGAAAATAAACTGTCGCATCCTCTGAATGGTTATGCTATAAGCCATTAAGGGTGTTGTTAGCACAATAATCTTCCCCAGAATCATAGCTGGTATAGAGAATCACAGTTCCGGGGGCATAGAGGAACTATGCCGGAATTTGCAATGACTGTGCCAGAAAGTAAAGAATTCCATGTGGGCTACAAAAGCCATACTTTTAGAATTTTATAACTAACTGGTTAAACTGATGTTTTATTAACTTCCAAATGTTTCACAGTGAATGAAATAACATTTATTAAACGAATCAAAAGAGGCCCTATGCGCCAACTTGGCGTCAGGGGATAGGTAACAGGTAACGAAACGAATCAAAAGAGCGAGTGATCGCGGGTTTGGAGGAGTTTCTTGAGAGTGCATGGTTCGAGGAGTGCCACTAAATTGTTTCATTATACACTGTACTCACTATCTGTCTTCTCATAAGCTTAGAGCCTACAGTTAATTCTAAGAATCAGCGCAACCTACAGATTCGGTTTTTGCGATATCTGGAATAATCAAGGTCCGTGTAAGTGTTATCAGCACTCGACCTTGATCATTCCGGATATCACAAAAACTTCATCCAATGCAATATGAATTTATTCTTTACAACAAACGTAATTTGAGACAATTGTCAATTTTTGCAGCTACTTGCCGGCAAGCTACTCAGTACTATTACATAACTGGCTATACCTCATATACAACGTATTACAGCACAAAATGCGGTTTGCTCAACCTACGCAGATGCAGAGAATCAAGGTAGGTTGATATCTTAGGCTCAGTCACGGTATTCATTGACGAGTGAAAGACTTTTCAATCGATCGATCTTGTCAACTTGAATTCTAGAAACAAGTTGTGCAGATGGCCCATTCGCTGTATTTACTCGTTCAGGTACAGGTAGCCCAAGCTCAGTATGTGAGCGTCCGTGTTATCAGTATCTCATTACGAAATATTCAAATAGCGACAGGCTAGGTAATACAAGACTTGTACGGCTGTTGTTAATGATCTCGTAGTTAATAATTACATGTAGTAACGATAACGCATCCTTCGCATCATTCCTGTTGCCCATAAATGACGAAATAAGCAATAAAGTTTTCGTTTGGACTCACCTTAGTTATATTCTTGCTATTTCTGATGTTTTTATAGTGTTTTAGTCGTCCCAGCTGCCGAAGGTGGATTTTTCCGAGCGGGATGGTTCCTAAAACGCTATAAAAACATCAGAAATAGCAAGAATATAACTAAGGTGAGTCCAAACGAAACCTGTATTGCTTATTTCGTCATAAGAAGCTTCGCTTCTTCTGATGGTGCTTAGAGGTTTTTTATCTTGTTGCAGTTGAGCAAAAGAGTGAATGATAGTTCGCGGTATAATTTTTTGACTGTGCACCCTGATAAAATTAAACCACAAGAGGCAAACGCACTTGAATTCCAAGCTATGAACACCGGAAAAAATGTTTCTCTAAGGTAAAAAAGGCCTCAGGCACGATCTATAAGTTCTATAAAACAGTTTTTATTTTACTCTCCCCAGGAGAAAACGGAAGTCAAAAAGGGTACTAAGAAGTCGTCAAATTTGGGTCGCAAACAAGGCCGGAGCAAGTTGTCCATGCTGATCGGATAAGTTTATATTGACGTAAAAACTCTGGGGGAGAGGGGAAGTTACTTCGAAAGGTTTGGGTAGGGGTGCTCCGTTAGGATATCGAAAATAAATTCCATAATCTATTTCAGGCCGGAAGTGAAGAAGATGGTTGTATTTTCAATTTTTTTCCCTCGATACTAGAACGTTCGCTGTTTATAGTCGCACATTTCAAAAGATTTTATTCAGATAACCAGAAAAATAAAATAAATTTGGCATAACTTTTCCCTACTCAGCACCCCATCTGAGACTTAAGGAGGCCAAAATTGGAGATCAAAATTGAAAGACAACAATAGGACCCCATTCTGTAGCCTGCGTGCAGGATACACATCCAGCGGTACATACCCGCATAGCGTATACGAGGAATCGTGGATAAGTTAGTACCCTCCCCTCCCCTCCCCTCCCCTCCCCTCCCCACCCCTCCCCACCCCTCCCATCAACATCCGGGTTAAAATTCCACCGAAAAGGCTTTTTTGAAAAAAGTCAATTTATTTTCAAACTGCGCTTCATGGAGTACAACTAACATGCAAAACGCGTACAAATATCTCACGATAAACTAGGTGTGCGGGACCGGCTTAACAGGTTTTGCGTATAGTCCCCTTCTTCCTCCTCACCGCGCGAAAGTTTTAATCACATGGAAAGACATCATTTGGGGAAAAGAAGACGTTGGATAATAAATGTTTTTTGTGTTGTATTTATATTGTGACTCGCCCTTCGAGTTTCCGAAAATATTGCAAGACTCGTAAAGATGTATACTGATTTATTAAAAAAAAATAGCCGTGGTACTTTCTATGTTTAGCCGTATTTAGCATTTTAAAACACACTAAAAAGCCAACAGCAGCTAATTAGCCGAAAAACAATCTATTGACTGAAGTATTGCATATTCTTGTATATCCGAAATTACAAAAACGCGCCTGACATGTGTTTTTACGTTTTAGTAATAACCGGTGCTTAATTGCTTTTAAAAAAAGAGTTCCGCGGTTGTAACATTTGTAAAAAGTGTTACATTTTTTTAGTAGCTAATTTAGTTTTACGATTACTTTACTAAATAAGTTCCGTGCCGAACTCACGCCCGCTGTTTACTTCAACGGGATTAATTAAAAACCTGTTGGTTGCTGACTCATCCCGTTTTAAGTATGAATACAGTTCTTGACACACCTAGTTGTTTAATTAATGTTTAGTTACTTAATTTATAGAAAGTGCAATCAAGCGGCAGAAAACCGCTCGTTAACACTTCAGAATTTATTAGTTATTCACTAGTTTTAATTTCGTTCGGTACTTTCCAGTTTAGAGTAATTTTAATTGGAACTTTCCTCGCCAAGAAACGAACACTTTAACAATAAACACTGGAGTTAAGTTTGAACTTTTATTAGGTGCGGTATCCTCAAGGGAATTTATGTTCTGCTGTAATTACCTTTCACATCTGGTGTTAGCGCACTTACTATACTCGGTTAACAATTGACGCGTGTTCGAATCATACATAAGTAGCCGCATTTGTAACGCTTTTACGATTTCATTTCTACGATTACAATTCCATGATTGCGAAATAATTAAGTTAGAATAAAATGTTGTTGTAACCAAGCTGAGTTGTTGTTGTTGCTGTCCGTCCAGTTCGTGGTTAGATTCCTGTACCCAAGAGTGTAACGGCTCTCCCTTGCAAGCGAGTGTCCCGTAGGGTACTTACCATTTAGCCAAAAAAACCCGGAAATTTCGGTTGAAAGTCAAACCCCTCTTTCGTTCGGAACGGATCGTCGCAAATTTCCTTACCATTTGCACGATTTCCCAGTTCCAGTCTCTCATTAACAGAA
Source organism: Meandrina meandrites (assembly GCA_963693305.1). Lineage (NCBI taxonomy): Eukaryota > Metazoa > Cnidaria > Anthozoa > Scleractinia > Meandrinidae > Meandrina > Meandrina meandrites. The sequence goes on from OY855908.1 coordinate 35,101,227, forward strand.
AACAATAACAGGAAACCGAATTTCAAATGGTAAGCGCCATCTCGTTCTGTTGGTTTGCTGATTTTGGAAAATCCCTTACCATTAGTTCAATCTCAACCGGTTCCTTCCGACAAATGGTAAAAAGGTAAAGTCTGTATACGGGCCTAGTGGCCCATCAGGCCGGAGCTTATCCCGGTTTCTGTAGCATGAAGCGACTAGGAGTATTGCTACTCCCCCCTGGACGGGATGCTAGTCCATCGCAGGGTTACCCCCAGCAGTAAATTCGCCGGTACCCATTTATACACCTGGGTGGAGAGAGGCACTATGAGAGTAAAGTATCTTGCCCAAGAACACAACGCAGTGCCCCGGCCAGGGCTCGAACCCGGACCGCCCGATCCGGAGTCCAGCGCACTAACCATTAGGCCACCGCGTCTCTGACAAATGGCAACGCACCCCTAATGTCCCCGCAAGTATCGACGCATATCTGATCTCTTTATCACGCAATCAGAGCTCACCCGTTCCTCGTTATCCTGCGAACAGAGTATTCTTCGATCTTCCTAGATAAGTCGGGAAGAGGAAGAAGACTCTACCAACGGCCTCAAGAATTAATATTGAGCATGCTCTAAAATCAAATGTAACCAAACCTTGCTCAGCCTCAGTCTCAAGTTGTAATTAAATGACCGGCAAGAAAATACCCTGCATTATTCCCATTATTGCGAGTCTGAAATAATTTCTCGATTGCTTAACCTGCTCAAGGGTTAGAAGAAAGAAAATTATTTTTGGAACACCATCAGACAATATGGGTGTCCATCTACTAATAATGTAGAAGAAAAAAACGTTTGGATGCAGAGGTCCACGCAACGAAGAATAAAACTACTTGACTTGTCTGTTGCCAGATCTCTTGTAAAAGAAATGCTTGTACCAGACGTCACGTTAAGTGTAGATGTGAAATGTGAAACGTGTAGGTACTGCTGCTGTGGCGTTAGCTTGACTAGAGTTATTTGTGGCTTGTCTGTGTTCGGTGAATCGCTCGCGAATTCTAATTTTAAATCGCATTAAATCTTCACCATTTCTCATTGTCAAGTCTCAAGAACAATAAAGTAATTTTAGTCCAAGAGAAAGAGCAGTCGAGTGTAAGGTTTCCATACTTTTAAACCTGTTATTAAGGTAATGTCACGGACTTTTTCAAATGAATTCAAGAACAGTACTATAAAATTAATTTTAGTCCGAGAGTATGATAAATGACCATAAAGTTTCCATAGTAAAACTTGTTACAGTTACTGCACAAATGAGACAACGTTTTGTTGCTGAAAAAATGTCTGGCTTATTCTATGTATCGATTAAACATGTGTCCGTGACTTTTTATCTGAGGGCCCGCCACAGGCTTCCCAAGCTCAAAGGTCGTCTTTTCGATGTGTCTTTTTTTTTCTTTTTGGCTCCCCTTACAACGACTTCGAATAACTTCGCTAAATGACGTCGGAATGGCTTCAAATTCGGTACAAGACACAAGTAAGCGACACATTTGAGGTAGGTAAACTTTATTTCAAAATAGATAGTTATTTACCCGATTTTAGAGAATCCATGATTTTCCCATACATTTCTCTATATACACAAGCTGTCGCATACACCACGTATGTAGAGTCAGCCACCCGAAGGGCTCTCAAAAACACATCAAAAAGACGACTTTTGAGCTTGGGAAGCCTGTGGGCCCGCTTAAGGCGGGGGTTCACCTGAAGCCCGTTTTTACACCGCTTAACTTGGGTTTAATGCGAATATCTCGCTCCCATTTCAAGCATTCCCAAAACCCTCCGCTCATCCCACAAAGCTATGTTTAGCGGTGTTTTGTAAATTTTTTGGTGATTTTCGGGAAGAGATAGTTTTTCTCAAAGGAATAGTAAAATTTGGAGAAATAAGAAATATTAAAGATTTAATGTGATTTTAAAATTGGAATTTGAAGTTAAAAATTAGTAGATGGACACCCAAACAGTCCCCTGACAACCTGGGATGCTCTTGCGTTGGGGTCAACTGTCTGGTGGTGTTCCAAAAATAGTTTTCTTTCCTCTATCCCTTCTCTAAACCTCTTAAAATTTCACTCAACTTCAGGTAAAACCCCGCCTTAATACGGACACTCCGATAATAAGGACACTTTGGCATGTCCCCTTGGTGTCCGTATTAACGGGGTTCCACTTTTCCAACTTTTTCACCATAAGCACGACGAAAGATCAAGAAGGTATTTGTCGATAGCGACGCTTCAAAGGGCAGGCAGAACGACGTCTAACCTGAAAGCATCGCTTCTCGCCCGACTTGCGAGCGAGCCAATCAAAAGTCGCGAACATACAGCAAATGCTTCAACGCGATTAGCTTCTGGTAGCCTATTCGCGAAAGACAGGCCCATTATTTCCAGCTTATGAACTTCTGGTTTGAGTAGATACCCTGGGAGCCAAATGAATTTCTTGTGCGGTTTCCGGTTCGTCCGCCTTTGCCAACGACGCTCGCCCAACCTCGTTCTCGTGGCTTTTCCCTTCTCGCCCTCCGGTAGTCTCCCTCGCAGCCGTTTTTAGTGTCGTCACGCAACGCTCCTCCCAGGAGCATTGCGTGACAACACTAAAAACGGCTGCGAAGGAGACTACGCTATTACTAGCCTGCGAACGCAGACGTATTTCCGGCTGTCGCTTGTCTCCGCCGAAAACTAGTTTTCGGCGGAGACAAGCGACAGCCGGAAATACGTCTGCGTTCGCAGGCTACGCTATTACGGGCTCTCCCTATTATGGACACTAAACGACGTCCCGAGCGTGTCCGCTATAACGAAATTTGAGTGTACTGTAAATAAAACCCTTTTAAGCGGCCACCTCCATTAAAGCGGCAGGGGCCACCTTTCTGCTGTGCCGATGAGCGTTCTTCTATTGTTTTTGCCCCTATTTAGCAGCCAGCAAGAATGTAATAAACGATGTTTGACTGTTTTCAACAAGCGCGGACAGGCCATAGTCTTGAAAAGAAAGTGACGGCTGATAAAATCATTCAAACACAGGTTTATTTTGCTTCATGAGATTCCGTTATTACTTTTACGCTATTTTGTATTTGTATTTGTCCAATTAATAGAGGTTGGCAGCTTAATAAGGGCTCGTCAGATCAGTAGCATAAGCTCATTTCTGACGAACTCCTCAGTAAGGGACGGACAATTAGAAATAACCAGAGGGGGGGGGGGGGGGGGGAGGGATGTTCGGCGCGAAACATTTTTATAAGTCCTCCCCATCTGCAGGAATTTTTTTTCGCCATTGCACGTATATTTTCTGAAGGCCCAACCGCTTGCAGGAATGAATTTTAGACAAGTTTCCCTTGCAGGAATTTTTTTTTGGGAATCGCCACCCCGTCGCCATTTCCCCGATCGAGGGTGGACGCCAAATACTGTATCAAAAACGGCAAAATAAACAACAAAATTTACCACATAAACATACTGAACTGAAGCAACTTTCTTTTTATGAAAACTGTCAGGAGCTCCTCAACTCGTTTGTTCTTTGTTGAATCATCTGAGAAACCGTTTTCTCCGTTTGTCGTAATTCAGTAGTCTCCTTCGCAACCGTTTTTTAGAAACACTGCCTGGTGTCATTTCTTGTCATTCTACAGGGTTTCAGCGGATTTGGGCGATTTTAGTTTTTTTTGTATCCTTCAGCGTTATAATAATGTTTAGTACCAGTCCCTACATTATGCTTGGGTCTCCTATGGATTAAAATGCTTCAGCCTTCATTTGGGGTCAGGGTATCATAGATGACGGTAGAATTTTTTTTTCGTTCAGGCAAAGCGCTATGTCCTTATTCGTCTGTTTTATAGCTGCAGCTGCAGCTACAATGCAGTACCGAGTAGAATACAGTTCCGTGCTATGACATTATTTGGTTCCGTGAGCCGCTAGTCCGCTTCCGTTATTTTGATAAGGGCCTCACAATTGGGTTTTAACAACTTTAAAAGACTTTTGTTAGTTAAAGCGGAAATACAATTTAAGCCAGAATGTCCCTTCACAAGATTTCACATTTGATTTTGGATAATACTTCCGTCCAAAACATCGAACTCACGAAAAGTTGGGAACTACATTCCGTTTCCTTGGGGACGGAAAATTCACGGGTTAACTCGTTTTCTTTCAACCAATTTCTTCATGACTTCACATTTGAAAATACAATTCGCTACTTAAATTTTCTCTCCACTTCTATTCTAGCCAGCGTAGCTTGGCGTTCTAGTCAGTCAGGGAGAGCGAGAAAACGAGCGCGCGAGAAAGCTACGGCGGAGAGCAGAAGGGGAGGAGTTCTTTCTCCCCTTCCGTCCCCCGCCGTCACTTCGCTCGCGTGCTCGTTTTCTCGCTCTCCCTGACTGACTAGAACGCCAACTGTGCGGCGTGCACGTCAGTATACTCGCCACTTGCACCTCCCCCCTCGTGATCAAAACCCCACTTTATTTTTCAAGACAATAAAAACGCAATGTAAACAATTAAATTAGCGAAAATCCCGATTACTTCCCTAATTAGCCTCAGTGATCTTCCTGCGTATATAAAGACAATTTTATTTAGTTAGGTCGTTTATTTACAAATTTCGACATCACCCTACCGACATTTTTTCCCAATGCATCGCGACCTTGCAACAGCATAGAGCTTTAAATACCACGGTCATTTCCTTTTAAAGTTTTTTCACTGACTTCCTTTCCTCCTTGTGGAAGACCTTTGCGGCCTTATCGCTGGCAAGCATCAGAAACGAAGGACATCATCTCCAAATTAATCCTTATACAGCAGGAAGTTTTGTAGGAAGCGATTTTCTTTCTTTCGAGTGGTCAGGTGAGTTCACTTCGCGGGATAGTATTTGATATTTGATCCGCGTAACAGAGCCGAAACCACAAAAAAGTAGAATATACCGTATTTGTTTGAAATGAAATGGTTTCCCGGGAAAATATCTTGCAAAGTTGGTGTTAAAAGGCTTACTCTCGAGATTTTAGCAAAGTTTTTTCAAGGCGAGAATTGAAACCTTGCTACGTAATCAAACGGAAATACGCACAGTCTTGTTGTTTTGGAATCTCTAAGAATCAACAATCTTTAATCTCGAGAGTATTTGGGTTCCACTCACTCAAAGATCCGATCCGAATAAGCTTTAGAGTTATTTTAAATCGCTCTAGATTGTTGCGTTCGTAACTTGAATCACCAGCTGGCATATTTTCGATACTTTTCTAAATGACACAAAACACTTCATCCCGGCGAACTAAGCGGGATGTACGCATTTGAAACACGAACAACGCAATCATCAAACAAAAATACTTTTACGACACGAAATTCCACTTCTTCCGAACGTAAACGACAGAAACGTCCGCTTTTTGGCAGCCGTGTTTACAGAAAAAAACATCTTGTTGATTTCGTTCTTATCAATGAACTTGAGGGCGTAATTGACTCGGATCAAATAGCTCTCCGGAATTGATATTGACCTCAAGGGTCTCATGTTGCGGAATTCCGCCGAAGCGATTGGCCAAGTTGTGTTTGAATGGCCTTTGTATTAGTTAAACCAATAAGACGATACGGGAACCTGTCAAGACTGTCTTTCTCGTGAAGAAAACCTGATTTCTTATGACGACCGCTCTCCTGCGGTCAACGAAAAGTGATACCCGTGTTTCCAAATCATGGGGAATGCATTCAGAGAATTTATAGTCCCTCCTGATTTTTCGTGACCCTCAGAGCTTCACCGCGCGTAAGAGCGGTCCTGTATGCCGACGTCTTTTACCTTCGCTAATTGGAACTCTAAAGCTGTTTTGCAGTACGATTTTCACTCCGTGGTGCGTTGGTATTCATTTGCCCGCCAACTATTTATAGCGGTCGTTGTTTTTCAAGGTGAGTGCTGGCGTTGTTTCGTTGTTCTGTTATGAGTGTTTCTTGCTTGCGGTCGTATGATGGGATTTCGCTCCCACTTTTGCCAAACATGTAAGTAAGAACTGGCTTTGCTCTGACACAGGCATCTGTGTATGTTTCAGGGGCTTTGGAACTGTTCTGCAGTCGACAATTTACATGATGACTTGAGCGTGGTTGTATAGTTGCCAGGCGGCTGCGTTGGAGAGTAGCGGTGCATTTATTCACGCAAGAAAATTAACTCATTTGCCGCGTATACAGCAGCACTGGATTCCATGCGTTTTGCTAAGTGATATTTAAAGAAAGTCTATCTTTGGGACCAGCGCTCTCGACATCGTAATATTCTGAAGTGGGACATCCAGCGGAAGCGCACGCACCAAACAGTCGCGTCGCAAACAGAACCCGATTAAATCTACCAAGGTCAGAGAATTTTTTGTTATCAAAAACACAACGCTTCATAGGAGAGTTGTTTGGACTGAGTGTGGAGAAGCATGGATGAGCCAAAACCGGAGATAAATCCCGTGAATCGCGCTCACGATCAGGAAACCCAAACACCCTTTGAAATGAGCCACAGGGAGCCATCAAATAATAGGACTGCTTCAGTTGAGAGCAGACGACCGCATGGGTATGCATACAGCCATAGGCATGCACAATCATGGGGAACAAACCACTCCTATCATTCAACTCCATATCCTGAATACTACCCTTATGAACTGCACTACCCGCCTCCTCACCATCCACCACCATCTATGCCGGCACCACCACACACAAACCACTATTATCCTGGTCGGACACCACATTGGCATAATCCTCCAAGCCCCGTGTTGCCGCCACATTTATCGTCTGTGCCTCATTCCCATTCACCCTACCGTCACTATCAATATCACCACCCTGATGGATTTTATTCACATCCACCGCCAATACATGGAGTTGCCCCTCCAATGCCAATATCGCGTGAGAGAAGGCACACTGACTCTGAAATTGCCCGTCCCAAGGCAGAGTGGCCACCTGGATATCAGCCTTTTGTCAAACCTGTTGTACCATCAGATTATTTGGCAACCCTGCACAGAAATCCTGGATCTGACTATGGAGGACCACCATCAACCGCAACATCTTTGAGGTCAACAGTTATTGATCTTCCACATTCCAACTTTCCAAGCCCAAGGCTGTCAGCAAGAATGAGTCGAAAGCGTGCACTTTCCAATACCCCATCATCTGTTGAATCAATTGACCTGAATGCACTGATAAGAGGTTCACCAGATTCATTGTCAGGGTATCTTGGGCCAACAAGAGTGCCTTCAGCTGGGTCCTTTGGTCATTTGAGCCCCATCGGATTTTGCACCTCTCCTGGTTCACGCCAGGCAGCTCGCTACCCCATTGCCAGAAATGTATTCATCACCCCTCCACCCATCATCCCTCCTCGATTGCCGACACCAGCTTCCATAAGAGACACAGTGCCAAGCTCAACAACTGGTACTGAAGGGGCAAAGGAAGAAGCAAATGAGAGCATGAGTTGTGCTGAGTCACCTCAAGTATCAAGTAATAAAGAACCAGAAAGTGCCAGCTGCAAAGAGGAAAATATGGACATCTGCCCTCTTGACTCTACAACATCACCTGGGACTTCGGAAATAAAGGTAATATATTTTGGTATTGATGTAGGTTACCTTCTAATTACAAATGGCTTAAGTGTCAATGTGCACCCATGTACACAGATTTGCAATTGAATTCTGTTCAGCTAGGATTAGAAAGCGTACAATATGGTATCATTCCCATAACAGTTGGTCAAGCTAAGAATTGGCTGACACATTTCGATAGCAGCACCATTCAACCAGCTTCTAATATTCAAATATTCAAATCTGGGAACATTAACATTATGTACCAACTTGCCTCAGTTGATAAGCCAATTTTATCACCAAGGTGAACCCAACAGGGGAATAACGTAAAATGACACTTCCTGAGTAAATTACAATTTAATTACATTTTGAATACTTCCTAGTATTCAAGCTAGATTTATTTATGATAAAATTAACGTGTTGGTAATGTTTTGTGCTAGGCAAACACAAAAATGAACCTTATCCTGTTCTTGTTTTAAATTTTAAACAAAAGAACTAATTTGGTCTATTATTGACATCCTTGACATGAACATGTTTATTTAGGTAGACTGTTGCTAAGATTAGAGGCATGCAAGACATTGTAGAATTCGAAAAATTTTCTGCCTAATGGGTGTGGGGAGACATTGAAAAGTAATCACCATGCATCTTGAGTACTTGAAGTGTTATAAACCCTTGTTTGAAAGATCTGTGCAGACAGACTAGGGTAAGGACAGACTAGGAGCAATTTGCTCTAAAATCCTTGTGGATGACTCCTTCTGGCATGTGTACTACTTGCAGCTTGGTCACTCCTATATCGTGCTTGCTTTAGCCTTTTTCACATTTCATCCCCACAGACTTTAGAGCAAAAGAGAGACCAGAAAATTAAAGTGTTGATGGCATTGTTTGAATAGTTGTGGCTTAAAAGTTCTTGAAGTTTCTTGGCAGGGTCTCAATCACTTGACATATCCCACTGTGCTAACCAGTCTGCAAGCATGCAATCCCAAATATTAGCTTATTACATATAATAATCCTGACTATTGTTTTATGATCTTTTTTGGTCAGCATACATGTGTAGTCCACTTTCTCAATGTTAATCAGTCAAAAAAAAAAAAAGAAAAAAAATTACATCTAGTCTGCTCCAATTATGAAATAGCCATATAGCATGTAAGTTAAAAAAAATGTAATAATTTAATGAACAGGCTTAATTTTTGAATCCCTTGAAAAAAGACTGCATATGTCATTTCAAAATGGATTTATGACTGACAATCTACACAGTAAAACAACAATAGAAAGTTCATGTCAACAATTGCTTTTGCAGCAACCCACTGGATTGAAAGGAGCAATGTATTTCACCACCCCCTCAACTAGCCGTCAATGCTTGCTTTCCCTGGGGTAGTAATTACTTCCCAATCTGTGAAGATTGCTTTTCGATAGCTGCATTAGTGGTCTGGGTATGTTTAGTGTTGATGTGGTTGATCTGCAAGGGGAAACAAATAATGTGTCTGCTATGTTATCATATCCTTCTTTGAGCTGGCAGATAACATTGATAACCTTATGGCCAAACTGTCTCAGTGTTGCTTCAATCTGATTAATAATCCCCATGTAGACAATAAAAAAGATTAAGTCTTTAATGTGGGTTTGAGACACATTTTGTGGTTCTGAAAGATAATAAATTGCTATTGTATTATACATAATCATGTGTCAAATTTAAAACATGTCAACCTTATAATGGTTTCCAGCCACAGGAAATTAAAAACCCACAAAGAAATAATGGGCTTGCTTGGATCAGTACAGATATCTTTGAAAATAACAAGCCAGAAGAAATTTGGACAGCTGAAACTGTAGCCATCGTTATAGTACTGCGGATCTGGAGTTTGATCAATCACTTATTCTGAATTTGATATTTTAGTAAACATTTATTTTTGTTTTCAGCTAGACTTCCTGTGGCATCATTTTCTTTCAAAAAAATAGCTGGCAACTTTTGTTTATTACAGATCTTTAAGGCCATGGTAAACAAGGACACATTAATTGTTGCATGCAGAAACATTGTTGCCAATTGCTCATGTTTCTTGGGCAAGCAATTACAGGGCAACATTTGTTGTGCACATAAACTGTTTCTGAAAGAAACCACAAACATTTTTTGTGTCCCGGGCACAAACTGTCTGCAACAAATGTGTCCTTGTTTGTCACCACCTTTAGTAGTCATAGTCACGTTAATGTTTTTAGAGTATCCAAATACATTTTCCTGAAATCCGAAATGTGGTTGTTGGCTGTAGTATTCGTACATTCAAAGCCAATAATTATTGGTTCCATTCCTGACAATGATGAATTGAAAAGACTTCTAAAACATTTTTTTTTTTCACTTCAAAGTTCTGTTTTTTTTTTAAGTAAATAGCTTGACATCGAAAATCTTGAGACTCAAAAATTCTTATTTTGATTGAATTGATGTTGGTCTCACCTTTTGACAGGCACGTGAGGGCAATGTTCCCACTTTGTCTGCAATTTGTATAATTTTGACTACAGTTATCAGCTGTTAGCCAGAGCAGTTTCTCTTTGTTGTCAATCCTTCCACAATAGAACATGATTTACTTCGTCAATACATGTGATCAAAACAAGAAGGAAAAATAGGGCACTGAAAGCTAAGGGTACAAAATAATTTTGCAAAAACAGACTTACAACCCGAATGCATTAATTAGTGTGTGAAATAAATAGCACAGTATCCCACGCAAAAATGAAATAAAATAAATGCTGTGGATAGTGTTACTTTTATGCAACCTTACTTACTCCAGTTTCGATATATATGTATTAATAATTCTAACTTAATTAGCCATGTTCGAAACGAGCAGGGGACTGGGTACGAACATATTTTCTCTTCGGTAGAAACATTCAATATCGATTGAATTGAAAAATGGGGCACGTCATCTGAAAGAGCATCCAAAAATTAGTAAATTCACCAAATTTGACGGGTATTGGTTTAAACCCAAAGGCATGGTACACTTAGTATGGATTGGAGGGACAGGCGTCCTCCAATCCATACTAAGCTCTCTTATTTTAAAAGTGTACCATGCCTTTGCGTTTAAACCAATAACCATCAAATTTGGTGAATTTGCTAATTTTTGGATGCTCTTTCAGATGACTTGCCCCATTTTCAATTCAATCGATATTGAATGTTCGTACCAAGAAAAAGTATGTTCGTACCCAGTCCCCTGCTCGTTTAGAACATGGCCAATAGTTTCAAGGCTTGGGGATTGGATTGGAATCAAAGTAGAATTTTCATATATCAACAGCAGTCAGTATCGTCACGTGCCTAGTGGCTCAAGCTATGGCCTTTACCTATACCCCACTTAGGGCTTTAAGGGGCATGAGTGTGTGAGTGATCGAGTGGCTAAAGCTGTGTAATGATCATTATTTACCTCCTGGGAGTCTGCAGGGAGAAATGTGCAGGTGTACTCATGGCTGCCAGGTTACACTAATTTTGGAATATAACAAATACCGGTACATGTAATATATTTACCCATATACTGTGCTAAAACAATGCACGCCCACCTGCTAATCTTTGTTTAATTATAACAGCCAGCTTCCTATTTGTAATGTTGTGGTGTACATACAGCAGTGATACTTGTACACAGTCACTATTATGTAGACAATAACCGAAGATAAACTCACTTAATATTGTTGTAGATTGAAGGTATTCAACAATCAAAATAATCATGAATGATGTTTTTGCTATAAACAGCAGGAAGGTTCAGATAACGAAGGAGATGAGAATCAAGCTGAACAGGAACAAGAACATGATTTGACGTGCCACTGGAAAGAATGCCAATTGCAGTGTGAGTCACAAGATGAACTTGTTAAACATGTCAACAGTGATCACATCAAAAAGGATCGCAAGGACTTCACTTGTTACTGGGATGGTTGCACCAGAGAAAAGAAACCCTTTAAAGCCCAATACATGTTGGTTGTACATATGCGCCGTCACACTGGGGAGAAGCCACATAAATGCACTGTAAGTCAAAAACCAATACAAGTTGTTTAGTTTTGAGCTACATGTAAGTTACCACTATTACAAAGCCCCCCACCCAACCCCTGCAAGTGTTGTTCTACATGTATGTAGTTGGTTTCTGTATTGTGTGGTTCCAGAAAATATCCATACCCCCCCACGGAAGGGATTTGCCCTATGACCCCCCCCCCCCCCACCCACCCACCCTCTGGAAATTCCAATTTAGCTTCATACATTGCTTTAAATTTGTGGCTCTTCCAGACCCCCCCTCCTCCCCGGAATTTCCAATCCCTTCTGTGGGGGGAGTATGGATATTTTTTGAAACCACACATTGTCATAAATAAGAATTTGGTGAAACAGTAGGTTACTAGTTTATGCAGGACAAAACTAATGTCATGCACAAACCTAGTAAATGAACTGGCTTGCCACCATGCCCAGTCTCCTGTCCTCCTTGCTGGCACCTCAAGCTTTTTCCCGTCTCATGTTTATAGCAAACTGTTGATCATTTTTAGTCTTTATTGTAAGTATGGCTACAATAGTACATGTGCTCTGATTGGGAAAGATTTTTTTGCAATGACCAGGCATAATGAAATTTGTTCTTGGTTCGACAGCACTTTTGAGCGATGAGTAAAAGCTATGAGTGCGAGGGCAACAACAAAAATATCAACAAAATATAACTATCTTTACAGTAACTGAAAAAAAATTACTTAGCATATTGATACTTTGGTGTAAACAACCAAGAAAGCCACGGCAAAAATTACTTCTTGGTTTTTTCCCTTGATTATAATCTTTAAAAAAAATAGCGCTAAAAAGGCCATATAATACATAACTTGTTAACCTAGTCTGTTCGGTCATTACAGGAAAATCTCAGACCTCAGACTTGATGTATTGACCTCGTTATCGCTCGGGCAATACATCAAGGTTTCGGTCTGAGATTTCCCTTTCATGACCTCACACTCGGTTAATAAGTGGTGTATAATTTATTGTCTGACTGACAATGTACTGTTAAGAAATTATTTGTTGACCAGTCTGGGGAGGCCCCTACAGAAGTCGGGACCTAGGAATCTCACAGTCCCCATCTACTTGGTAGGGCCTCATTGTCAGTGGTGCAGGGGTGTACTCGAGTCAAAGGCTGGGGGAAACACTCCATTGATTCCTGAGGCTAAAAGTGCATGCAAAGCTCCCCAGGCCACCACCCATCCAATGGATAAAGATTAAGCTACAGAAACACTAGTCTGGTGAGAGGACAAAACTAATTCATGGTTGTGAAACAAGGAGAGCTGTACTCTGTAGAAGGGAGAATATTTTCCTCTTCCATCCCCAAACAGGCAAGAATGGGAATCTCTGTCTTAATGGTAAAGGGCAAGGGGATCTGGGGACCATTCCAGAATTGTCTTGGGAACAGTGTGATAAATTCTTATCTTCCTTTATGTCTAGTATGACGGCTGTACAAAGGCTTACTCCAGACTCGAGAACCTTAAAACCCATCTCAGGTCCCACACTGGAGAGCGACCATATGTGTGTGAGGTGGAAGGGTGCAATAAAGCATTCTCTAATGCATCAGACAGAGCCAAACACCAAAACAGGACACACTCCTCAGTGGTAAGTGGAATACAAGGTGTTGTAAATGTTTTGAAAATCTAAAGAGGTTATTTGCTTGGAAGGTGCAGTTGGCTAGTGTTCAATATTTTGGACTACGGCCTGAGTGGTTCAGGTGCAAGCACTGGGCCCAAGGTCTTTATGCCTCGAGCTCCCTCGTCATAAAAAATATTGTGGCCAGCTGCTTAGGCAAAATGGCAACAATCTTAATGAGGGCAGGGGAACCTGCAAAAGTTGGGGCATTTCATTCAGGGGCTGTAGTACACCTGGTGACTTTTATTAAAATGCTCTGCTATGTGGTAATAGGTAAATGTCCTAACAGCTAGACATGCACCCTGATCACCTTGTACAATAAATACCGTAAAGTTCCATGTATAAGCCGCACCCATAGATAAGCCGCACCCCCGATTTGGAGGCTCAAATTTCGAAAAAAAAATAAACACAATAAAGTTTGAAGTTCCTTTGAAGTTCTATTTGTATACAAACAAGGGCAAACAAGCACGATTTCAAAACACCATACACGGTGGTTGTGGCAAACTTTTATGCAAACAAAGCCTTTAAATGGCGAAATTTCACTTATCATACCTTAATTTCTGTTTTTATTCGCCATATCTTATCTGTTGATGCCACTTTGTCAAGATTATCACTTCAAAAAACTCCTTGAAGTTGAAATTCCGACAAATTCGTACGCGTTTGGAACGAAACGAACGAATGCTTAGCGGCCAAGCTTTCAAACGTGGAGAGGAGTCTGGGTCTCGGCGAAACAGCAAAATGGATTGCAAAATGGCTGAATTTACTTTCGATTCGGCTGTTCGGGGATACCATGTTTGTCAAGATGTTTGGAAACCCGCAGTAGGGGAAAAACTTCACGCTGAACAGGAGTTTCACAATCTGAAGGATAAATCTGCAGTGAAAGTCACGAAAAACAGCGAAACGGTCGGCCATACGCCTCGGGAGTACTCGCGAATATCCATGATGGAAAGATACGTGTTGAAGTGACAGGCCGCAGGCTCCATTCCAAACAACTTTATGAATATTAATTAGGCCTTTAAGAACTCCAACCACAGATGTTTCCGTAGATAAGCCGCACCCCCGATTTTTGACTTAAATTTTGAGGAAAAAGGTGCGGCTTATACATGGAACTTTACGGTAACTACAAAATTAAGTGTTGAGATAACAACACTTAATCAAGGCAGGACACTGTGGTATTTTCCAGTAACAGAGTCAACCTCTTCCTTTCAGAAACCTTATGTTTGTAAAGTACCTGGCTGCCCGAAAAGGTACACAGATCCTAGCTCACTGAGAAAACACACCAAAACAGTTCATGGAGAACAGGGAATCAAGAGGGTATGTTTTGAAGACAGCATAGTTAGTTACTTTTACAAGAACATTTTTCTGTAATCCTTAAGTATGTAGCAATTCCCTCCAATCAGTCCCACTGTAAACAGCTTCTTTAATTTGTATTTCAAATTGCCATCTCCTGTGGTGTTTTCAGATTTCCTGTGACAACTTACCACTAATTGCAGGTTGAACTGTTGATTAAATGGGAATACATAATTCTGTAGTTCATGTAGCTCATTCAATATTCATGCAGTTCTGCATACAGTATTAAATCTGTCATTTTGTTAATAACAGCTGAAAGCAGAAGGCAGCAGAGAGAAACCACCATCGAATCCAGATAAAAAGGGAACTGTATCCCCTGAGAAAGGCCAAGGAAACCAGATGTCTGGCAGTACTAAACAAGCTGCACAGCCAGTAAGCAATCATGTTGAAGAACCTATGTCTCCAGGGCAAGATGGATCAAGCAGTGCTGGCAGTGTGATTCAAGGTGGAAGTTGCTCCCAAACATTTGTAGGTAGCAGTTTTGAGGCAGATGCCGTTTCTTCAAGCTGTGACAGGACCCCAGGGGGACTTGATATTCCATCCAGCCAGGAGAGTCCAAGAAGTGTAGGCCAGTCCACATTAGGCATTTCTCCGAGAAGTCCTCCATTTGTAAGCAATCTTCCGGATATTTTGGAAGGAGATTGGGAGCCTGCAGAAAACGGTGCTGTGACCACAGCGCAATCCATTGAGGCCAGGCCTCAAGCCCAGAGTGTCAATCTTCCAAAGATCGATGTTCACAAAAGACATGTAGCACTGTGGGTGAATGATGTTCACCGCCGAATGAGCCAAACATCACGCAGATCAAGTGAAGGCAGCCATTTATCTACAGACCTTGCTGGCGATGCAAGTAGAAGATCTAGCCAGGAAAGTGGTTGGTCTTCTTATGGAAGTCGTCGATCAAGCCAGGCTAGCCCCTTCCCAACCACAAATATTCAACCTCAAGAGGTTATACCCCATTTCCCCAATGGCTATATCGTTCCTTTGGTACCAAAAGGGATCACTCCACCTCACCGAAGACCACACTTACACCCACTTGATGGCAATGAAGATGCTCTCCGTCGGACTAGTGAGACAAGCACTTGTAGTAACCAAAGTGCACCTTACAATCGGTTGAGCCGTAATAGTAGTGGTTATGGAAGTCAGTCAAACTTAGCAGTTATACGAAGCCCCATGTTTCACAAGATCCCTCCTTCATCACACTTGCTACCCCAAAGAATTACATGTGCTGATGCCACAAACAGAAGAAAAAGTGACACAGTGATTTGTGAGGCAGACAGTTCTGGAAGCTACCTTCCAAAAAATGGCAAAGGTGAGCAGCGCCGTAGCAGTGAACCCATCAGACAAGCAAGAGTACCCATGGCTAGGCTTGAGCCTCAAAGTGGACCTGTTAACAGACAAGCAACACCTATGGCAAATGTAAATGAAACAGAACTGATTTGTGGTGATTTAGATCCACAAGAGTTTGATGCCTACCTAAATCCACAAGAGGAGGGGAATGTGGAACCAACTCCCCCTTTGCACCCTCCTTCAGCGAATCAGAACATGAGGCAGACACGAAGATTGTGCCACTACCCATATCCCGAAGAACAGGAAACAGCTCAGCAGTTGCAGCCACCTCAACCTAGTTTACAGACTGTGCATCATCGACCCCAGTCATTCTTTCCATCACCTCCTAACCCTCCAAACCAACAAAATCCAGAGCCTCATGTTGTGAGAAGGCCTCAAGAAGGGTACTGGCCCCCACCTAATTACAGAACTGGGCAGCAGCTTGGCACACCTGATGTTCATAGTGGTTTCTACCCACCAACAGAGAATGTTGCTTACGATACTCCAATGCAGACCCCTGGCCAAAGGAGTCAGCTTGACATGGGAAATTATGAGGATGCGATGGTTTCAGGAATTGGTTCACTATCGACCGATAATGGTGGTGTGTCAGACTTTGTTGGAAATGGAAACATGGTCGTCAATGACATGAACACTCTGCTGAACTCACTTCATGAAGAAGAAAGATACCTTGAGATGTGTCAAAATTCAAGAGGTCAGGTGGCTGGAAGTGCTATGTCCATCTTTTAAATCCAGATCTGATCTAGAACTATTGATTTTATGTTGGTGCATGTTTTAACAGGAGTATGATTTGCCAATCTACCACAAATCTCGACGTATACATAATAATTTCCTTCCTTAATGATGGCCCATCCTTCTTGTGGGTGTGGTTGGCTTTTTACTATTAATACTATGCTCTACGTATACAGAATAATTTTGTAATGTTTTCCTGTCTTTTTTCGCACCGCAAGAATTTGAAGGAAACAACAAATGGTTACAATTGAAGAAGAAAGTGACAAATGATTAACCATAAATAATTTTGGCAAACTTATGCTCACTGTTTCAAGATGCACCCCTTAATAGCATGTTTTAGTAATTAATGTCTTAGTTCTTCAAATTGCCCATCCAGCATCATAATTATTGCATTTTTCACTCAGACTTTTTCAAAAATCCAGTGAAAGACTTCTCATGATATGCTCTATGTATAATTAAAATCATTAACCAGAGTGAACTGTCACAGTTGTTGACAGAGCTGTATTCATGTGCACAGAATCTTCCAAAAATATAAAATCTAATTACATTTGTGACGAAAAAATGCAATGCATAAAATTATATATAGAGATATTCATCTAACAGAAAATTGGTACCAACAATATTAATTATTATGATCATTAATACTTAAATTCAATAGGTTGTTTTAATATACATGTACCCTTCACTGGATTTAGCCATCCTGCATAATCATATAACTGTGGAAAATTTATTAATAATATTAAACAATTACATTTTCATGGTCACTGCTAAATAAATATTTTTGAGTACTGGTTATTTGAAATGTGTTGTTTGATAAACAAGTTTAGTGTAACTGCTTTAATTTGTCAGTGAATGGTTGTATCTGGAAGAATTACATGTATTACACATTTTGTTCACCAAACAACACACTTGAAATTACCCATAGTATGGTGTATGGGGCATTGAGTGTGTCTGCCATATTTGGTCATTTTCAGGCTTATGCAGCAAAACTGATTGGAAAAAACTCTCTTTTGACGTGAGGCAATTAATTGCCTCCAAAGACTTGTAATCAACAAATAATGTGGAACATTGATCTCCCTGTAAAGCATTTACATGCCTATGTTTTAGCTGCAAGTACTAATAATATTATACACAATCACAAACAGCTCTATGTTGCAAAAAAGGTTCTGAAGTCAGATGCCACAATTTCAACATTTTGGCTGCTGCTAGCCAGTGTGGATACAGCTATATCTCATTCACTCCCAGCTGTATTTGAAGACTAGGTTGCTGTATAGTGTAAGAAGCATGCAACATTTTAAAATGGAGTGTAGCATGGATACCTAAATTATATTAGTATGAAAAATGAAAAATTGTTCTTTTTGGCATAAAACTTTATTCCACTGCTTGCTTCTGTGGCGTTGAATAGTTTTGTTCCAGCATGCAGCCAGTCATATTTCATTTTCCTGCAGGCCTATCCTTCTTGTGGGTGTGGTTTAAGCTTTCACAATAATTATATTGTTGGTGCAATGGTGTTTTTTGTGTGAAAGCAATTTTGTAGCAGTACATTAAGCTGCTATGGTGAGCAGCAAAACTACTTGTAGGTGGTAAATGAAACAAACATTTTAAGGCGACTTTGTACAGGCATTAAGTGCCAGTCTTGAGGTACATTAATAACGCTCAGAAATAAACTGCCTTGGATGTATTAACTGCCTGGAACATTCTTTAAGATTGATCGTCAGGGGTATGCAACTAAATATGAGATGCTTAGGTTTCTGCAAAATTAATACAATTTACTCAAAATAACATACAAAAAAATTAAAAGGTTCCTTGAAGAAAAAAAACAATGCTTCAATTAAAAGGTTCCTTGAAGAAAAAAAACAATGCTTCATGTTGTTGAAGATTGGGGCAAGCCTACAGTAACACACCCTGATTTGCTACAGAAAATTCATAACATACCGGTAATATATATCTAGTCTACAATCACAACAACTTCAGGAGAGACACTGTATGCAGTATAATTTATGTAAACTTCAATAGTTTTAATTCATTTGCACACATCTCTTTACAAAACCTTTGCAAACCATTTTTTAGCCTGAATACTTTAAAAATAAGTTAAAAAAGACTTTATGAAGTATTCCAGTCTTGGATCAAAAACAGAGTTCACTACATGGCCATGGCTTCAAAAGGCATGTTAGGTTGTTTGCCAGTCTTTTAGACATTAACTTTACATTGACACTGGAGAGAAATTTGCGTAATTAGACAGAAAACTGAATTTTTACATTACAGTGCAGCTTACATGAGGGGTAAGTCCACATTCTTGATTTGTCCAGCTGAGCAAGTTACTTCAGTAACTCAGTCCAAGGTTGATTGTTTTAAATTACTATCCCAAGATAGCAAAGAACTTACATTATTATTCTGATCCATCCAGTTGTGAACTTAAATGCGTGACCAACACATGTTCGGCGAAGTAGTAACTTGTAATAAAATGACCGTCTCCATTGTCAGAAGGATCTTCACAACACTTTGAGAATGACAAGCTTGTGACATGCATTGTAAATTGCATTAATTTTGAACAAAACTGAGTTCTGATGACTTTGAGTTAAGTTATTGCTCTGTCAATGAAGACTGGTCATCTGTTTGACTGTGTGCTTTAGGGGATGTACGCACAGGTAGATAATATGAGTATCAGACTGAAGCAAAATGCCATGCAGTAGCGCTGCTTTCCAATGACTGTTTTGAGGTAACAAAATACCAATATATTACTATTCATTACAATTTCATTCACACACTCGCATTAAATCTGTACCAGTTCTGCTGGGAGTACACCAGATCTATATTTTGTTAATTCTTGATGCTTGAGGGCTTGTTACACTTGTCATGGAACCAATGAACGACTGTCAATTTTCCCTGCAGAGATGAGAAAGAAAACAAAAGCTTATTAATATTAAGAGCCTATGAATAAAATACAACCACCTACAACCCTCCAAGTTTATATTGTATCAAGTTATTTCCCCTTCTCCCTTCCCCTCCCATAATCATTCACCCTACACTCCTCCTTTGCATATGCCACGCCTCAACCATCCCCCCCCCCCACCACCCTTCCAGCTTTTGGACAATGTTAGGGCCTGAGTAGAACCAGGGCTTGAAGAATGGCCTGACCAGTCCTCCATGACAAGTAAGTAACCTTACAGTGTGTATGCAAAATTTAAGCGTGGCATGACTGGAAGGCAAGCTGGAATTCAAGATTTTGTCGTTTTTGTTTTGGAGCCCTGGGAACATGTAGAGGTTCGGGGTGAATCACCACAAGAAACAAAATAGAAAATAGAAAAAAGAAGCTATATAGCATTTTAAGAATCCGGCTCACCCAGTTGGGTTTACAAAGAACAGAACTGCAATCTGCATAATTTCCTTTTGAGTGTCTTTAAAAAAAATTACCAGTAGATTTCGCCTTCACTACACAACCGAACACACACAAAGACTATGAGGCATTGGTCAGCCTGGCCCACAATAGAATAAGAATCAAGCTCATACAGAACTGCAATCTGTGTCTTTAAAAAATAGACTATTTGCCCCATTTTTTAAAGGAGCAATATTAATTTTTATTGACAACTGGGTTGTACATTGTTGACTTTACTTGGTCTCCATAGTTTAATATTGTTTTACAATTTTTTATCATGACCACTTTACCTGTGAAAACTGAAGGTTGGTCTCGAAGCCAAGGAGTGTTTCTCCGAAACCCAAAAGAACCGTTGAATCCGTTGAGAGGATGAATGTTCTCCATGAACAAGCCATGGCCACCTACTTGACTTGTTGAATGTCCTAAAGTGGGTAAAATAAAAATAAAATAATTATTCCGTTTGTATAATTATAGCGAAATTAATGAATGATCCATATTTGAAGGTGAAAGATATGTCACTCAAGAAACTCAGGGGTGTTGAATGGTTAATTCGAGACTTTGCAAGATGTTGGGACTGATATCTTTTCTGTGAGCCTATTAGCCTTGAAAGAGAATTAAAGACTCCGAGAATGCATCCCAGGAAAAAATGAGATGACAAGACACCTGAAATTTGGGTAAAGTTCCTCTAAACTTACCAGCCCCTGCACTGTTGCGGAGCTTGATGTAGGTGCCCATCATTCCTTTGTCATAAAATTTGTCCATTTGCTTCCCAGTTATCGAGTCGCCTGGAGGTTCCTGGAAAAAAGAATTGTCAAAGTAAGTGGATGGGCCATAAAGGTTCAGCATAATTATAAGCTGTAGATCAAGTGCACAGCTGCCTGACTTGCTGGCATGTGGCTGGCTGGCAACGAAATTTAGTAGGCCTATTTTCTACACTTTCTTGTGGTATACCCGGCCTGACCAATCGATGAAAATCGATGATCAGAAATCAATTGATCAATCAATATCAATTGAGAATGGTTAGTTAATTGATACTGATCGGCATGGGCCAATCGATAGTCCCAAATGAAATTTCCTTAATTACATTGATTGCCATCAACAGTCATCGGTCACAAAATTTTAAGTCATCGGTTGGTCATCGATTTCCGATATCAAACGATTAATTGAAATCAATTGATATCAATTACAGTGGATTCAAGTTAAGCGTTTATACTTTAACGGCCCCAGTTGTCGCGTTTGTTGACACAGTTGAATTGATTGCATTGCGAGGCAAAATGACAGACGTTGCTAGGCGGGAATGACGATTTTCTGTCTGGGAAAAGGCACGTTGTGGTTTTCCCAGGCAGAACGTTGGCATTCCTGCCTAGCAACATCTGTCAATTCTACCGTGACAACGAACGCGCAACCTGAATCCGCTGTATCATCGATTATTGGTTTCATTGATTGGTGAGGCTGGAGCTTTACCAATATATCCCACTTGTCACTTGTATTTTCTTAGTATTCAAACTCGCCTAAAGACTTGTGTGTATACCAAGAAAATACAAGTGACTTGTGGCATAGTCCATAGTATACCACTCAAATGCTTCGCATAAATAAAAAAATATATCCTATTTGGGGATTAGTATATTATTATACAGTGACACTGTTTAATTGCGGTCCTATTGATTAACTCAGCGTTGGTAAAGTAAACAAATGACCAACTGATTTACACTTGTAAAGTGGATAGATGAAACCCAGTTAACTGTTTGGAAGCCAATTTCATATGTGATATTATTGCAGCTAGCCCAGCTGCATTTATTGACATAACAGAAATAATTCAGAAGTTCCACTTGACTACAAATGTAGTTTTCGTACGTAAGCTTATACAAAATACCAGACAAACATAATTATGATAAGCTTACCCACATGAAATCATGCACTTTGGGTTGGATGAGATCTCAAAGAATTTATAAATGATTCGTTTAGGGATTGTGATAAACAAAATTCTTCTTGTGCCCTGCACATGGTGTATGGTGCACCCCATGCTTGCTCGAGTTGCGAATAAACAATCGAAGTAAGCTTAATTGAATGCTACACGCCTATCTACACCATACTTAAATTAAACAATCCTTACATATTTTTTACAATGCCTATTCTTACCTGCTCTGTCTTTTTCAAAAGCTTTTTGACAACAGTTTTGTCAAAATATCCTTTCGAATGCCTGTCCTTCTGACCATTGTACGGTGGGATGGCTGTCGCCATTTTAGGATTTGCGCGGCCAGAGTCGTCCGAAAGTGTACTAACCGCTACAGCGTCTAGCACAAATCCTTTCTCTTTCTTCAGTTTCTCTTCTTGAGTCAATGGCGGTGGGCCATATTTCGCAAATCGTGCGAGTTTATACTGTTGTTGAGACATCTTGAAGTTTACCGCCAAAGTGATCCGTTTCTTCCTGCAAGGTAACCAAGAGAGACGAACATGGGATTCTCGTTGCCAAGTGAAATCACGTGACCCAAATGAATGTAAACAAAAGGGGAGAATGAGAAAATGGACGAGAGAAACTTGAGAGAAACAAAAGAACAAATGCGGATTTTGCGCAGCAAAGCAAAAAAAGAAAAAGAAAGAAACGACTAGTGCGCCAAGAAAAGCTTAAGTCAAACCTGTTAAACTTGATTCTTTTTTAAATCAGTGAAGGAAGAATAAGAAGGACAAGGAAAGGAAACACGGGTTTTGCACAGAAAAAACACCAAATAAGACATAAATACCCCGAGAAATCTGCATCCGTTGCGTCTCTGTCTGCATTTCTACTTGCACTCTTATCCTGGTCTAGAAAAGCGTCGATTACGTTTGATTCCTCGCCACCACTATCACTTAGCATTTTGTTCTTCAGTTAAAGAAGAAATGCATTCGCTCTACAAAATAAACCTCGGTTGGAACAGTATAATTGTAACTGGGGTGTTAATTAGTTCTGTGACATCGCTATGTAATTATATTTTGTCCTAATTAATTTTTAGTTAATGATTAGTTTTAGCGTATTTTTCTGAGAAGGATTCGATTTGGCGCCAAGCAAGGGCCATTTGAGCTAAATTGAAGCAGAGCTACGTGCTACATCTGCTTGTTTTTGATATTTGTTTTGTTCCTTTGTACGTTTGTTTGCTTCGAATTCTCGCTAGTTTCATGGATAGAAAAGAAGCTAGTTTTCACATCCCACAGTCATTTCTCTGCAACAAGCGCGGTCAGGAGGACTAAAACTGGTGTATCTAAATATTAAACGAAGAAAAGCAAGGCTGATTGAACAGTTGGGAAATATATATAGTTCCCAACTGTTCAATCAGCCTTGCTTTTCTTCGTTTACTATTTTGTTATAGCTGATTAGATCTTCTACATTTAGAGGATCCGGTACTTCTGTTTCGTCACGGTGGTCCTTGCGGAAATATATATAGTTCCCAACTGTTCAATCAGCCTTGCTTTTCTTCGTTTACTATTTTGTTATAGCTGATTAGATCTTCTACATTTAGAGGATCCGGTACTTCTGTTTCGTCACGGTGGTCCACAGGCAGCCCAAGCTCTCTATCAGATTACCTTCGGACGTGACTCTTGGGACTTGTAAGGGTTTGTATGGGAACGCAACGGTTTTCCTTTAAAAGTAAAAAAAATCGTATATTTTGTGAATAAAATTGACTTACCCTGATTTTGTGTTTCATTCTTTGTTGTTTGCCAGCTTCTCAGGTCGTTCTAACGCGATTTCGGCGAGTTATCGTTATTTCGGTTTCCACTGCTAAAATAAAGACTTAGCAGTGGAAACCGAAATAACGATAACTCGCCGAAATCGCGTTAGAACGACCTGAGAAGCTGGCAAACAACAAAGAATGAAACACAAAATCAGGGTAAGTCAATTTTATTCACAAAATATACGATTTTTTTTACTTTTAAAGGAAAACCGTTGCGTTCCCATACAAACCCTTACAAGTCCCAAGAGTCACGTCCGAAGGTAATCTGATAGAGAGCTTGGGCTGCCTGTGGGTGGTCCTTGCAAATTTCAATCTCGTTCCCAGAGTCCACAGGCTCCACGGTCAGCGGTTTAGTCGCCGGGTGAAACTCTGGGGAAATGGAATTTTTTTCCCACGAATTCATGGGTTCCGGTTGTTGTGCGCATGCTTAGCTAGTAAAACGGAAGTGAAAAAATCGGGAAAAACCGAAGGCTCAGTGGCGCAGACCAGAAGGATCGCGGCCTCTGCGGACGAGAATGGGGTCAGTATAAAAATCTGAGAACTCCACTCTCTCGATCGCGATATACGACTCGATATACAACTCGTAAAGTCAAGTGGATCAACGCTTTTATGGGTGATTTAAAGGCTCCTTTGAAGAAAAAACAGCTCAACGGGAAAACTGCGATAGATCGATAGTGCTGTTTGAAAGCAAAACATGCACGTCAGATTGTCTGGATTGTGTAAGCTCCTAGAGGACAAACGTAAACAAAGGGAGTCGTAATGCCAAGTTGTATACGAATGTATTTTTTTCTCTGGAAGAAATCTTTCGAGGAAGGCCAGTGGTCCAATCTACATTTACACACAGGATTGTAAACGACGGCCGTGAGAGCACGGAGCAACTGCACGCCGATCGAAAGCTCATTTCGAAAATCAAATTTTCATTGAAATGCAATCGAATAGGCAGGTAAGCAATTATGTGCCGTATTTTCCACTACAGTGGGAGACTACAGTTGTAAGATTGGTTTCACCAAAAAAGCTGGAACTTTGGCGGTCCGTAGCAATAACAGATATGTAGCGGTTTGGTTGTCATCCCATGGAACTTCTTGCTCGTTTGTCATCGGTTTTACGAATGATGCAGGTTTTGCTCCCAACCGATTTCGCACCCACCGAGTTCGCCCCCACCGATTTCTAACGTAGTCACGCTTTTCTCATGCTTAAAGAACGAGAAATATTCGGCAAGATTTCCGCACAGCCCCATACATTAATTATGCATACAATTTTCTGACTGACTCGTTCTTTTCATGATTGCTGTTTGTATATAGTGATAGTATGAAATAGCTGCATACATAATTAATGTATGGGGCTGTGCGGAAATCTTACCTCGTCATGACTTAAAATCGAAAATTTCATCTGGCATTTGTAACTCATTAGGCAAATGATGAATTTGTTTTATCTTTAACCGAACTATTTGTACTAAAAGTGACTGTTTAAAGCATTTATAAAATGCTGTCACTTATCAGAAAAATATGGCCTTGCAACATTTATGAATACAGTGTAATTTATTGTACTTTATTTTTGCTGAAATTAAAATTCCCCAAGGGTGTTTCTTTGAACTGATTTAGCTCAGTATTTGTAACATTCACTGAGTGCTACCATGTGAATATTGGTTCAATATGGTATTGGTTTTCTGTACATAGCCTACCCCCAACTGCATGCAGCCAGCACAGCCCAAGAAATACTGCTTGTGTGTCATAGATTGCTTGAATGGCTTGTTGTGTTACCCCATTTCTGTAGCATAAGTGACTAGGCATATCTCTTCTTCCCCTGTCCCCCCGGATGGAATATTAGTCCATTGCAGGAATGCTGCCAAAAGTATATTTGTCGGAACCCATTTATATTTGAGAGTTAAGTGTCTTTCCCAGAACACAACACAATGACCCTGGCTGGGGCTTGAAACCTGGACCATTCAATCCGAAGTTTAGTGGTGGGGCCTTACATTAGCCCACTGTGCCCCCCATCTTGTTTGTTGTACTACAGGTTATTTTGGCAAGTTACATAGATTTGATTTGATTCGGCAGATTCACCAAAACAAATATTTGTGAAATAAACATATCTTGCAAAGACCCCTGAAACTCCAAAAGACTGTCAAGAGGTGTGGGCTGGAATAAACACCACCCAGTAACTTGTACAAAACACAAAATGATAAGCAGTCAGAATGAGTGGCAAAAATGTTAACTTTATTCTCAAGTTACAGTTGGTGGACATAGGTGTCTATTGGTTGTAATTTAGCCAACTGCAGGACCTGCAAAAATAAATTAAAATATATCTATGATCACAAAAGGTGCTTTATGGTGTGAGTCCTTGAGGCCATTAGAAAGAAATGATTGTGTAACAATTGCAATAGGGGATGATAGGACAGCACAACTCTTGGTTAAGTCTTCATTTTAGCCTAGTGGCCTATAAGTCCATCCAGGTTTCCACAGTCTTAAGCAGTTGGTGGTTTGGCTGGGGTGGTGGTAAAGGGGCAATTTTAGAATAAATTATTGTAGGAACCAAGAGAGAGAGAGAGTTATATCTTTTCCATCTGAGACCAAAAGGTAAACATTGTAAAAGTATATCAACAAGCAAAGTGCAGTTTTCTAAGCAAGGACTGGTGTTTGAACTTTATATCATGCCCTTTCAAGGTTCAATGTGGTTCACAATTTTTTCACATACCATTACCAACTGTCTAAAGAAATTCTCATAAACAGTTGCATGCCCTGTTGCAAATATGGAAGTTTTCTATTTCCTTTATTACAATAAATACTCTTCATAATCAATGTCCGATAATTTTCAATATAAACAATATTCCTGCATAACAGCTGATAACAGCCGGCGTTGCACACAGATGCAGTCGCCGGGATGTATTTACACTTAGAAAAGCACCAGAATTTACCAAAAAATCGGAGTTGTATAAAAAAACACATCAGACAATTTCCAGCTCCTCGATCGAAGAAAATACTATTAAAAAACCGGGTGAAAAATGGGTGAATACCAAAATCTAAAGCTAGATTTTACCTACCTTGAAAACGAAACGGGAAATGGCATCATAAATCGCGGTTTAAGGCCAAGATACTGCAAAACACAAACGAACAAACTCCAAAAATCTCGGCAAAATGGCCGCTAAAGCTTCATAAGCAACTTCCGGAAATACGTCTGAGTTGGAAGGCTATTGTATTGAAACAGCCAATCAAAAAAATTCGAATTAATTCGAATAATTCCATTTCCCCAGAGTTTCACCCGGCGACTAAACCGCTGACCGTGGAGCCTGTGGACTCTGGGAACGAGATTGTGCAAATTTAAATTCGTTGTATCTAAATATGCGAGGGGACTGGAGAGACAAGACGTCTCCGCCATTTTGGACTTAAAGAACTGCGAACATGTTTCCTTTAGCGAGTGGAATTTTGAGCAATTTTCGCCAATTTGGTCTGGCCTACACCCTAATGACTGTGCGAATGTACAAGGTACGAATGGCATTAAAACTCATGTGCCCCGGATGCCGATTTGTTAAAAGGAAAGGAGTGCTTCGTGTCATTTGTAAGTTGAACAAGACTCACAAGCAAAAACAGTTTAAAAAGATAAGACCTGGTTATTAAAAAGTGGAGTGATGCAAGACTTTGACTTCATATATGAAAATAATAGGCGCTTACTGCTGCACAGAATTCTGGATATGTGGAATGAATCGCTGAATGAATGAATTTGGATATGGATGGATGGTAGTGCTTCTACATTTGGCACACAAGCACTGTGATTCAAGAAAGAACCCTCCAGAGATCCCGAGAATCATCAAAGAAAAAATATTAGCATTAACTGTGCTAGACTGAAGCCAACCAGATGACTGCCAGATTCCCATATCACTTCACCTCAAGACAGCCAGCAAAGAATTGCAGTATTTCGGATGATTATTTTCTTTAAAAAGGACTTGTTATGTCCAACTGTTTGTCTGAATTTTTGAGACACGTTCTCCCATATATAAACAAAAGTGTTTGCAAATAATTATCTTATCTTTCGTTATAAACCCAACACATGGTCTCTTGGAATTACAGTGATGTTCGAAGGATGGTGTCTGCATTCTCATTCCCGGAGCCCACAATCCTTCTGGTCTGTGCCAGAGATCGAGACCTCTGGCCACTCCAAATTTCTGAACATGGGCAGAGTACTCTCTCTGTAATTTGCAGCCAATCAGATTTGTCAGATTTGACAATGAACCCGTGAAATGAGGACTTCCGGTGTTGGAGGCAGCCAGAGGTCTCAATTTCTGGTACAGACCAGAAGGATCGCATCCTCTGGGAATGAGAATGATGGCATCTGCTGCTGAATGCAGTCTAACTTGCAAGGAGACTGTGCTATTATTTTTAACACCCATCACAAACCAAGGATTGTAATTAAACAATGTTCTGTGTTTGGTGGGATATGGGCTTCGTTGTTGCATGCAGAACAACAAGGACAGATGGTGAAGATATTATACAAGGCAGTTCCTTGCATTGATTGTTTCAAAATATCACAAGTTTTAGAAGATCCTATGAAGAAAATACCCCTCTTTTTTCGTGAAATGTGAAATGATTGTTTCATTTTCCATGAATAATTGTGAAACTGAGAACCCATTTTATTTTTGTGGAACATGATCCAGATAAACCTCTCCATGCCCCTTTTGCCACCCTCGTGCAAGTTCACATTCAGCACGAGGCATGTATGCAGTGGGCTGTAGATGCAATGAACAGACAGTATTATAATTGAGTGAACAGACACGCTGGTCAAGGATGGGGTGAAGTGAAAGGCAGAAAAAAAAATGAGGGGTAAGGCCAGGAAAGCAGGGGTGTGATCCTTTGCTGCCTCCCCCCCCCCCACCACCAACCTCACTCGCCTCAGCCTCCACCCGCTCCCCCTCTCCACTTCACTGGCAGCCAGTTCCTTCATGGTCCGCCTTTCAGCCAGAGCATAATCTCAGGCTATTTTCAGAGGTTCAATCAATCAACTTTATTTATTATCTTTTTATAACTCCCAAGGCTTTTCAGGGATGATAAAATTGCTCAAATGCTAAATAGAACTAAACATCTTTGTCAAATTCATATAAAATGATTTTTAAAGAAGTCTTAAAAGTATGTAAATTGTTTTGGAATTTCAAATGTTCTGGCACATTGTAAATTCTGCATCAATTCCTGCCGATTTCATTGACACCTCAAGTATGCCCAGTTTACACTGCTTATAATATTATTGTCCTGAGACACTGCATTTTACAATTTCCTTAAAATAGTCAGTAAAGTTGGAGCGATTTTCCTCGGACCGTGAAACAGTTACTGTACAAGTATATACTGTTACGCCAAATTAGTTGCTGCTAGTCAAGGGACGGCTGAGGTCTATTAGCTTCTATTCCCAAAAGGAGATTAGTCTAAATCAAAACACAAGAAAAACAACACAAAATGGACAAGCACAAATATACAGTGAACATGTGGTTTATTTTTCCTTTACTAGTCTAGACCTAGTCATTAGACTATTGATAGACTAGACTGTAGTCTGATCTAAAGATAAGACTAGACTAATACACTCTAATAGATACTATTATACACTAAATACTAGAAACTGTTTCATGGTCAGACAAAAATTGCTCTAACCTGCATTACAGATTAGATACTTGGGTTTGTTTACAGCACAGGCTATATTGTGAAATATGTATTCGCGGACAATTTCCTGGAATTATAATAATACTAGGCTGGCATCAAAATCGACCTACTATATCAATCGTGTTAGAACTAATTATGGCAAATTTAATTTACACTTTTCTGGTCCCTCCATCTGGAATAACTTGGATGAAGAACTAAAAAGTCTATCTCTCCATTCATTTAAGCAGACTATGAAAAAGCGTTATGTAAGTACTTATGGTTAATGCTGGCTTAGTATTTTAACTTCCTTTTCGCTTGTATTAAACTTATATGTTTTAATTCAAACATTAACTGGTACTGTCTTTTCCATCTTTTCTTTTCTTTTTCTTTTTTTTTTTTTTTTTCTTTTTTGCGTAGTACTTAATTACTTATTACTTGGCTCAGTTTATTTTTGTCTTCTTTTATGTACAACCTCGTCAAGCAATTAAATTCCTTTTTTGTAACTACTCAGCTCGTTTAGTTTATTTCTATTCTGAGTAGTTTTTTTGCCTATTTTAGTTAATTTTCTATTCTGCTGTAATTTTTTTCTCAATTTAATTTGGCAAAATAAAATGGTTGTTGTTGTTGTTGTTGTTGTTGGAAGAGTGGACAACTTGTTGATCACAGTCTAAGGTTGGTCTGCTTTTAGCTTTAGAGCTGGAATGACAATCTTTTCTTTTGTCGTAATTGCCATTGCTATTTTGTTACGGAAATATGCAGCCTCATTTATGAAAACTGGCCAGACTACATTGTTCCCTTTAAAAGGTATTGTCTCTCCGTTAAATGTCAGGAACAGAGGGTCACCTGGATGAAGTGGCTTCCAGTCATTTCCATCTAAATCAGGGGAAATCATGGCTGAAATTTCACTGTTATCTGCATCTGTTGGATAGTGAATATTACCGAGAATTCTGAACACTTCAATTTCCTTTTCCTTAAATTCTTTCCCATTGTTAAATTCCTCCACTGTATCAAGTACACCACAAACTATCTCCTTGGCCAAGTTAAACATGGAGGCATTTAAAATTCCATTAGCAAGGGGGCCCATTTCGAAGCCGAAGCCTTCTTTACCTATATTTGGTATATTCCCTGAGGTGAATTTGGACAAGGGCTGGTCTTGTTTCTCTTCCCTGGCGTGGGCCTCATCAAAATGGAGATTTTCGAAATTACCTGGCTTCAAGAGCATGATACGGATCTCGGGGAACTTAATCTGTAAGTGCGATGCTAGGTGCAAAGAAAATGGATCTCGCGTGTGGCTCGTAATGAAAAAGGGCCCTGTATTTGCAGTCGTGTTATGCAAATCCAACCAGAAGTCCACTGCTTTTTGGCCAGCCTCGTCTTGAAATTGGGAATAAAGTTCTCTGGCTCTCTGTATTTCATAAGGGCAACCTTTCCTCTCTTCAGATGAAAACAGATTTCCTGGTGTGATCTGGCGGTTGAGATCGACATCAGTAAAGCGGACACATTGCTCTGTTGCTCGTAAATTCGTCAGCACAACATGAGTACGAAAGGAGTTCCTTTGTATCTCATGGGCACCATTTTTCAGCCAGTTTTTCACCAGATAAACGCCATTTAGTTCATTTCCATGTGTTCCCCCGCTAATGCATAGAGAATGGACTGCACCGTGCTCACAAAATTCCATTTTCAGTACGAGGCAAGCTTCGCCATTACTTTCTTTCTCTCCGTCCTCTCCGCAGCGTTGCGCGACAGAGAGAGGAGAGAGGAGGAGAGGAGTGGACTTGAAATTAGTCACCAGTCTCTTCTTGTAGAAGTGATCCAATATGGCGGACCGAAACAAACATCACGCCAAAATGGTAGCCTAGAAACTTGACATTCATTGCTTATAAGGTGGGGGGTACACCCGACTTTGAGTGAAATTTTAAGAGGTTTAAGGAAGGGATAGAAGAAAGAAAATTATTTTTGAAACACCAATAGACAGTTGACCCCCACGCAAGAGCACCCCAGGTTGTCGGGGGACTGTTTTGGTGTCCAACTTCAAATTCTAATTTTAAAATCACATTAAATCTTTAACATTTCTTATTTCTCCAAATTTTACTAATCCTTTGAGAAAAACTATCTCTTCCCAAACATCCCCAAAAGTCACCAAAAAAAATTACAAAACACCGCTAAACATAGCTTTGTGATAAATGAGCATAAAGGTTTTGGTTGAAACGCGGACCACCCAGCGAGCAGAGCCTCTTTTAACTTTCCTCAGTGGAAAAGAAAGGGCTCTGCTTGCAGGGTGAACGCGGACGAGATATTCGCATTAGGCTTCAGGTGTACCCCTGGCTTAAATGCTTAAAGACAGCCCTGGAATCATCCATTTGTTAGCACCTCTAAATATGCATGAGAATTACTTTCTTCTCCCGTTATAAATTAAAGGTCTTGCAAGGCATTCGAAAGGCATCCAGTCTGGTTTAAAAAATTATCACAAAAATAGCATACAGTCACAGGTAAAAAAAACAAGTTACCAGAACTTATGCACGTTTTGTAAAACATTTTCATCTTTGATTTTGTCGGTCTATAAAGCTTAAAACAATTATGTGAAGAATCTGAGTAAATGATTGTTTTTCCCCTGATCCCTCTACCTTGCTGGGTTATTAATGTTTGAGACCCGATTTCAGTCTTTTAGGTAATCCAATATATCCCGTGTAGTCCGGATCTCACTTAAAAGCATGTTACATCAAATCATAGTTATACATGTAATGGAGGGGAATGGTTAATTATGAAGCCCGGCAAACATTGTCAGCCCGGCAAACTTAAAAGGAGCAAGTTGCAAAGACTTATTTTTGAAGATCCACAACCATGCACAACCTTTTGCTTTGCGTGCATACACTATGCGTGAATTACAAACTGGGATGTTTCTATTGGTTAGGTGCTCAGACAGAAAAAGCATTTCTTGCAGGGCATTTACTTTAATACAGCGCTTTTCCCGTGTGCTTCAATAAAAAACTATAGTTACTGACAGACAGAAGTTATTACCCCCAAAACGTGAATAAAAACATAGGGAAAGAGCTTTGTAGAGCCTCAAAACCATTCCCTCTATTAACTGTGATCAAATAGGACAGACGCCCGTTATTTCGTTCATTTTCCGGTAATTGTAAAGAACAGCTCCCCTCAACCGACTGTCGGTCGTCTGTCGGCTAGTCTCAGGCTTGCAGCTGTTTTTATTGTTGTCACGCAACGCTCCTCCCCACAAACGGCTGCTCACATTCGAACAACATTCCTTTCCCTTTGTTTCTTATGTGACCAATAAGAGTACAAGAGATTGTAATCAACATGGTTTTTCCCGCGTACTCAAGTGTTACAAAGGATCGGAATTTCTCCAATGTATGAGACGCCAAAGAAAGCTCTGCAAAGTGATCGTTGCTTTATTTGCTCCACTGTAGTTCAGAAAAAAGAAAAGATTATATATTTCGATTTACCGGCGGTTATTTGTTCATGTCCGGATGTGAATGTGAGTAGCTATTCAGCGGCCAGCGAGTTCAGTTTGCAAAGCTTTGCTAAAGACGACTCGTTATGGTCAAAAAGGCATTCATCTTGGAGGGCTCAAACATGAATTGAACGGACTTTACAAGGATTGTGAACGTACGTGAACAAAACGCTTAGTTACCATTGAGAACAACCGTGACAATGGAGAAACCGCTGTAGCTGCATGCCGTGAGAAAGCCTCGAAATGTTTTTACAATTCCCGGTCGATATCACGTATGCTTCTTCTGATGCTAAGCCCGAGATTTTCCGAAACCCGTTGTTAGGTTGACAAAAACGTCCTTTCTTTCTTCAACGGTTTTCCCAATTCCAGATTTTTTGCTGTGCGTTTATTGCGCCTTTCAATAACATGCGAAATCTAAACCCATTTTACCCTGGGTGCCAGATAGAGGTTTTTTTGCGGCGACAAAGAGCAGCTTGCAAAAAAAAAATCCCTCTGGCACCCAGGGTAACCCTGGATTATCTGGATTATCGATCAAATCTAGAGCAAATATATGTCTCTGTACTATCCCCCAAATATATCAACGGAACACAATAGTGCGGCTTCGGAGCAAAACGATACGTAGCAGGGGAGGCACGGGAAGACGCGTTTAATCCAAATTTAATGCATAAATTCATAGTTTAACAGGAATGGACAAAAGCCCCATCTAAACTCGGATTAATATTAATCACATTAATATTAATCTTAATGATTATTATAATCCAGTAATGGATTATTATAATCCAGTAATAGATTATTATAATCCAGTAATAGATTATTATAATCTATTACTGAGGTTTGAGCCGTGCCTTAATCTATTAGGATTAATATTAATCTTATGTAAGGTTAATATTAATCTGATTAATATTAACATTAATATTAATCCTACTTAAATATTAATATTAATATTAATCCTGATATATATTAATCCTACACAGGATTGCTATAAAAGTCACACGTAGTATTTATATTATTCCTATCTAGGGTTAATCTTTGTCCAAAGCTTCCAAAGAGGTGCTTGCTCCTATTCATTTACTTTTAGGGTCAACATCATGATATCTACCAGCTCTAGCATATGCAAGTGATCGTCATGTGACTGATATGGTCAGTGTTATGTTCCGTCAGTCCTGTGTTATGTCTGCAGTGTGTCTGTCATTGGAGCTGTATATCAGTATCTCTGAACATTCACGGGAATTTTATCACGATTATAATAGAGATTAATATTAATCTGGATTATATTATTAATAATAATCTAATCCTTCCAATTTTTTGCTGTGCCTTAATCTATTACCGGATTATAATAATCTATTACTGGATTATAATAATCTATTACCGTATTATAATAAGCCTATTATAATCTATTATTCTTATAATCCACAGATTAATATTAATCCGAGTTGTCCTGTAAAGAAGTTTTAAAACTATGTAACTAAATTGTTTTGGTATTTCAAGTGTTCTGGCAGATTGATACTGCATGAAATCCTGCTGATACGATTAATTGACACCTCCAGTATGCCCAGTTTACACTGCTTATAATACTGTCTAGCCACTGCATTTTTACAATTACTTTAAAAATAGACAGTGAAGTTAACCTACATTGCAGATTAGATACTTGAGTTTGTTTACAACACAGGCTATCCGGCCCTATACCAACCTAGGGTTACGGTTATAATGAATGAAATAACAACACAGGCTATAATTTGTGAGGTGTGTATTCTCAGACAATTTCCTGGAGAAGTGGAGACCCTCGCTGTCTAGGGTTGGTCTGCTTTTAGCTTTAGAGCTGGAATGACAATCTTTTCTTTTGTCGTAATTGCCATTGCTATTTTGTTACGGAAATATGCAGCCTCATTTATGAAAACTGGCCAGACTACATTGTTCCCTTTGAAAGGTATTGTCTCTCCGTTAAATGTCAGGAACAGAGGGTCACCTGGATGGAGTGGCTTCCAGTCATTTCCATCTAAATCAGGGGAAATCATGGCTGAAATTTCACTGTTATCTGCATCTGTTGGATAGTGAATGTTGCCAAGAAATCTGAACACTTCAATTTCCTTTTCCTTAAATTCTTTCCCATTGTTAAATTCCTCCACTGTATCCAGTACACCACAAACTATCTCCTTGGCCAAGTTTAACATGGACGCATTTAATATTCCATTAGCAAGGGGCCCCATTTCCAAGGAGAAGCCCTCTTTACCTATATCTGGTACACCTTCTGTGGGGAATTTGGAAAGGGGCCGGTCTTGCTTCTCTTGCCTTGCTTGGGCCTCGTCAAAATGGAGATTTTCGAAATGACCTGGCTTCAAGAGCATGATACGGATCTCGGGGAACTTAATCTGTAAGTGCGATGCTAGGTGCAAAGGAAACGGATCTTGCGTGTGGTCCATAATGAAAAAGGGCCCTGTATTTGCAGTCGTGTTATGCAAATCCAACCAGAAGTCCACTGCTTTTTCGCCAGCCTCGTCTTGAAATTGGGAATAAAGTTCTCTGGCTCTC
The DNA here is from genome assembly GCA_963693305.1 of Meandrina meandrites. Classification (NCBI taxonomy): domain Eukaryota; kingdom Metazoa; phylum Cnidaria; class Anthozoa; order Scleractinia; family Meandrinidae; genus Meandrina; species Meandrina meandrites. The sequence goes on from OY855908.1 coordinate 35,136,424, forward strand.
TGTATTTCATAAGGGCAACCTTTCCTCTCTTCAGATGAAAACAGATTTTCTGGTGTGATCTGGCGGTTGAGATCGACATCAGTAAAGCGGACACATTGCTCTGTTGCTCGTAAATTCGTCAGCACAACATGAGTACGAAAGGAGTTCCTTTGTATCTCATGGGCAGCATTTTTCAGCCAGTTCTTCACCAGATAAACGCCATTTAGTTCATTTCCATGTGTTCCCCCGCTGATGCATAGAGAGTGGACTGCATCGTGCTCACAAAATTCCATTTTCAGTACGAGAGAATGAAAATTATCGCGAAGCTTGCCTTAGCGTTGCGTGACAGGGAGAGGAGTGGACTTGAAATTAGTCACCAGTCTCTTCTTGTAGAAATCCAATATGGCGGACCGAAACACATGGGAACCGCTGGTGCAGCATTTAGAGAAATTCTTCCCAAATATATCACCCCAGGTTACTCCAGGAACTCATCACGCCAAAATGGTAGCCTAGCCATATAAATTGTTTAAGAAACTTGATATTTAACCGTTGTAAGCTTGGGTCAGCTTTAATCATCCACGTTGTTAGCACCTCTTATGAAACTTTTCACTTTCTTCTCCCGTTAAAGGTCTTGCAAGGCATCCAGTCTGGTCTAAAAAATTATCACGAAAATAGCATACAGTCACAGGTAAGAGAACAAGTTACCAAAACTTATCCACATTTTGTAAAACACTTTCGTGTTTGATGTTATCGGTCCATGTAAGTTTATGTATAAAGCTATACAATGTGATGAATCTGAGTAAAAGATTGTTCTTCCCCTTCCTCTCCCTTGCTTGGGTTATGTTGTTTGAGAGCTGATTTCAGTCTTTTAGGTAATCCAAGATATTTTATGTAGTCCTGATCATTAACTTAAAAACATGTTTCACATCAAAACATAGTTATACATGTACATGTAATAGTGAGGAATAGTTAATTTTGAACCCCATCAAACTTTAAAGGAGCAAGCAAGGTTATGTATGTTTGAAGATTCACAACCGTGCACAACCTTTTCTTTGCGTGCATACATTATGCGTGAATTACAAACTGGGATGTTCCTATTGGTTAGGTGCTCAGACAGAAAAAGCATTTCTTGCAGGGCATTTTCTTTAATACAGTTCTTTTTCAGTGTGCTTCAATAAAAAAATCAAAAGGCCCTATTGGGCCACGACTGTTTTTTTAAGCGATGACTTCATCATTTAATGTGTTCGTGCGAGTTCTTGTCGCTTTTATTTAACAAGTGACGAATTAAATCATCAAAGTCAAACGTGCATCACTTGTAAAGATCTATACGGATTTACGTTGTTTTTCATTTTGTTTTGCATTGGTTGTAAAAGAAGCAAGCTCCAAGCAGACAAATTCAAGTTTGCGTGTTTTCGTGCTAGCATGTGTACACTCTTTTTCCTGTACAGCGTGTACGATTGACGTTCAATTTCCGGAATGTGTTTTGATAGTGCCATGAGCATGATCTTGCATTCTTTGATTGCTGTGAAGATTAACGTCGCATAAAATTTATTTTGAAATCGGCTGCGTAAACCTTTGTCGCGTGACACTGATAATTCTGATTTTTGTGGTGAACTCAACGGCACGTGGAACGACTTTTGGGTGAAATTCGATTGCGTGTATATCTGGATAACTTTGGGGGCAAGTTGTTTTCTTCTATGTATTTTTCTATTCGTGTTTGAAAACATATGATCACTTTTAACGATCCGCGCATCGTCTTTTATTTTAATATGCTTTTAAAATATGACTTTGCCTGTCTTCTGCGACCGCTATTTTGGTTGCTTATACTGTGAGTTCTGTTGTTCCTCTTTTACTTGCGGTAAGGTCCTCTGGCTTTTGGGATAGGTAGTCTTCTGCTAGGAATAAATCTCGCTCCAGATTTTATTTCGTCGTTGAAACTCGAGTGTTCTCCGCTGCGACCTGTGCTGATGATTTTGCTTGCATGCGATGAACATTTATCTGTTGTGGGTTATAAAACTCAGCAAGGGTACTTCTTAACTCCGAGGCCTATAAAACGTGTTTGAAATGCGTTGATTTAGGTTGTCGCTGTGAAGCACACGATGTAATTGTTCCTTCTTGTCGCTTCTATTTAACAAGTGATGAATTAAATTGTCAAAGCCGAATGTGCATCACTTGTAAAGATCTATACGGATTTACATTGTTTTTCATTTTGTTTTGCATTGGGAGTAAAAGAAGCAAGCTCCAAGCAGACAAATTCAACTTTGCGTGTTTTCGTGCTAGCGTCTGTACACTCTTTTCTCTGTACAGCGTTTACGATTAACGTTAAATTTCCGGAATGTGTTTTGATAGTGCCATGAGCATAAGAGGTTTCATCTTGCATTCTTTGATTGCTGTGAAGATTAAGCGTCGAATAAAATTTATTTTGAAATCGGCTAGGTTGACCTTTGTCGCATGACACTGATAATCTTCTGTCAGCTAGCGATTACACAAACTTCGCTTTCAATTTCGCTTTCACCGTCACATGCAAACTTAAGAAAATTCTGTTAATTTTTCTATAGGGTAGAAACAACATACACCTGATTTAAAGTAAAATAAAAATAAAATATGTTCACAATCGATTTTCAAATTATCATCACATACCCATCAAAACAAAACCATCAGCACGTAAAGTACAGTGGTCTGTCATCGGTCTTAATAAACCGCAACGTCAAACTGAGAGTGGCGTTACATGTAGGTCTGCCAACCATCTGTCAACGGCCTTTTGTTTACATCTGACCGAGTGAAGGAGTGAAGGAAGGATGGCTTCAAATCGCCCCTCAATCCGTAACTCCCGTTTTGCATACGCAAAAACAGTCATAAAAAAGTTACTCAGACAATTAATTACCTATTGTCTCTTGTACATGGCCATGAAGACCAAGAACGTAAATAAAAACATAGGGTAAAGAGCTTTGTAGAGCCTCATAACCATTCCCTCTATTAACTGTGATCAAATAGGAAAGATGAGCATTATTGTATTCATTTGTCTCGCGATGGAGTCGCTTTTAGGTGTTGATCAGGATGTCTTGACTGCAAATACTAATAGTTAATGATCAAATAGTTATAAGCTTTTGTCAAGACTAGCCAAACGTTAAAAAAAAAAAAAAATGAAGGGAAAAAAGTAAAGAGGCCACTCTCAAACACAGCCCTTAAACCTTCTTCTGGGTTAAGCAAATGATATGCGTACAGTGTAATAACTGTGCCATGCTCAGACTAGATTACGACGAACTCCTGCTTGCCACGTTTTCCCCTCCTGCCTCCTGCACCTGCACCCTTCAGTGTTGATTCCAGGTTCCTGCCCCCCCCCCCCCCCCCCTTCTCTTGGCGGCGTTATATATATTGTATGTCGAAGGGCTTTTTTTTTCTTGAGTTATATATAAATGACATTGTATACATGTTATGGATATTACTTTTTACTTCAAGGCTCAATGTGAGTGGTGTGGTCGAGTAGTTTCCAGTCACAGTGAAGGATTTTACATTCCTGATGAATCCATGGTAATTGATTATTTTATAAGTTTAAATCAAATATTGTACAATTATTTACCAAAGGAGAAGTGAATCTCAGTGAATATTCCTTAAGGTGAAGTCAAGGGGAATATTTGCCAAGATTCACTGAGCCTGAGGTGAATAATTGTTTGAGTATAATTTTGAGAGTTGAATATCAAGAACTGCAAAATAAAGAACTAAGACATGGAAACAACAATCACAAGTGCTTGCTTGCATATGTGCTAACAAGTTAAATTGATTTCATGGATTACACTCCAGTTTAAGCAATCAAATGGAACAAAACAAACACTACAAAAATCATAATTGGCAACTTCTGAGCAATTGATGTGTGAATCCACTTGAAATGAGTAGCTCCAACCCCTGAAGAAAACTGAATAATTGTGGGTCTGACAATCGATCTGATTGAGTTTCTCGTGGCCATGTGGGTTCTACAAAACCACCATGTTTACCATCAATTCTAATGCCTTGCGAACCATCACTTGAAAATGGTTTTGGTCCAAAAGCCTTGGTAGTCAATATTTTCAAAATTCCCAGTGTTTTGAATATCCCGGACCTGGAGTGATTTCTTTCAATTGAACAAAATTTCATTCAGCAAATGCCGCCATGTTTACCTGCCTGGATGGCAAAGGAGGCATGGCTTAGTAACCATTAGCCTTGAAATATTATTCACTGCCTGGTGCAGTAAATATAGCATCATTTGACCAATTAGAGCATCCCATTCTTATATATCCACCTCTGGAAATTATAGTAATAAATGTTATCAAAGCTGTAAAGAGCTAGGCTAGATGCTCTTTAATACTTTGTTCCATTTTTAGTGAATGAGATGAAACCACACAGAGAAAAAAATTAAATGTACTTCTCGTGTTTATGCTTCAGGGCCCATCAGAAAGGACAGATGTACCAGTATTAACATGGCACCTGGATTGGACAAAAAAGGTTCTAAAGATTAAAGGATTGCAGGTTAGCTCTTAAGCCAGTGTCTGACCCATACCTCGCAATCTAGAACTGAATGTCACTGTCATGTTTTGGTTGGGTAGCAGCTTATAATTAACTCGCAAGGTCTCACATGAATGGCTAACTGCCCCCTCAGAAATCAATAGAACAAACAACAGGAGCAATGCCCCTAGCCCACAAAACAATTGAAAGGCTTGGTGGAGAAAGGCACTACGATTTTGGGCTGAAATTGAACATTGCCAAAACAACTCCAAACATTATCTTGTATTTTTCCACTGGTTTTTCCTTCCATTTTGCGATACATGTATGCAAAACACTCAGATTTTTCTGGTGGTGTTTGAAAACAAAAGAAACCTTTTTGTTTATAGAACAATTAAACTAGCAAAGCTCAGCTCATTTCAACTTGTATTTTGGTGTTGTTTCGGCAATGTTCCATTTTAGTGAAACTTGCTACCACACTTTTTCCACTGAGACTTTCAATTGCAATGGTTACAATAGCTCCCTTCATTCTTCTGCTGTTATTTTGCAGTTTTCCTGTCAAGAATGTCAGTTTCTGTTGAATCTGTCGAAATTGCTCAATTTCCTTGTGATGTTAGATAAATCAACGGACAACACAAAGGTATTTAGTAGATAAATTTATAAGGTATAAATTCTAGTCATTATCTAGTTACTGTCCTAAACTTAAAAAAATAATAATAATACTTGAGGGCCACAAGTTTAAAAGTCACCTATGTGCTACCCTGTTTAAATAAAGACTTCACTTCGCTTACTTTCATCTATTGCTATGCACATAATTAATGTGATGTAAATTATGTCAATGATATGGTGGATTGTCACTTTAAATCAAACCTGAAGAAGACCAGTGAAACTGGTCGAAACGTCGATTTAATACTTATTTTTATCTCAGAAATATCCCAGAAGACAGACAACTTTTAACTTCCAAAGATGTTCAAAAGATTTTTAATGTACCCAAATTGGCTGACAGACAACCATGTTTCCAGGCCTTTTCCCTTCAAGCGAGGTTGGAGAATTTGCAGCCAGTAAGCATGCATTTATCATGTGTACAGGGCGGCAAACCCTCAGCGCCCCCCCCCCCCCCCCCCCCCCAAAAAAAAAGCAGATTATGCCTGTGATGTTTGTGCACTAATTATTTCACCCTTCATACACCTTGTGAAAGTTTTCTTTTTTTTTTCTTTTTGTTTTTAATTAGCTTTTTTCTCTTGCCTCCCATTTCTGTCAAATAAATGGACACACATCACAATCTGGGGAAGATGACGTCAGGTTACTACAGCAAGCTGTGTCTGTGACTCACTCCCTTCATGTGCTAACAAAGTAGGTGGCATTACTAAATAAAAAAAATGCACTGCTTGCAGAATTATTGCCCAGTATCATACATGTAGGCTTAGGTTTTTGACGTGGAATACTTACCACCTATGAGATTTTTGTGGTACTACTACAACCACTGCATAGCTTACTACGCATCATACAAACAGGTAACTTTCGTTTTCCTATTTTCTTTAAAACTACAGAAACATGCCTGATTTGACCATTCAGGGACCAAATGGTGAAATCATTACATTAGAGTCTGTGAATGAAGTTGTGGAATATCTAACGCAGCCTCTAGTTCCTAATTCAGTACAAAGGTCTGCGTCAAAAACAAAACGAAAGAAAAAGAAAGAGGCAAGCTCAACAGAGGAAGCAAACAACACCTACGACTCGCATGCCTTAAGGAGAGAGATCAAAACAAGCAATAAGAAGAAGAAAAAGAAGAGAACGATACAGGAATCTCTTGTTAATGGGCATCAAACCAGCGATAAAGAGGAAGTTGTTGACGAGGACATACCCAAGGTAAGTCGTGTCCGTGTACATAGAAGTCTGCATGCGAGCCTAGTGGCCCATCAGGCCGGAGGTTATTCCGGTTTCTGTAGCATGAAGCGACTAGGAGTATTTCTACTCCACCCTGGATGGGATACTAGTCCATCACCAGGGCTACCCCCAGCAGTAAATTCGCCGGTACCCATTTATACACCTGGGTGGAGAGAGGCACTAACCATTAGGCCACCGCGCCTCCCGCCTCCCGTGAAATACAACACCTATTGCTATTACGTTGTCATATTAAAAAGAAAAATGAAAAAAGCCAAATATGAATTAATTAGCTAAATCATCACAGTTGGCAGCATTTACAGGAAGCTTGCGAGTTTATATCTGTACACATATTAATCGTGTTATGAGATAAACTGATGTGCGTGTATTTTGAGGCGTTTTGAGGCCGTTTCTTTGGGCGAATTTCAAGCATATCGTTGTAACGCCTAATAAATTCCTATTTGCCGTTTTTCATTTTGATTTTTTGCAATTAGGTGTATCTAAAATAATACGGTATCTGGAACTACACCTTATGTCCACCCTCTGAAAACGACTATTGGTTATAACAGCAACTTTTCTACGATGGCCTAATGGTTAACACACGAGACTCGTTATCGAGCGGTCTTGGTTCGAGCCCTGGCCGGGATCATTGTGTTGTGTTCTTGGGCAAGACACTTTACTCTCACAGCGCCTCTCTTCACCCAGCTAGATGTATAAATTGATACCGGCATTTTTGTACATTTGACGTTGATGAGGAGTACGAAGTATAAGTCACGCGGGTCACTCGCAGGCTGTCCGCTGCCTACCCGGGGGTAACTCGGGTTACGTGTTCACCAATTTTAACGATCAAGCGTCTCAACTCTCTACTAACAATGCTATTGAACTGCTTTTTAACGTTTTCTTGCAGGGTCCAGCGAAAAGACATCTTGTTTTATCCGAGAAGAGAAAGAAGAATTCAGCTGGAAAAACGAAACTGGGAAAAAAGAGACGGTCCTTACCTGTCATGAAACTTGACTGACAACTGAGATGTGCTGATCTGGGGTTTCTTCGTGTTCAGTTAAAAAGGCAGATAGACAAATCTCCAGTGAAACACAAGAAAACTGCGGGCTAAATGCATTCGCAAAAACAAGCGTAGTTTCGGCAAATTTTCGTGAACTCCCCGAAGAGTTTCCGATTCTTAGTTGTCCAATCAGAAAATGCTCACGTCCGGTTGTCGCCATCGGAATGCGTTACGTTACTTAGCAACATCGCTGACAGAAACTGTGGGCTCAGATATTTTTCGGAGGCGGATTGCGACCTGAAACGTTGTTTTTATAACTTTCTTTGTAAAGTCTAGAATACGTTTGTATAATCCCGTGCGGCTTCCCCTCGCGAATCGCAAAATTTGAAAGCTCTGCTCGAGTTTCATCACTCTCGTATCAGATGACGAGACGAGTTGTAGCGATAAATGATACGAGTTTATTTGGAAAGATGTCAAGGAATATACAAACCGTCGACTTGAACATTATTAGAAAACTACCTATTAAACTTGGTTACATTCAACACTGCTATAAAACATTGAAATAAGAGCAGTTTTCCAATGATTTTCGTATGTAGTATAATGTTTGTTTTTCGTTTACAAACAGCAAGAAAAGGTACACGAATAAGAGGGAAGAGGTTGACTCGCCAGCAACCTTGACGATACCCACGCACAGTACAAAAAAAAAATGAACTGAAAACTGCTAGAAAGAAGTGAAATGTCAGTCGCCGACTTTGATGGATTTAAGACATTTGTTTTACGATAATCATTGGAAAAATCTCTCTAAGTTGACTATGATTCAATATTGTAAATTACGAAGGACGGACTCCAACGCAATCCCTCATGAAACCTGCATACAGCATAAAGTGTATTTCATGCTAAACTCTACGTTGGCAAACATTTTACATTAAAAAAAAGTGTCAAAAACTGGATTGCATATTTCTAACCAGTAGGTTTTAAAACTAACAGCAAATAAGCCTCACTAATTGACTAATAGAGGTTCATAATTGTACGGATTGTTAACGGCCTTCATTGCTCTCCGACCAAGGTAGGCGACTCCAACCAGAGCCATGATCGATGCCACAGTCAATGCCACTAGAAGGATGTTGGTTGTACTTGGAACAATGCTCGAACCTGGACCAGAAAAGAATGAAGAAAACATTTAGTTGTGAGCACACCCCAGGCGTTCGCTTTACAAGCTAAACTTCTCTTAGCCAGAAAGAAGGCGGAAGAATAGCGAAGCGCGCGAGGTTTAAAAATAGAATGCAAATGATTATACCCCTCAAGACAGATATGTCCAGGAATGAACGCTAATGAGATACACGCGCTTTGTAATAAGCATCACAAGTGTCCTCACTGATGAAAGTTCACCTGATAGACCTCTTTAGCTACGTATGTAAATTGCCCATTTCAGATCATGTGATGTTCTCCGGGGAATTGTTCCTTTGTCTATCTGGAAATTATTCTTTCATTTCCACGTGAATTTGCTTGAATTTGAAAGAGATAATTCTCAAGGGTAACATCACGTGGTCTGAAATGGGACAACAAACAAACGAAGCTAAAGAGGTCTATTAAGCACGCATAATTCTGTCAAATGTGAAGTGGTATGAAAATGGTCAATGCCCAGTCATATATGAAGTACTTGCTGAACAATACCTGCGTTCAATCCTGGACATAAGTTTACGGTTGTAGAAACAGCCAATGAGAGGCATCGTATGCAGTCGTCGAGTTTTTTTTTTTTTTTTTTTTTGGTACCGCTTTCTGAACAATTTGCTGGAGTGGCGATGATATAAATGGTTTGACGCTAGCTCAGGGCTCTGTTTTTAAATCTCGTCTCGCGCGCCATGCCGACTGCGTATTTGACTCGCGGGTTGAAGAACTGAAAATTGCAAAAAACCATTAAAACTTACGTTTGTTCTTAGCCTTGACATCTCTGTTGATGCCACTCCGTTTAGCATGTGGAAACACTTTTTCTGGCCTGGGCTCCCTCTTGGTGTCCTTTCTCCCATCGATGTCAAGGATGAACGGTCCCTCGCTACTCAGATCAGCTGAGCCTAGCACTCCTCTCTTGTGAGAACGTTCTAAAGCACGTTTCATGATACGGTGCAGCGCGGCCGTCTTCTCGCTTTTCTTCTCTGGTGCTTTAGGGTGATCTTGAACCTTTTTCTTGCTCGGTACAGGTGCTTTAGCGCGTTTTGCATCTGGCTTCACGACAGGTTTCCCAGCGAGTTTCTTGGCGGCAGAATGAACCTTTGTCGCCTTGTCGCTGGCTGGAGCCATTACTTTCTTGATGTGCTTTTCTTTCGGCTGTGCAACAGACTTCTTGGCGGGTTTGTCGGATTGTTTGGATTTGCTATTTAGCTTGGCGTGATCTTGCACTACCGGTTTGTTGCCAGATAGGCATCCCTTCGCGCAACGGGAGTTGGTATCGTTGACGTCGCACACATGCACTCGGCAGTGGACAAAGACATAATCATGATCACCCAGGAACTGAAACGCTTCAAAGCTAAAGCGAAATTTCGTCGGATCGGACGAGGCATGGAACCGAACGCTGGGATCCCTGGGGCAACTAGGGAGAAAAAGTGCATCTATCAGAACAATATCATTTTCTTGTGTGTAATTCTCGCTGCGAGTGAGCCATTTGTTACCAAGATTGATATGTAAATTCTCCTGGCTAGGTGTCACATATTTCTTTTAATTTATTACTGAGAATGTGATGTAAGCAGTAAGTCAATATTTTCTAGCGGGATCTCTAAAATGATGCGGGTTAAGTTTTAATGCAATTTACAAATTGTCCATGCATAAATTACTCCAGACCTGCTCTCCGACTTACACTGGCATTGAGGGACAGTGTTTCGCCTGTTTAAGACGAAAATATCCGCCATAGTTCGCGGACTACTTCCAAATTTGAATTAGGAAGGAATTTTTTTGAAGTAGTGATATTCACTATTTCGTCGTCGGGAAGAGTCTCTTGGTAATTTTAAAAGAATATTTCCATTCAGAAAAAAGGCTTGAGCTCGTTTTCCGAACTTCTCAAATGATTCCTTGACAAACCTACTGGCTTAGTATTGTGACCTTGTTGGTGTTTTTCTTTCCGAGTTTATAATTACTGCTCTTTTGGAATTTCCTTTAATCTGAAATTTAATTTCAGGTCAAGCTAGTTCATTCATTAATGTACAGTTTCACCACAGTCAGGAAGAAAGTTTCTCTCTTACCCTTCCACAATCAGCGCATGCCTGAATTTGATCGTAGCCTCGTGATCTTGCATGGGTGTGGAGCAGCAGTTTGACGCAAATATTTTGAGGTCCTTCTCTCGAGTGTCCAGCGAAGCTTCCACGTACACTCTCTCACGGAGATGTACACTGATCGGGAAGTCCGCCTGGGTGTACTTGGGTGATGATGGTACCAAGGATCTGGCTCCTTCTCCGTATGTCCCATCTTTAAAGATATCAAGACTCAAGGCGTACTCACCACGCCCCTTTACGTACACGTGGATTTTGTGTGCCACCGGCTTGAACCCAACAGCGTGGACAATTTCCAAGTCGTTGAAATAACAACTGAATGGAACCTTGATCTCGTTTTTACCCACGTGGGTGATGACGTCAGAGTCTTCGTTAGGGGATTCCACCACCCTATTGGTGTAGACAATGAAGTTTTTGTACACGTGTGATGTGGTGCCGCACTGTGTGATGTCAGTTGACAGACTGTAGTGAGTGGCATTGCCATTCGCTCTGCAGTCTGGGTCCAACAGGCTCAAGTGCTCGTGCTCGAGATTGTGGATGAGGTTTTTAGGAAGGACGATTTCCATGTGATTTGGTTTACAACTGAGCTGAACTCCATGGGCTATGGAGAAATGTACATGCACTGAGAGTGAGTTTACTGCACAATTGTTTTATACGTGCGAACGTCTAATTTTCGATCAAAATGCGAACTGAGACTTACTATTCTTATTTTTTCATGATTTGAGACCTAAAATGTCAAAATTTTCCTAAATTCTCCAGTTTTCAGAGTTGTCTTAAAACACAAACGCTTTTAATATGATAGAAACTTACGTTGTGACAATTAAAATGTCTGCCACTTTGGGCTCAGTTGACCTACATACTGCCTTAGTTTTCAGAAAGGAGTAGCGGAATACTGTTGAGAGTTTGATGCAAAAACGAGGGGGGGAGGGCTATAATCAAACAAATATTAATAAAGAAAAGTCTCAGCTTCGATATAACTTAAGGGCAATCTCAGCCTCAACATTCGCACAAGTTTTTAGGCTTGTAGCCGAAAGGGATTTTTAAAGATGCAGCTCACCTTTGCATTGCCTCTGATTTTTTGGATCCAAGAAAAGTGGAGAGGGACATGCGCAGTGATAACTTCCCGGAGTGTTCTTGCAGATGTGACTACAGAAACCATCTTGAATGTCGCATTCATTTACATCTATGTTATAAAAAATGAAGGCAGATAAATCAGTATAAGCAATACCTTTCAGCTTCAGCTGCTCTGCTAAAATACCATGCTGGGTTTCAAATTAATTTAAGTGTAAAAACCTCGCGCCTTGTTCGCCACCATTGAAATCAAAGCAGCATGCACTTACATGTACTGTTTATTATGCTGTGTAAGGTGTTTCGGACTCTTAAAGGGGCTTTGTCACGGATTTTGACAGATTTTTGAAGAGCCAAAATTTATGTTTTTGTTGAAGGAAACCAAAAAATAATGGTCTATTTTTATTAACAATTGCTATATTATTAACAAGTGTCTTTGGCTGCGGATGGCTAGGATCGAAATGAATTGCAACTTGAAAAATTGAGGCTAAACTTTTCAAGTTGCTATTGCCTGTCTTCAAAACATCGATATTTATAGCCTTAGTTTGATTTCTATCCACAAATTAAGGTCATTTCTTCCTTTTGATGTTCACAGATAATGTTTTTCATGGGTTCAGCTGCCTATCACTAATTTTAGAACAGTTTAGACCAAAAATCTGCAAAATTCCCGTGACGTAGCTCCTTTAAGTCTGTGGATACAGTACTAGTGTGTGTGTGACCATACAAATGGAAACCTCTGAGATGTAAGTTCATGTGGCGCTAGCTGTTGGTTCTTTAAGTCTTTTTGGCACAACATGGTTTTAACTTTTCAATCTTTGGATAGCACGTTCAGTGTGTGTTATTCAAATGAAAATTAAAATGTGCTGTTTATTGTACGGAGTAGTATACAAGTAGGGATTCTGCGCCATGTGGTGGTGGTGGAGGTGACGTCACAATAGCCGGAAGGGTCGGGAGGTATGACGTCACAATACCCCCGGGGTTGACATCATAAAAATGATGACATCATCATCTAAAAATAGTATACGCCCCCACAATTACCGGTTTGGGTGGTTGAATCTCGTCATAGTTCTAAAAATAGAAAAAATGACATCATCGAGGCGTAAGGGTGTTGGGGCGCAGGGAGTTAGTGACGTCACAATAGCCCAGGGATTAAGGTCATCAAGAATAATGACATCAAAATCTAAAAATAGAATAGGGATATCATTGGGGTGGTTTACATTATCATAATCGGTGACATCATAGTTCAAAAATAGAATAGGGGCAAGATTTTTTAGAACATGAAAGTGGAATCGCCAGCTAAACAGCAGTCGACTGTGGATGAAGTCGAAATAAGTTGAACATGAGAAGACGAGTGTGTCGTGATTGTCCAGTCCCTAACTGCGGGGCCAGGTATCTTGTGAAGTTGTCCAATCATTTGACAGATGTACATGAACTAGACTACTACCAACGAAGGAAATGGTTACAGGAAGCAAAGTTACAGCCAAAAGTTAAAATCATGATCTATGACGACGAACACAGCAAAGGTTCAGGAAAGAAGCGTTGGCTTAGCGCAAATATTAAACATGAGAATCAGGACGAAAAGATCGTTTGTGAAAATCACACTCAGAGAAGAGGTTTTTACAAGAAGACCAAACGGAAAGGACACTTGTCCAAGAAAAGGAAACTATGAAAATGAAGGACTTTGCCGGGACACTAGGGACTTTCCCGGGACACTAGGGACTTTCCGAGGACAATAAGGACTTTCAAAGGATAAAAAGGACCAACGGGCCATTTTGTTAATTTTTATCAATGTCGGTAATAAATCGATAATAAACTGACGCGCGTGGAACACACGAGAGAATTACGCGCGAGATAACAAAACGAAAAGCTCGCCTATTTAAATTGGGTTTAAAGAATGAAAGAAAAAATAAAACGAATAAAATTGATGTTTAAAAAAAGTCATTAAGGGCATGTATTATGTATATAATGGAAAAGTAACGTTGTGCATGATACTCCCTGTATATATTTTAATTTACACGCCATTAAAACCAGTACAAAACAGAATTTTGCATTTAAAATAAGATTCTGTATATTGCGGACATTGTACAAGAATAATAAGCAGATTAACCATAACAATGGCGAAACTTTCTCATTAACCTCGTTCAATGTCTGCAGGTTGGATTGCCGCGGCAATCCTTTGCACATTGAACGCGAAATCATGTCTTGTAATGGAATCATTCCTGTGTTGTAATATATACAAGGAATGCATGTTCTATTCACTGCGATTTCAGGGTCTTCTTCTGCAAAACTACGGGAGAAGGAAAAATATATGCAGTTTCAATAACTATATGGATCAAAGTTAATTGAATTGCTTATATGAACAATAACCCCGCCTCAACCAATACCTATAAGAGGAGTGCGCTGCTGCTTCTTGTAGTTCAGTCTCTTCTTAGAGCTCACACAGCACAGATCAAAATGTGGTGTAACAACCAATTCTTTCAGCAAGGTTATGGTAAAATCCTATATGATAGCGAAGATAGCGAGAGCTCCCAAGAAAGTGAACACTCATCTCAAAGCTCTACATCTAGCGAAGAAATGGAATCTTCTCAAGAAGAAGAGGCTAGTATAGATCCTTGGTCACGAATTCAAGATGAAGTTACGAGTCGCCACGAAACCCAACTCGAAGCCATGATAAATGAGTATGAACAACATGGAGATTCGTCTGAAGTGGCCCGTGTTAAAGCTGAAAATGCTCTACTTCCAGTATATAGGAAAGAGCTTAGAAACGTACTTTTGGAGTATTTACAGTGGATGCATGCCATGAAGAACGATTCGACCTTTCGTAAAGTGATGGAGACCAAAAATGAATTGAAAGATACAGAAGGATATGATTGGCTCGAATCGACAGAGCTTGCAATCGATAAGCGAAAATTCTTACTCAATCGAATGTTTGTCAAACAACCCGTTCCCAAAAACTAAGCGAACTCTGTTTGTGTACTGTTCTTATAACACATTTAATCGCTGCTTTGTTATCAATAAATGTATTTAGCTAAAAGAGATCAGCTGTTTATTTCTTCTCGTGTAGTAGTGTTGAGCAGGTTTCAATTTAAAATCCTCTAATTGTACGGGACGCTTTTCAACGATATTTTTCATCGGGTAAAGGCAAGACGCAATTTATAGTCTACCGTTTAAACATTGCAAAGAATGGAATTAATTCATAAAGGTCGTAAAGATGGCCTCGTTCTTTTGGTATTAGATTAAGAGGCTTCCTGTAAGATACTTTTACTTACTTTACCTCGTTTACTTTATAGACATTTAATTAGCTTTTCTAGAGCTATAGGTTTCGCCTAAAACAAAGGCGTTTATAACATGCGTTTCCCAAGGGTTATTTTCGAAGCAAAAAATTCACACTCTAGATAAAAACCTCACAGCAGTTTATTTTCGCTTTTTACGGATTAAAGAAACCTTTCTTACTGTCGCCGAAAGAGCAAATAAGTCGTTAAAAGTTTCCAATTTTCAACGTTTATGTCAATACAAGATCGTCATCTTTAAGAAATTCATTCAGTTGAATGCCGAGCAATGACAACAAATCAAATAAATCGCTTTAACAAACGGCAGCCGAGGAATTCGTAGATTTGCAATAGCGCCTAGAAGCGGATCAGTTCATTTCCACTTCATTTTTAAAACAACCTATCTTTTCATACCTTTAAAGGGTTCCTGCGTCCCCGTTTTCCCGTCGAATTCCACATCAGCAAATTCCACAGTACCTCTCGCTCGTACAAATACATCAGTTTTCGCTTCTTTGGAGCACTGTTCTGGTCAATGTCGGTAATCCATATGTGGTAAAGGTAAAAACTGGGTGTTTCATTGAAAAACAACCATTCAAAGTAAGACATTTCAACTTATTTCCTTCATCATTGTGATAAAAAAAGATTTTCAGCTGTGAGTCCATTCGAAAGTAGTAGCAACGCTTTTGTTCAAAGTAAACACGGCTTTTCAAAGGGTTCTTTTCAAAACAGTAAACAATTTGACGGTAACTATATTCAAGCTTGAACAAGACAGGCTTCAATGATTTCGCTTAAATCTAAGGCCTATTTCTTGTTTTAAACCTTATAATTATATTGGAACTTATGTCACTTTAAGCCATAGACCCACGTGCGCTTGCACTACTGCACATCGCTTATTTTGTTTTACCGGATCTGATCTCATGTGCATTTGATACACATGCCTCATGTCACCCATGTTGGAGGGAAAAGAATTAATTATTCACATATCATTGTTCTTGAAGCTAGCCCCTTACGTCCGCGAGAGATAATATAAGGTGTCATGTCAGCGCTGATTGGCTACTATTTGAATAGAACAATGGACAAGACAGGATTTTGTATAATGAAGTACAAATTTATTCATCTCGTGTTTTGTACATAATTTGAACAACTCGATAATTACATGAATTCATAGCATCCAAGTTTAAAACATTCGTCGTTGATTTACTTGCGTTCAAAATATCTATATAATAAAAAGGCACTGGTCACATCCACCTTGATAAGTTGAAGTAAATATTCTAACCAGGAATCTTCTAAATACACATCCACCTTTGGGAGTATTTTTTTTCTCAATTTCAGACCATAGTTTGTTTACATTTAAGTGTGTTTTCGCCCGTTCATAATGTTTTATCCAAATTTCCTCCTGCTCCATGGTCACATTTTTTTTTCTTTCATTCTTTAAACCCAATTTAAATAGGCGAGCTTTTCGTTTTGTTATCTCGCGCGTAATTCTCTCGTGTGTTCCACGCGCGTCAGTTTATTATCGATTTATTACCGACATTGATAAAAATTAACAAAATGGCCCGTTGGTCCTTTTTATCCTTTGAAAGTCCTTATTGTCCTCGGAAAGTCCCTAGTGTCCCGGGAAAGTCCCTAGTGTCCCGGCAAAGTCCTTCATTTTCATAGTTTCCTTTTCTTGGACAAGTGTCCTTTCCGTTTGGTCTTCTTGTAAAAACCTCTTCTCTGAGTGTGATTTTCACAAACGATCTTTTCGTCCTGATTCTCATGTTTAATATTTGCGCTAAGCCAACGCTTCTTTCCTGAACCTTTGCTGTGTTCGTCGTCATAGATCATGATTTTAACTTTTGGCTGTAACTTTGCTTCCTGTAACCATTTCCTTCGTTGGTAGTAGTCTAGTTCATGTACATCTGTCAAATGATTGGACAACTTCACAAGATACCTGGCCCCGCAGTTAGGGACTGGACAATCACGACACACTCGTCTTCTCATGTTCAACTTATTTCGACTTCATCCACAGTCGACTGCTGTTTAGCTGGCGATTCCACTTTCATGTTCTAAAAAATCTTGCCCCTATTCTATTTTTGAACTATGATGTCACCGATTATGATAATGTAAACCACCCCAATGATATCCCTATTCTATTTTTAGATTTTGATGTCATTATTCTTGATGACCTTAATCCCTGGGCTATTGTGACGTCACTAACTCCCTGCGCCCCAACACCCTTACGCCTCGATGATGTCATTTTTTCTATTTTTAGAACTATGACGAGATTCAACCACCCAAACCGGTAATTGTGGGGGCGTATACTATTTTTAGATGATGATGTCATCATTTTTGATGATGTCAACCCCGGGGGTATTGTGACGTCATACCTCCCGACCCTTCCGGCTATTGTGACGTCACCTCCACCACCACCACATGGCGCAGAATCCCTACTTGTATACTACTGTACGGTGCTTTCAATTGGTGCTCTTTATTTTAAGGTACGAAATGATTCCAGCTCTTAATTCTGAAAACCTCAGTGTGTGTGACCATTAATTAAAGTTTAAAAGCCTCCATAATGTGGTGCTGTTTACTAGTTTTCAACATATTTTGTGAAATAAAACTTAGCATTCGTTTTCAAGTTGAACAATTACTGTGATACTCTTATGGAAGTGTTTAAGGATTAAACTTACCATCACATTCAACAGGAAGACCTTGATCGGTCCAAGTACCGTCTATCTGACATTGTTTAAGGGATGGGCCACTCAGTTTATAGCCCTTGAGGCAGCTAAAGGAACAAACGGTCTCTGCGACACTCGGGGCGCTGGTACAGGAATGTTCGGCAATCACGTGGGCTCCCACTTGAAGCGCGGGGCAATTCACTTCTCCTGGCGCCATAACTGAAACAAAAATTAACCAAAATAATGTGTTTTTTTTTTTTGCCAGGCCCGAAAAAAAAAACTCACTCTACTTCCGATTTGTACGAAGATACGTTTGAGTGTAGTTTCTAGAATCAAGTTGTTGGTCCATCAAGGCAATGCATTAGAAATAAACTTTTTATCACCCACTACTGTACTGAAAATCTAAAAATCGACACCACAGATTTTAAATGAAGGGTTTATTGAGTACACAGGACTCTTGCATCCTAATTTTTGTCAGCCTCTAGAATGAGCTCGTTAACTTTATGTTACAGTCTTTGTGATACTTTTAGACCGAGGTGTATAGTTTGGGGTCTGTTGCCTGCTTGTAAATTACGAGAGGAATGTTATGTGTAGGCGGTAAAGACTTGACACTTTGTAAACAGTTGTCAAAACAATTATTTCTGATCAGAGTATGCAAATTAAAAAAAAATCAATTTTTGAAGTAGATTTAGAGCGATATTAACTCTGCCGCAAGATTTAATGGCAATTAGAAAAAGTATGGGAACTCTAACATATGCATAAAAGCAAAATACACGGGGAGAGAGGAGAACTTCGTTTTTCTATCTTTGAAAGTAAAAGTGCAATATTAAAATTTCCTTTGCTACTCATCATTGTTATTTCCTACCCTAAAGATATGTCCCTATAGTTTCCGACTACAGACAATTTAGGCCGAATTAAGTCTCACCCATGTGACAAAATGCAGTATTACTGTATTCTCAAGGGACTATTGATCGCAAGTCAGTTATAGACAAGCGGAATTTATCCACCTTGTAACACAAATGAAATTTGCTTGTGAAATGAAAGGACTTGTTTCGTGTCATGAAATCTACTGTTTACCATCCTCGGTTTTCTCTGACACTTCAAAGGTATTCCTTAATTCCGGTCGATTTGAAATTTTTACAGCGAAAACTGTTTTGAAAACTGAGAAAAACTTGACAAAAATCAGAAGGAATTCATGGCTGTGCATATAATGGGCTGGCAGAGATAGGCTCCATGTAAGAAATAAACTAGAGAAAATCAAACTGCATGTAATGCACTGCATATTTTAGTTACTGAGCAAACAATTCCAGAACCCGGGCTCATTATGGAAGGTCATTCAATATTTTTCATTTTTTTTCTCATACACGACTTTGTTTCGTGTCATACGAAGATTTTAGATGTGTAACATCCACACAAACCACTTTCGTTAAAATGTCTTAAAATATCACGCTTTCAAGGTCCACTGTTTAACAAGTCAAATAAAATGCTATCATTGTAATTCACTTCTAAAGTTCCCAGGGATCCTAAAACTGGTGAAACTTGAACCTAAGGTTATCTGAACCTCAATTATTTTATTTTCGCCGAAAGGGAATTATAATGCAAGGGATATATAATGCTAAAAGACTGTGAATGTTCTTTTTTTCATTCAGTTGCTGGAAAAAAGCCTAGTCCATAATTAATCTGCAAGCCGAGTGCTTTTGGAACCATAGATTTAAATAAAATCCATTTAAGTTCTTGTGACTAACAGCTTCATATTTAGCTTACAAGTGAAATTATATTCTGATATTCAATAGTTGGATAGCTTCAAACACATCAAGTTGGACGGCATATAACACATACATTGTGCCTCCGTTTAACATGAAGTGTCCACACACATGAAAGCTGTAGAGTAATCTTAACTTAGCACTCCCTTCAACCCAGATTAAACCACACAAAATAGAAAAATATTTCACTTACGTTCCTCGGCAGCCACATCAACCAACAAGGCAAGAAATACGAGCAGAAAGAAACGAAACATTACTGCTAGTTTGAAAGCGGGAAAGAAAATTCTTTCCCACACCCAGCAAAACCTAACTAAAGTCAACAAACTTTTGGACTTTAAAAGAATTTCATGGAGAGATTAAACTAAGAGTAAATTACCATAACAATCACCTCCCACGTTTAACTTAGAGATAGAGCCCGCATTTTTTTGAAGGCTTTAAAAATGTATATGCAGGGTACACAAAGTAAGCGAACTGTCAAACCTGTGTAAACATTTTAAAATCCCGAACGTAATAAAAATTCCATCGAAGGCAAGCTATCTTGCGTTTGTCAGTTTAACATTAAATGATAGCCGACTTGATAACTGAAGTTTTTCGGTTAATAAACTTTCAACGACGCTAGCTTACTTTACTATACTACACGCAACAAACTGTAACGTTTCATGACGAGTTACACGAAAGCAGTATTTCTCAGGTTATACCTAATTTAATTGCATATAAGTTATCATTTCAGAAATTTGGAAAAGAGTTAAAAGTTATGCTCCGCCTAACAATAGCGTGGTGGTATGCAATGATCAGCGGCCTTGCGGCAACAACTGACAACTGACGGCTTAGAGTGAATAGTAAATATAAGGAGCACTTTTTAATTAGGCGTTGAACATTTAAAAGGCATATTCCCGGGGTTTTAAATTCTAAATATTGATCCGGATTGGTAAAATTAGTATTGAAAGCGGGTGGATTGAGAGTGACGCTAACGTCATTGACGTCATACGATCCTGATTGTTGATCCTTGGATATATCCATTACCTTCGCTTTGATCAAATTAAAAGCGAGACTTGACTGATACACAGGGGCGTATATGAATACTTTAGAGACATATTTCTCTAGTTGTAGCTATAGACTCTAGCTACAACTGAGTCTAGAGATTGTTTTTTTGTAGACGAAGCCAAACCCAGAAGATCACCAAAAGCCCAAGTCATCACAGCGTGTTCGACTTTTAAAGTAAAATTCACTTTTTTGGGTGGATTTAATTTTGGATCAAGAGATTGTGCCTGAGAAGAGCAGTCCCTCGGGCTTCGCCCTGGCATGGGGTTTCGTTTTGGGGTTGTTTCAGAGTTCATCGCATAGCTTAGCGACTTCTTGTTGAATTTTTTTTCCTCGAGGTCTCAACATTGCAGTTGGCCTGAGACGGTGTGTTAACTGGTCAGTGCATTAAAACCACAACCTGAAGCAAACTCTTAAAATTGTTCCGAAAAGATACTTCAAGTCTTTTGTCTTAACAGGCTGTCTGGGTATATAAAGTCGGTTAATTCAAGGAAAACTTACGAACTCTTAGATTCAGGGATAAATACCAGAAAATGCTAAGCCACTCTTGGTGACCGAATGAAGCACGCGGGTATTCAAATGCAAGGTACGACTGCATCAGTTCTTAAAACTAAAACTAAATAATATATCGTGGCTCTAAGCACAAAGAAAATTTTATTCTGTATACTGTTAATGTTTCCGTTTTACACTTTTACAACTATCTATTAGGCTATTAGCCACTAGCAAGGAAACTGATCCAGGAAATCCCTAACCGGGTCAAAAAAGTTGATTTCCATCTAAAACTGACTACATTTCTATAAAACTAGCACTTAAATACAATTTTAAAGAGCTAAAACCGATGAAAATATTTTGAAATGTTGTGCCTTTAAAAGAGAAACTTGAAAAAAAAGAAAGAGATGACGCGAGACCCTGTTCATAAAAGAATGCAGTTGCGGTTGAAAGGTTAACTTGTCGAATTGTGCTCTACTAATATAATAAGATATAATAGTGTAATTTCGTTCCTAACGTCTGCTTCCTTTCATTTTTCGTCAAGAAAACAAGACTGAGTGAACTTGTAGGTTGTCTGCACAAACACGTATTTTTTTAAAGCGAGGTAAATTCATTTTACAAGACTAGGAGCCTGACAAGACCACATTTTTTTCAGCGCTCTTTCATGTCAATCATACGTACGGAATTATAGCAGCCTAGTTTGGTAGCTTGAATAAATTTTTAAGAATAGCATTTGTATGTCAGAAATTCATTCTATGCTAGGTTTCGGACAAAGAGTAGTACTCCTAAATATGAATATCTTGTTCCTGGCGTTCGGTTAGTTGGAGAGCAAACATTTTTCCCACTCGTCGTTCTTCACGCTAATCTAGTATTTCGAGCTGCCGCCCAACTAACCGAACTCCTGGAACGGGGTAAATTATGAACAGACCTACTGCGCACTAGATTGAACAGCATTTACTCAAAAGGAAACAAAAAGCATTTTCAAAACGTATCTCTTAAAGCACAAACGTTACATCGACTGATTGATTAAATGTTCGATCGCTCATGACTGGTCCACCACCTTGTAACCTCGGCCGCGTTTCATCACGCGCGTGACGTGTATAACACCCACGAGAGCCAGAACACTGGCGGCTGCGATCACCACCATAAGACCGTTTGTCACGCTTGAGCTCCATCCTAAAAGGAAAATTCAGTGTTATGATCATTTTACAATAACTACAGATGGAAATCCTGCAGCCCGCGTGTTTTATAAAACCGATAAATCACCAAATGGTTGCAATATATAAGCGAAGCATGCAAGCGCAGTCGCGACATTTCAGAAGTGCAAAAGTCAGGGGCGAAGAGGTAATTTTTTTAAATTTTTTTCAGTTTTGTCGTGATAAACGCGGAGGATAATCTTGAAAATGCTTGTTTTATTAAAAACGGAACGTTTTCAGTTAGTTTTACGACTTCAGAGTTGCCAATACGACAAGAAAGAAACTAGCTAAAGTTTTTGAACACCTTTATTTAACAAATCAGCGTCAACTTCCAACAACAGCACAACAGCCAAATAGTTCACAATAGATGTTCAAGCAACCATAAATGCCCAAATTTCATGTTCTTGACTGACCTTCTCCTTTCTCTTCGGCATTTTTTGGATCATTCTCTGCCAGCTTAGACTGATCTTGTTTAGGTCCTTTTAGAGCGATCTCAGGCCCATCATTAACAGTTTCGTCATTCAGAGAGAAGGGTCCTTTGGAGATCAGATACTTGGGCTCCTTATAGTCCAGGGCTCGTTTGGCTCGGTGCTCCTTCGCTTCTTGTTCTTTTAGCTTCTCCATGACACTGTAAGGCGGGTTCACGTGTAGCCCCGGGATGCATCCCTTGGAGCAGCGGGAATCGGGATCGTTAACTCTACAGACCACCACGCTGCAATGCAGATACACGAACGGGAAATCTCCGACAAACTTGAAGGCTTCAACGCTGAAGCGTTTCTTTTGAGGAGAAGGAGAAGACTCCATACGGACTGTGTCATCCACCGGGCACCTAATGAAAATATCCACGGTCATATGTGACATATCGCTTAGGAAGGTATAGTTTGGATATTAGACTGATATTCCAGGGACCTTTGGTATAGCTAACTGTTTCCCTGAGGTAACCAGGGCACCGCGTTGTATACGAAACGAGACAGGAAAAAAGAGCTTTAAATCATGTCGTATACAATATACTTTGTCAACAAAGAAGGACGTACCCTTCATGGATCATCTCGTGCCTGAACCTATGTTCCTTATTGTGATCAGCAGTTGGTGTTGAACAGCAATTTGCAGCCATAACTTCCAAACTCTGGTCCAAAGTGGCGATGGAAACTTCAAAGTACAGGCGTTGGCGGTATGCTACTTCAATCGGGAAATCTCCCCAGGAGTAGGCACTCTGATAGTCTTGTCCGTGGAAGAAATCCATGCGGATTGAAAAACGACCATACCTGCCAGAGGAAAGATTGAGTTTGAGAATGCACATACAGTGATAAGGTTTTCAAGATCCCAAATCATCTCATCACTTGAAAAAAAGGAGGCTGACAGTTTAGGGTAGGGTTTCACGTACAACTGTTTAAATTGCTACAAAGCTACCAATATCTCTTAACATTTAATTCTGTTACCTTTTTCGCGTTATATTGTTCCCACGTCTTATCGTTTTTAATAAAGCCTTAATTTAGTAACAATTAGTTCTTGGCAGGAAAAGAGGAAGTTCATGTAGATGTTCTCTTTTCTTTTCTGTTCACAGTGCTTTTCGTATTACCAATGATAAAATATGCTAGCTAGGAGTCTCTAGCCGGTGAAGATTAACAAAAAGTGTTTCAAAGTAAACAAATGCAAAAGCAACATAAAACAAGAACATCAGAAGAAAATGCGATTCTTCTTACCCATCCTCTCTAAGGAAGAGCTGCTTCACTTCCGGTTTTATTCCGACAGCGGAAGTGATCCCGTTGTTCAAATAGTAGCAACAGAAAGGGATGTCGAACTCATCTTCTCCAACTCGTGTGATGATACTTCCAGGCGCTGCATTTCTCTCCACGATTCTGTTGCTGTACACGATAAAGTCCGGGGTGCTGCGTCGCTTGGTGCCACATTTGTCCAGAGCAGTTTTGAATATGTAATGGGTGGGGGTCTCAATGACGTCACAAGTGGGATCTAAGAGACTCAGGAAGTCTCCTTGTAAGTCACGTAGGGCCGTTTTCGGGACTGTAACTTCAATAGCATGCGTGCTGCAGTTTAGGAGAAGACCAACAGCTGAAAGACAGTACAAGATGAATATTGTGTGATGTCTGGGTTGTGGTACCATTGAGCTAATCTCGATGCTTATTCCTGTATTTGCATTTAAGTATTGCCTAAAATCAATGAACATTTCTTTCAATGCTCTCTTCGTTTTCGACTTATCTAAATTTCAATAAAGTCCTTTAACTATAGGCATGATGATACCTAGCTACATACCAGACTGCAGAAAGGGAGAGAGCGGGAAGATAAATTAGCATTGCACAAATCTTGAACTGGAGAGACAAGCACAGTTCTACAGAAGTGGTACATAGCTAGTCGTGTTCATTTAATAAAGTAGTATTCGTTGTTGACAAATTTCGCTTGCCGTGGCTTGTGGCAACTGTTGTGTTTGACTAATATTATATGTCCTTTTAATTTGTTAAATTAAACTAGCCAAAACCTCTGATTCTCTTGATTACCTAAGGTGTTTGGTTACACATTTTGACACTTCAGTGGAAAATTGATGAAAAGTTTTAAATTTATTTTCTGCCTTTCCTCACCTCTACAGGTTTGATTGTCATCTGACAGAACCAGTGGATCAGGACATGCGCAGTGATGACCACCATCGTCATTCACACATTCATGGCTGCAACCTCCTTTATTGTATTTGCATTCATTAATATCTGCAAAAAAAAACATAAGATTTTGTTAGATAAATTAGATTAATTCTCCTTGCTTAAGGTCGGATATTTCGCATACTGTTTGTTGTGAGAATCCGTTGGCACATCTTTATTCTCAATTTGCAAAACGAAATACAAGTGCTTAGATTGAAGTGTGTTGATAGATTTATTAACCTTACAGATAATTTTAAAACTGACACGAGGGAAATATGAACATTAACCCGAAAAGCTGTGAATAAGCATTAAATAACAGAACAAAATGGAAATTTAATCTTCTAAACCAATTGCAATACTTTTAACAGTTATTTCTCTTAATTTTGTGGTGCCGCATCAAGTCAAATCTATTCTAATGATTTTGATACTCTACACTTAATTTCCTGTTTGAAATGTATGAACATTGCAAAGAGCAATACACATTAATCACCCTGGCAAAAAAGTCCTGATGTCCCCCAAGTACCCCTTGTGGCTCAATTTTATTCTTGGTTTAATCTATGTTCTTTTGTTTCTGGATATTAAAGGTAATGTATTATAATGAATTTAAGATAAACGGAAATGAAATTTGAACCATGCAAAGATAAAATTGAACCACAACATCACCACATTACCTTGACAACTGATTGGTCCACTGGGTGGTGTCCAGACCCCATCGTTTCCACATTGTTTGAATGGTGGTCCATTAAGTTTGTAATTTGGGGGGCAGGACAAGTCACACACCGTCCCGGGAGGGCTCGGTCCTTGTTTGCAGCTTTCTTTTGTGATTACATGCTGGCCAACAACAAGAGCACTGCAGGAGCTTCCTTTAGGGGGCAAAACGTACAGGGAAAAATGGCGGTTAATACGTAACTCGGTTAAGTAAAACGACGAAAGATTCAGTTTTATATAAAGGGTAAGTATTCAAGATTTTGGACTTATTATAGTAAGGGGCCGGCCATTATTTAGAGGGTGGGGACGGCTGGTGCAAAGAGAGGGAGTGTAAATGATTTTTACGCAGAGCGAAAAACGAGGGGAGGCGTGTCGGGATCCCCTCGTCATTTTGCTCTACTCGCCGTTCTCCGCGCAAGCTGCTCCCCAGCTAACCAAACGCCTGGAACACGTTATAGAGTAAGTCATTTTGGAATGCGGATTTACGGTCGCGAAAGTACAAATCTTGAAAAATACTCGCCGAAATGCACCCCTCAGTGAAATTTAAATAATTAGATGTTCTGTTTTTTTTTATTCCTTACTTATTTTGATAGGAACAGCAACATTTACTGGAATGAACAATAAAAATATGAATCCAGTTGGTATTGAAAACTTGTTACGCACAAGTTCAGTCACAGCTGAGAGTTGTCTTTGTGTGGCGTTTTCGGTATCATTTGACTAACCCAATAGAACTAATAGTTTAAAAGAACTTTTCTAGTTCTGATTTCTAATCGTTCAATTTAATACATCACACTTTGATCATGAAGACAATTTTACCTGAAATACTCATAACACTTTGATTTACAGATATATAACAGTGCAGGCTTTTAGATTTAATATACTAAGCCGCTTTCAAATTAAACGAGTTCAGCCAATCCACTGGATCTTACGAATTGAGATCAGGAGCTCTGTTACTAAGAGGTAGCTTCATGCATCAGTGACTTTTTATTGCTTTGATGTCAGTTTTGTTGAGTTAATGTTGCGTGAGTAAACATGACTTTATGAATTTTTTTACGTTCATTTAAACTCTTTAACTAACTACGCCGCAATGCAAACGAATCATCCCGCGTAAGTGTTAATTCTGCCGGCAAAAATTAAAAGCATTCCTTTCAATCTTCTTCAGATTAAAGATTAAAGCCCAAAGCTTTTATTGTTAAAATAAACGGCATCGTAAAATTTACTGAAATCATTTTAAAAGAGAAATATGGAACATTTTTCTTACTCTACGTAAAGCAGCGAGCTACCAGTTAGCAGGACTTTAATATATTAGCACTAGAATCTAATATGCAAAACGATTGCTTGAATGAAGCTTGTTTTTAACAAACCTTTAATTTTAAGAACTTTAACAACTGACTGATTTTATAGAAAAATTTTTTTGAAGTTAAGCATCCATAAGCATCCATTATATTAATAAATGAATTCAAACCTAGAGAAGAGAAACCTTTCTCAGCTTTATGCTTTAAATTTTTGAAAGTGGCTTTAGCTTTTATATATTAAACGTTTATATTATCAAACGCATATGAGGAAAAAGCGTTTCTTAGGGTGAGTGCGCCAAACAAAAGTCAAGTAATAAGCAACACAGCTTAAATGTAAGGCCAGAGCAGTCTTTTAGGCTGTTCCCTGGATGCCATGACTCAATTATTATTCATTGTTTATCTTTCTCGAAATGCAAGAAAAGAAACTGGACGCCAAATACAACTTAAAGGCGCATTTACTGAAATGATCTTTAAAGGTCCAATTTGTGCAAAAGTAGGTTATTAACAAATCGAAGTTAAATATTTAATGCTAGCAGTTTTTCAAGGAGTAGCAAACTAGTAAACGTTGTGAATGTAGGATGGGAGAAAGATAGCCGTAGCTTCACATAGCCTTGCCACATTTCTGCAAGGTTTTCAGCCCTGGGAATTTTAAAAGCCACGTTTTCTGAACGTTGTAATCAGAATATTTGTACTAAGGAATTTTTCTTTTCGCGTTTTGCAAGGCGTAGGACTCGGCTGGTCTCCAACTTGCAATTTGCCGTCCTATACTGGTACGTATGGAACACAGAACCTAAGCTTCACTTACCAGGTTGTCCAACGTCTGGGGCGTCACCATTTACGACTGCGTCCTCCGCAGCGGCGAAGAGAATCAGAGAAACGAGCACTAGAAAATGCCTCATCTTAGATTTAACGAGAAAAACGAATGTTTCTTTCTCGAGCAAACACGGGGCAAAAGTAGTGTTGTAGTGGGAGATTTAATTCGGCCTGATTATCACAACAAAGCCTCCCACACACATTAGTGAAAACAAACCAAGGGATTGTCAATCATTGACACATTCCTGAGTGCTTTTACTGTGCAAAGAAAGTCGAAATACCGCAAACAACATTTTATCCTTAGTTGTCAGCTTGAGTCAACATTATTAAGTTATGAAGATGCCTTTGCATCCAACATATAGCTAGCCGCATTTTATTTCCCAAGCTAGAATGATCGACCTCTTGCCTCTCTTTATATCACAGATTGTGAACGAGACGGACGATATGAAAAAAGAATACCATCAACTGCGGTTACCAGGGAGTATTTTTGTGATATATAACGGAATTCTTAAAACTAACATTGAAATAAAGGAACGGCTAAAGTAAGAAGAATTGATATTTTAATCTCGGAACTGAATGGTCGGTAAGCTACAGTCGATGAGTAGGGTAACCATGGAAACACGCTCAGCTCTCTACACTCGAAGTTGCCATACATAGCAAACTAGAACTTTGTCTGTTTTTTTTTTGTACAAATACCCGAAGTTAGATCCTTTGAATTCGCTCCTCTTTGCAACAAAGCTGTCATTACCCCGCGTTACTCACAGCGATTTGTGACGATATTGATCTATTATGAATATTTCATTTTGATATAAGAAGCCCATCCTGTCTTTACTCATGGGGAAGGGGAGGGGAGGGGAGGGGAGGGGAGGGGAGGGGAGGGGAGGGGAGGGGAGGGGAGGGGAGGGGAGGGGAGGGGAGGGGAGGGAAGCTTCTGCACTGCAATTATGGAAATTGTATGGTGAAGCGAAATCTTATTGCATCGCCGCAAGTAGATCTCTTTCGTTTAGACACTCTCAGTATAAGTTATAATACCAAAAATCCCGTATGTCCACGAAAAGAAATGCGTGACTAAAAAGGTTTGTGGTGCCTCAAAGAAAATGGCTTACGAAGTGTAGGATAAAACTGGGTAATTGTAGGATAAAACTGGGTAATACTGTCACTCTGCCTTACCCCTGTCTGATACAGAGAGCCACAAAAGTGTGTCAACCAATAGAAGCGTTTTCAAAAGAAAAATATGGCAACGGACTCCAGACGTATACTACATCTCTTTGCAACAACACACCGTTCATCGTCAGACGAAAAGGAGAAAAAGATAAGGAGCCAAAGAATACAATTTGATAAGACAAAGGGTGATCAAGCAATTCCTGTTCGTCTACGAAAAGGCCTTAAAATGCGTATAGCAAAGCCGTAGTTTAATAGTCTGAATATTACAGAGGTCAGAAATAACTCCCAGAACTGGGTGACACCCCCAACGCCCGGCCTCCTCCTCCCTCCCCCGTCACCAACCATTCCAAGGAGTACCCACGGATTTTACCCATTTTTAGGTGTTGATTATAGAGGGTCTAAATGGGGGTGCTAGTCGGTGATGGAATGTTAATCCCATTTTCAGCTATCCGCAAATCGCAGATCTCCGATTTCTGAGCTATCAGTTAAAAAAAACCACTAGAATTATGAATCGAAGTTATTGTATAAATAAAATTGTTTTAAACCCATGTGGACCACATAAGTGACTAGAGAACTTGTTTTACTGCAAAGTTTAGGACAATTCTCCACATTAACTACCGTTTTTTCTCTCTGTTTCGGCCTATCTTATCACAATTGTTTTCTGTTTTTAGCTGCGTTAGAAATTATTTAATACGAAATGCGGGAGACCAAGCTTCTATAGCTACGTAAACGGACACTTTTGTAAAATTATAACCATTCATATTCCGCTAATTAGATTGCCCTTTGTGTAAGAAATAAACTCACCAACTATGTGATTGTTCAAGAGCTCATTATGGGCTCCTGGCATTCTTTTACGGGTGTACATACAGTCACATATTATGTGAATGTTTATTAACCAATCAATATTAATTGACATTATTCATGCCAAGTCTGGTTTTTTTTTCTATATTTCAAATAAAAATGCCGGCATAGTACAGTAGAGTTTTGCCTCCTAATATAATACGTCTCATTTGGTGGTTTCAAAACTAAGTGCAAACGAAGGCAAGATCTCCAGAGAATTTACAACTAAGAAATTTTCCCCTCCGTGTCATAAACAAGTAACCACAATAAATGATTGCTCGTAAAATTAAGGATTAATGTCACATATGTTTTCGGAAGTGGCAGAAATTGCCCTTGAATTAATTTGTTGTGCAATTTCAAAAAGCCTTAGAGGTTTGACTGGAAATGACTCCCGCTATTACGGACTCTCGCTATTACGGAATTACGGACACTTTTGGTGGTACCAAAAGAACATTTTTATTCGAATTTTATTGAATCGACACTCGATAAAACGGACACCATGAACTTCTCATGACATAATTACGTAAAATTGCAGTCTGTTGTTCGCTATTTGTCTGAAACACACCTAAAAAGACTTCTGCACTATATATTTTGCATCAATTCGTTCAGTGGCTGTACAACAGACTTTGCTTTTTCATTTCAGTTTGGGCCTTTTCCTTACAGACTCTTTAGGCCGGTGATCAAGCCCTTATCCTCCAATCCCAACGACTGCTTAGCACTTTTACCACTGTTCATAATCTCGTCATAGTCTATGTTAATTCACGTATTTAACGGCACTTTTTTTCTCACACCCCACTATTACGGACTCTCGCTAATATACGGACACTAAACGAAGTCCCGAGTGTGTCCGCTATAACGACAGTTGACTGTAAACAGCTTATCATGATATTGCTTTGATCGCTTTCAACTATCCGCTCGCATAATTGAAGCATCATTTGCAAGATATAGATGAAGATTCATTTCTGCTATATTTTCAGCGCGTTTGTCACAAGTCTAATGCGCTGTTATCAATGCACAGGGACCGCGGAAACCATTTTAAAGTGGTAGGGCTAAAAAATCTGCCAAGACAAACAAGTATTAGTTAAGGGCCACTGTTCCTCCATTTATCATGCATTTGTGTGCCATCATATTCACAACCCCAATAAACAATAGCGGTTTTCACTTGGTAGACTCGGGGGTGGAAGCTGAATCATTGGACTTTGGATATTCATGATTCTTACCTCGTATTACCTCAATAATTTATTATTCATTTATAAATGTCATTCGATATTCATGATTTAGTTTTCACTGTTTTCAAAATAACTTCTTACCAGTTTCTGTTATTTTCCAGTGCTAGTGACGGTTCCCAGCCAGCGAAGTCTACTTTTCCAAATGGAGACTTTGCTAGCGGGGAATTATGCCGGAAACCGATGTAAAAATTTTTCTCTGATTTCTGTCGTCAAATTATTTCTAAAATATTTACTGTGTGTAACATACCTAATCAAAATCAAGTTGGTAAGGGATGAAGATATGAAGCCAAGGGTGCGTTCGTGCTTTCGGTGTTGTGTTTTTTTTTTCTGTAAGGGTCTGGAGGCATGCTACCCCAGACAATTTTGAAAATTAGAAGCTCAGAAATGCTATTTACGACCATTTCTGTGTCATATATTTGTTAAGAAGTTTAGTTGTTAACACGCCTCTAATATAGCGGAAAGCATTTATTCGTGGTTCTTTTAGCCATCTCTCGTAATTCGTGATTCCCAAGGTTTAAACAGGAAGATTCATGATTCCTACCAATTTTGCAGCTATGTAATTCATGATTCATGATTCCGCTTCCCCCACCACTAATACAGCAAATGTATTAAATAAAACTACCTACGCTACTTTTTGAAGTTGCCAAAGTTCATGCTGTTCTTCTGTGGAGCTTTGCCGAGCCTTCGACTTCGTGAAGCGCATATGCAAGAATAGACGCGTTTTGTTACTTTCAATTGGTAAAATTCATAGAGTCTTCATACGTTATCCATGTCATTTGAAGCTCTAAAAAAACAACCCAAGCAAAAAAGTGGTAGGGCTACAGCCCTACCAGCCCCTCCCCCTCCGCGGTCCCTGAATGCAAGAGAGAAATTTCCAGGCAGCTGGCATCTTGAACATATTCAAATAGAAAAAAATTATACTTCTACTACTTATTATATTTTAGAGAGTGTCGAGAAATAAAACGTTCTACATGCCGGCTACTCTTTGAAATCTTACACGGTGTTCTGTACAGTTTCTTTCGCACTTTGTTTAATGGTCAAATTTTGTAATACTCGATGCACTTTGCAATATTAAGAAAACATCCCATTTTGTAATATCAAGCTATTGCCCTTTGTTTTAAATTGGCTACATGTCGCACTTTGTCTTAAGTTTTCCTAAAAACTTAATTCGGCCTTCTACTAAGAAAGAGTCTCTAAGTGTATAAACCATAGTATATGACTTGTAAAGCCGATTGTTTTGCGAATCAGGTTCCAACATTTCGGAAAACGTCGAAAAACGTGTCAGTTTGTGTTAAAATAAAGTTTCGTTCGTCTGTTGCTTATAAATACTTCTAAACACACAGTGGCAATAAAAGAGAGAAATGGTGGAGTCGTGGCAGAAGAGGAAGAGGAATTTTTAAAATTTGTTTTGCTTGAAATGAAATTAAAAAAATGTTAAAAAAAGGTAAAGCTTGATAGAATATCAGGGGAAAGAGAATATCATTACTAGAATGGTTAAAAGCCATTCTGCAATAGTCTTCCTCAATTGTGTCATTCTTTCAGCTGTGCACTATCGAGTTATTTACATTTTCTTTCTCTTCTAAGAAATGTGAAGAAAAGAGACTACCTTTTAGAATAATATTCCAAATCAGGAAGCAATGGAAACATATACAAAAAATGGTCTCACGAAAATAAAAACAAATATTTCACGTGCAAAAATACTTAAGAAATAAGAAGCATGTTCCGTAATTCTATTGAGTTTTAAATAGAAACATGAGTGGAAGTTTGGGAGAACGAGGAATGCTTTGGGAACACGTTGCTTGTTGTAGACTACGAGCAGCCCCTATTTTTTCGCAGTCTGTCGAGCATGAATCGAAAAAAAATTTCGCGCGGTCATTTTTTTTTCGCTTCACGCTCGACGGACTGCGAAAAAATAGGGGCTGCTCGTAGTCTGTGTTTGTTGTTGAGCCGGAATTTGTCATAATATTGTGTTATCTCACTGTCAGTTCTTTTTTGTTCTAACTCAGGCATCATAAGGAAAACAGTGCTTTAATTGTTTAGCTCCTCAAATATTTGGAGAAAGTAACTCGAAAAAACACCGTTTTTGTGAATTTGTTAATCTAATTAATTATCACGTTGCTGTTGAAATTATGTTGTTGCGAAAAAGACTTAATTCTCTTTCAGAACTGGCCTTTTCTTCAGAAGAACCCGACTTATTATACGCTTTTTAAGTGTTTCTACTCGTATTGGTATCCAGTTTCGTTTCATGCACTGGCTTCCTAGTTCCTCGTCAGGGATTCCAGCAACTGGATTTGCGAATTAATTCAAAGGTAAGCTCAGTAAACTCAGTAAGATGCTGATGTATGATGATGATCCCTGAGACCTTGTTCCATGTTTTGCCTGCGAATTTTTTTATCCCAAAATCTGTATTTTCATGCTTCCTTGCATTACCCTCGTCACTCACACAAACGTAAATGATTCTTAACTATATTAAACAGCTCCGAAGTTAGCCTACGTCATTTTTAAAATTGCCATTAGGAAATAAATACACATGACTTTATGCGAATGGTTAACATTAGTCAACAGTCGCGATCACACGAATCACTTTCTCGTATATATTAGTGAGCCATAAGAATGTCTTCAATAGCTAGCAAGTTACAAATTGATACTTCGGATCCCAGTATTCGTCCAAAGTGCAAATGACTGCTTGTGCCGTAGAAAAGACAGGCCTATATCTAAGGAAAACGTTCGCCGCTTGACTTGTTCTCGCTACATTCGCTATATATACATGGTTAGTTATTATGAACCAATACAAACGAAATCTGTCTTATCATGTATATCTTACCTTGCTGCAGCTATAGTGCTAGTACTGACGTCAGAACACTCTGAAATTCAGGAAATTCATCGGCACCGGGATGTCGAAAAAACGCCAAATCTTTAGCTTATCCTCGCCATATCAGATACAACAAGTTACATTTTTAAAGTTTCAGAAAATTGATTCGTCGATCACAACATATAAGAAAACTTGTCTCTACAAACATAGCCTTGAATGACAGCTGTCCGTTGCCGGATTTACGTGGTTTTAGTTGAAACAGGTTATTGACACAAGGTAAAATAAACTTCCTGATAGAGCAACGATTCAATTTACCGCCATTCCTCTACTGAAGCGCCCTCAAACGAAAGTGTCCACTTCTTAATTTAGTAAACTATTTAAATAAGCGCACCAATTTCAAATAAGCGCGCTATTCTCTCTCTTTAGTTTCTCGTAATTTGTCAATAAGGGACTAATCATCATTTCACTCCTTTCACGGGAAAATATGAACTCACAATTGACCTCGCTCCCAATGTGTGGCTTCATAGCTCAGTTGGTAGAGCATCGCACCGGTATCGCGGAGGTCACGGGTTCGAATCCCGTTGAAGCCCTGATTTTTTTCAGGCTTCTTTATTCCAATTGCTTAAATTGGAAATTCACTGCGAAGATCACATATCACCTTCAAGGGACTAATAGTCGTGTGGTCAATTTTGCAAATATAAGTTTCTCGAACAAACGACCATGACAATTGTTTTTCTTTTGTGCACACAATGAAGAGTCACATTAGTTTACAGCTACGTTTCTTGAGTAGATCCAACCAAATCAGTATATGTACGGTAAAATATGAAAATCGTTATTTACGATGACATCTGAAGAAGTTAGGAACCAAATAAGTTAGCACTTTATAACAGAGGGACAAAACAATCAGCCCGAAAGAGCAGAGAGATTTTTTGACTATGGAAACGCGAGCCGAATGACATGTTTGCTGTTCTGAAAAAAAATTTCAGCTTCAGTTGAAACTCAAGAAGGTTACTTTTAGAGATGCCAGCCAGAATTAAATGCAGATAGCAATACTGACCGGTTTAACCAATATGTGCATTAGCTATGTTTCGTTTTTCAGTCGTCACCAAAAAATCATTCCTGCGTCAGGCCGTCTTTCAAATTACAACTTCCATAGGATATCAATAAATGATGTCTGCAACAAAAATTATGCCTAGAAAAACCAATATATACTACAATGCGTGTTAGAGTCACAAAATTCAGCCCAGTAAAAAGGTGACTATGCCGATTTCACTTTTTGTGATATTTACTGACTTACTGACTCGTCATATTGTGGAAATTAGGAATGCGCATGTATTTCTCAATGTATATGGACAGATTGACAGAGCTGAGAGCAGCGCTGCCATGGACTATTTTTTCCGTTCACAATGTACATTTTACAGTTCTCCAAGAACCTTTTTATTTCGTCTACTGATGGTTACAGCGGCACGGTTTTTGATTCTCGATCAGCTCCAGTGTGCTTGAAATGTCATTAATTACATTTGATCGTACGTCAGCTCTATTCTTACTCATTTTTGCCTCTCGATTTTTTTACTCTGTGTGTATGCAGTTTTATTATTATTACTATTATTATCTTTTAATATCAAGCGTCACCAAACTTCATGAGCTATTTGTTGTTCCTGATAACAGGGGATTAATCTATAAGAAAATAATTTTATTGATTGTTATATGGGACCATTGTTTATAATAGACATAATATTTTATTGTTTTTGAGCACTTGAAGGTCAATTTTTGAAAGGCAAGTTTACAGATACTTGAAACACGAAAATTCTCGATGCTGAAATAGGGCTAAAGCCATGTGGACCCATTCACTATCTTTAATCTCGATCGATCTCTCTTAACACGAAGACAGTTAAATTGCGTTTGTTGCGACTAATCTTATTCGAGCAATCTTTTTGCTGAACAATGGCTTGTACACTTTCCGTGAATGCCATATTTCTGAGAATTGTGCTTGTGATAGCCATTTCCGTGTCCACTGAAGGTAGGCTTTGATTTTATTATTTTGATCGGTAAGTGAAAATTCTGTGAGAGTTTTGAATTGAGGAAATTGAGCTAAGAAATCGAAATTAAAATAGTAATCCTTACAAAAGCTTTACAAAGTCGGTACTTGTCGTGATTACTATCCGAATTTGCAGACTTTTTTGGGCGTATAAGGAATGGAATGTGTAGTTTGTAGATGATGCGGTTTCTCTGTTAGACAATTCGTAGTTTGGCAGTTCATATCAGTAAAATTTTCCAGGATGTAGTTTTTGTAGTTGCAAACCTTCTTCAGTAAGTGTAGCTCTTGTAGTCTATGTGCTGAATGTTTTTGGGTGCATGTACGTGGTTTTTACAGTTCTAGTAAACGATACAGTATTTTGTAGTTTCGTTGAGTTCATTTCATGAACAGTTCTTTGACTTAAGCATATAGAACTTTGCATGCTATATAGTTCTTGCAGTCTGCAGAGTGATTCATCTCCTTTGAGTCTATAGATTGTGCCAGTTAGAACTGTAGCTTGTTTCTTTTCCTAAGTAGTTATTTCATTAGTTCCTATAGTTAATGATTTGTTGTAGTAATAATTATGTTCAGACATTTAACACACTGAGTAAGTGCCAGTAGATCGCTTATTATTCAAGTGATCGCTAACTTCAAAAAGTTAAATTCAGTCGAGTTCAAAAAACGAATAAATCTATTATGACTTCTAAAAATCAAAGAGATCTTTACCACCTAAACATGCGAAAGCCAACTCGTTAAACGAATGATTACATCTGTCCTATCAGGTGCGTGGAAGAATCTGATTGGTACTTGGAGTGACAGCGGATCATCATGGACAGGAAATATACCTTCGGGCAAATGGCACTATGGACCAGCGAGGCTGTGGACCACACCTCTGAATACAGATAAATACGGTAACTTTGAATTTGCCTTGGAGAAAGATTCTTTCGACAAGAATTTCTGAAGTAAAAGGGACGGCACCTCCCACATTTCACGCCTTTCGGACGCTAAATGCAAATTTGTATTTTTGCAGTCATGGCACGTTGTGGAGTCAAGTGTCCTGCAAACTGACCATGCTTCAAAATCTCATCAAAATCAAACTAAATATATATGGCAAACTAAAAAAGACATTTTATCAGTAGCTGTCTTCAAACACACGCAGGTTGTTTGCCAGTTGTTTACGCTCTGACAGGCGTCATCCAGGAGAGAACCCCTTATAAAATTTTTGGGCTACTGAAACAACAAAATTTGACAGCGCGAAATGCAAGTGGTGTCGAGTTTACAAAATCACTAATTCGTGTTACGGTATTCCCATGAGTAAAAAGGCTAATTGACAGTTCAAAGTCGCAGTTTGGTTCGTCATCTCATGTTATGAAAATATAATATGACCCAAAAACTTTTAAATATATATATTTTTTTAATACAGCCCAAACATTTTATTGCATATATTTGAAGAAGAAATGTTGCTCTTTCGTTGGGATATATTTATATAGCACCGCGTCACGCACCAATTTTGCCATTTTTTTGCCGTGCTGAAATCGGCAAAATAAGTCGAAAAATTAAAAGTTTTGAAAATATTATTTTATCAGTCACATTGTTCATATAACCATTAATATTGTTAAGCAATATGCCCTCTTTTCAATAATTTAAAAATTTTGTTTGACGGTACCTTTTTGTTCATTTTTGGAAAATTTCTAAATTTTGTGTTGTATGCACCCCTTGTGGAGAGCTCTCACTCATCGTTGCCGTTCGCGTAAAAAAATCTGATTGAACTTATAGACATTGTGTTTTCTTAGAAATAGTTCCACTAGATCTCCATTCTGACTAAGTTTGAGAATTTTCGATTTTAGTCAAATTGCACTCCTCCAGGCGATATTTGCTGATGCCTGCTCTTAGTATACTAACCTTCAACAGGATGGAGGCAGTGTTAATTTTCGTATATAATGCCCTCTGCTATGAAGACATAAGTTAACGACGTTTTGTAAAATGTAGCTTTAATGCGCGTGAGAGTAACTGAGGGGTTGTCCTAATAAGAACAGACATTCCCGAGAAAGGCTTTTATACCGTGCAACCCAGGAATGCACTTTAAAGATCTCACTGTGTTGAAAAATCGATAACCGAGAGATTCCTGGTTAAAAGAAGTAAATTCACTCAGCTTCTTTCATTCAGTTAAACTAAAGCGAAACTCAACTGGAACGTAAATTTTGATCTTCTCAATGCTTTTACCCTCATTTATAATGCCAGTGTATTGGGAGGCGCGGTGGCCTAATGGTTAGTGCGCTGGAATCCGGATCGGGCGGTCCGGGCTCGAGCCCTGGCCGGGGCACTGCGTTGTGTTCTTGGGCAAGATACTTTATTCTCATAGTGCCTCTCTCCACCCAGGTGTATAAATGGGTGCCGGCGAATTTACTGCTGGGGGTAACCCTCCGGCCTGGTGGGCCACTTGGCTCATATGCAGACTTTACCTTTACCTTATAATGCCAGTGTGAGTCAGTAAATGAGGAAAAAAGTAATGTTTTGCTTGGGCCATCTAGCCTAGGAGAAAGCAGACCTTTGTCGAATTGACCCAGGTGTTTTGAAGGTTCCTCATAATGTTTTTAAAGTTTTTAAAAGTTCCTCCTTATCTAAAAGTTTTTCTAAAACTGATCTTTTGATAAATTTTAAAGGATCCTCATGATGTTTTTGAAATATTTTCGTGATATTTTGTTCTTCAGTTTATTAAGGGTTCTTTGTAATGCTTTGACTGAGCTTTTTAAAGTTCCTCTAAGGCTCCTCATCATCCTTTGAAAGCTTTAAAGGTTCTTTATGACGTTTTGAAAGCTTTCTGAAAGTTTTTAAAACTTTGTTGTAGTGGCTTTAAATAAAGGTTCCCGATGCCATGAAACCATTTTAGATTTTGCTGCGTAGCGCTCAAAATGATAAAAACAGGAAAACCTATATTGGGAGTACCTTTGAAATACTATAAAAAAACAGTCATATGTTTCGGGGATAACTTCTTCGGTGTTTTTAAAAGTACTATACATTCATTATACATTATTTCAAGTTGTTTGCATGCAAATGGCGAGTCACTGACCTGAACTAAGCTCAATTTCAAATAAAAATGAATGCATTAATTTACAACTTTTATGAGAACTTGTTTTCTTTCTCTAGTGATTACTAGTCGTGTACAAGTGTTAGGTGGTAAAGGTTGTGGTCATATCTTCAAGTACAAAACAGGAAGCGTGGCGACAAATTCGTGAGTATTTACATCTTAACATCCATTCTCAGAATTCGTTTATGTTGTTTGAGATCCGGTGCGAAAAACATTCTTTCTATATTTTGTTTAATTTCCTTTGGGCGTTCAAGCCTAAAAATACATTACATTAATTCTATTTGTAAAACTATCATTTTTTAGTGAAATTAATTTCTAATTAATTAAATTTGAGGTGACAATCAATTATTTGTCTAGCAAAATATTTGAGGCTTGGGGCAACTATGATTTCAATTGACTCATTCTTAAATGAGAAAACTAAACGATGGGTCCATAACAGGAGACTTACTGCTGATTCGCTCTCTCCATCTGTCTTTAACAGCCAAGTAACAAAAGCATGGGGATATTTTTTGTGGGGCGGCAATTCCATATACATAACAAGCTCTGGACCAGAGAGTAGTCCAAAAATTGCCTTTACAGTAACTTCTGGTGCCTGGTATAAACTCAAGACCGAAGTCAACGGTACTAACGTAAAAATTTACGTCGACGACAAACTGGCCAAGGAAATCACAATGTCAGGCAGTGGAGCGGATGCTAAAAGCAACAATTACGTCGGCATATGGTGTCATAGCAGCATTCCTATAAAGGGCGATAGTTTTCAAGGTAAGAGAAATAAAAATTCAATTACATTTATCGGAGTGAAAAGGGTGAGCAAAGGAAAATCAACTTTGTAGCAGACTTACTACAATGTGATAATGATTCACATGCACGATTTGTCATTTAACCGAGGGTTCAAGTGTAGCAAACGTATGGATAAAGAGTTGTAGATTTATCTGGTAAATACTTCAGTTTCCAGCCGGCTTGTAACGAGAACATGTAGAATCAGATGTCTGCAAGAAACTCGTGGAAACAAAATTTACATCTGTATGTTCTGAAAAGGAACTTTTCACATAGCTTACACGGAACTTTTGCTTGCAAAACAAACCTTTATGTTTGTCCAGTGCCCAGTTAATTTTAATTTGAAGGTGTCGTATTTCAGTTTCAGTTTCAGCTCTAAGCTGTCCAGCTCTTACCGTTGGCCGTCTTGTCAAAACATCCCCGAACACTTGCGTGACGTCACAGACGAAAATCAACAAGAAGTGCTCGTTCTCGTGTCCACAAAGATACCAGCTACAAGGTCCCTCTTATAAGCAGTGTGGAGCAAATAGTCAGTGGACGGACAGTGCTAAATCAGTCTCATGCATTGGTGAGTTTATTCTCACCATTATTTGCAACTGAGTTGGTAATGTGTAAATATACGAAGCAGTTCTAATTAATCCTACCGCCTTTTAACTTAATTATGAATATTGTAATTGTCCAGAGGAGAGAAATTTATTTTTTCTCAAATTTCAGTTGCAAAATGTCGACTTCTCAAGGTCGGCCGCCTTGTGAAAACATCACCAAGTAGTTGCGTGACGTCACAGACGAAAATCAACACGACATGCTCGTTCTCATGCCCACAGGGATACCAGCTACAAGGTCTCTCTTATAAGAAGTGTGGAGCAAATGGTAACTGGACTAATAGTGCCAAGGCAGTTTCATGCACTGGTGAGTTAAGTTGTACAGAAATCTTGTAGTATCATTCGTAATTGCTACTATTAATGTTGGTTTTCTTTAAATATCGCGGGAATATCCAGAGTTTCACATTCGTTGTGGAAAAAAAGATAATTATCGGTTGTTAACACAGACAATGGTATTTCAGATGTTAACGAGTGTGCTGTTTCAAATGGAGGCTGCAGTCACAAGTGTGTTAATACTGCAGGAGGCTACAGATGTGAATGTCCAGATCCGGAACTGAAATTGTCATTGGATAACAGGACATGCCATGGTAAGTAATGACTCACTCTTCACTAATGCAAAACACAAACCTTGCTTAATAAATAATATATGCGATTGCATCTCATTGGCTATTTGGGTCTTCTCCTTTGCATGCCTCTAAATTTTTATTCTTCCATGTCCTTATTCAACATTCAACCTACTGGACAAAAATAGGTCAAAAGGGAGTATTATAGCAAATTTTTCCTTGGCTTTGGCATTGCTTTTTATTCTCCAGTAACAAGCTTGTTTCCTTTCTGCTGAGACAATATGAAACTTGTCTTACATTTGCGTCTCTTTTATTTAGCTCCAGGTGTTGATGTTCAGTGCAACAGAGACAATATGACCATCATCATTCCCAAGTCCCTCCTCCGTGGTATTGACCGTGAGCATCTTCGGCTCCTGGACACCAAATGCAAAGCTGAAGAAACAAGCGCTCACTTCTCTCTAACAACACCACTGACCGGCTGTAATACAACACGCAGGCACACGCCTACAGCTATCGTTTGCTCCAACACAGTCTTGGAAATCCCTGTGGCTGCTGAGGATGTTGTGACACGCGTGCGTGAAATAGAAATACAGTTCAGCTGTTTCTATTCCAAGTATGGCGTGGTGTCATCGGTTGGCTGGAAGCCAAGTAACAGAAAACTTGTTTTCAGCGATGAAGGCAAAGGAAACTTTACACTCTCTCTGAATATGTTTCCTGACAAGAGATTCGTCAGTCCTTACACGAGGGATGATTTCCCTGTTGCCGTGGTGCTGCGCAAACTTCTGTTCTTTGAGGTGTCAGTGACATCAGGTGATAAGCAGCTGTCAATCATAGCAGATCGATGCTATGCCACACCCACTCAGGATCGGAAGAATTCCTTGAAGTACGAGTTTATCAGAAAAGGGTATGTGAAGAATACTTTCTCGTTTATGATTAATGGAATCAAAACCAGTGTCAGTACCTGTAGAAGATTTTGGTTAAAAATGAATTCTTAATTTTTTTACATTGCTCAGTCCCAAACTTAAAAGTTCATCTAACAAAAGCCCTTGTTTAACAAAGGCAGAAATTATTTTATGTAGAGCAATATGGGCAGTTAATTTATTCTGTTGTCTTTCATTAAAAAGCGTTGGTAGTTCGTGATGTTTAATTTAATATTTACCACGTCTCAGATGCCAAAATGACGTAACGTTGAAATACCATTCAGCACCTTCTGTCAGTGCACAGCGGTTTAGCCTGGAAGCCTTCAAGTTCATTGCTGACCATCCATTTGTTTTCGTTCACTGTCACGTGATTGTATGTAACGCAACCGATCCAGGCTCCAAGTGCGCAAAGAAATGTCCATCAAGTGGCCGAGGAGGACGTGCAGTGAGTAATCACGTGACTGACGTGTACTCTTT
This sequence comes from Meandrina meandrites, assembly GCA_963693305.1. Lineage (NCBI taxonomy): Eukaryota > Metazoa > Cnidaria > Anthozoa > Scleractinia > Meandrinidae > Meandrina > Meandrina meandrites. The sequence goes on from OY855908.1 coordinate 35,178,462, forward strand.
GGCCCAGGGTCCTCTCCACCTGGCACGCGAGACACGAGAGGAAAAGCGTGGGAATGGCCTGGATAAAAGTGGTATGTGGACATCGTTGAATTTTGTTTTCGTGTTTGTATCATTGGCTGCATGTTGTGCATTTTAGTTGCAGTCCTTTAACTTATGTATATTCAATCAGATATAACTGTGTTGTTACGTTTTTCTCATTTATGAACTCGATGTCTCTAGGTTCCAGTCCTACCTTCCTGATGACTCTGTTCGTGATGTGCGTTGCTTGCTTGGTGGGAGCAGGGGTGATGATCTTTAAGAAGTCACGTGACAGGCCTGCTGGGTATACTGTGCTTGCCACCAGTGACCAGGAGTGACAGCAAGCTCACAGAAAATAAACCGGACTGGACATACTTTAAGGGTTCTCGAGCTTGAGATATGCACTACTCGTTAACGCTAAGATTTGTTAGTTGCTAACCCTTTTTAAAATTCAAGGAGGAGGTATTTTATCCACTGGACCACTATTAAGTACTTTTTTAATGTTAGCCGTCTCTGTAGCAAACCCTTTCAGCTTGTCACGCAACGCTGCATGCAGCTACCTCTTTACAGCTTAAGAAAGCACCTGTAGAGAAATTCAGTCGTCAGATTAAATGAACTCCAACCAGGTTTAGTCTATTTTTCGCAGGAATTCTAACAAGAAGGATCTTCTGTTTTTTTTTCATAAGTTTCTTAGTATATTTTTTCTGCTTAATGGCAAGGATTGCACATCTTTAGCTCAAGTTTATCCTTAACATGTAATTTTTGAGTAATCTTAATAACTAAACTTTAATTTTTGAGGTCACTCACAATCCTAACACTATGCCGGACATGTCAAAAAAATTTGATTTGATTAAGGGTGCTCTGCGTGTTTTCTGTATTGATGAAGGTGTAGGACGAATATCACTAGCTTTTAATCCCCGAAAGAAAGAAAAAATGCTTGAAAAAAGTGTCGAGGAACCAATGTTTGGCCATAAGACCATACCGACCCTGTGCATGCACGTCACTTATTGAAGGTTGTCACTTTTTATCGCTGAAATGCTTTAGTCCTCGAGTCATTATAGTTTGTCTTCCTAGATCCTAACAATGGGCAATTTGTCTCAGCGCATACAGGATCGATTAGAGATTTAAACTTAAAAAGATAATCGAAGGGTCTGTAATAAATTGGGAATTGCCATCCTGCATGTATCATCTTGCATACGGGAGTATTTGATTAACTTTGTCGTCTTCCTCGAGGATTTAAACTAGGCAGAAGAAAGTTTCATACTCACGGCCAATGAAGGCATTTATTAAAACTGTAGTAGTCAGGTGTAGCGTTGGGAGCTTGGTGCTGTTTAAAATCAGATCAATAAAATACTCAATTGCAAATTAATCGTTTGTGTGGTGATAACTCACTCCATCGTCGTGCTCTTTTGACTGCATGAGATAAATTGCGCCATTAATCATTCATTGTTTTTATTTCGGAGTTCTTTTTAACAAGCTCTGCGCTTTTAGAAACCTCTTAACTTTTACAAAGATTCTTTGTAGTCCGGCGCTATTCGACAGATAAGGGACTAAATGAATATGATTGTGATACCTTTTATTTCAAAGTTTTAAAACTGTCATATAAAACAAAAAGGCGGTGTTGATACCTCATAGACAACCAGGAAAAAGCGAATCCTTATTGAACAGTTGAATCCTACAAGTAATTCTTTGTTCACGCAATTCCACTGACTTTACTCCTTAAAATAGAATAAAAAAGAATTCATTGCATAAAATAAATCGCTCCCTAGTACCTTATTTAAGATGGTATTACCGTAGGTGCTTCCGTAGCCTAAAGCAAATACCAGAGATATTATGGGAGAATTTGAAAGTTTTCTTTATTATATAAATTGTGCAAACTATAGCAATAACTGGTATCTTTGTCTCAAGAAGAGTGCGTTGCATTCGGCGCAGCTGAAAAGGGGCGTATTAATGACGCCTTAGTATACCAAAATTCGTCGAGAAAAACACGTTAACGTTAGTAATTACAATTAATTGTAGCGTTGCTAAAGAAAAAATTATATACTGTTTTGCAGTGCTCGAAACTAACTTTTGCGAGTGGTCTTCCATGGACAAGTGAACTGTTGATTTTACTGGTCCTAGAGGAAACTTAACTGGTCCCATAATTTATAACTTGCTTTTACAAAGAACACAGTAAGCTGAAAATTCTTACTGCCAACAGAAAACGAAGATAGCTTGTTATTACTATTTGGAAAATCTGGGCAATACTGGCAGAACATTTTCCCAGCTTCCTTGTCATACACCAGCCAGTCAAATTCTTTTTTTCGTGCTTCTTTGAAAGCCCTTTCTTTTCGCGCTTTTTGGCTTGGGTTGGTTCGGAATTCTTGCAGCCTTCGTCACTCGGGATATTCTTCATTCCTCTCATTCACGGGTGCTGTTTTACCTCTCCCTTTCAAGTAGTTTAGCAACGAAAAAGTAAGGCGACCTGTCATGGTTGTTGTTGTGGTTTTTACCGCCAAATATGCAGAGAAAAACTTACTATATCAGCCCGAACACACAAGTTTACCGCGCTTCGCTGGCGATCACAACCCCCTGCAATGTTGATGCCTACAGCGCATGCCCCAGGATTTCTCGACCCAGTTTCTCACAAATTTCAAAATGGCGTCGCGAAGGATAAATGAGTGATCGTAAATAAGAGACAAAGCATGTAATTAATAGTCATTTTTATTAACTCAAGATATATAAAATCAAAGAGTAGTGAAGGGAAGGAACAGTGCACTCGTCCACGAGCAAGAGTAAGTGGAAATTTCACTCGTTTTTGACGAGTGAACGAGTGCTAGCTTTGAGCACTGATCGATGGACAGACTAAGCGAAGTTGTTTATCCGTCTCACGTCAGTCGGCAGCGCAGGAACATGTTTCAATTTAAAAGTTTAAAATTCTCGAATATATTTTAAAAATATTAAAGTAACCAATAATTAGCAAGGATGCTTACGATATTTGACCATTTGAACAACACACTTTTGAAGATGCGCAATTCATAACGTACTCTGATCACTCACTCATCCTCTTCGTTCCTGTGAATAGAGCATAATGCTACCCAGTAAGGTCCTTTGCTCTCTGTTCCACCTCATTCCAGCAAGGACCCAGCTAGTCCAGCCCAGGTCTTTCCGCCCAGCTTCGACGGTTCTCCTCCACGTGACAATCCGTGACATAACTTCCTTAATGCTACAACTACTTATATTTGTTTAGCAAAACTACTCACTCACTTGAGTGTGGGGTGACATCACTGGGATTTGCCCTAATTATTTTGTTTTAGCTTAGTCGGTCGAACTTTTTGCTCAACTCTGTTTACATTTTGGGTAAGGCAATCTTTCTTTTGGTTTTCATATGTAACATCGCCATGGAGTTTCGATTCATATTTTATGAAAACTAATACATTGATAATTAAAGTGTACTAAAAATATTCATATTACTAATCTTTGTTCTGGACTGTCACTCATTACAAGTCATTATGCCTTTCTAGACGCGGTGGCCTGATGGTTAATGCAGAGCGCTCCCTGTGAGCGGTCTTGATTGAGCGCTGAGTCCAGGGTTACAGACAGGGTGTTATGTGTTCAAGGGAAGCACACTTAACGCTTACAGCGCCCTTCTCCACCCATGGGTACCCGAAAAACTCCGGCGGCATTCTGGTATAAGTGCAGACGTTCCCTTTTAATTATCTAATGATCGATCGAAAATAGACTATGAGTGGGTAAGCGCGTCGATAGGGATCGATAGCACAAGAACACGCCGCGAGAAAATCACTTGTGCGAAGTGATTTTCTCGCCCGATGAAAATGTCAGCATTAATCCTGGCTAGTGGTAAGTAAAGCCAAAATTCAATAAATCACCCATGTACAGCCATTCTCTATATATAATATTCGCTCAAGGCGACATTGTCAGTCTAGTTGAATACTAAGTATGTCACTAATAACAAAGCCTTCGTAGATTATGACCTTAAATATTTGGATAATCTAGAGCTCCTGAAAAAACTCGTCGTCGTAAATTTACCTTGGCAAGACATTTTAGTGTAGAGGTTGATCCTAACTCTCTTTATATTCACCGCACACAAACTATCTGTACGTGCACGAGTTTTATAATCTCGTTCGGAACCAGAAGTTTCTGAAACTTTAATATTTGAAGTATTTGTGTTCGAGTTGGGATGGCTTCTTTACACAGATTGTTTATATTCCTCGTGGCCTTCTCGATATTGCTGTTACAATGCACTTCCCAAGGTACGCTAGTTTGTCAAACTCAGGAAAATAATTTTTATAACTGGTACTCAGAACGCAGTTTTAACTTTTACATATCAACATTTTTTACCTTGAAATATACGGTAGAAGAGGGAGTGAATATACGCGCAAGACGTATCAAAAGCAAATCAAAAATTTGCATTTCGGTCCAAATAAACTCAGCGTCTAATTCGATTTCAAATTCTATCGACTATTCATGTAATCAACATTAGGTGTAATTACTATTGATTTTTTTGGAGCTTTCAAGTAAAAAATTCGTTTTTTGCTGAATTCAATCACAATTATATTGTTTCAAATACAATTTTTTTTAAATGTCAGATGAATGCCGCCAAACCTCGTAAAAATTGTTTTGCAACGCATGAAAACTTCGTCCTCGGATCGGCAGGGCGATCTCCACATCGATCTTCCATTTGAACATTTGTAGGAAACAATTATTAAAGTTCTAAATTACTAAATAACAGGGACTCGATGATGCTATGAGCGCAATTATTTTTAATGTTAGATCAATAAAATGAACTCACGCAATAAGCGAACAAAAACATGTTTCGCCATCATATTTTCACATATGGCCGTTTTTCTACTTGAAACAGTCAAATGTGTAGAAAACTTCGCCCCAAATACTCCAGTTGATATTTCAGAACTTGGCGGATTTTGGTTTTGAGAAACGGCGACAATTTTTCAAGTTTTAGGAAAAATGTCCTTACGTTGCATTACAGGCTAGTACGTCATTTTTATGGTCTTTTCTCTCATCAACCATAGCCCTCGACCAATAAGCGAGCGAGAATTTCTCAGTTATTGTAAAATTAAATATAATTACAAAAAAAAATCAAAATTCCGGACGGGTAGTATAGCATGGCAGTGGATATATAACTTCGAATGTCGCATTCTGACCTCTAAAAGTTAGTTAAGCGTTGTCTTTATATGATACTTTACCGTCTAATATTTTTGTTTCGTTTTGTTTCTTCTCGCATATAATTTTTTTAGGAATATGTCCAGGCGGTTGGATTTACTTTCAAGGTTCATGCTACAAATTCTTAACAAAGACTCTGACCTGGAACGCAGCAAAATCCGCCTGTAAAACAATGGGAGCTGACCTCGCAGTGATAACTTCAAAAGCTGAGAATCAATTTATAACTGCCAGATTATCTGGAGCCGAAACTTTCGTCGGTTTACACAGAGATCCTAAAGACACTAAAAGCTGGTATTGGGTTGACGGATCACGCCCTTCGTATTTGAACTGGGATAAAGGAGAACCCGGTAACTACCGGGGAAGAGAACATTGTGTTTGTCTTGTGAAATCTGGTCTTTGGCACGACACTTGGTGCAAGGGCAGGATTCCTTCCATTTGTGAAGCTGTTGGTAAGTTGATGGTTATTAAATATGTAGTATTGATAATTAATTTTGTCCTACATACGTTTAATTGCATTAAAAAGGATTCGGTAAAAAACAAAATTCCCTTCACCGTCATGCCATGGTTGAATAAAATACGCAAAAGTCACCGAAACAGTTTTATCCATGGCCAAGTTTAACAAAATATTGAAACTAAATGGCTGCCGCCGTTAAGTTAATTTTACTTAAAAGTAAACGTTAATTGAGGTATCACAAAGTGCCCAAATAAGCAATAAAGGCCAAACCCTAAGAAGTTTTCCAGTAACATATTTTATCACTTGGTTGATCAATGACTTGACGTTAACTGGCACCATTTGTTCAAAGCTTGAATTTGGGGTTATTTCAGTATGTTCTTTTTAAGTTACTATGAAGTGCTAAGTCCAAAATCCTTGCAGCATCTCTGATCGTATATAGCATTTCTTAAAAAAAAATGAAATCCAAGATTCAGTTTCACACAATCCAGCAGTGCTCGACACAAATACATGCAGAGTGAAATACGAATAAAAGATAGGAAATGTAACTCAAAGGTGGCTCTAAAACCGCTAGATAGAATTTTTTTAAAACTTTGCAAAAAGTTGCATCTTAACATGCTAATCATTATTCAATAATAAAGAATGGGGGTCACCATGCTCGTTTTTGAGTTATAATTACTTAAAGGCAAAATTAAGGGTGTTTTTAACAGGCTAAACTGTTGCTATGGTAACCAATGATGTCATGGAAATGGCTACAACTTGTTCAACAATGATTGGACATTTGTTTGATATCATTATTGCAGCAGCATTTGATAACGATTTGTAGTACTGACCCATCAAAGTTTAAGAACTGGAAAAGTGCTGGAAACCATTGTGAGCCTCCTTTAGGTGAAAGGACGGTGTCCGTGAGTGCTTGCGAACCTTTTTTTAAAGTATGACGTCATTTCGCGTCACGTGGTTATAAATTACTCATGATTATTACCACTAGTACAAATACGCTTAGTCAGCAACGTTATTTTGAACCAATATCCCTCCTCTCTCTCGTTCAATTATTATCAGCCAAGTGCCAAAAGCTTTCTCTGCGGAGTGGTGTGCGAGTTTCTCCTTCCTATTGTATCTCGTCCAATCAAAAATTTGGAGCATCATGTTCTTTTTCCTGCGCCCGTGGATACCAACTCAGCGGTCCTTCGTCTACTAAGTGCGGGCGAAATGGAGCCTGGAGTGGACAAGTTAACAAAGTCAGCTGTGGTATGGATTGTTTACCTGATGCTATATTTATATATCAATCTATCATTATCTACTACTCTATTAAAATAGTAATAGACTTCTTTAGAATAAATTAAACTTGCACTGGTAATCATAGTTTCATATTGGAACTAGTCTAAAACAAGCTCACTTTCATGACTCGTATCAATCCGGACATTGTATTCCCTCAAGATACTCTCTGTTGCCGCCAATCCTGCCTCAACTCAAGAGCTAGTGAAAACTCATCGCCTTTCGCTCCTTCCTCACTGTACCTTTCCATGTTTCTCTCTATATACCGCCGTTCCTATCACTGCTAAATTATATTGTATGGCATTTATCAATTATGTTGTATTTATTATTTCAGATGCAATAAAATGTCCAGTCCTTACAGTTGGCCGCCTTGTCAAAGCTTCGCCAGATAGTTGCGTGACATCACAAACGAAGATCAACAACAATTGCTCGTTCTCATGTCCACAGGGATACCAGCTTCAAGGTCCCTCTTATAAGCAGTGTACTGCACGTGGTCAATGGACAGGCAGCTCTAAGTCAGTTTCATGCGCTGGTGGGTTTACTGGATATTATCTTCAGACAAGTTGATTATTTTCCACTGAATTAATTATAGATCAATACTAAATGTCTCTTATGAACCAAACGAAACCTGTCAAATAATATTTATAATTTCTTTCAGACATTGATGAGTGTGCTGTGTTAAATGGAGGCTGCAGTCACAAGTGTGTTAATACTGCAGGAGGCTACAAATGTAAATGCCCAGACCCGGAACTGAGCCTAACATTGGATAACAGGACATGTCAAGGTGCTTTTTAAGCCATATCACACCAATGAAAAACATTAGAGTCTAGTAATGGATCTTATTATATTCCCATAAGTCTATTCATACTTTGCACTGTCCTAAAATTGAGAACATAAAAACAGAAGTTCATAAGTTAGAAGTCTATATCTAGTACTTGGGCGCAAGCTATGTCTTTTGCGAGTAGGCTATTTTTTAGAACAAGCCTTATGCACGAGAAAATGGCAACAAGCACTTCAGTGAAGATAGATGATAAAATAAATACAAATACATCAAACCCCTTGATAGGCCATTCTCTTTAATTCTCACATAATTTTGAAAGACATAGTACTCTTAAATAGTGATTTTAAACGTCTGTTGATATTTGAAGGCGAGTGAAAAAGCAGAACCCGTCACCTTGTTGTCGAGTCGTCTGCGTACTTCCAAAACGAGCGATACTTGTCGAGTTCTCATCCGTAGGCGATGGTTGTTTTCAAATAAATCAAACTTTTAGTTGAATTCATAATGACTTTCGCGCTCGATTTGAGCGCTTCAGGATCGGCGGTCTTTTTCCAAAACAGCTACAAACCTGTGCCAAAATATACTTGCTTCTTTAGTGCGTGTCTTCATCTTGAAAGTGCCATTAATCTTCAGTGTCTTCACGTTTTGACTCAAAATTAGTTTCTCTTTTGCTCGCTGCCGTTTCTTATTCGCAACCCAAAACACTGAAATCTAGTTTATTTAGATGCTCCGATTTTAAGCCAACCTTGCTATTATCATCCAAGCAAGGCAACCTCGTGATTCTTGTTTGGAAGATTTAATCCGCACAAAACGCAAGTTAGGATGATCAACAAACTTTTTCGTAATGTCTTTCGTTCGTCCTCTGCAGTTTTGCTCTTCTTGCCCTTCTTCAAACAATTTGTTTAACCCCCAAAAAGGCGCGCAAAAAAATAATTCAACGTGATTGGCTTGGTTCGCGGAAAGAGCCGTTCTAAAAATAACCTAGCCGCGAAGGTCATATCACAAGACCCATTATGAGAGATGTATGCACCGAATGCAAATATGGCGGACCACTCGGTCGGTGCCTGGGACGAGCTGCATGAAAGCGAGGCTAGTCAGGCTTCGGTGTTTAGTTTTGACAAAGTTTTCCTACAAAAGTCTTGCTTATTCGTCGATCTCGTGCGTTTCTTTTCGCTGCTCCTACTAGTTGCTGTGTTTCTGAATGCCACGAGAAGTGATAGAAGTGTTCATTGTTTGCGTCTAAGGGAAAAAGTGGATCAATGCAATTCGTTGAGACGAAAGAAAAGAGTTCACGATCGCCGCGGGAACTATTGAGGTTTGTTCGCTACATTTCAAGTTAGAAGATCTTAGAAAATCGTTTAAATGGCGAGCCTATGTGGTGTCTGGTGGTGTTCTAGCACGAGTTGCATGGCCAGTACCTTCCTCAAAGAAAAGAAAAGCTCCACTTCCAAGACATCCTCTGTCTCAAAAGAAGTTGTTCATGTCCGGCTTTGTCCGCGTCCGATCCACTCGCACCAGCCTGCGAGCAGGCTACACTCGCACGGAATCGCACGATCAAATACTAACCAAGTGAATGAAGTTCAACTGCCCCCATAGTTAAAGCTAGTGAAAGCATTGAGCCAAATAAGAACGACTTGGAGCTAAATGTGATAGCCTTCACATTTTCTATGATCTTCTAACCTGAAATGTAGCGAACAAACTTAATAAAAAATTCCCGCGGCGATCGTGAACTCCTTTCTTTCGTCTCAACGAATTGCATTGATCCACTTTTTCCCTTAGAGGCAAACAGTGAACACTTCTATCACTTCTGAAAAATAGGGTTCTTCCACGGTACATTGCCTCTTCCCTTCCTTTTCATTCGACAGTTCATTCACAAGCACGACCGTTTTCTTTTTTGTAGATACAGTCTATAACTCCTCTCTGTTCCTCATTAGCTCCAGGTGTTGATGTTCAGTGTAACAGCAGCAATATGACTATTATCATTCCCAAGTCCCTCCTCCGTGGCATTGACCGTGAACATCTTCGGCTCCTAGACACCGCATGCAAAGCTAAAGAAACAAGCGCTCACTTCTCCCTAACAACTCCGCTGACTGGGTGCAACACAACACGCAGGCACACAGCTAGAGCTATCGTTTACTCCAACACAGTCTTGGAAATCCCTGTGGCTGAAGAGGATGTCGTTACACGCGTGCGTGAAATAGAAATACAGTTCAGCTGTTTTTATTCCAAGAATGGCGTGGTATCATCGGTTGGTTGGAAGCCAAGTAACAGAAAACTTGTGTTTAGTGATGAAGGCAAAGGAAACTTTACACTCTCTCTGAATATGTTTCCTGACAAGAGATTCGTGAGTCCTTACACTAAGGATGATTTCCCTGTTGCTGTGGTGCTGCGCAAACTTCTGTTCTTTGAGGTATCAGTGACATCAGGTGATAAGCAGCTGTCAATCATAGCAGATCGATGCTTTGCCACGCCCACTCAGGATCAGAAGAATTCCTTGAAGTACGAGTTTATTAGAAAAGGGTACGTGAAGAATCATATTTCTTTTATTGTTAGTGGAATCAAAACAAGTTCCGGTAGAAACTTTGGTTAGTATAGTGAATTCTAAATTGCATTGCTGAGTCCGAAGCATTTTTCGCTTAACAAAAGCGTTCAAATAACAAAGGAAGAAATCATTTAAATCACGGAGATGTGATTTTTCAATCTGTGCTTTTAATTTCATTTATGTTGCATTTAAACTTTTGTTTAAATCTCTCAGATGCCCTAATGACATAACGGTGAAGTACCATTCAGCGCCATCTGTCAGTGCACAGCGGTTTAGCCTGGAAGCTTTCAAGTTCATTGCTGACCATCCGTTTGTGTTCGTGCACTGTCACGTGATTGTATGCAACGCAACTGACCCAGACTCTCAGTGCGGAAAGAAACATGAGAAATGTCTGTCAATTGGCCGAGGAAGACGTGGAGTGAGTGGTCACGTGGCTGACGTGTACTCTCTGGCCCAGGGCCCACTTCACCTGGCACGCGAGACACGAGAGGAAAAGCGCGGCAAAGTTCTGGATAAAGCTGGTATGTATACAGCGTGTTGAATTCCATCTTATAACAACAACAAAGACGTGCTCAGCATTTTCGCATTGTTTTTGTTTAAGTGTTGATATCACTGTTCGCATGTAGTGCACTTTCATTTTAGTCCTTTAACGATTTCTATATTCAATCATGCAGATAATTTTTGAAGGTTATAATCAAATTTAGTTTTTTTAAACAACCAATAGGCCGTTTTCGCATTCTCGGTATCGAACTGGAACTAGCTTGCAATTGAGGCTAATGCGGGTAAATCTTTTCTAATGCAAATGAGATGAAGCTGTTTTTAATGATATTCCCCCGCATTAGCCTCCATTGCATGTTAGTTCCAGTTCAAAACCGAGAGTACGAAACTGGCCTATTGTGTCGCACCTTAATGTTTTTTTTTTTCTCATTTGTGATCTCGATGTCTCTAGGTTCCATTCCTACCTTCCTGATGGCTCTGTTCGTGATATGTGTCGCCAGCTTGGTGGGAACAGCGGTGATGATCTTCAAGAAGTCACGTGACAAGCCTGCTGGGTATGCTGTGCTTGTCATCGGTGATCAGGAGTGAGAGCAAGCAAGAAAATGCACCGGACTGGACATACTTTAAGGGTACTTGAGCTTGAGATATGCACTGCTCTTCAATATTATATTGTTAGTGCTATAATCCCTATTTTCAAGGAGGAGGTATCTCATCCACTGGAGAACTTCTCACTACTTCTCGATGTAACTCTGCTCTGCAGCAACCCCTTGCAGCCTGCGCATGTCACGCAACGATGCATGCAGTAACCTTTTTTGCAGAGTGGAGCGTGACAACTTTTGAGAACACGTGCAACTGTAGAGAAATTCAGCATTCAGACTAAATGAAGTCTAACCAGATGCAAATTTAGTTTCTTGAAAACGTCTGGGATAGTAAATTAATTTTCCAAAGAAATTCTAGCGTAACAAGGATTCTGCTTAATGACAATGATTGCATATCTTAAGCTCAAGTTTATCCTTAATATGAAGATTGTGAGTGATCTTAATGACTGAACTTTCGTCTTTTGATAGCACTTTAGTTTTTGAGGCCACTCACAATCCTTTCATTATACCGGACATGTCAAAACAAATTGATTTAATTAAGGGTGCACTGCGTTTTTTTCTATATTTGGGAAGATGTAGAAAGAATACCATGAATACCGTAAGTAACTTTTAATCCCCGAAAGGAGCGAAGAAAATTCTCAACAAAAGTGTTGCTTCGTATAAGAACATACTCCATGTTTACGTCTCTTATTGAAGGTTGTCATATTCTATCGCTGAATGACTGCTGTCTCCCAGCCATTATTGTTTGTCTTTCTGGATCCTGACAGTGAACAAACTTAAGTCTAACATCCCTCTTAAAGGGACAGTGTTCAGGCTGATTATCTAAAGTTGTCTTATATCATACTGCCGAACGCAACCAATATATTGGACGAAAAGATTCAACAGAGCAAAATAGAACAAGTATTTTGGAGAGGAAGTACAAGATTACAGGGACGGAAATATGGATTACAGTTCACTAAAATTGATTTTGTGATAGGATGACAAGAAATCAAATTTGCCACTTTGGTGAAATTTTTTAATCTTTTAATCATTGTTTTTTAGTTTTCAGATCTTAAAGTTAATATTTCTTTGCTTTCATCACTTTTGGTGTTTTCGTATCTATTGCAACAAAAAAACAGCTAGTTTATCCCAAGCTACAGGCCATACTTATAAAACTGCGATATATCAGCCGGGACACAGTCCCTAAAAATTGAAAGAAGAACTGAAAGATCTGTAATAAATATCCTGCATGGATGGGAATTGCTTTCATTCAAGCATACGTTAAATGGAGTATTTGGGTGAACTTATATTCGTTTTCTTAGAGAAACAAATTAATCCAAATGCCGTTCAGCCAGGTTATTAGTGGATCCGTGTGACAAAGAGATATTTTGTAGTAGATTGGCTTAAGCTTTGATAGTACATAGTATCATATCATGTTTTTTTTTTTAAGAAAAGGAAAAGGCAATCTGAAGAGTTGGAGAAGCTGTAAATGACAAACCATCCAAAACATCATGTTATTTTTTAAATCCAAACGCTTTTTCTTCAAATTCGAGATGGAACAAATCAGGCAGAAGAAAGTTTCATGCTCGCGGCTAATGAAGGCATTTAAGTTAAAACTGTAGTAGTGAGGTGTGGTGTTGGGAGCTTGGTGCTGTTTAAAATCATTTAATAAAATATTCAATTGTATTTAATGCAATGAGAAATCGTTTGTGTGGTGATAACTCACTCACTCGTATTCAATTGAACGAGATATAATAATATTGCATCACTTTCGCCCAGTGCTACGGCAGCACCAACTGAAGACCTGGAACAGATTTTACACCACGTAGGAGTTCGAACTTTGGGTGCATTTTAACCAACTCACAACGTTTTTGCCTTTATTAATTTTGATCGATTGCTTTCGATTATCATCGATTATCGATTGACTACGTCAAATAGTATTTTCCGGCCATGTTCTTTGTGGAAAATATGTGCGCTCCTTTTAGTTGTAATGTTCATTACAGATTGAAGTAAAGTTATATTTGTAACTATAAACAATTGGTCAATAGACAAGATTGCGTGCAGATTTATTAGACATCTCTAGGACTGGCCGCCGGAGAAAATTTCAATGAAACATTGAAATTCCTGTTGTATCCAGGACGGTTATTTCAGCTCGGCTATTTTAGCAACCGCATTTCAAACTACATTGCCATACTCTCTTGGTTATCGGTGGATAATAAAATTCAGTATATGTTATTAACAAAAATAGTCGCTTTTACCGTATATTCTGTTTTTTAGATGATTGTTTTATGCAATTGTCTACTTTTGCTTGGAACAAAAGAAATGTGTCCAATAAAGTGCAAACTATACAATGCCGTTATACGCTTGTTTTATTTTTTTGTATAGCCGCACACTTAGTCCTATATATTTTTCTCGCTCCCCGCACCCCACCATTCTCGTCCCCATAGCCCTTTTCGCTTCTCTTAGCCGGCGGGGCCTTGGCACGAGAAATGAAGGGCTCTGGGGACATGAGATTTTTGAATTAATTCGAATTTTTTTGATTGGCTGTTTTGAACAAAGAAATCTTGAGCGGAAGTAATAACGCCATGACTCTCCCATACAGTATATAGAAACCTCACGACTGCATACATGATGACCGGAAGTCCCAGAATATAGGACTGGAAATCCTTTGTCTCTAGAGCCCTTCGTTTCTCGTTGCAAGGCTAAGAGAAGCGAAAAGGGCTATGGGGACGAGAATGGCCCCCACCTCCTCGAGCCTCACTTTTTATGCTAGCATCCAGTTCTCCCGTGATTTCTTCCTCACGCTCAAATATTGAAGAAAAATACGAAAAATAGAGGACTGGGAACAGTCTATTTGGTAATGGGGCAAACATTTCCGTAACAATATGTCGATACTTTCAAAAGATGCTTTTTTGATGAAACCACCGAGAGGGTGATGTAATTGTTTCAATTTAATCCGGACAAGGCAAAATATACATAAGATTCAGTTTAGCACTCTCTCGGCGGTCCTTTCATAAAACGTATTTTCTCGAAAGCACCTGAATGATTTGAATTGCCTGAGAATAAATTTTGCGCTGAATTATCCGTTAACAATTCCTGTCCATCCAAAAGCCTCTGGTAAGTTATCTTTTCTATGCTCTCTCCAAAATTGCAGCTGTTCTAATTTTATTGTCGCACGATTCGCGGCAATAATTTTTATCCAATTTATCGACGATGGATATATTCCGCTAATTTCACCCAACCAATACTCGTACACAAAGCATTTTCGCGACTACTGACAGACAAAATAGAGCACATATTTGCATTCGTGATCGACGCGCTTCAGTGGGCGCAATTATAGTGGGAAGGACGGTTTCCATGTTTTAATGTATAAGCGTGAATAATTTGTGTTTTCTGTACACTGATTTATAATTTAATGTCCATTATTTCACTTATCGTGTATATTGCACACTGTAAGGGATTCTAGTGCTCCGACTTAGGACTTGCTCGGAAAATTTTCTCCTGTTTGCAAGTTTGGTGATCCAAACTTTTCATCGGTATATGTTTTATCTTAATTATTGACATTCATACTTGCAATACCCTCGGTGATAGGCTTGAATAAATTCTGCCCGCCGGCAGTAGACTGATTTCGAGCATAATCCAGTATAACATTTTGACAGCTGCCGGAGTTCCACATTTTCGAACAGAGTTGAGCAGAATTCGAGCAAAATGCAGGCAGAATTCGGAAAGAATAGGTTACACAAAAAAATAAGCTTGCCAAAATCTGAACAGCATTCAAACCTCATCGAAAAAAACCTTGTGATCGTCTTCTCATTGCCGACAGACAGAGTATGCAATTTACGAGCAGATCTTATTCAAGGATATCGTTGGACATGTATCCACAAAAGGTAAGTAATTCAGTGATAGTTATAGTTTGCAGAGCCTCGAAGCGTCAATTTTAGAATTGATTTCAGTCTGCCTATACACTAACTTGCTCTATTAGTATCAGATTGTTGAGCCAAACATCTTTAGCTTCCAGTTGTTCAACTGATTATATGTTAATTAAACGCTCTCTCCAAGACAAGCAACTAATGTTTTTAATTAAATACTTTAAGAAAACACTCATGCCCAGCCGACTCAAAATGACGTGTAACTGTGATTCGTCTCTCAATCCTGAAGTTACAAATTTCTTGCTCCGTTTTGATTTTTTGTAATGTTGTGTGATGGTTATTTATTAGTAAAGCGACCAAAAATATATAGCAATACTTAACTTTATATTTTCAGTTGTGAACTTGAAGGACAATTATTATTAAGGTCAAGGTAAAAGATACTCGAAACATGAAAATTCTTGAAGCCGGACCTAGGTCTAAAAGCAATTTTTAACAAGTAATTTTCTTTGGGAAGACGGTCAAAATTTGTTCGCTGAAGCTAATAAATTTCTTGATCGAGCGATCTTTGTTGTCTAACGATGGCTTGTAAAATTCCCGCCAATGGCCTTTGCCTAAAGATTCTCCTTTTAATTGCCATTTTTATGTCTTTCACAACTGAAGGTATGTTTTATTGATTTTAATCGGTTCAACCATCGCGAGGATTTTGAATAGAAAATTTGTAATTAGCAGCTTAGGAGAAAAGAGAGCCACGAAAATATTGCTTTGTTTGTCTGTTTTTTAAAGTCGGCTTTTTGTCTGCAACGCAGGCTAGCTTTTATACGGATTTTACTTTTTCTATTCCAGTAGTGTGCCAGTAACGATGCTCGAGTTACTTGTTTGTATATGTAGTTCTCAATTGCACTGCTCTTCGATGCATCTGTTTGGTCTACTTCTTGAGCATGATGATGGTCTAGTGATTTTGCTTTAAATTAGTACGCTTCCTCTAGCTCAATTCGTGTAACTAGTTCCTAAGGGGCCATAGGCCCTCTTTGATGTCTTATTGGTACCAATTGTTCGTGTATTTTCTTCCAATCGGTAGTTTTTCTCTTATAGTTTTGCGTAGTAACTTAAGTAGTACAGAAATGCATACAACATAGAGCGACCTGGTAATGTAAAATCTTACACTTGCGTAATCAACGGTTTATTTCATTTTTTTTTTTTTTTTTTTGGAGATAAAGCAACACTTTATTTACAACACAGACTACTTACAAAAATATACTTAATTAACTAGTAACTTAAAATAAAATAATTACACCACTTTCTTACAACATCTATTTGTACAATGTTTTAACAATACTTAATTGCACTACTTACAATGAACAATTTACAATTTAGCTACACACATTTACATCACTTGCAATACTATTACTTTTTTATCGAATCCTTTAATACCAATACATTAATATTACTCACTTAATTACGTTACTTCTTTGCTTACACTGATAATAGATTTTTAATCTATTTTGCTTTTAAGTTAGAACAGTTTTATATAATCACAATCAGGAGCCATAATGGTAGGAGACCGTAAGCGCGACATCCACGCAGCCTATGATACGAGACAATTTTTATATTTTTAGAACAGGCAGACACGCGCGGATGCGTGGGTTCTCGCGTCGATGTTGCCGGAGTTGCGTGTATCATGTGAATCGCGAGTAAATCTGCCACAAAAGACTCTGTGTTTAAACTTGAGAACGAAAAATAAATCAGTCGTTCTGTGAACCATAAAATTATACATTAGGCTGTGCAGCTTCCGTATCGCGCTAAATTCATCTCCTGGATTTTTTGTCAGTTAGGCACAAGACTAATCTAGAGAAGTTTTCTCAGTAAGATAAAATTCACGATGACTCGTTTACATTTGGATTGTACTTAGGTTAAGATGGCCCGCGCTATTTTTGGGGAACGGAGGTGCTCTTTTCTAAATCAAGCTTTGGGCATGTAAACCTCACCCGATTTTTTTGATTTTTAGCAATCGAAATAGCAAATGTTCAAATTTTGTAAAGCTTTAAAGTAAAGGGCAAACAAGGCAAACGATCACGAGATATTAGCGCTTTTGAAAAAATATATTTATGAAAAAAACGCGAATATTTTCTAAACGCGACGATAGATTTTTTCTTATCAAAGTCAACAAGTTCAAATTATCCAATTTTTAGTGTGAGCAATCGGCTGAGTAGAAATTGCTGCACAGTTGACTGTAGAGCTTTCGCTTCAAAATATTATGCTCGTGTATAATTGGGAGCTACAACAACGTTCAAGCTATGCTAAGATTCCATAGATTATTTGAAAGCTTAATGCCAACTAAAACGTTGCTGAAAAGTATGGAAAGATGGGAAACTCCTAGCAAATCAAAGTTGTAAACAAATTAAGAGGAAGAGGTTTACGGTGCGTAAATTCGAATTAAAAAAAACGACGGATTTTTTTTCTTATATTTGTAAGTATGAGAAAATCCGGCATATATGCAAACGGCTTTGTCTACTTTCGTGAATCTAGTCTCGATGAAATGCGTCGAATTTTGCTTGCCAAGATAGCTACTCCGCGTCTTCCATTTGAAAACCCTCGGGTAACAGTAAATTATTCAAACTTGCCGCATTCTCAAGATTATTTAGCACCTGGAATTGAACATGGCACGCCGCATACCACATTCATTGCTAAATAAAATGCATGAATACAAAGCTCAGCCGCAATTTTAACCGTGGTATGTTTGTTTCCAGGTGTTAAATAATCTTGAGAATGCGGGTAGTGTGAATAATTTACTGCAACAAGAGCGTTTTCAAAGCGCTCCAAAATTGAAGACGAAAGGTAGCTATCTTGGCGAGCCAAAGTCGAGTCGGTTTCATCGAGACTAGACACACGAAACTAGATAAAGCCGTTTGCACATATGCTGTATTTTTTCATACTTAAAGTAAACGAAAAAAAAGAACGGTAGATTTTTTTTTAATTCGAAAAAAAAATGAATCCTCTTCTGCTTCATTTGTTTACAACTTTTGCTGCAAGTTTCCGATCTTTCCATACTTTTCAACAATCTTTTAGTGCACTGCAAATTATAATACAGGATACTAAAATAAATATTTTGGAGCAGCATTAGTCGGATAAGTGACTTAAATTAGAATATTTTCATTATGCAGTATATATGTAATTTTATATGATATGAAAGTCACATGTAACTTACAACAAAGCATCAAGGAAAGGTCGAAATGGCGTATACAATCGTATGTCGGCAAAAATATGGTTTCTGCTTTTTGTGCTGTCATTCTGTATTTTTTGGTTGCCCATATCGCTGCGCTGTGAAACGTTTCGTAAATTGTCTTGACCACTGTGTGATTCCTTGTACGACATGTTTAACGCGTCTTCGCGACTGGATTTGTCCGAAAAAAATACTACTGCAGATATCCGAATCACTTGAATCATCCTCACTTTCATGGCTACATTCAAAGAAGTGCTCAAGGAGACCTTGACGTAAATTAGGAATAGAAACTGATGAAAGAAAGCCAGTGTTTACTTCACTTGCAGAGGTTACTTTGGACGCCATTTTGTTTATATTTCTCCGCGCGATGTCCTCGCGAAAATCCTCGCGGCAGTACGCGCGCGCGCCACGCGGGATGACACGATTTGTTCTAAAAATAGAAATTTTGTCCCATATCATAGGGACAAGGCCAGATCTCGCGCTTACGGTCTCCTCCCATTATGGCTCCTGATCACAATACAATACAAATCCCCGATGACTTACTTTACACCATCACACTTTTACTTATACGACACACCGATTATCTACCTATTTTGATTGCTAAAAAAAAAAAACGGTCTAACTCGTGAGAAGGAATTTCCACTTCTGCCTAAAATTCTTCTCATCATTAGACGTGGCAGCGATGTATTTTTCAATCTCCATTTTCTCGTGCACTACTGCGACGAAGTCATTAAAAACGTGTTTGATACTGTTAAGTGCGTTTTCATAAAGAAAATATTTACCCAGAAGTATGAGATGATTGAGGGCTAAACGGTGCGTACAAGACCGAGTAATTCCAAATAACACGTCAAGCTCAGAAAGAAGTAAATTCTCATTGCTTTCGATCATATACCAATTTTGGAACTTATTCCAAAAAGAGGACGCCTGCGTGCAGCTAATAAACAGATGCTGTATGGTTTGGCTATCAGAGGGACAGAACGGGCAGAAAGGGGAAGCAACCTTTTTCATTTTGTATAATAAACTGTTCGTGGCTAAAATGTTGTATACAATTTTGTATTGGAACATTGCTAATTTAAGTTCTTTTGTGGCCTTAAATGGCAGAAGATAAATTTTACTTAGAGTCTCCTTTGTGATACCGTATGATTCAAGCTTTTTCTCTGAGGTTGGAGGGGGAAGATCTTCAAAGAGTAACAACTTTTCGTACAACGCCTTGCACGATAAAGTACAGATTGGCGGGGTGGGTGAAGTCGTGTCACCGAAATTCACATGAAGTAGCTTCTTCCATCTTTGGGGAATCGCGGATATAAGGCTATGGTATTGTAAAAAATTGCAATCTAGTGCGTATTTATTGCAAAACGAGAGGAAAGGCAGAAAGCGATTTTCATACTCGTCAAAAAGATCTGAAATTTGTTTTACTCCTGCTTCGTGCCATTGAGGTAGATATACCATTTTTTTGTTGATCATGATGAATCTGTTGTTCCAAATTATTTGAGAGAGAACCTCGTTCTTGCTGTGAGGTGTTGTAGACGCAATTTTCTGCCAATAGTTTTTAATTTGTTTGTAAAATTCGGCAAGGTGGTTATTAAGGTCAAGAAGGTTATAATCATAATTACATTTAAAAAGCTCCGTGCCGCCAACACTGGACAGAAACGATTTTGGAATATACTTCCACGGTGCATCCGAGTCGGAACATAAGCGCTTAATCCAGGTTAATTTTAAAGCTTTGTCGAAGAGAACAAAATCTTTCATTTCTAGACCACCATCTAATTTCTTCTTGATAAGGGTTGTCTTTTTTATTTTTGGTGGTTTTTGCTTCCAAATAAAGTCGAACACTATATTATTGACTTCTTTGGCAAAGTTTTTTGGAGTCTCCATAACACTGCAGATGAACACAAGTTTGGAGAGTGCTAATGTTTTGACAATATTTATTTTGCCGTAAATGGAAATGTCTCTTCTGGACCAGATACTTAGAGTTTTCTTTAAAGGTCCTAACTTTTCCAAAACATTTTTCTTATGAGGCGTTTCAATATTGTAAGTAAAGTGTACCCCAAGAGCATAAACTGGTTCGTCACTAATTTGGAGGTTGAAAATTGCATCCTTTCTATGACGCAAGGAGCCGAGCCAAAGCATTTCTGATTTTGTTTGGTTTATTTTTAAACCAGAACATTTTTCAAACAGCGAGAGTAAGTCAAATAAATTAGAAACCGACTGGGCATCGGCGAGAAGGGCGGTAGTGTCGTCAGCATGTTGAGAGAGCTTGACTACTTCATCTCCTTGTATATTAATGCCTTTAATATCTTAGGAACGTCTAATACTCTGGGCAAGGAGCTCCATAGCGATAACAAAGAGTATGCCTGAGAGTGGGCAACCTTGACGGACACCGCGTTCTAAATAGAAGTGTTGGGAGGCTACTCCATTGTTAATAACGCAACTAGAGATGTCTTTATAGAACACGCTGATCCATTGCCGAAGATTTGGACCGAAGTTGAAAGATTCTAGGCATTTTTGGATGAAGTCCCATTCAACTGAGTCAAAAGCTTTTTCGAAATCCAAGAAAACTGCTATACCTGGTATATCGTTTGTTTTAGTGAAGTCTATTGTGTCTGCTATAAGTCTAATGCTTTCATCGATGAATCTTCCTTTTACATAGCCAGACTGACAAGGATGGATTATGCTTGGCAAGATCTTTTCCAACCGAAGAGCAATAGTTTTGGTCGCGATTTTGTAGTCAACATTAAGTAGGGATACAGGTCTCCAATTCTTTAAATACTCCGCATTCTTATTCTTTTTAGGGATTAAAGAAATAATTCCTTGCCGTTGAGTGACCCGTGTTTTAAGGCATAATTAAAGCTTTCTACCATGAATTTACCGACGTCGTTCCAAAAGTTAAGGTAGAATTCAGAGGTAAGACCATCTGTGCCTGGTGTTTCATTGCTCTCCATTAGCATCAGCGCACGTTCGCATTCATCGATGGACATAAGGCCTTCGCAGCTTGTAGCGGTTTCCTCTGATAACGCGTTTTCCGTTTTAAAGAATTCGTTAAAAACCGAGTCGTTCGGATTCATATTTTGTGATGTATATATCCTTTTGAAAAAACGCTCTTCCTCTTCAAGAATCTCCTTTGGGTCAGTAATTTTTTCCTCATCGTTAATAGCCTGCGTAGCTGGCGGGATTTCGCGAACGAGTGCTTTTTACCCGGGTTTTTTAGCGGCCGCATGCTTTGGTCTTGGCCGCCAAGCAGCGAGGGGCTTGGTGAGGAGTCGAGTTGAGATCCCGCCTGCCGGAATGCGTGGGTTTTTTTGAATTATGCGTTCGCCAGTGCACGCGAATTTCGGATTGGCTAAGAGCTGTGAAACGTCAATCAAATGTTAATCGATACCTCTTAAGCATCCCATGGGAAAACGTCCGTGTTTTACGTGCAGATGGCAAAATGGAAGGAAGGCAAAGAGAAAGCTATATACTCACTAAATGTCCCGGCAGCGAAAGCAGAAAAATATTCTAAAGGAAAAACAGACTGTGATTTAGTTGCTTTCACGAAATGATGTTTTGGCAGTATGCAAGAGAGGTAAAACCCAAACGTCGAGCCAAAGAGACAAACTGCCCGATCAAATTAAATATTAATACAAGCCGAGTATAACCTTTACAACACGAAAATGTCTCTCTAAAACCAACTTTGAGCTTTCGCGAATCACCAACAGTCTCTCTTAGCTTACGAAGTACGATAAACATGTCATCTGTGATCGTGATAAGATCAATACATCGGTGCATCTTGCAACAGTGTTAAATAAACCGGGCCGGCCTCGGCATCACAAACATTAAATGCAAGTAATCAACACGGAATATATCAGATCTTGTCCTTCCAGAGCTAAAGTATACCTTGCAAATAACAATGAGCCAATGCAAAACAAACTGCAATAGCAAAACATGTGGTAAATTACACAGCCAGAGGTGTCAAACTTTGCAAACAGGAAACCGTGCTAGGAAGGCTCTATTCAACTTATACTGCCGCCGAGTAATACAACACATCTGGTAGTCTCCTTCAGATTAGTAGAGCACAATCGACATATGTCATTAACAACTCCTTCTTTTGGTTTAGGGCCCCGTTTTAGAGGCATTTTTGGCGTAACAACCTTTGCGTTACTATCCATGCGCCATCAAGAGTTTGTTTACGAGTGTCAATGCCCTTTCACGCGATTCGTATTACACCTCACTCTCTGATTGGCTTATGTTTAATTTGAAATCAAAGGCGATAAAAGTGGGCGGATAGCAAAACCCCTAAGAAATCCGGCAGGCGGGAATTTCACTCGCGGCTCCGCCGCTCGCTGACGCGGGCTTCGCCCGCGCGAGAAAAATTCACTCGTGCCCGCTAATCCCGCCAGCTACGCAGGCTACATCGTTAACAAATATGGACGTTATGTGTTTTTTCCTGTGGTTTGTTTTTTTCTAAATTGTAAAAATACTTACTATTTCTCTCGCCATGTTCATACCAGCGCGCTCTGCTGCGTATAATCGTGCCTCGCGTCTTGACGCTTGCTATTTTGGTTAGCTTAGATTTTATTCTTTCTAATTCGCTTCTAAGAGAATCGCTGTACTCTGTCTGGAGTTTGCATTGTACCGTAATCATTTCCGACAAAAGAGCACATTCTTCGTCACGTCTAGATTTTTCTTTTTTCTTCGAGAATTGTATTGTAAACGCTCTAATTTCCATTTTTATCATTTCCCAGAACAGCCCTTTGTCTTCAACTTCATGATGCTTTTTGGCAAACTCTGGAATTAAAAAGTTCAATGATTCGACATATTTGGTGTCAGACAACAAAGAATTGTTGAATTTCCAGAAGCCGGGCCCACGAGGGGGTTCGCATTCAGAAAAAGAAATAGAAAGAGTGACTGCGGAGTGGTCAGAATAAATATTTGGGATTATTTTGCATTCGCTAACTCGACTACAAGATTGTTCTGAAACGAATAGATAATCAAGTCTACACTGAATTTTCATTGAGGGGTTCGCCTACGTAAAACCAAATGAGTCTGGATTTTTGTAGCGCCACGAATCGACCAAATTATGTATTTTGATTAAAGTAATGAGTTCAATGGTTGATGCCTTTTTTAGGTCTACCGGTTTACCGCCTCTTTTGTCCGAAGTGTTGAATACGCAGTTGAAGTCACCCCCTAAAACAAGGTTTTCATTACCATAGTTACTGAGGATATTGTTCGAAAGCTCTCTAAGGAATACAACCTGCTGGTTTGGATCGTTTGGTGCATACACATTAACCAATACGACTTTTGTGTTATCAATAACAATCTCTGCTAAAATGTATCTCCCGTATTTATCTTCGGTAATTTTTTCAATATTACTCCTCTGCTATGGGACGAACCGTGGCTAGATACGATTTTGCCTCCCCATTCTGCCTCCCATCTTCCGATAGCGTCGAGTGAGGAATAAGTTTCTTGCAAGAAAATTAAGTCAGATTTTTGCTGATGCAGCCAGCGAAACACCTGTCTTCGCTTTCTCGAACCGTTTAACCCTCTTACATTAAGAGATATAATTTTGTACATTTAGATTCTCTACAGAAGGCAAATTCATAATATTCCAGAAATAAGTATAGCATTTGTTTATACTATAACGCACTTTGTGCAGCGAGATTTCATTACATGGTATTAATTTTCTTTTGTTGATTGACTTAGAGTTCGGTAGACAAAAGCAATGAAACATACTTACGACAGAAACATAACACAAACAAAATAAACTACTTACAACTTCGGACTTACCTATGCATTTGTGCGGCATTGTTGACTGGGCCGAAAAACAGATATCAACAGCAGCCGTCAAGCGATGGTTGAGCTGGACAGCGAAGCGAGAGAACTCAGAGTGTTGTTAAACTTAACTGTCCATTAAACGTCCGTAAATAGGGAAATTAGTTGATTCGGGTCCTCGGTAAAGTGAACCATCAATGAGAAGCTTTTCAACTTTGAAATAAGCTTCTTTCTTTTCGCGTTTAGCTGCTTTGAGAATGGGGTATAAGTTCTTCCTTATTTCGTCCACTTCCTTGGGAAAGTCGTCGGATATTCCAATGTTGGTGCCTTTGGGAATGTTCTTTATGAACGACTTGATGAAGTTCTTGTCTTGGTAAACGGAGAGTTTGACTATTATTGGACGTGGTCCAGAGCTCTGGCCATCACGTTTGCGAGTAGAAATTCTATGGACTCTATCAAAGTGTATCTGCTCTTCGTCGCCGGGTGGAATTTTCAGCTTCGTGCGCAAAAATTCTCTCAGAACCGTTTCTGTGTCGTTGTTCGATTCGTTTAAACGTTCTTTTACGCCAAAGAATTTTAGGTTGCCCCTACGACTGTGGCATTCAAGTTTGACGTGCCGGCGACGTAATTCATTAATATCTTTCTCCACTCCCTCTCGGGTGATGTTGATGTTTTGTTGCTGAGACTCCAGACTACTTGTTAGCGTTTTCAAATCGTCAATCTCTTCTTGCGCATTCTGCAAGCTTGCTTGCAAGGACTTATTTTCCTCTTCCAGCTGGCTAATTCTAATTTTATAATTTTCCAACTCAGGAAGAACACCTAACAGCATGTTAAGCTTTTCTTCGATGCTGCTGAGTCTTGCGTTCATTGTACATGACTGCCTGCAGCCGTGATATTCGGTCGCATCTTCTTCGTCAGTTTGGGAGCTTCCTTCTCGAGTTCTTTTCCTCCCTCTTTCTTTCGTGTCGTTATAATTACTTTGTGCGTTATTCATTTTGTTACTTTTGAGAGATAACAACCATGACATGCGGCCGCGAGGCTGAAAGTTTCACTGAGGACCTCGTTCGCCTCGTGTCCGCCATGTTTCGTGGCTAGAGCCCACTGTTTTATGTTAACAGAACTGTTTCCCCTTCCTTTTCCCCCTCTGGTTCTCTTACAGTATCTTCTTCTCTTACAGTATCGTCTTCATCCGTTTCTTCAATGGTCTTTCCAAGTGGTACCCACACGTCCTCATCTGTTACCTCAAGTACCCAGGTCTATTCATCTATTTCCCTTACGGTTTCTCTAAGTGGTGCCGAGTCCGTGTTATTCGCTCCTCGTCACACCACCACTGCTCAAGCTGGCGCATCGTCAACAGATCTCATTTCTCCTACTTCCTCTTCATTTGGCGCAAGTCCCTCAGCATCTCTTGGTATGTTCATATTAGCCTCGATATTGTATTGTAATAAAATATGCTGGGTCAAATGCTGCTGACAAACAAACAAATTGTTGTAAATAAAGTATTATTTAATTGGAAGCTAATTACTAAATTTTGGCTGCGTGTTTCAATTTAAACAGTCAATTATGGTGCTCCGTTCTGCGACAAAGTACTATTTTCTGGTGTTTTTTTTATAGCCGATTTCTACTGACGATGTCAGCTGCTCCATGGAAGCAGTTGCACTTTAACAAGTCTCTCAAGCAATCTTTATCGTTTAGCGAAGTAGAAATGGAAAGTGTTTCCAAATAAGTATTTCCCCTAGTGAGATAATATAAGAATTTCACATGCTCTTTCTTTTTTTCTTTGTTTTAGCTTTTTTCACTTTCTTTTCTTCTTTTGGGTGTCGATCTATTTGTTTAATCCATTGGGATATGCTGCTTTGTACTTTTTCATCATCTGGGAACATTCTCTTGAATGCCTGTTGATAGATCTTGATATAGCGTGAATATTGTCAGAGTTATTACCCGTGCTGGCAGAGATAGCCATGTCTGTTATGTGCACGTCTTGTCACTGAAGAGACTAACATCATGTTTCGTTATCACATCTTTCTAATATATTCCCAGACGGGAATTGAACCCATGGCCTCCCAGATACTGGTTGAGCGTTTTCTGTTGTTTGCAGTAGTTATTGCAGTTCAAGTGCACGTGGTTTGCGGGGTTTTACGTTGTTTCCGGCTGCTGCAAACTGTGTAGTTGCTGTCGGTTCCTGTAGTTTTAGCAGGTAGTGCTATTCTAGCGGGCGTTGTACACGAACTAAACCCCAGTACAACTGCTTTCATCAGAAAATACACAAACAAGTACAAGAAAGAAGAAAACAGTTTCTTCTAAAATGAAACAACATTGACCTAGTAAGAAAATGTGGCTTATTGGGTGTTTACCATTTGTCAGAAGGAACCGGTTGGGATGAACATTGAATAATGGTAAGAGATTTTCCAAAATAAGCAAACCAACCGAATGAGATGGGGCTTACCATTTGAAATTCGGTTTTCTGTTATTGCTTTCCGTTGATGAGAGACTGGAACTGGGAAACCGTATAAATGGTAAGGAAATTTCCGACGTTCCGTTCCGAACTGAAAACGCGCACGAGGAGTTGCTGTTGCTGCTGAGGAATTGTTGTTCCATTTGACTTTCAACCGAAAATTCCGGATTTTTTGGCTAAATTATTATTGTGCAGTACCTGTGTTTGTTAACGTTCTTGCACTTTAGATAGTTGAAGAATTAATTCCCCATTTTGGGTGTCTTTTAACTTTAACTACTTGTTTCGTAGTCAGTTTAACTATTTGTTTAACTAGTTTAACTATCTATTTCGTAGATAGTTCCAGTATATAGAGACTAGGTATAGTTACGCATTAGTTTAGTTTATGTGTTGTAGGTTAAATTCGGCCTTATTAGGCTGTATGGTTCCTGTCATAAGTTTTACATTTTATGAAGTTTATTAATCAGACATTTTGTCTTGCTGTGCAAATAACTCCCGCAGTTTGAACAACAACAACAACAAGGTTTATTTGAACTGCAAATTACTAGTAACAACTTAAACAATAAATAAATTAAAAAATACATACAGTTGCTGGTCACCCAAAATAACTAAAGAGCTAAACTAGTTGGGTGACCACATTTATTAAGAACAATGTTTTAAAATTGCCAATCCAGCATCTTACATACTGCGACATAAATTTTCCTTTTAAACTGTCGCCTAGTGTTCTATCTTACAAACCTTATAATAGGCAAGAACAAATGTAAAATGCGCATGAAAAGAATTTGAACTGTTACATAATTGCGGATCATCTGTTCTGTCAGCTGCGTGGAAGAATCTGATTGGTACCTGGAGTGACAGCGGATCATCATGGACAGGAAGTATTCCTTACAATGACGCTCAGTGGCATTACGGCCCAGCAAGACTGTGGACCACACCTTTGAACACAGATGAGTATGGTAAGATAACGAGCACAGCACTTGGTTAAAAAACTGAATTATTCGGGCCTCCGCACCCATTGAAAAAGCCCAACGTTTAATTATCAGGATCACATCTAAGTGTAAATATGTTACATTAATATCGGTTCAAGTTTTTTTTTAGCGGCGTAAAAGATCCCGTGAAAATCTGTTTTCATTTGCAGGTTTGCAAAACCATGAAATGGTATCCAATTCGCACTATTTACCAGCGTTGAGTCTTAATTTATCAATTTGATTCACACTAACACCAAATTGAATATTCATCCCATTATCTTCAGTAATTACAAGTCGCATTCAAGTGTTAAGTGGCAAGGGCTGCGGTCACATTTTCAAGTACAAAATAGGAAGTGTGGCGACACGATAGTAAGTACTTTAATATGGCTATATTCGCATGAAAGTAAATTTTATTAAGTTTAGATCTTTATTGAGAGGTATGTTTTTACTCAAGGAAGCTTTTAACTTATAAGTTTTTAAACAAGAGATATATTATAGGCCACTGTATGTATTTATGTAAACTTGGTTGAGCCCACCATTTTTTCACATTTACTATTATTTTAAATTACGCATTGATAATATTCATGTGCTAACTAATAACAATAAAATTACCGGTATGTGCTCGAGATAACTATGGGATGATAGTTGATGAGGCCGAACGCGGAATCATCTATGATAATAGAATTCTAACAACATTTCCTTCAAATGAAGAATTCCAGTTATTTATCTACATTTTGAGCAATATAAAAACTTTATGCGTTAACGAAATCTCGCGCGGACATAATTGCCATTTGGAACTTTCAGCTGTTTACACACGCTCATTAGTTTATCAACAATATCGAGTTTTTAAAGTCGCGTTATTACAGCCAGACTGCCCTTCCTTTAGTCTTACCTGGATTTGATTTGCCCATTAATATTTCTAAATTTTCACCGAATCTTGAGCGAAACAAAAAAACGTCACTATCTTCAACCACTGCACGACGACGATCTCCAACCACTGCACATTAATATTTGTAATAGTTTAAGATATCTCAGCTTATCAGATTGTAGTATTTCATTAGAACACCTATATTTCCAAAATTCCTTTAATAGATTTAACTTTTCATGATTAAATCAGTGCGGAAATACATCCTCCATTTGTCTTAACAGCCAAGTAACGAAGGCATGGGGATATTTCTTGTGGGGCGGCAATGCCATGTACATAACAAGCTCTGGACCAGAGAGTAGTCCAAAAATTGCCTTTACAGTAACTTCTGGTACCTGGTATAAACTCAAGACCGAAGTCAGTGGTACTAACGTAAAGATTTACGTCAACGACAAGCTAGCCAAGGAAATCACAATGTCAGGCAGTGAAGCTGATGCTAAGAGCAACAATTACGTCGGCATATGGTGTCACAACAAAATTCCTATAAAGGGTGATAATTTCCAAGGTAATAGAAGAAGTTATAAGTGTATCACAGAGGCTCTGAGGAAGCATTGCAATCCATTGCGAGAATATATTGGCAGGATTAAATCTGGGAAAATTAGTTTAAGAGGATTGGCCTTTTAGATGCAAAGTGCTCCGTTGTGACAAGCATTATATTGATTGAATCTTAGCGGTAGTTTTTGCAATTTCTGCGGAAATTGGCCGGTTTGTCTAACCAGCTAGAATTGCTGCAACCCTTACGCTTTAATCGATGCATGGGAAAATTCCCTTGGGGGATACTTCAACACCCCCCCCCCCCCCCCCACCCTCCCCCCTCCCAAAAAAAAAGAAAGAAAAAGAAAAGTAGGGGCGGATCGAGGATTTTCCAAAGGAGGGTGGCTTTTACCAAATATTTTTTTTACAATTTTTCGCCCTGGGTGGGGATGGCTGAATGTTAGAAAATATGTACTACAATTATAAAGTTAACCTTTCTTTACACCTTACCCAGTGTAGTTTGTCCGTCCGAAGGATAGCAATTAACCAGATGAATACAGCGATGTTTGGCCAACAAACGATACACTAGAAGCTTCACTTTTGTTGAGTGCCTAATTGTTCTCTCCCTTTTTACGTTTTATTTTAGTTTTAATTTCAAGCTGCCAAGCGCTTTCTGTTGGTAGTCTGGTCAAAACATCACCGAACAGCTGCGTGACTTCACAGAGAAGAATAAACAGCAATTGCTCGTTCTCATGCCCACAAGGATACCAGCTACAAGGTCCCTCTTATAAGCGGTGTGTAGCGGATGGTCAGTGGACGGACAGTGCCAAGACAGTTTCATGCACTGGTAAGTGGCATAGATAACATGTAGCAGTTATTTTATATGCCGCTATTGGGGTCAATTTACTTGCGTTTTAGAAACAGATAATGAGCTGTTATTAACACAGGTAATTTCCTTTTAGACACTGATGAGTGTACTGTTTCAAATGGTGAATGCAGTCACAAGTGTGTTAATACTGCAGGAGGCTACAAATGTGAATGTCCAGACCCCGAACTGAGCTTGTCATTGGATAACAGAACGTGTCAAGGTAATGAATATTATATTCTACCTTTCCTCATTAACCTTACTGTTGGATCTTTTTGGCTGTTTGGATCCCCCCATTAGATACTTCTAAGTCATATTTTTCCATATGTAGGGTGTCCACTCATACTTTGCACTGTCCCGAAGGGTTTTCCGCCCATATTTCCCAAAGCGGCACAATTGCTTTTCCCTTCCTCTCCATTCTACAGTTCATTTACAAGCACGCCCTTTTCTTTTCTGTTGATACAGTTTATAACTCCTCTCTGTTCCTCTTTAGCTCCAGGTGTTGATGTTCAGTGTAACAACGACAATATGACTATAATCATTCCCAAGTCCCTCCTCCGTGGTATTGACCGTGAGCATCTTCGGCTCCTGGACACCACATGCAAAGCTGAAGAAACAAGCGCTCACTTCTTTCTATCAACACCACTGACCGGTTGTGATACAACACACAGAAACACTCCTACAGCTATCGTTTACTCCAATACAATATTGGAAATCCCTGTTGTTGCCGAGGATGTCATTACACGCGTGCGTGAAATAGAAATACAGTTCAGCTGTTTCTACTCCAAGTATGGCGTGGTATCATCGGTTGGTTGGAAGCCAAGTAACAAAAAACTTGTGTTTAGTGATAAAGGCATAGGAAACTTTACACTCGCTCTGAATATGTTTCCCGACAAGAGATTCGTGAGTCCTTACACGAAGGTTGATTTCCCTGTTGCTGTGGTGCTGCGCAAACTTCTGTTCTTTGAGGTATCAGTAACATCAAGTGATAAGCAGCTGTCAATCATAGCAGATCGATGCTATGCCACGCCCACTCAGAATCAGAAGAATTCCTTAAAGTACGAGTTCATTAGAAAGGGGTATGTGAAGGATATTTTTTTGTCAGTGGAATTTAAACGAGTTCTAACAGAAGGCTTAGGTTAAGATAGTGAATTCTAAATTCCCTTTTCCTCGTGCGAAGCTTTAAAAACGAAGTGTTCAGTTAACAAAGGCAGAAATCATTTCATGTACGGCAACATGGTCGGTTTATTTTCAATTTCTGCTTAATTTCATGTATCTTGCTTTAAAACATTGCCTAACATGATAAAAGGCGTTAGAGGTGTTAAAAGGCTGATTTAAAATTTAATTTAAACCTACCAGATGCCCGAATGACGTTACAGTGAAGTACCATTCAGCGCCATCTGTCAGCGCACAGCGGTTTAGCGTGGAAGCATTCAAGTTCATTGCTGACCATCCATTTGTGTTCGTTCACTGTCACGTGATTGTATGCAACGCAACCGACCCAGACTCCCAGTGTACAAAGAAATGTCCTTCGAGTGGCCGAGGAAGACGTGCAGTCAGTGATCAAGTAACTGACGTGTACTCTTTGGCCCAGGGTCCTCTCCACCTGGCACGCGAGACGCGAGAGGAAAAGCGCGGGATAGTACTGGATAAAGCTGGTATGTATACAGCGTGTTGAGTTCCAAAATTATCTTATAACAACAACAAAGAAGTGCCCAGCATTTTGGCATTGTTTTTGTTTTCATGTTTATGTCACTGTTCGCATGTAGTGCACTTTCATTTTAGTCCTTGAACAATTTCTCTATTCAATCATGCAGAGAATGGTTTGGAGTCTGTCATCAAATTTAGTTTTTTTAAACAACCAATTGTGTCGCACCTTACCATTTTTCTCATTTGCAATCTCGATGTCTCTAGGTTCCAGTCCTACCTTGCTGATGGCTCTGTTCGTGATGTGCGTTGCTTCCTTGGTGGGAACAGTGGTGATGATCTTAAAGAAGTCACGTGACAAGCCTGCTGGGTATGCTGTGCTTGCTAGCGGTGACCAGGAGTGAAAACAAGCTCACAAAAAATAAACCGGACTGGACATACTTTAAGGGTACTGGAGCTTGAGATATACGCTTTATGTCAACACTAATATTTATAGTTGCTTTTAATATCCCTTTTTACAAGGAGGAGTAATTTCATCCACTAGACAACTTTTAATTACTTCTCGACGTAAGCCATCTCTGCAGCAATCGCTTCAGCTTGTCACGCAACGCGGCATACAGTTACCTTTTTTTGCAGAGTTTAGCGTGACAGCTTTCGAGAGCACCTGCAGAGAAATTCAGTATTCAGACTCAATGAACCCCTACCAGAAGCAAATTTAATTACTTTAAAGCGACCTGGCTTGTTTATAGTTAATTTTCCAAAGACATTCTAGCACAACAAGGATTCTTTGTTTCTATTTTGTAAGTTTCTTAAACATTTAAGCTGAAAAGGCTTTGTTCTATGACAATGATTGTATATCTTAAGCTCAAGGTTATCCTGAATAAGAATATTCTGAGTGATCTTAATAACTGAACTTCTGTCTTTCGTTAGAACTTAAGTTTTTGAGGCCACTCACAATCATTACATTATACCGGACATGTCAAAGCAAATTGATTTAATTAAGGGTGCTCTGCATTTTTTTTTCTGTATTTGGGAAGATGTGGGAAGAATATCGCAAGTAGCTTTTAATCCCCGGTAGGAACGAAGAAAATGCTCAACGAAAGTGTTAAGGATCCAATAATGCAATGCTTGGCTATAAGAACGTCACAGTTTACGTCACTTGTTCAAGGTTGTCACTTTTTATTGTTGAAATGCTTGTCTCAGAGTTATTTTAGTTTGTCATCCTGGATCGTGACAGCGAGCAAAGTCTAACATCTGTCTTATCCGACAGCTAAGTTAAAAGATGAACGGAATAATCTGTATAAATATCTTGCATGTGAATTGCTTTCATGCAAGCATGCGTTAAAGGAAGTGTTTGGGTGATCTTGTCGTCGTACTCGGGGATTCAGCTAGTATTCATTTTCTAGGGGTAACAAAGTAAATAAAAACATTTGTCGACAAAATAAATGGCGTTCAGCCATGTTGACATATTAGTGGATCCGTGTAGCAAAGAAATATTTTGTAGAAGATATTACATGGTGTCATTTTTAATGAAAAAAAGGAAAATGAGTTGGGAAGGATTTGGGAAACTGTGAATGACACAACATCCAAAACATCGCGCCTTTTTTTAGATCCAAATGCTAGTAAAGTTTTCGGCTTCGAACTAAGTGCCCAGAGTAACTAAAATACGTTTTACAACTGTTGGAACTTACATGAGGGCGGAATATGCCTTAAATGAAGCTAGCCTTTTTTCCAATGCGAGATGGAAACAAACAAGACAGAAGAAAGTTTCGTGCTGACGGCTAATGAAGGCATTATTAGTTAAAACTGTAATAGTCAGGTGTGGTGTTGGAAGCTTGTGCTGGTTAAAATGAGATCAATAAAATATTCAATTGCATTTAATGCAATGATAAATGGTTTTTGTGGTGATAATTCGCTCACTCGTACTTTTCTGACCGATATTTGTTGCAGCATTCTCTTAATCAGTTATCGTTATATCATTTTAAACACCTCTTTTGCAAAGATTCCTTGGGAACCCGGCTCAATCCGACAGAAAACGAACTCGATGAATGTGATTATGGTTTCATTTTATCAGTTTTGAATTTTTCATTAGTACAAGCATAAATAAAATGTAAAGAGGCGTCTCGAGACTTCCATGACTTGCATAATAATAAACATCCCTGCCAGTTAAGCGAGGTCGGAATATAGTCTGGGTTTCTGGTCTGAAATAAGGAAGAGGAATCAACCCCAAGTTATTCAGTTTTAGTCTGAATTAGGTTTCAAAAAACGTACCAGCTGTCCCCTCCCCCTACCCCCTCCAAGGTGCTGTAGTAGTACCCTGGGGTATCCCTCTGGATGATTAATATGACTAAGCGAAGGTCGACTCGTGGCAAGCCTTGTTTATACCGAGTGATTCACAATGTTTGAACCGAAGCTGTAACAATATGTTTATAGCAATTTTACCTCTAGCCTTCTGCATGCGTTTCACCCCGAAGGATCCCATGTTAGGCTTCGCTCTACCGCATTTCTTTTGAAGTTGAAAACAGGTGGCTTAGCGCCAAGTTTATGGAGTTTATGGAGCAAGGTCTTTTATTTTTTTTTTTCTTCGTCGATTTTTATCGATATGGGTTTAGCGATTGACCACGTAAAATCAACCATTTTCCCTCATTCACGCGATCTACTAGCCTCGGGGGTCACAGTCTAGTAAACTGCCGACTGTGCTTAGAGATGAAACAAAACCTTCGCACTTTGCCCAGAAAGTATCAATTAAGAGAATATATAGACCCCAGCTAACGATCGTCAAGTCCCCAGGGGCCAGATTTGCCTATTCAAACATATTACTGAATTCAGCTTTTCTGCCTCCTTGTTAGCGGCGTTGCATTTATCCAGTTGTTGATGTCATGTCTCAGAAGCCGCCTTTCCATCAATCTATGCCCTCCTCTTACTCTTCTAATGGTATTGGTTTCACTCGTCTCCAAACTTATGTCTTGGAGCGCTCCGGACCATCGGGTCGCCCACTACCTCTCGGAACGAGTTAATTCATTGGTTCCCAAAACAATACATAACAGGCTATAACAATGTCCCTATCCCTGAGTAACAATAGAGGTAGTGTTTACAGCGGGCGAATGAAAATAGAGGTTTCAGAAAGGTAGTGTCTTACTGGGACCATCTCGCTCGCTGTTAGGACTTTTTTGGTTTTATTTTGTTTCGTGCTTATAGTGGTCTGTTTGCTATCGATTGCTCCTTCTTTACCATCTTTTTTGGGATTTTTTGTATTTTAATCGTTTAATCTTTGTCTTGACTTTAATGATTTTATCGTTATTTCAAGAAAAGCAATAACAAACAAAAGTAAAAGGTCCAGTTAGAGGTTATTTGCAAGATGTGACAAAATAATTAAAAATAAACACAGCAAACTCCTTGAACTTAAACGTTAATCATTCATGATCAAAACGCAGCTGACGGGGAAAGCAGCTAAGTGAAACTGTCATGATTGTAGACAGAAAAATAAGCAATTTACATCTCAGCTGCATGTTCGATCCTCATTGATCTTGATCTTGATCTTGATCCTCATAAATTTAATTTGGGCCTTAGAAATATTAAATATTATTATTATTATTATCATTATTATTATTATTATTATTATTATTATTATTATTATTATTATTTACAAATGGAGGGTGACACTAACAAATTCATGAAAAGCAATATTTGTGTTGATATGACAAACATTCATTATCACATGACACAGCTGGTGGGCCAAATCGTGTAAGCAAAAACTGTCTTAATTGCCGTGAGATCGAAATACGATAGAGCAATCTCGTAACTGTGGCTAGAAGTTTCTTCTTGGAATGACGCGGTAACCTAATGATTAGTACGATGATAAACTGGTCGCTTGATACTACGGAAACTGGAAAATATCGCCGGCCCAATGGGCCACTAGGCTCGAACCCAGACTTTACTTCACTTACTAGATTGGAATCGTGAATAATTTCAAACGTTCCCAAAATAGTAATACCTGCCTGGTTTGTATAAGCTATAAGAGCTTTTTTGTTTCTGTAAAGCGTAACTCGATCTCGTCTTCAGTCCAATTATAGTCCCCCTAATTAACCAAGAAGAAAATTATTTAAATTTAATATGCAGTATGCTTAACAATAACTTTCTTAAAAGAGCGGGAAAAGTTTCCTTTCGGGAAAAATGAAGCCATACTTTAGAAATGAGATTCCAGAGTAGAAAAGACGTGACAAAGCATGCAAGCCATTTGTTTTTGTTAAAAAATACAAAGGGTGTACGATCAGGATTATAAGCTCACTGTTTTACTAATGGTTCAATGCAATAATTTAGGTTTGATCTAGGTTTATAAACACAGACGGCATGTTCTCGAAGTTGCCAAAATCTGCCCAAATTGTGACAACGTCGTTTCCAAACGACAAATCTCTTTATTATTCGTTTTTCCCAAATTGATCTGAGGTTTCATTAAATTTTGTTTTACATTCTTAAAAATGATGAGACATGAAATGTGTTTAGAGTTCTTGCACAAAACTCCTTTAAAAGACAGTATTTAAAGTTGGATCTGAAGTGTTCAGTCGCAAGACTTAAAAAAAGAAAGAGTAAAGAATAATGAGACTTTATTCTACGACAAATCCATAGCTAAACAAATTGTTTAACTTTTGGCGGATTAAATAGAATGCTGTTTAATGAGAAGCTCAGTTCAGATTTACTGGGTATGGGTTCTTAATATTTTAAATAGAAGTCATGACAACACTTTTTTCTGTGCGCCAAGATATCAAAAAGAAATTTAACACTGATTGTCAACTTCGATATTGGTATGCAAAGCCTATACTACTGCTTGTTGTTAAGTGCTCTTTAAAGAACAACAAGGTTGCAATTTGGTTGAGTTGTTTTCCCTATGACATATACTAAACTCTATACTTGTAATCTTCGCCTTCTTGCGAACGCTATCCAAACTTTTGAAACTGAATCTCCAGTGCTTTGATTTCCTTCTAAGCACAGTTATCCTGTATGTATTCTAGGTGTTTATACTTTAGTATACAGGGATCAATATCCATGCATCTTTTAAACATTTCAGACTATCAACAAAATGGACCTGAAAGTAGCTTGGAAGATTTTATGTTATCTTCTAATTGTTCTCACAGTGATATGCTCACAGACACAAGCAGGTAGTACCATTTGTCAGTAGTTCTTTTCTAGTTAGGTTGTACAACAAAGGACCATCATTCGCTCTTGGTTTGTATTAGTCGTTCACAGAAGAAAAATTTAAAGTTTGTTCCAGTTCAGTAGTAAGGTCAAAAGAATCAGACCAGTTTTACAAATCTGCCAAATCTGCCAGCCCGTTTTACAAATCTATATTTAGTAAACTGATGATAAAAAAACCGCGTAATTTTTTCAGAAAAAAAAGAACGAAAAGTTTGTTTTTTTAACAAGACATGTTTCGGTCTTTCAACGTGTGAAATTTATAAGCTGACATTTGAATTTAATCTGAACAGAGCTAATACAACCATAACAATTACACGTACTTAAAAAAAATTAGGAAAACCAACAATAATAGCGAGATAATGCCAAGGGGCATAGCAGAAGCGACAACACACGATGTGTATCAAAAGCATAGAAACGAGCCAATCAGAGTTAAACTAACATGATAGTGGACCAATCTTTACGATCCATTTATTTCAGGGGTTTTTTTTTTAATCTTATTCATTAACATGTGTACATAATTGTAAATAACTAGTTTTTATAAATTTATCATGTTCTTAGTACTAAAGGAACTACGTCATGAGGATTTCAGAAATTTTTGGTCAAAATTTTTCCAAAATTAGTTTCAGGCAACTTAACCCATGAAAACATTATTTTTGAGCATCTAAAAGAAGAAATAATTTAATTTGTGGATAAAAATCAAACTATAAATATTGATTTTTTTGAAGACGCTCTGAAAAAACTTGAAAAGTTTAGCCTTAGCTTTTCAAGTTGCAATCCATTTCCATGTATCCAAGCCATCCTCGGCCAAATACGCTTTTAGCAGTTTCAGTGCTCTGTAACTGAAAGAGATAAAAAAAATGCATCCGAGTGCATTGTTGAGTTATATAAGCACGCGGAAAATTTAAAGAACACGAGGGAAGTGCACTTCTCGGCGGCGAGTGTTCTTAGAAACATGCAATTTGGTCAGTTTGACGCGCAAAATAATTTAAATGCAATTCGACGTACCACACGTTTGGAAAGTTTTGAAATAACTGAGTTAGAAAAAACCATGGACTACAAAATTGGTTTCGGCCTATGACCCCACCTTAAAACTGTAGAAAAACTTAATGTTCATATTAAATGAAATCCAACAAGATTCAAATTTAGTTACTTAAAAACGACGTACTTCTCTTTTGTAGATTTCTCGATGAGTTAAGCCGAGAAGGTTTTCATATGCATTTTTCTGCCTAATGGCGATAAGTGCATTTCTTAAATTGAAGTTTATCCTTTGAATGTAGATTCTGAGTCATTTTGATAACTTAATTTTCGCTTTTGCTGACACTTTAGTTTTTGAGATTACTCACAATCCTTACATTTTACCCGATTGTCGAAACTATTTGATTTAATTAAGGGTGCGCCGCTTCTTTTCTGTATTTTGCCAAAGTGTATAAGTAATATCATAGCCAGCTCTTAATCCCCGATGGAAAACAAAAATGTTCAGCACGTGTTTCTAGAAGCCAATGATACATGGTTTGTATATGTTTAACATTAATAAGACCTGTATTATTATAGTTCAATTCGTCTTTCTGGAACCTGACAGAGAATAAAATTCGTTTATGAAACCTATGCCTTTTTTTGTCTGTACTGGATCAGAGATTTGCAATGGAAAGACGAAGGGGAGGGAATGGAATATCTGACATGTCTGAAATCCTGGAAATTGCTATAGGATTATTTTAGTGGCATCTTCCTGTCTACTTCCTGGAGTAGTAATAGTCTTTTTTTATTGAGTGACAGGGTAAATTAAACACAAATTTAGCACTGTAAATGGCATTCCACTTAGTCGACACATTTGTCGATTCATGTGGTAAATAGATTTACACTTTGTAGCAGAAGAAAACTTTAACATGGATAGTACATGGCATAAAGTTTAGCTCTCAGATAAAAAAAAAAATGAAACCTTAAGCCTAATGCTTGTGCAAATTATAGTGACTGTCTGTCAATACTTAAGGACGTTCGCGCTAATTGTTTATGCGCATCCTTACTGCGCACGTAATTCCTGTCGCAACGCTACGCCACGTCATGCATCGAGCGCGCGCGCTGAGGAAACTTTCCAACCACATATAGGGTGAGTAGCCGTTGCGATAACTTCGCTTGCAGTTTGCCAGCTTAAATGGTCGGTGACCCCTACTTTTTTCTTAACAGATCACTTTTGTTAACGATTATCTACGTTTTGTGAGAAAATGAAAAAAATCTATCGATTAAAAGGTTGATTTTTTTTGCCCCACGCACGTTCGAATTCCGCTTTTTGATCTTTTCGTTTTGCCGTACGACGGGTTCAAATGCCTCTTCCAGGGCTAAGTTTTGCATGAAAGATGGCAACACTTAAAATTATTTACGCAACAGACGCACTTCTTCAAAATATCACCAAGATCGTTTGCCTCCGTTTTCTCATCATCAATAATTTAAACTACAAACCTAGAAAGCCGTGCGAAATTACGTGCGCCAATTTTTCAAAATCAGGGTAGTTTTCTACAGACTTTATCTCTGAAACGAAGTCGGTGACCCCCACATTTTTTTGTATTTCTGACACAAGTAACTCATTATCCGTCCTCAGTAAAAATTTTAGAAAAATCTATCGACTAGAAAATTTTCGCGCGAACGTCCTTAAGAACATGTCTTGATAAGTGTCTTGATAAGAAAGGGAAAAAGGTAGTTTATGGATTGAGCCAAAATATACAAACGGAATAGGCACTTTGTACGATTCGGTAACATGGTACAAATTTATCCATGCTGGGACGCATTTTACGCAGTGGGACACCCAAAACAAAGCACCTCGCTCGCACCAGTCAAGCTCGACTTTCTTTTCTTTTGGATGCCCCACTGCGTAACGTGTGTCCCAGCATGGCTGATTTTGCACCGTGTGACCGAATCATGCAAAGGGCCTATTCGAATGAAAAATGTAGCACCTCCATCATAACGTTTTCGTAACCGCGAAATTTTCAAAGAAAAATGTAGCGCAACTCGTTGACTATTTAAGCAGTAAATGTGTTTCCGTCGAGCAACTATTTAAACAATAGAGTGTTTCTGTTGAAAAACTAATGGCTGATAGTTGCCCAGGTCTTGCCCGGTTGCTCCGCGGACATTTGATGTTCTTAAACAAATATTAGCCCGAGAAACGAGGCTTCGAGGGCTAGTATTTCCAAGGGGCAACTATCAGACCGATAGTCCCGAGACTTTATTGTTCACTACTGAATTTTCTTCCGCGCTTTAGGATGAAAGACTTGAAAGCCAAAATGTAACTAGCCTGCGTAGCTGGCGGGGGGATCTCAACTCGACTCATCGCCAATTCCCCGCGGCTTAGTGGCCAAGACAAAAGCTCGCGGCCGCTAAAAATGCACTCGCTCGCGAAATCCCGCCAGCTACGCAGGCTAAAATGTAACTAACGAAACAAATCCAGACAGTCAAGAAGCCCACTAAATACAGATCAACCAAATATTTATTCACGAGTGATTCTTTTGTCTTAAGGTCCGCTTGTTTACAAAACCAAATTCATGGACGAGAACGGGACGAAAACGGGTATTTTCCTTGGACGGACACTACGGGCTAATAGTGTCTCTCTGCGGGTGAACACTATCGCGTCACGTGATCAATTTAAGTCGATCGGAATCAGAGACAATTTAGTGGTGAACTATATTCTCTTTTAGACTTTCTCAAAGTCGTTGGCTTTAGCTTCCCGTTTCCGGTTTGGCAGCAACTCGCATAAAGACCGGCGCGTTACAACAAATGCCTTTATACAGGAGCCATAATGGAAGGAGACCGTAAGCGCGAGATCTGGCCTTGCCCCTATGATATGTATATGTAATCGCATGGGCCCGAGGGCAATTAAGGATTAATTTCACGCGCATTTTCAAAGTTTTCACAAAATTGCCCGAGTCGCGAAGCGACGAGGGCAATTTGGAAAACTTTGAAAATGCAAGTGAAATTAATCCTTAATTGCACGAGGGCACGTTGCGATTACGTGTTTATCACATAAAGGGCAAAATTGTGTACAAAAGAAAACTTAAACGAGGTCCGCCATGGCGTAAACCGGTTGGCAAGAATATTTGCTCGTAGCAAAAATGACCACATCAATAGTCAACTTATGTCGAGAAACAGTAAAAGTAAGCATAACACAGCATGTGCAATTCACTCATAATACTTCCTTCACAGATAAAACTGAATGCAGTTTAAATTTTATTTACCTTTGTTTACGAGGCGTCCGACCGCGCAGAAATGCTTCATCGATGAAAGTCATAAACAAAGTGTCCGAACGAGCTTTAATAACTTCTTGAACCTGACATTCTCCTTTCCATAGCGAAAACTGTAAGTACCAACTAAATTTATGCCCTTTCCAGGCTCTGTTTCTAATAAGGCGAAGAGAGCAAAACGAAGAAATGTTATCTTTCAGTGTCGATTCAGTGGTCTCAGCCGCCATGAATTTCTATTCTCCGTGCAGCGCCAATCGTCCAGAAGTTTTTTCGGGCTGTGA
Organism: Meandrina meandrites; assembly: GCA_963693305.1. Lineage (NCBI taxonomy): Eukaryota > Metazoa > Cnidaria > Anthozoa > Scleractinia > Meandrinidae > Meandrina > Meandrina meandrites. Next base: position 35,219,654 of record OY855908.1, read on the forward strand.
CAAACGAATTTGGATTGAAAAGTCCTCTCTCTATTCCACCAAGGCACCACTCATTTCTGCCTACCGATTTTCATTCACATTTGATGAAATAACCGCATTTATATCAAACTCGGATGCACTGCGTTTCTGAACTTTTTTCAAACTCGTTTCAAGCGGGAAACCAACTCAGTGCAGACGACGCGCGCTCAGCCAATCAGGATCAAGTAATCATGCCCTCTTGATTACCAAAAAGTGCCCTCGTGATTAAGAAAAAATGCCCTCTGTCTCAACCAATCAGCGTTCAGTAATTTTGCCCCGTATGTGATAAGGGTCAAAATTTCTATTTTTAGAACAAATCGTGTCATCCCGCGTGGCGCGCGCGCGTACTGCCACGAGGATTTCGCAAGGACGTCGCGCGGAGAAATATAAACAAAATGGCGTCCAAAATAAACTCTGCAAGTGAAGTAAACACTGGCTTTCTTTCATCAGTTTCTATTCCTAATTTACGTCAAGGTCTCCTTGAGCACTTCTTTGAATGTAGCCATGAAAGTGAGGATGATTCAAGTGATTCGGATGTCTGCAGTAGTATTTTTTTCGGACAAATCCAGTCGCGAAGACTCGTTAAACATGTCGTACGAGGAATCACACAGTGGTCAAGACAATATTTACTAAATGTTTCACAGCGCAGCGATATGGGCAACCAAAGAATACAGAATGACAGCAAAAAAGGAGAAAACATATTTTTGCCGAAATACGATTGTATACGCCATTTCGACCTTTCCTTGATGCTTTGTTGTACGTTACATGTGACTTTCATATCATATAAAATTACATATATATTGCAGAATGAAAATATTTTCATTTAAGTGACTTATCCGATTAATGCTGCTCCAAAATATTTCTTTTAGTATCCTGTATTATAATTCGCAGTGCAGCAAAGATCGGAAACTTCCAGCAAAAGTTGTAAACAAATCACAGGTAGACCAAGCATGATATTTGCATATATTAAAATGGCGGTCTTTATATAAGAATTTGTATGGGTTTTTAAACGGGGAACATTTGAACAATAAATAAAGGCGAAGATGCTAAATAAAGTCGATGAAACATAACATGGTGTTGTTTGCTAACGTTACAGCGTGTTTGCAAGCAATTTGGAGCTATTTTACGTCTATTTACTATTAGCTACCATTACCGTGTATAATAATATGACAAGGTAGGACACTTCAGTCGCTTCTAGCGTTCGACACGTGTTGAAATAAGCTCGAACTTCACCCACAAAAATAGTTTTGGCTGTCATTCGGATCCACATGTGAATGAAACAATGACACGCGAATGTTTTTCTGAAAACGTCTGGCTCATACCTCGCATATCCCGGTGACTAGTCGCAGCAGAAAAAGCGCTAATATCTCGTGATCGTTTGCCTTGTTTGCTCTTTATTTTAAAGCTTTATAAAATTTGAACATTTGTTTTTTCGATTGCTAAAAATCAGAAAAATCGGGTGAGGTTTACATGCCCAAAGCTTGATTTAGAAAAGAGCACCTCCGTTCCGCAGAAATAGCCGCGGGCCATCTTAACCAAAGTACAATCCAAATGTAAACGAGTCATGGTGAATTATCTTACTGAGAAAACTTCTCTAGATTAGTCCTGTGCTTACTGAAAACATATCCAGGAGATGAATTTAGCACGATACGGAAGCTGCACAGCCTAATGTATAAATAGCGTCCGAACAAAATTTATGGTTCACAGAACCACTGATTTATTTTTCGTTCTCAAGTTTAAACACAGAGTCTTAGGCGGCAGATCTACTCGCGAATCACATGATACTAGTCACGCAACTCCGGCAACATCGACGCGAGAACCCACGCATCCGCGCGTGTCTGCCTGTTCTAAAAATATAAAAATTGTCTCGTATCATCGGGGGCGTGGATGTCGCGCTTACGGTCTCCTCCCATTATGTCTCCTGCTTTATATCAATATGAATAACAGGACTGTATGAGTACTTAAACTATTACTTTTCATCACTATATCAACTGAAAGACTAATCTACCAAAATAGGAACAGTCATTAGTTTCTTTCGCACTGAGACACGTTTGCGTTACATTTAAGTAAATATTAGTTTTGCTGCGTAAATCAACGAAAATGTGACCTTCACGCGAAAACGTACACTAACGGTTTTCCGTTTCCGAACGGTTTTCCGTTTCCAGACCGTTCAGAAGCCGTTCGAAATAAATTTGCATCCGTTCGAACGGCTTGGCTATACCGTTCCAATAAATTTGCATCCGTTCGGACGACTTGGTCAGCCGTTCGCTAAAATCGTCAATCTGTTCGAACGGTTTGGGAAACCGTTCGCTAAATTTCTCAGTCCGTTCGAACGGTTTGGTCAACCGTTCGCTAAATTTCTCAGGCCGTTCGAACGGTTTAATCAACCGTTCGCAAAATTTCTCAATCCCTTCGAACGGTTTGGTCAACCGTTCGATTAAAAAGTCAATTGCCGTTAGAACGGCTTGGTGCAGTTTGGTGATTAGACCGGTGAAATGATCTTTATTAAAAAAGAAGTCTTGCACCGCTTTGAAAACAAAATTCTTATTTTAGGAAGACGAAGTTTTGGGTTTAGGCACGCCTCGGCTTTTTGTTTTGAAACCGCCGCAAAGGTACAGCGGAGAATTTTACTTCTGTTTGGCACAGTTTGGTGATTCGACCGGTAAAATAGTTCTCACAGTTAAAGAAGAGTATTTTACTGAAGTTATTTTCTTGCGTCGCTTACAAAAAAGTCTTATCTTAGAAGACAACTGAAATAGTATTTTGATGTTTATTCTCGCATTCCGAGAACATGGCCGCCATGTTCGACCACATGCAACAAGACTCGGTCCAGGCCTCTAGGCGGCTGGTACAACACATGCGGATACTATGACATCCCCCTCTTTGAAAAACTAATGAAAGCTCGGGTTACAAAGCACGTGGCAAGAAAAAAAACGATATGAAATAACACAGCTGCATACTTAAAAAACTGAACAGTTCTCAATCGAATGTATAACAAATGTCCTTCCAACATGGTATAATAATGTCAGTTTAAACAACAACAACAGATCCAGAGCATATATGTGCTCATAAACCTACATAGCCTATTAATAGCTAGCAAAATCATCACTAAATGTCACTTTAGCGAAACAGAACATAATGTTTTTAGTCTTCAAATCAGGCTGGGACTCGTGTCTGCCGCCCAGATCTCGTTACTTGGCTTTTTGGCTGAAATGAAATGTTTCCACCTCGAACGACGACGACTTCATCTTCTGGTCTTAGTTCAGTTGGACTCTCTAAAGTCTTTCCTGGTGGAGTAGTGATAGTTGGGCTGGGGTCCTCCATTAGAGGTGTAGGTGCCACAGGGTTGCTATCCACTCTAGTCAGTGTTGTAACCGGTTGCTTGATGAACGACTCTTGACCGAATGTTATCTCAGAGGTAAACTGGGGAAGAGTAGGCACCGAATTCTCTTCCATTCTAAGTGTGGGTTTAGCTACAGGAACAGGTTCTGGGTTCTTGGGGCGCAGGTGTTCTCTTGTTCTCTGGTACAGCTTGCCATTCATTTCAACAATATATGTTCTTGGCTCTCTGTCGGGATTTAGGCGGTTGAAAACTCTTCCTTGTTCCCAGATGTGTTTTCTTGAGTTCCATACGTACACTGGCTCAGAGTTACCAATAACACGCTTGTCACGACTGGTTCTCTTATTGTAGAATTCTGCCTGCTTTGTTTGCTTCTGGAGGTTGGCTTCTTGGTGAGTGCCATTATCGGGGTGCTTTGATTGGAGTGCAAGATTACTACTCGGTAGTGGTGATCTGGGCTTCCGCCCATACAAGAGCTCATAAGGTGATGGAAGGTGGTCGTCAAGAGGAGTTATCCTGTACATCCACAGGGCTGTTTCAGGGCACTGGTTATTTGCAACTGCCTTCTTCCAGAGGGATTTCGTAGTACCAACGCACCGTTCTGCTACACCGTTTGCTTGGTGGTGGTATGGCGAACTGAACGTTAAGGTGATACCGCTCTCTACACACTTCTTCTTGAACATGTCGCTGACAAACTGGCTCCCAAAATCAGCGGTCAGCATGGAAGGTAGGCCATACTCGGCAAATACACTGGTAAAGTGGCTTGAAATGGTGGATGCTGAGATATCCTTCAGGGTTCTGATGACAGGGAACCTTGAATAATAGTCAACGATTATCAGGTATTTTGCTCCATTAAACTGAAAGATATCTGATCCAAGCTTCTCCCACGGTCTTGTCGGGAGATCAGGTTGCATTGCTGGTAGCTTCTGTTGCGCTGGTGTTTGTTGCATAGTTCACAGTCTTTCACCATTTGACGAATGTCACCCGAGATGCCAGGCCAGAAGACAGATTGCCTGGCCAAAAGCAAGCATTTGGTTTCGCCTTGATGACCGGTGTGTGTTGCCTCCAATACCTGGGCTCGAATGGACTCTGGCACAACTACTCTGTCTCCTTTCAGTATCAGACCATCCTCCAAAACAAGGTCACACCTAATGTTCCAGTAGTCCCATAGTTCCTTTGGGCACTGTTTCCTGTACGCTGGCCATCCATTGTAGATGGTGTTCTTCAATAACTGCATTGTCAGGTCTTTTGCTGTAGCAGACCTCACTGAGTTAATGTCAATAGGGCATGAGGTGTCTGTCATGAAGTGTATGCTGTAGTCAGGAGCGCAGTTCTGGTGTTGTGCATACGCGTGATAACGCATCAGCAACAGGGATCGTTTCTCCTCGCCTGTATTTGACCTCAATGTCAAACTTCATGCATCGGAGCAACAGTCTTTGCAACCTAGCTGGTACTTCTGCAATGTTCTTCTTAAAGATTTGTTCTAGTGGTGAGTGATCAGTTTCAACCAGTGTATGCCTCCCAAGTAGATAGTATTCAAATTTCTCCAGACCGAACTTCACAGCTAAGCATTCTCTCTCAAAGTTTATATTACCTGGATTCTGTGTCAGTAAGTGATCTTGATGCCATGGCTACAATCCTTTCTTTGCCGTTGGGATCAATTTGTCTTATCCAGGCTCCTAGTCCCTTCTGGCTGGCATCGCACTGTAGGATGGTGGTTGTTGCCGGATCAGGGTCATAGTAAGATAGAACTGGCGCTGAGAAAAGTTCTTCTTTTATTCTACCCAGTGCGGTTTGGTGGCGCTGCTCCCAGCTGAAGTGAACATTTTTTTTTGTTAACTCGCGGAGGGGTTCTGTAAGCTCTGCAACCTTGGTTGAGAAACGGTTGAGGTAGGTGACCAATCCTAGTTGAGACAGAAGCTCCTTTGTGTTGGATGGTGTGGAAATGTTCTTGAGAGCTTCTAGCTTGTCAGCTGCAGGAAGAATACCATCTTGTGTCAGTGTGTGGCCAAAGAAATTGACACCTTGTTGTTTGAACTGTAGTTTCTCACAGTTCAGACTCACATTGTTTGCTCTAGTGGCCTCCAGCATGCTGACAAATGCTTGGTCGTGTTCTTCTTCTGTGGAGCCAAAGACTATGATGTCGTCGGCTATCCCAGTAACATTGGGAATGTTCTTATAGATGTCATCTAGCTTTCGCTGGAAAATGTCCTGAGAAACAACTATACCAAATGGTAAGCGCTTGAACCTGTAACGACCAAAAGGCGTGTTGAAAATGCATAAGAGACTAGATTCGTAGTCAAGTTCGACATGCCAGTATCCTTTCGTTGTGTCGACTACTGAGAAGTAGTTCTTGCCATGGAGTAAAGGGAGAATCTCGTCAATAGTTCTGCTTTAGTAATGTTCGCGGCGAATGTTCTTGTTCAGGTCCTTGGGATCTAAGCAAAGTCTGACCTTTTTCTTTCCATCAGGCGTCTCCTTAACATTGCAGACAATTGAATTGACCCAGTCAGTGGGCTCTGTTACTTCAGTAATGACATCCTCAACGATCATTTTATCCAGCTCGGCCTTGTACAGTGGTAAGATGTGAACAGGTACTGTACGTGGGGGGTGTACTACTGGTGTTGGGTTGTCGATGAGTTTGATGTGGTATTGATCCCCGGGAAACCGGCCAATTTTGTCAAAACAGTCCTGATAGTCGTTTATCACAGTAGCTTTGGAGAGACCCACATGTTGAACAGCTTGCTGTGTTGCAGGTGACGCTGAAGCACAGGAGACTTCTTCGATGTGGATAGTAATGATGCCAAGTTCTTGAGCTTGTTGGCAGCCGATCATTGAGGGGTGGCCTGGGGCCTCAACAGTGGTAAACTTTGTGGATATCGAGGTGCTCTTGAAAGTTAGTTGAAGGTCAGTAGTACCCAGGTTTTGTATGGGATTTCCTCCATAACCTTTCAGTATACTTTTGCATGGTTTGATTTCCTCTGGGAAACCTAGCATCTGCAAATCATGTGTAGTAAGGATACAAGTGTCTGCTCCTTCGTCTACCTTCATTTGGATATTACGCTTGTCGTTGATCTTGACAGTAGCGAAGATCTTGTTAGGGTAACTGTTCATGCTATCAACAGAATTGTCAGAGGTAATGGTATCTAAAAACACTGTTATTGGCTCGGAGTCGCTTCCCTCATCTTCATCACAGCTGTTTATGCTTGAAGAATCGCTGTGTTGTTCATTGTCATCCTGCAAGTGGATCTCTTGGCCCTGGTATTCTGGGTTTTGGATGATTTCATGAACTTGTTTGAGACGTTTCTTCATGCATACCTTCTGGAAGTGCCCTGTTTTCATGCAGTACATGCACTTAGCATGTGTAGCTGGGCAGGTAGCGTCACTGTCATGTTTGTTTCCACACCTGAAACAACCACTGAATTTAAATGTGAACTTTGGTTTGCTGGCAGATGAGCTGTAGTGCTTAAAGTCATTGCTCGGAGGACGTTTCCTTGAACTGCTTGCTTGCTTTGACCTTTCAAATGAAGCTGTCTTCGTTTTGCTTCTTACAGAAAATAATTCGGTGTCCTGATCCCCTTGTTTAATTACTTGCATCTGTGCCCTAGTGCTTTCTTCTGTTTTGGCTAAGTCATAGACTTGTTGAAAGGTAAGAGAATTTCCTTTGGAGATGGCATCTTTTCTGACCTTATCTGATTTCAGGCCAAAAATCAATGTGTCACGGAGGGTTTCATCCTTGAATGCAGGGTCATATCCACTGTCGTCGATTAGTGTCCGGGCTTTGGTTAAAAAATTTTCCAAGGGCATGTCGTCTTGTTTGAGACATCTAAGCTGGTACCTGGATAGTATTTGGTTGCTCTGAGGTTTTGTGTATGCCTCAAACTTCTCGAATATTGGCTTAAGCTTGAATTGGTCCGCTTCGTCTTCCCACCTTGCTTTATTGTAGATCTCCAATCCTTTGTCGCCGGCCCACAGTAACAGTAGCCGTGCTTTTTGACCTTCCGGCTTGTTCGAGAGAGGCCCATCGAAAATGAGACTGCATTTCTGCTTGAAAAGCTTATATCGTTTGTGGATGTTTCCAGGTGTCGACCAATCCATCGAAGGAACCGTAAATTTTAATTATCCATGGTTGTTGTTTAGGATGAGGTACACCGAAGGTGTTTGATTGTGAAGTAGCTTAAAATTTGAAACTTGAAATGGCGGTAAACGAGTCGAGCAGCTCGAATTTTTGAAACTTGAAATCTCTGATGAAGACGCGTGAAGAGTCCGGTTGTTTTACTTGGAGAGTTCCATGTGCATTTCTAGCTTGATTTTCGAAAATATCCCACTTCTGACACCATGAAATAGTATGTATTTCGATGTTTATTCTCGCATTCCGAGAACATGGCCGCCATGTTCGACCACATGCAACAAGACTCGGTCCAGGCCTATAGGCGGCTGGTACAACACATGCGGATACTATGACAACAACAAACTCTTTTGTCCACGTGATCAAATCAGATTGAATGGTGTTGCGTTACAGAGCTGTCAAAACTTATGCAAATTTGGCAAGATCTTCGCGACGTGTTCTTGAAAAACTGAATACTTTGATTGTGTGGCTGCTTAAAACAAACTGCTTGAAATAAAACTACATGTGGAGCAACTACAGAATACATAGCCACTTCGGTTCGACAAAACGTTCGAAGGGTTTATGAATTTTATCAAACGGTTCGTCATACCGCTGATACCGTTCGAACGACAGGTGTAAATAACAAGTGACTGAGCAGCCTTCGAACGGCTTGGTCAATATTCCAAATTAAACAGATAGCCATGAACAACTGAAAGCTCCCTTGAAAAAATGATTTCAATCGGAAACTGCATAAACCGTTCGAACGTTTTGACAAACCGTTCGGTAATTTTCATAAACCGTTCGAACGTTTTCACAAACCGTTCGGAAAATTTCATAAACCGTTCGAACGTTTTGGCAAACCGTTCCGTAAATTTCATAAACCATTCGAACGTTTTGGTAAACCGTTCAGAAAATTTCATAAACCGTTGGAACGTTTTGGCAAACCGTTCGAGAAATTTCATGAACCGTTCGAACGGTTAGCTTGCCCGTTCGGAATACTTAATAACCCGTTTAGGCGTTCGATGAAACCGTTTCGAACCCTTTCGTTGAGTTGATCACTTCCTTAATGTTTAGAGTCGTGTATGTTAAATGACCTTTAATATTGTGACTGTTCGCTAGAGAGGAGACATTAAAACGCACGTGGAATCAACAGAACGGCACAAAACGCTCGATTTGATTTATTTATTAGCTTCTAGTTTGACCAATATATGTTCTGATTTCTAAATAATCAGCACACTTTTACATTGGCTGCATCAACAGTGAGTCATCAGTAAACGCGAAAAATTGAAATTTTGGTTTAATTAAATCTCTGGATATCGTTTTCCTGAATGTTTCTTCTTTGCGCTGATTAATCGCCGGATAACGACTTGTTATGGGCAAAGATCTAGAAATTGAATAACGAACGTTTCTGTCATATAGTTAATAACGTGTGACAGCTTTTTTCGCTTTCGCTTTTGCAGACGACCTCTGGGACCAGGGTAAGTACACTTGGGTCTACGTACCATCAATCGTTACTACTGTATAACTTGGCCGGTATTTGTCACTCGACTTAACCAAAATTGCATTAAAACTGCGAAATTTGTATAGGTACCATTAATGAGAGCAATTCGAATAATACTGAAGCTGCTAAAACACAAACTTGACTGAGAGTATGTTCGGAAAAAGGATGCTCCTTGAATTACAACTTAAACCCGTTATCTCGAACGCTCAAGGCAAACCAATAGGGTGGACGAATAGTAGTTTGAGAAAAATAGCTTATAGCAAATGACTGAAAAAGAAAATCCAAGGGAAGTGGATTTGAGTTGGAGATAGCGAGGTTCAATTTTAAATAAAGTTTTAAAGTAATATTTGTCAAGATGTATGACGTTCTCTTGTAACAGACTGCATTTATTAATTGTTTAGTTCCTGACTTATTTGAATAAGCCGGCTCGAGAAAAAACCCGTTTCTGTGAATTCATTAACCCGATTACAAGTACACCTACTGCTTCCCTCGACGGACAGAATTGAAGTCATTTTCACAACTGTTCTTTTTTGGCAATCGCCGGTTACGTTCCTGATTTGAAATTTCTGACTGACATTTTTAAAAAGATTTATCCTGTTCTTTGTGGTATGGCTTTTTCCCACTGGCTGGCTGTATTCCTCATGGCATTCACATACTTGGTGTTACGGGGTAATTGCCAAGGTGAGTTGGTGTTAACCCTTATCCAGTTATACTGGGAAAAATGACTTTAGTTCCTGCAGGATATAAAGGATTGATTGATTGTCTGGCTCGAACGAGAAGTGTAACCACGGTATAGCTGATAAATCTGCCATTAAAGACATGCGATAATTAAGTTAAGCATGCGAATGAAAAACATCATTCAGTGTTTTAACCTGAACACCATGGAGTTTAACACATATTACACCTTGAGCAGTTCAAGAGAATTAATGCCCCTTCGCGCTGCTTGTGAAATCAATAATTCGTCAAAAATTACAGATACCTCGAAAGTTAGGCAACAATTAAATTCGATAGATTAAATTCAGATAGATAAATTCGATTAGATTAGAAGAAAGGAGCAAAGAGGTATAAGAGAGTCAATTTTCGATTTCTTGTCATTAAATACATTCGGTCAGTTGTAAACAGTATCTATGTAGAAACAAATTGCACTGAAAAAGCTGTAATAGCTCCTTCTAAATGCGTATGAAGGGGCCATAGACTGGTCTAAGTCAAACTTTATGAGAGATCGTCGTCGGAGATTTTATCTCTTGTCTTCGAGCGACGATACTGTGGAAAAAATTAGCCAAATATTCGAAAATATAGAGAGTAATTTAAGCCAAATTAATGTGTACATTATCATTATTGCCAGTCTGTCATAAAAAAATTACCGTAAAATTTGAACACTGTATAACCTCTGTGCATGGGTGCTCTAATAACTTTAAATACAAAACAGTTTATTTTCTGACAAAAATCGAGTTGTCGACAAAATTAATTCGATTATAGAAGAAGCTATTTAGAAGCACGAATATTCAAATCCGAAATGTCACCAAGTCATTTTAAAAATACCGGCAGTTTTTATACAAAGTGCATTTCTCTAGAATATAAGTTCTAAGATAGTATTAAAACAGATAAACAGCCGTAAACATGTTTTATTCTGTCGTAAAGGGCTATAAAGGGACACAAGAGGTTCACTTTAGAGAAAAAAAATTTAATCATATCTTGTGATCAGGCAATTTTCCGCGCTTCGTATTTACTTTTTGTGTCGCTCGAAAACTTCCTCTACGCGATGCCTTCCGCCCTGCCTTTCGCTCACTTATCGGAATGGATTGACATTGATTGGCATTACTCCTAAATAGCCACTCAAAATGACTTTCGTTACGCGACACGGCTCGCGACACGTGTAGTACAAAGCATGCTTCGTCGTTAATTGTTTAAAAAAAATACTTGCTTTTTTGCAAGGTGAAAGTTTTGAACATATGATATTTTGGCATGAACGAGGAATCGACGAAAACAATTGCAATCCCGTTTAACCCCATAATATGTTCCATAGCCAGCATTCAGTTATCTACATAAAATTCTCGAAAGTTTTGAGCAACGATAAAACAGAATAGTTTGACCTAAGTGAAATTATTCAAACAAACAAAAGCACTTCAAAACAAGATTTGTCGTAAAAGCGAGCAACACTTTGCATATTAAAACTGTCAAAAACAAAGTTTCACACACACGGTAAACTGCTGTAAACTGACTTACATCCATCACAGTCTCCTTTTCTTTATGCATTTATATCGCTTAGAAGCGAATTTTGTGTAAACTAACCTGGATTAAGCGACTCATAAGAAAAGTTTTGAATTTAACGCGTATACACTTTACAAAACTTTAAATGGTATCATCCCGTGAATTAAGGCCATTAAAAACTAAATGGGGAGCTCCGGCTTGAGCTTTGCCCAAATCAACATGTATATGTTGGCGAGATTCCTAAGTATATGAGATGTTGCGTAAAAAGACCTAAAGTCGTTGCATTATCCGAGACGAATAAATCCAAAGACCTAGAAAACTTCATACATGCTGCTGCGATGTAGGCAGCTTTTTCATTTTCAAAAACAACAAAATCGGATAGCACCGACCTGCGATAAAGAAGCTGCAAACTGCAATGATACTGCATCCTCAGTTGAAGAAACTACCTCGCAAAAGATAAATGGCTCTTTCAACGTGGCGAATTTCGTCCGGCGCGATCTCTTGTTTAAATAGCCGAATTGCCAGTGATTGGTAAATTTTGTAGAACTGAATTGTATCAGGCCCTGTTTCTTCGTGCTACTCCTTAAGAGAATATAACGGCACGAAAATCTTACTAGTTCTGCTCTCCTCAAAAGGTCGCCTAAACTTGTTCATGTTAATAAAGGAGCGCACCTCTCTGGCGAAAAGACGATAACGTTCCTTTGCGTTCTCATTCAATATTTTAGGAGTGTGTCCAAATAACTGGATTCACATGCAAGGCTCCTGCTACAAGCTCTTTTCCAAGGCCTTGAATTGGAATGCAGCAAAATCAGCCTGTGAAGGACTCGGATCCAAGCTTGTAGTGATAAATTCGCAAGCCGAACAACAAGCACTTACCTCAAAAATAACGGCCAGTCAGTGGACATGGATTGGGTTGTACAGGAATCCTAAAGACAAGTCTCGCTGGCTGTGGGTCGACGGATCACCAGTAACTTACACTCACTGGTATAAAGGGGAACCAAACAGTCTTCTCGAGGAGTGTGCTCATATGTATCCTAAGGTGCAGGGAGGGAAATGGAACGACCGGGGATGTTCAGTTACGTTTCCATACGTTTGTGAAACCAAAGGTATGTTTTGTTTGACATTAAATAAAAATAGGTTGCGTGCTTTTCCCACTTAGTTATAGTGATTGAAAAGTAACGAAGTGGTCCTTTACTCCGACAGTGGAACAAAAAATTTTGTTGGGAACTTAAACCGTGAGTTACCTGAGTGTATCGATGATTGGATTTGAGATAAGACTGGCAATGTGTAAAACCAAGAAGCAATTCAGTAGGAGTACCGCGCCTCATATGCAAGAAAGTGGTGGATGCTAGCTGTTCTACAAAATCAAGTTCTTACTAGTAATAAAATGTCGCTAACTGCTTTCCTTTGCTGAAGTGGAATGACTTCATCTTGTGAACAGTCTTCCGCTTACTGAAGTGAGCTCAGACGTGGATGATCTCGATGCCCTGACTCCGAATCACTTCTTCATTGGAAGAGGATCTCTCAACCTAGCACCCGGTATCATTGATGACAACTGATGAGAAATAAAGTCACAAACGCTGGCAACATCAAGCACAAGTGGTTTCGATAGTACGTACCTGGTCTTATTAACCAAAGAAATGGTTAACTTACTACTGAAGTCAAGGCTGGATATTTGGTATTAGCGGTGGATAACGCAGTTTCCAGCCCTATTTTCAGGATCGTGAAAATTTTCCCCGGACATGTCGAATGTATGACGTCTACAATCAGCCGAAGTGAAGACCAAGTTTGGTGTGATAAAACGTCTTGTAACGAAACTGGCCCTATTGAGAGAGTGTTCGCTCAGTTAGATTGGTAGAACATGGGGAGAAGATTTTGCCGTCTGCAGAAAAAGTTATTGTTGTTTTATTTAACTTGATTTAACTTGAAATTTCGTACTGAAGAGGACGTGAATTATTGTGTAGAAAAATTTGGACCTCGGATAGACGCACGCGTTTGGCTTGTAAACTTTTAATAAAGAATGGTAAAAAAATACAAGGTAAAAAAAATACAAATGTTGTCGTCCTGCGACTGAGTAATCTGTGCAATAGTAAACTAAGTAGCGCCACTGACTTGTCAGACCTCTGGGAAATATTATCAATTAAAAGTGCAACTAGTGTATGAATATCATTATAATGCCAGGAAAAAGTAACTGATTCGTCGAAGTATTTAGCCTTTCGTTAAATCAACGTAAAAACCCATCATCATCACTCCTTTCAGCGCCAGACGACGCATAAGGCTTCCACAGTATTCCACCAGTTGGACTGATCCTTTATTATCTTTCGGGCCTCATCCCATGACAAGTGAACTGGCGCGAGGGGGACTTTCTCCAAGTACTTCTGGGTTTCACATTCCTGCATTCGAATCTAGTTATGGATTTTGGTTCCAGAAGAGGGGATCTCTGCTTGCAAGCTTCCTTGCGGTTTTGCCTTCCAAGCGTCATATTTCCCACCATAGAGGATTCTCCCTCTGACCACCCACATCCTTAATACATGCATGTAAACCAGTCCTACTGATAGAACAACCATGTTTAAATAGAGTTTCATCTATCTATCCTACCTCTGTAAGTTTACTGTGTTGGTCTCCGTGGTAATAAAATTGAACAACTGAGAAGGTGACTGGCCCAGGGGCGTAACCAGGGGAGGGGGTGAGATGATTTTTAAGCAAACAACATACAAACCTTATAATTACTCAGGTGGCGAAAAAGCGCGAATCCGAAGAATCGGCATGCCATAAATCTTTTCTAGGGCTAGATAGTTACACACTCCACATTCAGGACCGAACGTCTGCAGTGGACCATGTAAGTACCCTAGGTGTGGTAGAATATGCTTGGAAAATCCTGGCTACGCCCCTGCTGGCCCACTGCATTCCTGCCATTTCCCTATTTGCCAACGTGTAGTTCTATTGCATGTCAGTGGGTGGCTATAGGCTGATAAAGCAAGTAACATTTCCCTGCGCTCATCAAATATATGTTTTTGTAGAGTGTCCAAACGGCTGGATTAATATGCAAGGCTCCTGCTACAAGCTCTCTTCCAAGGCCTTGAATTGGAATGCTGCAAAATTCGCCTGTGAAGCACTCGGATCCAACCTTGTCGTGATAAATTCGCAAGCTGAACTTCAAGCACTTACCTCAAAAATACCGGCCAGTCAGACAACATGGATTGGTTTGTACAGGAATCCTAAAGACAAGTCTCGCTGGCTGTGGATCGACGGATCACCAGTAACTTACACTCACTGGGCTAAAGGGGAACCTAACAGCCTTAGCGAGGGGTGTGGTGAAATGCGTCCTGCGAGGCACAGGTGGGAATGGAACGACCTGGGTTGTTCAACTAAGTTTCCGTACGTTTGTGAAACCAGAGGTATGTTGTGATTATTAAACACCAAATGACAAAAATATTCCCGCTCGTTAACGTTAATTTGCTTTTTTAATTGTGAAGCATATTTTTTTAAAATTTTCAGCCAAGATGTGCCAGAAGCTTTCTCTGAAGAGGGGTGTGAGTGTTTCTCCTTCCAGCTGTGTGTCATCCAATCAAATACATGGATCTACTTGTTCTTTTTTTTGCTCCCGTGGATACCAACTTACCGGTCCTTCTTCTTCTCAGTGCGGACGAGGTGGAACCTGGAGCGGACAAGTGAACACAGTCGCCTGTAAAGGTGTGATTGCTTAGCTGAATATTTAATAAACATCTTTACGATGTTTGCCATTTATCATTGGCGTTAGGAAAAATTCTAGATATCGATGTTTAAATGGTGGCAGTGGTGGTGCCACAAAAAAAACTAGGATGCTAATCACGGCAATAAACTTCCTTCTAACGCTACTAATCACTACATTATTTTTCTATTATATTCCCAGTTGTAAAGTGTCCAGTTCTTACAGTCGGCCGCCTTATCAAAACGTCTCCTAACAGTTGCGTGACGTCACAGATGAAATACAACACGACATGCTCGTTCTCATGCCCACAGGGATACCAGCTACAAGGTCCCTCCTATAAGCAGTGTGAAGCAAATGGTAATTGGACGGACAGTACTAAGTCAATCTCATGCACTGGTGAGTTTTTCTGATTATATATCGTGATTATTTTCTACTCGATTTGAAATGTATGTGCCAGCCTGAAGCATACCGGTTTGTCATACTTATTTAACACCAAATCGTAACCTTTAATACAATCTTTCACCAATCCTGTGTGCAAAGCAAAACCACTGCTTTCTTTTAATTCAATTTTAGCGGTAAAGTGTCCAGTTCTTACAGTTGGTCGCCTTGTCAAAACGTCTTTTAGCAGTTGTGTGACGTCAAACATGAAATACAACACGACATGCTCGTTCTCATGCCCACAGGGATACCAGCTTCAAGGTCCCTCTTATAAGCAGTGTGGAGCAAATGGTCAGTGGACGGACAGTGCTAAATCAGTCTCATGCACCGGTGAGTTTTCTATTACGAGTGTTATCGTGAAAAGCAACGCGTTATGACCCTGGTTCTATGGTTTAGAATAACACAGGTGGTAATTTCCTTTCAGATATTGACGAGTGTGCTGTTTTAAAAGGAGGCTGCAGTCACAAGTGTGTTAATACTGCAGGAGGCTACAAATGTGAATGTCCAGACCCGGAACTGAGCCTAGCATTGGATAACAGGACATGTCACGGTAAATGTCGATTGAAACCATAGTAATACCATAGTGTGCAGCATTTCCGTATTTTGAAGTCCCCCAGTAAAGGCACTATAGAACATTGATCTACAATTGTATTTGCAACTCTATGTGTTTGTTTCTTTTCTAACAAGACAGTGCATAAATTACTCGTGTATCATTTCAGCTCCAGGTGTCGATGTTCAGTGCAACAGAAACAATATGACAATCATCATTCCCAAGTCCCTCCTCCGTGGTATTGACCGTGAGCATCTTCGGCTCCTGGACACCACATGCAAAGCTGAAGAAACAAGCGCTCACTTCTTTCTAACAACTCCACTGACCGGCTGTAACACAACACGCAGGCACACACCTACAGCTATCGTTTACTCCAACACAGTCTTGGAAATCCCTGTGGCCGCTGAGGATGTTGTGACTCGCGTGCGTGAAATAGAAATACAGTTCAGCTGTTTCTATTCCAAGTATGGCGTGGTATCATCGGTTGGTTGGAAGCCCAGTAACAGAAAACTTGTGTTTAGTGATGAAGGCAAAGGAAACTTTACACTCTCTCTGAATATGTTTCCTGACAAAAGATTCGTGAGTCCTTACACAAAGGATGATTTCCCTGTTGCTGTGGTGCTGCGCAAACTTCTGTTCTTTGAGGTATCAGTGACCTCAGGTGATAAGCAGCTGTCAATCATAGCAGATCGATGCTATGCCACACCCACTCAGGATCGGAAGAATTCCTTGAAGTACGAGTTTATTACAAAAGGGTGCGTGAAGAATTATATTTCTTTTATTGTCAGTGAAATCAAAACAAGTTCCTGGTAGAAGACTTCTAATAAAGTGAATTCTAAATTTGCATTGCCTAGTCCGAAGCATTCTTCGCTTAGCAAAAGCGTTCAGTTGACAAAGGCAGAAATCAATTAAAACACGGATATGTGAATTTCAACCTCTGTTTAATTTAATTTATCTTACATTAAAACTTTTGCTTAAATCTGTCAGATGCCCGAATGACGCAACTGTGAAGTACCATTCTGTGCCTTCAGTCAGGGCACAGCAGTTTAGCCTGGAAGCCTTCAAGTTCATTGCTGACCATCCATTTGTGTTCGTTCACTGTCACGTGATTGTATGCAACGCAACCGACCCAGACTCGCAGTGTGCAAGAAAATGTCCATCAAGTGGTCGAGGAGGACGTGCAGTCAGTGATCAAGTAACTGACGTGTACTCTTTGGCCCAGGGTCCTCTACACCTGGCACGCGAGACACGAGAGGAAAAGCGTGGGAATGACCTAGATATTTATATCTTTGGCTGCATGTTATGCGTTCTCATTGTAGTCCTTTAAATACTTGTATTTCAATGGCAAAGGGTTTTTGTGATCAAATTTAGATTTGAAAAGTGGGGTTGTTACGTTTTTCTCACTTGTGATCTCGATGTTTCTAGGTTCCAGTCCTACCTTGCTGATGGCTCTGTTCGTATTGTGCGTTGCCTGCTTGGTGGGAACAGCGGTGACGGTCTTTAAGAAGTTACGTGACAAGCCGCCTGCTGGGTATGCCGTGCTTGCCAGCGGTAATCAGAAGTGAGAACAAGCCTAAAAACAAGAATAAACCGGACTGGACAAACTTTAAAGGAACTCGAGCTTGAGATATGCATTACTTGTCAACACTAATATTTGCTAGTTGCTATAAATAACACTTGTAACAATTCAAGGAGGGATTATTTCATCCACTAGACAACGTCTAACCACTTCTTAACATTAATCATCTCTGCAGCAATCCGTTGCAGTCTGTCACGCAATGCTACATGTAGTACCCTTTTTTTGCAGAGTTGAGCGTGACATCTTTGGAGAGCACCTGTAGTGAAATTCAGTATTGAGACTAAATGAACTCCAACCAGATGCAAATTTAGTTACTTGGAAACGACCTGGTTAGATAGTAAATTTCCAAAGAAATTCTAGCGCTACAAGGATTCTCTGTTGCTCTTTTTATAAATTAGTTTCTTGAACAGTTAAGCTAAAAATACTTTGGTATTTTTTCTGCTTAATGGCAATGATTGCATATCTTAAGCTCAACTTTATCCTTAATATGAAGATTCTGAGTGATCTTAATAACTAAACTTCCGTCGTTGGTAAGCACTTTAGTTTTTTGAGGCTACTCACAATCCTTACATTACACCGGACATGTCCAAAAAGATTGATTTTATTAAGGGTGCTCTACGTTAAGCCAGGTTAACATATCAGTGAGATCCGTGTAGCGAAGAGATATTTTGTTAAGCTTTGATAGTAGATAGTATCATGTCTTTTGAAAATGAGAAAAAGGAAATCCTAAGAATTGGGGAAGCTATAAATGGCAAAACATCCAAAATATCCTGTTACTTTTTAAATCCAAATGCTTTTTCCACAATTCAAAATCAGGCAGAAAAAAGTTTCATGCTCACGGCTAATGAAGATATTAATTAAAACTGTAATGGTCACGTATGGTGTTGGGAGCTTGGTGCTGTTTAAAAAAAAGATCAATAAAATATTCAATTGTATTTAATGCAATGAGAAATCGTTTCTGTGGTGATAACTCGCTCACTCGTGCTCTTTTGACCGAGGTATATTGCACCACTTTTGCCCGGTGCTACCGTCAACTGAGGGCCTGGAACAGACTACACCACGTAGGATTTCGAAGTTTGGGCTCAAAATCCTTTCATTTTAACCAACTCAACGTTTTTGCCTTAATCAATTTTAATCGATTGCTATGGATTATCGATTTATTGATTGATCATGCGAATCGACAATAGATCGAATCAGGGCGCTAAAAAAGTGCCCTGATCGAATTTATCCGCTCTCGGCGGTTCATTTTCGAAAGCGCCAACGTTATTTGAATTCCCTGAGACTAAATTTAGCGCTTTATCCGTTAACAATTCCTTTCCGTCCTAAAGACTCCGGTTAATAATCTTTTCTATGCTTTCTCCAAAATATTGCAGCTGTTCTAATTTATTAAATAGTCGTCCGATTAGCGTCAATAAACTTTGCCTATTGATCGATAAATGCATTCCACTAATTTCACCCAAACAATACTCCTACACAAAGCATTTTCACGACTCTTGACAGACAAAATATTTGCCTTCATGATCGAAATGTTTCAGTGGGCTCAATTTTTCAATCCCGGTTTCCGTGTTTAATGAAAAGTGAATAATACATCGAATTCAGCATTCCTCTAAAGAAGCCTTCACACAACTGATCGTTTTCAGAATATACATTAGTATTCCTACTTCTAATGCGCTCGGTGGATAGGCTTGGATAAATTCTGCCGGTTTAATTTTTTCGAGCATAATTCAGTACTTTTGGTAGCGGGCATTTGATAACATTGTCGAGTAGAGTTTGAGCAGAATTCGCGCAAAATTCGGGTAGAATATAGAATTCATTAAAAAGTCGGTAAGAAAAATTTTAGATGAAATTAAACAAAACATTCAAAAATCATCGAAAAGACCTTGTGATCCTGCTCTAAACGCCCCCACGCTCACGGAACACAATCTCAGTGGCATTACATGAAAGGGTCCACATTGCGGGCATATAGCAACCTCGTTCCCAGGTAGACCCTGGGAACGAGGTTGGACAAAGAGCACAGCCAGCGGCATTACAATTTGGTTATGAATATTTAATTAGTCAACAGCCGAGCAGATCAGAATTTGAGCAAAATCTCGGTGCTCAAGCAGAATTATGAGTTGAAAACGGAATTTTTACGAGCATTGCCGACAGGGCAAAGTACGCTAATCTAGGAGCAGATCTTATCCAAGGCTATTGGTGGATACGTATTCACAAAAGGTAAATATTTAGCGATATATTACTTTTGCAGAGCCTTGTAGCTCAGTTTCAAAATCGATATCAATCTGTCTATAAACAAGTGAGCTGCATTAAAATCAGCCTATCGAGCCAAATCACTTCAGTCTTCAGTTGTTGAAACGGAGTATGGAAATTAAATGCTCTCTTGCTACATCGTGAAGCCCAAGAAATTAAAATGTTACGAAACACGCAGTCGATCCAAAATGACGTAAAACCGTGAATCGTCTCTCAAGCCTACAGTTACATTTCTACTGCACTTTGATTCTTCGTAAAGTTGTGTGATGATTATTCACAGTATCTGTGAAGAGACCAAACAATGAAGGACAATTCATTACACAAAGGTAAAGTCTACCGACAATTGTAACACGAAAATTCTCGATACCGGAACAAGATGTAAAGGCAAATTTTACCTAAACATTTTGTTGAAATCTTTCCGATCTTTCTTTGGGAAGGCGATTAAAATTTGTTCGTCGAAGCCATAAAATCTTTCTTGATCGAGCAATCTTTTTTGTGGAACGATGGCTTGTAATGGCATTTTGCTGAAGATTGTCCTTTTGATCGTCATTTTCGTGTCAGTTGAAGGTAAGTTTTCATTCATTTTGATCAGTTGAACGGTACAATCGAAGATTTTGAATTGAAAATTTAACCCTTTTCAATTTTTAGATCAGAAAAGAGAATCACGGAAACGTTGGTTTTTAAAAGGCGGGTTTTATGAGGATTTTAGTTTATCTGTGATTCCAGTAGCTAGTGTCACCGTGTCAGTCGCCTGTGGTTCGTTTCTGTAGTTCATGCAGTGTTCCTCAGTGCATATATTTGGTTAAAGGTGGTTTCGCTGTTATTCCCCATGCCGAACTTTGCGTCATATCTTTTGCAGCTTTGACGCGATGGCTTTAAAACGTTGCGAAAGCTTTTACCTATCATTCAGCAATAATATGATCGAACTCGATTTAATTGCTGTTTAAGGCCGCGCTGGACCCTTGCTCATTAATAAATTCATTAGCAATTTATTTTGACGGGGTGTCCTGTTGTAAATGTTTAATTCTTCGAATTTTGAACACCGATTCCTTCAAAACTTATCAAGGATAATAGGGGTTGATGGAATTTTATCATGATTGTCGTTTTACTGAGAGATGACCGTTTACTTTGATGTTACAAGCTCTAAAGTGTCAATCTGCAGATAATGCGATTTTGTGTCCAAGTTTCCAGCTAGAATAGCGCACCAAATTTAACGACTATATAACCTAGTGATAAATCACAACCTCTTTTGTGTTCTGGTCAGAACGAAATTCTCGAATTCAATAATTACTAGGAGTTATTGGCTCCTAAGAGGGTAAAAATGTGAAATCTAAACTTTGAAAAGTGCTATCTTCTTTTTGAAAAGGGATCCGTTTTGACCAGAACACAATAGAGTACACCAAGTTTATGTTCCCTGCAAATCAAGTCATGAAATTCTGTATCGGTGGAGAAAACTTGGACACAAAATTGCAGGTTTTGCCGCTTCCGAAGACCTACCGAGTCAGTGTTTACAACAACGTGCGCTTTATTCGAAGCTTCGAATCTAATTATGCTGAATTAGGATAATTCCCTACGTTCCAGCGCACAGGACACAAAGCGGAGAACAATAACATGTAATTACTTATACAAAGAACTTTAAGAAATATATTCTCATGAATATTTCGATTGTTGTCGGCATCAGTCGTCGCAGTTCGTGCATACTCTTAAAATAAATGCATACATATTAATTATAGCAAGGGTCCAGCGCGACCTTAACTGGACCCACATTTTGGAATAAAATCGCATCCAGGAATTTTGCTGATATATTTGTGTTAAATTTCTGGAATCAGCTAGCTTGTATTGACTTAATACATATCATATAGCCAAGTTTCAGGAAAATCGTTGGAGCAGAAGAGCGGAAATATTAAGGTCATCTAAATTCAACTCCAACATTCTACTGAAATTTTCTATACGTGACGCTCTTTGACGAAGCAAGCCACGAACCCAAGTTTCTGTGAGTAGCCTCCGCAGTGCTTGATAAATCAGAGTGCCAAGCCGATTGTCAATCTTCAAAACTGTAAAAATGTATTCGCTAGTTCTGTAACCGTTATAAAATGGTCGAAACTCTTCTAAAACCTTCAAAGCATTTTATTCTGCAGTTTTTTGTCAAACTCCTTCCAGATGAAGTTTGACGTATTGCAATATATTTGCATCGATTTTTGCTGCCGTGTCCGCGGCAAATTGGTAGAAATGTAGTTCGGATTATAAGCAACTCTGCGACTGACCTCCGGCGAAACAGACGAGCAGTTTTCTTTCTATAATAATGAATACGAAATGAGCACGTGTGCCAGTTATTCGGAGAATTCGCACCATTATAAGCTAAGGGGGCGGCTGTGACATGCGCACCGACCGCCCAAGGAGGGGAGGGAACATATACGTTCTGTTAGAGTAACAATAGGGTGCAGCGTTACTAAATGTGGGATTACTCTGTTCCATTTCATTTCTTAAGGTGTCTCTCTACAGTTTTTTCTGGACCATACCAAACATTTTCATTTGGCCGTTCAGCAAACTTCACGGACTCGGATCGATGTGAAATTTACACCAGATATTGGAATTGGATTGAAGTTTGATATGATATTTTTTTAGGAAAATCGATATTTCCATGGCAACGATAAACAGAAAAACAAGATATCAGTTAAACTTGAATTCTACACGAATAAGATTTGACGTAAAAAAACTAACACCAGTATCTGAAACTATGGTGCACTGCACATCGAATATGCAAGAATAAAAAAATTCTGTATGTTTGATTTCGAATAAATCGAAAATATATTTCAAACCATGCTTTTTGCATTATAATGATAAACGGACCGAGACGCAGACACTGCTTTGATGAAATTACTGCGAAATAACACCAAAATGTGTATTTAACCTATCTTTCGTCGCCGTGAAAGTTTTGTTGATTTTTTTTTGATTTTGTTGATTTTTAAAAAAAATCGTTGGAGCCGTTTTGGAGATTTTCGAAAAAGCGCTAAAAGTAGAAAATTTACCAAAAATTACATTGGTAGTGACCGTATGAAAACATCCAATTCTCGGGTCGCGATAACGAAAATCAACAAAACTTTCACGGCGACGAAAGATAAGTTAATACACATTTTGGTGTTATTTCGAAATAATTTCATCAAAGCAGTGTCTTCAAATCGGTCTGTTTATCATTATAATGCAAAAAGCATGGTTTGAAATATATATTTTCGATTTATTCGAAATCAAACATACAGATTTTTTTTATTCTTGTGTATTTGATGTGCAGTACACCATAGTTTCAGATACCGGTGTTAGTTTTTCTACGTCAAATCGTATTCGCGTAGAATTCAAGTTTAACTGATATCTTGTTTTTCTGTTTATCGTTACTATGGAAATATCGATTTTCCTAAAAAATATATTATATCAAACTTCACTCCAATTCCAATATCTGGCGTAAATTTCACATCGATTCGAGTCTGGGAAGTTTGCTAAACGGCCAAATGAAAATGTTTGGTATGGTCCAGAAAAAACTGTAGAGAGACACCTTAAATTATGATTATATTGATAGAAAATAGAGAACAAGTCGAATGAGCAGATAATGTCGGTACAGAAATTGTAAAATCTGCTATAAAATCTGCTATACATCTGAATGTATTTATGTTCTCTTACAGTATCTTCATCCGTCTCTTCAACGGTTTCTCCAAGTAGTACCCAGACGTCCTCATCTGTTACCCAGGTCTATCCATCAGTTGCTCTAACGGTTTCTCCAAGAAGTACCGAGACCGTTTTATTTGCTGCCCTCATTTCTCCTAGCTCGTCTTCATTTGTCGCAGGTCCCTCAGCGTCACTGGGTAAGTTCATATTAGCCTTCGTCTTGTATTGCAAGCAAATATGTTGGGCCAAATGCTGCTGACAAACAAAGCAATTGTTGTAGATAAAGTATTATCTAGTTGGAAACTACTAAATCTTGGCTGTGAGTTTTAAACATGTAACACTCTTTATTTTAAAAAGAGACATCACGTTCTCACCTGTACTATAGCTAATTAAAATAACAAAGTAGGTCTACTGCAGTTGAACAAGATGGTTCTTTTCTGTAGGTTTTAT
This sequence comes from Meandrina meandrites, assembly GCA_963693305.1. NCBI lineage: Eukaryota > Metazoa > Cnidaria > Anthozoa > Scleractinia > Meandrinidae > Meandrina > Meandrina meandrites. The sequence goes on from OY855908.1 coordinate 35,243,444, forward strand.
GTGTTTAAGGAAGTCCAATGGCTCTTTTCTAATAGGGTCGTTTCTTCTACATGTTCTACAGTATTTTTTTTCTTAGGAACGGACCATTAAAAAGGTGATGGGTTGGGGGGATGGAAAAAAAATTCATGCAAGGCAAAATGTCCGAAAAAAAAATTCATGCAAGGAAAAACCCAAAGAAAAACATTCATGCACAAGATGGGCCGCATTTTGATATTAAACCAGAATTATAATTCTTCTCGAAAAGTGTTCCAAAATACACCAAATGGTATTAGGGCATGTCTAGATTTTCAAAATTTTCCAGGGGGAGGATTTTCCCGGATCCCCCCAACGGAAATGGGCCTCACTTTAATACGGCAGGGGTAATTTCCCGAACACCGAACGCAGATTTCCGAACTCAGAATGCGAACCAAAATCACCGAAGCAAGCAAAAACCAACCAGAGTGTACCTTGCAGTCAGGTTAGTCTAAAAAGCACTCTGGTTAGCCTGGATATCACACAGGTTAGCCCATTAACGGTTAGCTCTCAATAATGGCAATGGTTTTGCTTTCTTCGGAGATTTTGTTTCACGTTCGGCGTTCGCAAAATTCCCCCTGCGATTTTAATACCGTCACAATCAGTGCTAACGTTTGGGTCCCCTCACCTCAAAATTCATTCATACGGGCCTGACAGTTATATAAATTACACACTATACACCTGTCATATGTCATAAAATAAATGGAAAGAAATGTTAACAAGCTATGTATTTAATAAATCAAAGTACCGGTAGCACTGTTTTTAATAAATTCAATAGCAGATTGTGCATGAAGCAGATTTTATTAAAAAAAAACTCGTGCATAAGGCTGCAGTCAAAAAACAAATTCTTGCACAGGCAATGGGCCAAAAAAAATTCTTTCAAGTCAAAATTCCCCCCCCCCCCCCCCAACCCATCAGTTTTCTAATGGTTTAGTTCAATAGTTACTGTAATCATTCAGTTCTTTTTGCTTATACGTTCTGAAAAGCAAGGTTTCTTTCTGTAGTGACATTGTCTTTTGCATCTACTTTTCGGCTGCGTTGGTTTAATTCAAATAGACCGCCTCACTTTTTCAAGAATAATGTTTGAATCCGATCCGTTTTCGCGTGTTTCATCAAGGTGTGTTATAGGAGTGTCGTTAAGCCTAGTTCCCACTAGCGACATAACGATGATAATCATAAGCATCAGCACAAATATAACGCTGTTATGTCGCTTATGTCTTAGTGAGAACGTCCAGAAACATAATCATAAGCGCCCTTATGATCAACATAATCATAATCATAAGAAAATGATCGACCATTTTCTTATGATTATGATTATGTCTACGACTATGACTATGTTGCTTTTCTTTATAGTGGGAACGCGAAAATCATAACGACATAATCAGAAACATAATGACGCAACCGGGTCATTGTGTTTTGGCCAATAAAATTCTAGGTCCAGCTCTTTCGGGTCGGTTCATTTCAACAGAGACACGCATTGGAATAACGTTCTTTGAGTTTTTAGTGCGGCCATTCCCACTAGAACATAAGAGGCTTATGTTTATGTTTATGTTTATGATTATGCTTATGCTTATGATCCTTATGTTACTAGTGGGAACTAAGCTTTAATGTCTTGCTGCTGGCTTGATTCGAACTCAATGTCCATGAAAGTCGGTGTGATAAATCAGAAAGACATAATATTACTGGCTGTGGTGTTTGTTTGGTACAGAAGTTATTCGTTTTTGTTTAATATATCTTGAAAGTTGTGGTAAATTTAAGAACTGACATTGGTCGTTACCAGCGCTCGTTCGGGTGAACCGAAAATCCTTAAAAACTCGAAAAAAATAGATGATCCGGTCAAGCGGATTGTGGTTTTAGTATAAGTACATGAAAGTCTTGCAACACACAAGAAATAAGCGAAATCTATTTTTCAAGCCAGATCGACCAGACCGCTTTTACAGAGACCGTCTCTTAATTTTTAATAATAAAGTAGCGAACAGGTTTCAACGAAAATGATAGCACTTTTAATCCCAAACATAGATCATTCGATTTTTTATAGGAGTATGTCCAAACGGCTGGATTTACATACAGGGTTCCTGCTACAAGTTCTCAACAGAGACATTGAGTTGGACCGCAGCAAAATCCGCCTGTGAAGCGCTTGGATCCAGGCTTGTCGTGATAAATTCACAAGCTAAACAACAAGCACTCTCCTCAAAAATACGAGACAGTCAGAGGACATGGATTGGTTTGTACAGGAATCCTAAAGAAAAGTCTCGCTGGCTGTGGGTTGACGGATCACGTCTAACTTACACTTATTGGTCTAGCGGAGAACCTAACAATGCTGGGGGGAGTGAGGATTGTGCAGAAATATATCCTCGGAATTCTGAATGGAACGATAAACGATGTGCAACTTTACGGCATTACGTCTGTGAAGCCAATGGTAGGTCAGAAAACATCTTAAATTGCGACACGAGTTGTATTTTGAATTTTGTATGCTGATAGAAATATCGTTCTCTCAATTAGCTCTTTCCACTTATAAAAAATTTAATAAAAACACTCGTCCTCTCGTTTCTGCTGGTTTCCCTCCCATTGATTTGAAAGATAGTCCAAACATTCAAATCACATGCCGAACAACTTGCACTCTCCCCCAAAACATCAGTGAAAACCGTGTATTGGATTGGTTTGTAGAAAGATCCTAAAGACAAGTCTCGCTGGCTTTGGTTTGACGGATCACGCCCTACATTTTTTTAAAATTTACAAAGCTTTATTATTGTAAACGAATTAAAGTTACAATTCCATATTAAAGCTACAATTACACTCATCTAACAATACCTATAATGCTTTGGATATTTACAAACTTAAGTTACTAACAATTTCACACTTTATCTATAATTACACATTACATGACTCGCTATTGTCAAACGTTACGTAACGATTAAGAAAAAAGAACATGCAGTAATAAAAATGATAAATTAATGATATTAAGAAAAAAAGCAGAAAAAGGGCGCGTTAAAAGTATTTAAAGAAAAAATTTAGCATTGAATTTGAGACTTTCAAGGGATATTGTGCTTTTTAGGAAGGCTAGGAAGGTTTCGAAATAGAAATGTTGTTCTTCTCTTGAGGAAGTATATATGTAATGTTTTGCAATTGTTTAACAGAGGTTTAAACCAAGCTGTAAAAGGAATTTGTCTGTAAGCCCTTAAATTACATTTTGCTCATGAAGCTCGATGAAATCGTCGTTTTTGACGTTCCACTAAGCAGCAAAAGCATTCCAGAATCACTCCCTACTTATACTGCTTGGAGAACTGGAGAGCCTAATAATTGGATAGGGCAGGGGGTTTGGGAGAATTACACAGAAATGTATTAACCTGTCGCTCCTTAAATTTGAGAAATCGACGGTAGTTCAGAAAAAAGAAAGACTTTATGTACCTTTTATCTTTGTTGAAGGTAAAATAAACCAAAATTTCCATTTTTACGACTATTTTGCAGAATGCAACATAGGAGTTAAGTGAGCGAACGAATATTCACTCGGTCGGTCGGTCGGTCAATCCTTCCTACCTTCTTTCCTTGGGTCCTGAAGATCCAAGACTTAGATTGTAGGTTTGGCTTGTCGAATATTGAGAGTTTTAATTAATTAGTTCAATATCCTCACCAAACAATTTAGCTTCCACATGCGCGTTTTATTTATTTTTTTTTTTGTGACGCGTATAAAACCGTAAATTTCTAAGCACTAAATGATAATTGACTGAGACGCTCGCACTTAGATGTCGGGAACAATTCGAGAATTCACTTTATTACAAAATGGTCACTGTCGTTTGTTAGCTACCTCTATAAGTTTTAATTTGATATAGGCGCTGGACGCAATATATATCACTTGGACGTGAGACACCCCCAAGGCCAAAGGTATACGGTAACCTTGTGAAACATTGTGATCAAGTTGGAAGGACGCTTTTATTTTGAAAGCTAATGGATTAACAGTACTGTTCTGCCCAACTTTCTTCGTAGATATGAGCTCTTGGACTAAAACCGTGAAAGTGCCACCCAACTTTTTGTTCTGAAACCGGTCGAAGGAAATGCTTTTCACTTTTCAAAAAGTTGTAACTTAATAGTTTATCATTGCGAAATAATACAGAATTGGGGTCACCGAGAAAAGCTAAAATTATGGGTATTTTTAACAGGTTATACTGTTGCTATGGTAACCAGTGTTGTTAAGAAAATAACCACAATTTGTTTACCAATGATTGGGCATTTTTATACCATGTTGTAGCCGCAACTTATAACGATCTCTAGAACTGACCTATCCAAGTATAAGAGATAGAAACTGCTGGAAACTGTTGTCAGACTCCTTAAAGTCAGTCATGATGCCGCGTTTTGAGCCTAAGCAAACGACCTATGCTATAACTAATCAGAAATCATTTTCTCGGACCCACGTCTTGCACACATTTACTTATTTCTAATGGCAGCGATCTTGATAGGTTTCAGTTATCCTGACAACAGACTCTTTCTTACACCACCACTCATGACATATTTCGTTCTTGTATGAGTATACTGGCGAATTGCCTATGATTTCATAAAGAGATGTCCAGGTTAACTTGCCGCAGTTCACTTGGATAGTCTCAAGACTGGCTGGCCATCCTAACTTTTCTCGCTTTAATACTGCACAGAGTATTGTGGATCTCAACAGACTTCAGAAATGACACAGATGAAAGTTTTAGGAGAATACTTCGTGCAGCCTCTAATAATTGACTACCTGAGACTAAATGAATCGATTGACTTCATATTTGATATAACCGAACTTGAAAACATGGCGAAAATGAGCATGAAAAGGCTCTATACTCGTCATAAAAGTATATTACAGTATTATGTACATAAATTGAGACCTACTTAATTTCTTTTGAATGCGGCACGACCAATACCATTTGTATTTTAAGATTATTGATTAACTTTCGTTTCAGTTCATTAGTCTAATTGCAAGTAGACCAACACTGACGACTGGCGGTTATGCCTGATCAATTTTTCACTTTGAAAATTCCTTTCTGTGATAGGCTTGGCGTGTCGTATTGACGGCGAGACTGCGTATCCAGAAACAGCACGCCAGAGCCAGAAAAGACGTGTGCAGTACTTTCAATTACGTGGAGAATTAAAAGCACGGAATCGAAATCGGACCGTCTATTCTGTGTGTGCAAGCTCTGAAAAGTTCTTAAAACATTTAAAATTCTGAGTGAAACAATTTCAACACCCCCTGTTACCAAGTTAGGTTGTGCTATTTTAGCTCGCAACATTTAAAGGTGCAAGTTTTTCTAATTGTTAGCCAGCTATCTAAAGCTTTTTGGGGAGAACTGGTGTGCAAGTCACTCCTTCCCAATGTTTCTCGTCCAATCAAAAGAATGGATCAACTTGTTCTTGTCCTTTTTTCTTGTGCCCTTAGATACCAGCTCAGCGGTCCTTCGTCTACTCAGTGCGGAAGAGGCACAGCCTGGAACGGAAAAGTGAACACATGCTGTGTTCACATTGAAGCCGAAACATGTTTCAAAACTTGTTAAGTTTCAACGAAACATGTTTGTTATTGTATTATTGACATCAGGTGTCGGTTTCAAGCACGTTTTATAAATGCCTGCTTGTATAATAAACCGTTCTTACAGTACTCGTATAAACCTTGTACACTTGAAAACATTATCAAATCGTCATCGTGAAAACTCTGGTTTAGTTCTGCAATTTAGAATAACACAGGTGGTATTCCTTTCAGACATTGACGAGTGTGCTGGGTCAAATGGAGGCTGCAGTCACAAGTGTGTTAATACTGCAGGAGACTACAAATGTGAATGTCCAGACCCGGAACTGAGCTTAGCATCGGATAACAGGACATGTCACGGTAAGTATTGATTGAAATAATAGAAATACCATAGTGTGCAGCATTTCCGTCTGTTAAAGTCCCTAAGTAAAGGCACTATAGAACATTGATCTACGCTAACACTAACAACTCTATGCGTTTGTTTCTTTTCTGACAAGGCAGTGAATAAATTACTCTTGTATCATTTAGCTCCAGGTGTTGATGTTCAGTGCAACAATGAAAACATGACCATCATCATTCCCAAGTCCCTCCTCCGTGGTATTGACCGTGAGCATCTTCGGCTCCTGGACACCACATGCAAAGCTGAAGAAACAAGTGCTCACTTCTTCCTAACAACGCCACTGACCAGTTGTGGCACAACACGCAGGCACACACCTACAGCAATCGTTTACTCCAACACAGTCTTGGAAATCCCTGTGGCTGCTGAGGATGTCGTTACACGCGTGCGTGAAATAGAAATACAGTTCAGCTGTTTCTACTCCAAGTATGGCGTGGTATCATCGGTTGGGTGGAAGCCAAGTAACAGAAAACTCGTGTTCAGCGATGAAGGCAAAGGAAACTTTACACTCTCCCTGAATATGTTTCCCGACAAGAGATTCGTGAGTCCTTACACGAAGGATGATTTCCCTGTTGCTGTGGTGCTGCGCAAACTTCTGTTCTTTGAGGTATCAGTGAAATCTATTGATAAGCAGCTGTCAATCCGAGCAGATCGATGCTATGCCACGCCCACTCAGGGTCAGAAGAATTCCTTGAAGTACGAGTTTATTAGAAAAGGGTATGTGAAGGATAATTTCTCGTTTATGATCAGTGAAATCGAAACCAGTGTCAGTAGAAGATTTTGGTTAATATAGCGAATTCCCAATTTACTTTGCTCAGTCCCAAGCGTTAAAAAAGTTGAAACACTGGATTGAACGAAAGCTCTCATTTAACAAAGGTAGAAATGATTTAACGCAGGACAATACCGGCAGTTTATTTTCTATTATCTTGCATTAAAAAGTGTTAGTAGTTCGTGATGTCTAATAATTTAACATTTTTCACGTCTTAGATGCCCAAATGACGTAACTGTAAAGTACCATTCAGCGCCTTCTGTCAGTGCACAGCGGTTTAGCCTGGAAGCCTTCAAGTTCATTGCTGACCATCCATTTGTGTTCATTCACTGTCACGTGGTTGTATGCAACGCAACCGATCCAGACTCCCAGTGCGCAAAAAAATGCCGATCAAGTGGTCGAGGAAGACGCGCAGTGAGTGATCACGTGACTGACGTGTATTCTTTGGCCCAGGGTCCTCTCCACCTGGCACGCGAGACACGAGAGGAAAAGCGGGGAAAGGATCTGGATAAAAGTGGTATGTAGACAGAATATTAAATCCTCAAATTGTTATTATTATTATCTTATTATTACTCATACTGATGGTATATCCTTTTGACGGCTGTATGCGCGACCAGTGCAGATTTTTTTGGAAGCTTAAATTTAGCAGTTGCATATGTTGTTATCTTACGTTTTATCATTTGTATCTCTATCCCTCTAGGTTCCAGTCCTACCTTCCTGATTGCTCTGTTTGTGATGTGTATTGCTTGTTTGGCGGGAACAGCGCTAATTATCTTCAAGAAGTCACGTGATAAGCCTGCTGGTTATGCTTTGCTTGTCAGCGGTGATAAAAAGTGAATGCATGCTTATAGAAAAAAAAACTGGACTTGACGATTTCTAAGCTTAAAATGAACTAGTATAAGATTGATCATCGCTCTCGATAAACCTTAGTGCCAGTAGTAAAAATGGTTCTCTCGCTAGATAACTTATACCTTCTACAAAAATTTCGCTTAGTTTGTTTGCAGGCGTTCTTAAGCTCGTCACGCAACTTCTGTTATTTTTAAGTATACAATGCGTGGCTGCTTCACTGGATACCTATAAAGAAGACTTCACTTTGATGACTCATGATAAGGTCTCGTTTTAGATATCTGAAATTAACGTCATTTTCGCTAAGTTTATTAATTAAAAAGAGTATCTCATCTAATCAGATTAACCCAACATTTCTCTCATAATATTTTGTCTACTTAACGGCAATAGTTGTACGTCTCAAGCTCAAGTATACCCCAATGCGTAGATTCTGAGTAGTCTCCAAAACTAAACTGCCTTTTTACGTTTAAGTAGTTAATGATGACTGTCACGAAACCAAAACCAAAGTAATTACATCAAATCAGTCAAAAGGCACTGGAATAACGCAATTAACCAATCACAGGGGAGATTCGCATCCCAGATCAATATTGGAATACAATCTGAACTGCAACCGCTGGCAAGCTAAGAGCGATGAAAAGTCAACTGATCAATGCGACGAAAACGACATGTTTTCAACCAATCACAAAGTTTTGCCAAAACCAAACTGAATGACAAAAAATTAGTACTTATTTTCGACAATAAAAAACTGCTCTGTTAAATGTTTTTGAGAATGATTAGTTTATTTTTCGACGCCGCTCATGAATCTACCCATCATTTCCATTATACCGGATTGACAAAAAATGATTTGATTAAGGGTGCTTTGCAGCATTTATATCACAAATATATTTTAGATTCATTGAGAACATAAAAATGCTCGTCTGAAGTTTACAGAAAACAAAAAGGAGAGCCGAGAGGAAGATCAAACTCTCAGTCATGTATATCCTCTGTAACCGTGACTAGTGTAAGGGTAACTTAATTAGGGATAATGATCCACGTTTAATTTGGCCTATTCTACGCATCAATCCTTTCGTAAAGAGCTTGTCGAGAGACTGGAAAAACTTTGATTTGTTTGTCAAATCAGGAAGTACTTTTACACTTCAAATTTGAGGGTAATTATACTCTCTTTCAGCATGAGTGATTCCTCTTTACTTATGCAACGTACGTTGGCGAATGGAAATTATCTGGGGACTAGGAATTACTATCATGATCAGGACGGTCTATCAGTGAAACCTTATTCTAATGACACAGATCAAAAACATACTTTAGCAAAGGAATGAAAGTTTGATGCTCATGGCTTATATAATAATTGTAATCGTTAGATGTGGTATTGGGAGCTTGGCGCTGTTTAAAATCAGATCAATAAAATGTTGAATTGCATTTCATGCAATGGAAAAGTATTTGTGTGGTACGTGACTAATCCGTGCGAAATGCTACAAATTACAGGGTTCTTCTTTTTACGTCCGTGTTGTTTAATCTCCACACAAGCATTTTTTTTTTGGAAAATTAAAGTGCCTACGTCACAGCCTTTGGGCAATATCAACACTGACCAGCAGGTCATTGAGCTAACTAAAATTAAACAAGAACGGCTAAAAGGTATATAGAGGAACTTAAAAGGAAAAACATAAAAAACAAGAAGGGGAATGGATATAGACGAAACTTGAAAAGATTAAAATGGATTGCATTCGAATGAAATTTAAAAAAACGGTTGCCCGCACTTTTTAAGTTATATCAGTTTGTATAAAAAAGTGATGCTCGGAAAACCATCCATGAGCTTGATTCGGTCTGTAAAAGTCTTTTGCTTCGCCAAATTAAATTTTAGATCTCATACATGATTGTAGAAAATGGCAGACAAACTACGTTGAAGATTTAAGGAGACATTTCCTGGTCAAAACACATCAATTTGAAAATTCTTGCACCACTTGCAAAAGATTAGCCTGTTCCAGGCTCTCGCGGTCAGTGGGACGTGCGCGAAGAGCGAGCAAAGAAAAATGAGTGGGCTCGCGTTCACCCCACTGACCAAGAGACTGAAAAAGACTTGAACTGTTTCTTTTTTATATTATCATAATAACTAAATTGTTCAATGCTTTTTTTTTTTTTTTTGCATTTTTGTGTGGAGTGGCCCATGCGGCTGGAGCTTATCCCGGTTTTAGTAGCAGTAAGAGACTAGGACCTGGGTGGAGAGAGCTATGAGAGTGACCTTTCAAGGTCTCGGACCCAGATCGCGCGATCCGGAGTCCAGCACCCAAATCATTAGTTAGGCCAACGCACCTCCTGCGCGATTTTCTCCGACACACGTAAAATAGGAAGGTAATTAAGTATTTATCCTGGCCAAACTCTTGTAGCACAATTAAATCATTGCTTGTAATAATTAAAAGCCCCAAAGTCTGAAATCAAAATCAAACGATACATAACAAAACAGAAAACAAAAACACCCCATTTCCAGGGCGTCTTAGATGTTTTATTAAGAATATTTCTTTTTCAAAGCAACAAATAGACACTCAATTGAAGTAGGATGTCTCGCTATCATTGAGTTACCTGTTTATGAGAAATATTTGGAATTATTTCTTTCCTCGAACTCCTTTATTCCGCTAAAATTGTCTCCGCTAGCTAGCTAATATAGTCTGCGCTAATCTTTGAACTTATGACGTTCGTTGCACTGCTTTCTAAAAGACTTAAAGATCGTAGCAATTTCCGGATTTGCTTTGACATTGAAAAGGTTTCCAAGAAAAAAACTAAGAAAGCTATAAAATACAACAAGAAACCTTACGCTTACATAAGTTACGCCAAAAAACAATCGGATTCGGCTGTACTCGGTACAAAGCGTTTTCAAACGACGTCACAGCGGCCGGTTTCAAAACAAAGAAACGGCAACCATATTGGTGTACCCAGCCATTCCTCCTGGAATTAAACTGTATTTTTATGCAAAAGTGTCTTTTGTTTAGTAAACCAATATGGCCGCTGGTCGTGTGAGTGAAAACGCTCTATACGCCTGTTCTCAAATATCGTGCTAAATTTAAATGGTTACAACGATTTAAGCCCGCTAATTTTGAATTTCCTGGACAAGCGTTGTGTAGTTATTCACCAACTTCTTTCTCTGCCTGATCATGTAAGATGCACCAATGACGCATAGCGCTATTACAGCAGCTAACAAGGCGATGATGGGCACATTGGAACCTGATAAAAAAGGCAAAAATTAGGACACCTTATACCTTCGTATTATTCGAAGTATAAACGAGAGTGTTAGTAAACATCTTTTCAAAAGAGAAAGTTAAACGGGTGAAAAGTTAAAAAGGAATCAATGTCAAAGAAACCTTTTGATAACTAACTGATTTTTTTGTAATGTTTTAATTTCCCATGACTAAACATGTCTACGAAATAAAAGATGAGATAAACTCACAGTGAATCAAACGAGACGCTCGAGGCAATAAGGCATTGTTATGAAGGAGCAAAAACTGGTCTGCTACATCTTCCAAGTTATTAGTTGTTAAAAATACTATATATCTCACCTGCACTGCTGATAGTCTTTGCCGCCTTTTTCCTTCTGGTGTCTTCCTTTTTCAGCACGAGAGGGCCCTGGGCAAGAGGATACACGTCACGGAGATCCTCAGCAGCGGGATGGATGTCACGTTTACTTCTTTCCTCACAGAGGCGCACGCATTTGGAGTCTGGGTCCGAGATATTGCAAATTCTCACGTGACAGTGCACGAAGACGAAGGCGTGTTCGCCGATGAACTTGAAACTTTCCAAACTGAATCGCTCAGAATGATGATTGGCCGGGTGATATTCAAGTGTCTCGTCCGTTTCGCAGCTAAACAGAAAATAACACAACCGTTGTTCAAAAGGAGAAAACAAAAACAACCGTGTATTCTAATTAAAACCTCGCAAGTACTTAATATTACGACCCAATAATACATAAGGAGCACATGTACTATTTTCTTAGAAAATGTACAATGAACGTTGTGAGCTATACTCTAACTCACGAAGACAATTTGCATTATTAAGGAATAGCCTTTAACGCACCCGAGCCCGAGTGCATTGCTGAGTTATTTAAACGCGCAGGAACTCTAAGAACACAAGAGAAGTGAAATTTCTTCTCCATTTCCTAAATTTTATAGGCTTTTATATCGGGCGCTTAGTCGAATTTTTGTAGTTCATATTACAATTAATAGTATTGCATCTCAGTACCCGTCCTGAATGATCCAATACTTTGGAGAGCTGTTCGTATCCGGGGAGGGCGTGGCATAACAGTCTTTTGCAAGAATGGTCAGCCTGTCATCAATTGTGTCCACAGAAGCTTCAAAGTAAATCCTCTCACGTAACTTCTTGGTAACAGGAAAATCGTCCTGAGTGTACGGACCGACAAACCTGCAAAAATTAATAACAGAATTAATGTAAATGTGAAGGTTGAGGAGGCCATTGGCCTAATTATAACAAGCTGTATTTGACTTTGAGTACAAATAATGCGTGTATGTAAAAAAAAAATGATATAATTCGACACAATAAGCTCTTTTAATAATGATGGTTATAGGACTAGAATAAATATCATATAACTTTGGGTAGCTAGCAGGATTTAAATATAAAGAGACGTGGCTTTTGATCACTGCTGATAATAATCCTGTCTTAAACACAGCAAACCAAACAGGTATCTTGTGCAAACCTTATATCCGGGTACAAGTCGAGTTTCAAAGTAAACTTCCCGTATCCCTTCTGGGAGAAAATCACTTTTTTGCTGCGCGGCATCAGTCCCACTCCGCTTACCAGTCCCTCACTGTCGTAATAGCAATGAAATGGAATCTGAAAATCGGGGACATGCGAGACAACGTCCTCGGCCATGGCGGGAACGGGCAGAGCTTCGTTACTGTAAATAACGGACGAGTTTGCGTGCCTGCTCTTGGTCCCACAACCGGTCAGCGGAACGTCAAGGAAAAAATGAGTGGCATTTTCAGAAGCGTGGCAATTCACGTCCAGAGCTCTTATGTGGTCACGGTCTGTACCACGGAGGCGGGACTTGGGAATAGCGATTACCATATTGTTTTTTAAGCAATCCACAGTTACTTCGTCTTCTGAAACGGAAAGAACCACAACAGGAAGATAGTTAAACTAAACTGATATCTGTTTTCCTCATCCGTCATCTATCGCATCAATGGCTTGAGTAGTCTAACGCATTAATCATAGCTGTAACAAAATTCTCGAATCTGATTGGTTCGTAGCACATAAGTTTCATCTAAATTGGAGCGCGCGCAGCTTAAGTGTCCAATAACAAGAATCTCGTGCGGCGCATTTTCGCGCCTTTATCTGGTTCTTATTGCGACTGAAGACTGCTTGACATATCTAAAACCTTCAGTTTTAAAAAAAAAAAATTGTCACTCGTATGATTACAGACCAAATTAAAATTACCATTATCAATAAATAAATAAAAGGTAGCTTAACCCCCGGCTTTATCGTTAGTATTGCTAAAATGGAATTACGTTCAATAAAAATCGCATCTCGAGATTTTAACTCTTTTAATTTCAAAAATGTTGAAAATGTTACGCTGGTTGGAAAATGTCTAAAGATGTTGAAAAAAACGAATTAAATATCCACGTGCCTATGTATTTTTTCCCCTATCACTTTTACCCCTGATAAAGGCTGTAGTTTCAGCCGAAACCATTGGGATATAAAATTCATTTTTTCAACATTTTCTGACATCTTCAAAGCAACGTAACATTTTTAACATTTTAATGGATTAACCTAGTTACAAGGTCATTTTCAATTTTTTTTTTTCAGATATTAAAACACGGGAATTTTTTTTGCTAACTTTAGGTGGAATTTTATTATACTAATAGCCGAAATTTGCCTACTAATGATATAATATGAGAACGTTACAGGTTTTTTTAAGCCTAATACTGACCTTCCTCGTCATCTGAATACTCAAACGCGGTGTCATCATCTGTTGAAGAAAATGACGGTAAAAATTGATTGTAAAATTATTTTAGTTTAACGTGTAGAGTAAGAAGGACATGGAAATAGGTCAAAGGAGAACGTGATATTCGGCGAAATTTGCCGCGTTGAACTTAGCGACTACCGTTTTTATATGCTAATTATCACTAACTGAACGCTCCACAGAAGGCTAGCTCAATTTAATTATATGCCAAGCGGGACTGGCCATACCCTTGAAAAGGTTGGAAAGAGTTCTCTTCTGAATTTTCCGATTCTTTTTCAGCTTAAACCTTTTCAATCGAAGTTGCAAGTTACTTGTGACAATTTCATTATTCGTGGCTAGTCTGGGGCACAGGTCAAGGGACTTTCAGAAACCTTTAGTACCGCGCTCAAAGTCACGAGCGTGGGACATCTGGGAGGCCATGGGTTCGATTCCCGTCGGGAACTAACATTTTTCCTTTGCCCCACGCTCGTGACAAATGGACATTTCATCTTTATCATTTATTTACCGAGCTTAAAATTTTACCCTCTTCATTATTTCTTACACAAATCAAAAGGCCCTATTGGGCCACGACTGTTTTTTTAAGCGATGACTTCATCATTTAATGTGTTCGTGCGAGTTCTTGTCGCTTTTATTTAACAAGTGACGAATTAAATCGTCAAAGTCGAACGTGCATCACTTGTAAAGATCTATACGGATTTACGTTGTTTTTCATTTTGTTTTGCATTGGTTGTAAAAGAAGCAAGCTCCAAGCAGACAAATTCAAGTTTGCGTGTTTTCGTGCTAGCATGTGTACACTCTTTTTCCTGTACAGCGTGTACGATTGACGTTCAATTTCCGGAATGTGTTTTGATAGTGCCATGAGCATGATCTTGCATTTTTTGATTGCTGTGAAGATTAACGTCGCATAAAATTTATTTTGAAATCGGCTGCGTAAACCTTTGTCGCGTGACACTGATAATTCTGATTTTTGTGGTGAACTCAATGGTACGTGGAACGACTTTTTGGTGGAATTCGATTGCGTGTATATCTGGATAACTTTGGGGGCAAGTTGTTTTCTTCTATGTATTTTTCTATTCGTGTTTGAAAACATATGATCACTTTTAACGATCCGCGCATCGTCTTTTATTTTAATATGCTTTTAAAATATGACTTTGCCTGTCTTCTGCGACCGCTATTTTGGTTGCTTATACTGTGAGTTCTGTTGTTCCTCTTTTACTTGCGGTAGGGTCCTCTGGCTTTTGGGATAGGTAGTCTTCTGCTAGGAATAAATCTCGCTCCAGATTTTATTTCGTCGTTGAAACTCGAGTGTTCTCCGCTGCGACCTGTGCTGATGATTTTGCTTGCATGCGATGAACATTTATCTGTTGTGGGTTATAAAACTCAGCAAGGGTACTTCTTAACTCCGAGGTCTATAAAACGTGTTTGAAGTGCGTTGATTTAGGTTGTCGCTGTGAAGCACACGATGTAATTGTTCCTTCTTGTCGCTTCTATTTAACAAGTGACGAATTAAATCGTCGAAGCCGAACGTGCATCACTTGTAAAGATCTATACGGATTTACGTTGTTTTTCATTTTGTTTTGCATTGGGAGTAAAAGAAGCAAGCTCCAAGCAGACAAATTCAACTTTGCGTGTTTTCGTGCTAGCGTCTGTACACTCTTTTCTCTGTACAGCGTTTACGATTAACGTTAAATTTCCGGAATGTGTTTTGATAGTGCCATGAGCATAAGAGGTTTCATCTTGCATTTTTTGATTGCTGTGAAGATTAAGGGTCGAATAAAATTTATTTTGAAATCGGCTAGGTTGACCTTTGTCGCGTGACACTGATAATCTTCTGTCAGCTAGCGATTACACAAACTTCGCTTTCAATTTCGCTTTCACCGTCACATGCAAACTTAAGAAAATTCTGTTAATTTTTCTATAGGGCAGAAACAACATACACCTGATTTAAAGTAAAATAAAAAGAAAATATTATAATGTAAATTATTGTGCTCGACGCTGACTTGTTGTAACGTTTGAAACAACGTTAATAAAACTTTTTAAGACCTTTCGGCCAAAAAACTTAGGCCTTCATCGGTTTGTTTTTTAAGCCAACTGAGTGACGGCTTTTTTTCTAACGGTTCACAATTCTGCGCGTGCTACGCAAGCAAAGACATAACGAATGACCACTGCGCGCGACTACGCGAGGGATTTGTAAATATCTGGGATGTCAATATGTTCGTTTCCTGCGTTGCTATCTCTCTGTGAATACCAGGCCTCGAGAAAAAGTCTCTCGTGAAAATTACGAGCGTTGTCTACAATAGTCGCAATTTTGGAATTGTTGTCTCCAACCTGAACCGCTCTTCTATGTTCCTTTAACCTTGTTTCCAAGGCTCTGTCCGTCTGTCCATAATACACGACAATTCTCATCACCCAGCGCAGCACAAAAGATCAGTCGTAAATACACTGCTTGACAGAGCAGAAGAAATTCCATCTACAAATGCAGAGCGGTCTAGAGAGAGAAAACACGTCATCAAAGTGCTAAGAGATAACAACTACCCTCTGCGTTTTATCCAGAGTTGCAAGCCCTACCACAACGCTCCCCGCCGCGATTCAAGTAACGACGTCACTTCCAGCGCTAGCGTACCGACAACGTCAAATTTTGTTGTCCTTCCGTACATCAGAGGTCTCTCTGAGAGAATTTCGCGAGTACTACGTAACAACGGCGTTAAAGTGGGTTACAAACCTTTAAATGTCATGCGCACGTGTTTCCCGAGACCAAAGGACAAACCTTCTACCTTGCGGTCCAGAGGTGTGGTCTACAAAGTCGGGTGTGTTGATTGCAACTTCGTGTATTATGGACAGACGGACAGAGCCTTGGAAACAAGGTTAAAGGAACATAGAAGAGCGGTTCGGGTTGGAGACAACAATTCCAAAATTGCACAACATGCGAACCAGTTTGTCCATAGTATAGACTTCGATCACGCGACTATTGTAGACAAGGCTCGTAATTTTCACGAGAGATTTTTTCTCGAGGCCTGGTATTCACAGAGAGATAGCAACGCGGGAAACGAACATATTGACACCCCAGATATTTACAAATCCCTCGCGTAGTCGCGCGCAGTGGTCATTCGTTATGTCTTTGCTTGCGTAGCACGCGCAGAATTGTGAACCGTTAGAAAAAAAGCCGTCACTCAGTTGGCTTAAAAAACAAACCGATGAAGGCCTAAGTTTTTTGGCCGAAACGTCTTAAAAAGTTTTATTAACGTTGTTTCAAACGTTACAACAAGTCAGCGTCGAGCACAATAATTTACATTATAATGTATATCCCTGACTGCAATTTTAGTATTTTCAAAAAGAAAATATGTTCACAATCGATTTTCAAATTATCATCACATACCCATCAAAACAAAACCATCAGCGCGTAAAGTACAGTGGTCTGTCATCGGTCTTAATAAACCGCAACGTCAAAGTGAGAGTGGCGTTACATGTAGGTCTGCCAACCATTTGTCAACGGCCTTTTGTTTAGATCTGACCGAGTGAAGGAGTGAAGGAAGGATGGCTTCAAATCGCCCCTCAATCCGTAACTCCCGTTTTGCATACGCAAAAACAGTCGTAAAAATGATCTAATGCTGCCTTATATTTCATATTTGCTTCTTCTGTACTAAAAGTTCTGAATTAAAGTACAAAGAAAAGGTTTCATTCTGCGTCATCAAAAATCAATCCATTAACTTTTAAGGCAATGGCCAGACAGAAAAGTGCCTTCCCGATAAAAACGAAGAAATCACTGAAAATAAGTCTACAATCAGTGCAATACCCAAGTGCACCGCAGTACTAACTGATAACGGCTTAATTCCGACACAAGCAGTAGCTGCACATGATTAGATTTCAATGATTTAACTCTTTGACACATTTGAATACGAGGCTCCATCCATTTATTCACTGGAGTTTGTAAGAAACCCGTTATCAAGAGATTATATTATGGCGCTCCTTTCTCAGTTAAGGTTGAGTGAATTCAAGTGTATTTTTGCTTTTTATACTCGCTGTGACACAAATCACAGCAAAATATGTTAACTGGCAAATATCCTGGCAGATGAAATGCTAAGTTACGAACCAAAGGTGAAATGAAAAAGAAACATTCTAAAATATCGCAACGTCAAGAATCGAAAACCTTTCTAAATGAAGCTCTTACCTATAACAAGAATGTCTTGCGAAGTGTCACTTAATTCAGTCTCTGTAGTTTCATCTCGCATTGCGTCTTGTGGTTTGTCATAAGAAAGGATCTCAAGACGGGAACTCGCAAGCATAAAGCAGAGCTGAAATATCAGAATGGACAGGACCTTGCTCGACTGAGTTTTCATGTTCGACAGTTATAAGCGAGACAGCACTGTATATTTTCGTGGTCAAGATGAATTTTCCGCATTCGGTTAATATATTCATTTTGACACAAAACAAGCAAGACGGAAAAATTTCGCTTATTGTTTTATTTAATCGTTTCAAAGTTCTTTGCACAATGCAAACCCGGAAAATTTTGTTCTACGAACCATGAAGTTACGCACTGATTTGGTTTAAAGAATTTAAAGAAAACAGACTACAGGCATTGAATTTAAACAGGGTTACACCAGCTCCATAGCACGCCAATACAGTGGACCCAAGTTTTTAACTGCAAAGCTTTCAATGTTTAATTTTGTTGTGAAACACGAGGTTAACCAGCATTTCTTTTATTAGTAAATTTATTAGTAAAAATACAGAAAACCAGGTAAATATGTGAAAATAATTTGGTATACACACAAGCTAAATGGACGTCGACGGCGACTTTGGGTGAAATTTACTAACTAGCAATAGTTCATAAGGCCCCTCAATGTCCGACATAGTAAAAATTAATTCAAAATTTAAAAAGTGTATCACGACCAGTGTGGAAGACTTTATGAATTAAACACTGGACGAGTCATATTCAACGTCTCTTGCGTAGAGCCTCTAGGGTAGCTTCGTTTCGGACTTCTTCCCAAGTGTTGGAGTCCAGAAGGACACTAAAGATGACCGGTATTGCATTTGACAGTCCTCTTGGAGTCATCTATTGACGAGGTTTGTTCTCTTGAGCTGTTCTTTCTCTGTTCTGGTCATGTTGATCAAGAGTATACCCTGTCAATTCTGCAGGACAAGTAGGGCTACGACGATACAACGGAAACCTGAAATAAAAGCTAAAAAATGGTGACCGCCAATACGGAATGCATGTCAAAGTACACACGGGCAGGTTCTTCGCGATCATAATGTAATCGATATAACAACGGTATATTACATAATAACAACGGTATTATTATTTTGATTTTCAAGGTGACTTTTTTCTAAAGTTATCAACTGAATAATTCCCACAACCTCTCTATTAAAACGTTAAAGTAAGATAACGAAGAGGAGCTAAAAAAGGCGAATCACAAAACTTTAATGTCCAAGTTCCATTGAGGTTCGCGCTAAATAGTTTCAACCTTTTAAAATCTTGACCATCTTTGCGTTCCATTTTGGGTCGGTATGCAGCTCTCGTATGGGAGGCGCGGTGGCCTAATGGTTAGTGCGCTGGACTCCGGATCGAACGGTCCGGGTTCGAGCCCTGGCCGGGGCACTGCGTTGTGTTCTTAGGCAAGACACTTTACTCTCATAGTGCCTCTCTCCACCCAGGTGTATAAATGGGTACCGGAGAATTTACTGCTGGGGGTAACCCAGCGATGGACTAGCATCCCATCCAGGGGGGAGTAGAAATACTCCTAGTCGCTTCATGCTACAGAAACCGGGATAAGCTCCGGCCTGATGGGCCCCTAGGCTCGTAAGCAGACTTTACCTTTACCTTTATGCAGCTTTCGTAAGGTCTCACATGAGTGGCTGAGAGAACAATAGAACAAACAACAAGAACAATGCCCCTAGCTCCCAAAACAATAGCAGCTGCTAACTAGAGGACCAGTAGAATTACAAGCTTACGAGAGCTGCGTAACTATTGCCCATTTTACGCTATTTCAACCTATAACTTCAGCTATTCTGCTATAGTAAACTAGCTAATAAGATAGTTGTGTACGTTGCAAGAACGGCTTACTACGTTGCAACAATTCAAGCTGGTTTCGTTTCCTTTTAGAAATTCACACATAGTGGTTGCTGTTCTCATTCGATGATAGTTTTGGGGCTACATGCAGTATCGGCCATTTCGAAGCTATACGTAAATGACTGCAAGTAATTCCATCAACTTCTCATACCTGTGTTTCCAGCAGAGGTCTTCACTGTATGCAGAATCTCTTGCTGCCGCCTTGCTAATGTCGGTCCTTTCTCCACTTCCAACAGGACCGGTTGACACTACACCATGTTTAGAATAATGACAGCTAAAAGAAATCTTTACTTCCGGTGCCCTTGTGATGACAGCTTTCTTCGGATGGACATGTCGAACCATGTTACTGTACACCACGCTGCTCTCGGTGTGATTACTGGAGGTCCCGCAACCAATCAGAGTCGTCGTTAGAACGAAGTGCGTGCTATTTTCCGTTGCCGTACAGTTAGGGTCCAGGAGCTGAAGGTTCTCTCGGTCGATGCTAGCAAGTAAGGTCTTCGGAAGAGAGATGGACATTTCGTTTGGGTGACATTTTACAGCTACCCCGCATGCTGTGGAAAATAGAGTAGAGACACTATAAGAGAGTTAACTGAGTACAACTTGAAACTACCGCATATATCCTAAACTTTTCCCAGTAATGTCAGTAATGATGGTAAAATATGGGCTTGCTAGTGACATTTTGTTTGTCTCCATGTGGTCACACAATCTCTTGATAATCTGTGTTATAAAATACAGCTTAAGAAAATACTTGTACTTTGGCTCACTTTGAGAGGGATTAAATATACAATTAGTTAAGAATAATTGAAGTTTTTTTTATAAAATAACAATCAGAATAACTGTTGGTAAGCATTTTTCGTGATATATCAGTACCTTTTGGTTTATAGCTCTCGTTATTCATTTCCACTGTTGCTTGGTAATCGCCTGAATTGAGTATTGTGCATTTACCGTCATGATCTTCGTCACTGAAGATATCTTGATACGCTCCCTCGATTCCAAGAGCGACAACAACGAATAATTCCAGATACAAGCGCATTTCGGATAGTTCTAGTGCTTGTAGGAAGTAACAATTGTTGGGACAATCGAAGGAATTGATTCCTTTAGCTCATAATTTATGCACAACGGAGAATGCTTGAGTGGCTCCTTCGGTGTTGTCACAAGAGTTCGCGACGCATAATTAACTTCAGCTCATTTAAAAACGGAAAAAGTGATCATCAAACAACAGAATCCAAATAACAAACTGAATTGTTTTGTTCTGAGATAATGTGAATAATTGGCTTTGGAGATGGCGGGAAATATTGCCTTAATTTATTACTGACTAGAGTGAGTGATGCGCCAGTGAAATGTAGTGCGTGTGGTTAAGGAAGGAAACAAATTGTTGCATATTGATATGTTTTTGGTGTTTCCAAAAGAATAACACACGACTGTTTAGAAAAGGGTGTATCCTATTTAGGTTTCTGCGGGCAGAGAAGACAACCCACGAATGCCGACTTCATACGGAAGAAAACCTTGCTTACTTGGGGAGGGGGTGGGGAGTGACTAAAGGCAAGAGCCGGCTATATCGGAAGGAGTCCTGCATTTGAAAACAGACAAGGGATTTGGGGAGAGTCATCCTGTCAAAATGATAAGCTATCTTGTCTCGTGTAACAGACCCACAAGCGACTGCGAGGTGAGACTCGCCCCAGCTTTCTTTTCGATTCTAAAGTGAATAGGAACTCTTGTGCATTAAAAGTTGTATAGATTTCATACCAATCTATTTAAAAAATGTCCGTAGCGGGTTAAAATCGTCACAGAAAGTAAATTTTATTCAATAATCCGTTAGAGGTGGTCACCCAGGGTATAACCAGAGAGTTATTAATAACGCTGACGAGTAATGTCAATATTAATTATTAATAATATCTGTATTAGTAATCGATGAATAATATTACATTTATTTATAAGTAATATCAGTAACACTCAAGCAGATGGAAATAACACTTCATTTGCTTTATTTGCGCGATTTCTTTTACAATAATCTCAAGTCACTGAGCAGCAGATGCATTTATCCAGCTGCTATTAAGTAAAGCCGTCTTCTCCATCAGAGCACGTCAGGGTCTGCAGTCAATTAGAAACAAATAGAAATTAAAAACAACATCAAAATATTTTCGGAGTTGCTATTTTAAGGTGTTCAGTTATGGAAATAGTAATTCTGATCATCGATAAAATCTTTTCCTGGTTTAAGTATGGCGAAACAAAGTCCCCAAGAACGTCTTGCAGATTTCATAATTTATATATAAAGCAGCCAGTTCTATAATTTGTTTTGAAATTGGTAGATAGCACTGATTATAAATGAAGAATAAAGCGAACTATTAACTTGGTGCTATATATTTATTCAATATTTTTTTTTTATCTACAAATTGTCATAACCTACAAATGTAATGTTATTGTGAAAAAGTCAACGAAACCGTTTATCTTGGCTGTAACGAGCGACCAATTACGACCAAAAGTCGCTGTTATACTTGTCAATCGTTTGAGAAACTCTTCCGCTCAAAACAACCGCCAACAAAACAGCGCCTTTTGATTTAGCACGAAAAAATTATGCAGTTAATTGATCTTTTAATGTTCATCCATTTATTATTCTTTTGTGTTCATGCAAAATCCTGGCTACGGGCCTGTAATCTGTCATCCAAGCTTCGTCAGCGCAGCGTGCAAAAAATCAAAAGAGGCCACTTCTAAATTGCCATTTGCCTCAATTTCGAAACGAGTCCTCGTGCGAAACCATCTAAATGAAAACGAGTTTGATTTGCAAGAAAATGGTCGTGCAGGTGAAACTCATTTTCATACAAATGGTTTCGCACGAGACTCGTTTTGACACAGAGGTAAACGGCCAACTCGGAAATGGCATATTTGAACTCCAAGCTAAGGTCTGGCGATCAATTAACATGAACATAAAAGAATAATAAACAGCGCGAAAAAGGTCTATGGCAAACTGTAAAACGCCGGTTTCTTTTATTACCTTCACAACCGAATAGTTCGACCCTCATTGATATGTGACCATGCCAAGCCACTGGTCGAAAACGTATATACCGTGCTGTGATAGGTGGGTTTAGTTGATGAGAAACAACAGTGTCCTGGTCAGTGTTTCCAGCAAATTCCTAAATGATAAAGAGTATATACAGTTATAGACGAAGATTTGAATGCTTCTTCTTTGTAGTGCCTAAAATATTTCATTCGATTCAGTGTTCATGGAGATTAATATGAATCCAGTTAAAAGTGTGGAGCACCGTTTATTTGACAGCTACTGAACAAGGCACCAAAAATCAGGCTGCACCAACGCGGGTTGATGGTATTGAAGTAGTTTTTAAATGAAGAAAATACCATGTTTACGGTCAAAACAAAGTGAAAGTAAGGCCAGAGCAAATAATAATTACTGATCCTCCTAAAATGCTACTATTCTCCCTCCTTAATATATCGAATATTAGCTGTTTCTGAAACGTGCATCTACTTCTGTAAGTAACTGAAATAGGTTTCAAGCCTGCATGAGCTACGAAGTCAACAGTAGATCTGTATTTACCTTATTTGCGGTCTGTCTTTGTTCCTTATAGTACTGAAAGGTTATTCCATATTTACTGTACTGCAGCATGTACTTTGTCACCCACTGACTGTAAGCATTTCTTCCTTGTGTTGCTACTTTCGTCACTGTGGTATCCGCACAACCGAAGTCAACTTGTAACCACTGGTTGGTATCCGTTGTTTTTGCCGACCAAGCTCCTTGTTTGCCTCCACCTGCCTCAAAGTGTAGTCTTCCTTGGATGGCGGCGTGACTGTCGTCCCATTGGGAAGAGGCAGTGATTTGTCCGTCAGAAATTACACCGTTTTCCATGCCGAGTACCTCTTGGCATTCTAAACATCATAGGAGTTTTGTTATGTTACTATAATATAAGAGTAACCTCGCCCATCGGTATTTTGCGGTAAGCAAATCAATCACAAGAGCGATTAAAGTGAATGTGGATCTTGATAAATAGTGTTTGCAGATCAGCGACTATTTACTTGTTTTAAAACATTACTAGCATTATATTTGCCCTTATACTTTTCTTCTTCAACCCCGGCCTGAAATAGCCCAGCTAGTTGCGGGAGGGGAAAATGTATATAAACCTTAATTCTTAGGATAAATAAAATGTTTGTTGTTGTGACTGTGTTGTTTATTAATGTTTTGACAAGCCCACTGTGCCTCGAGTGTATACTTTGACTTAAAGTAAGAAAAGGGTTTGCTAAAGTGGTGTTGTTTGTGTTTCGTCTAAATATCTTCATTTCCTGCAATACATACATTCAGGCACAGCGTATTTTGTAGAATGATCTATCGATCCTTTTAATATAGAAACTGCTATAAAATTGCAAACACCCAAATGCGTACCCTGACAGCCATAGAGTTCCACCCTCAACGATATACGGCCATGCCAAGTCACTGGTAGAAAACGGATATAACGCGCCTTGATTGGTGGGTTGAGTTGATGATAAACGACAGTATCTTGATCTGTGTTTCCGAGGAAGTCCTATGAAAGCAAGATAACATATCGAGTTTAGCAACTGAGATCTGAAATAATCGTCTTGATTAAAGTTTGATAATTAGTGCGTTAATTTAAATTTCACTGAATGTCAAGCGAAGAACAGATCCAACGGTGGTTGAACTAATTAAGCATGTTCCAGCCGGAACAAAATGACTGTGCATCTATATGTCCGGGGGAAGGATACCTTATTTACGCTGTAAGTGGTACCATGGGGATCCAATCTGAGACTGTGTCGCTGAATGTGTAAGAAATATGTCACATTTATAACTTTCTAAAATGTGGAAAAATAAATACCGGTGTTTTAGTATTGTGGAGAAAATTTAATTAAAATTAAATAGTCTAGTCTCTTCCGGTCCTAGATGGGGTGTAAAATTAAACTCTTCAGCCTGAGATGGGTTAGCAAATTTGAGAATTTTTGGTCTGAGACGTGGTAAGGGTTTCCTTCACCACAGCGCAGCACCACACCCAAATGTTTTATATAATTTCAAGCACCAATCGGGATATATAAGCTTGGTTGAGAAATGATACTCACACTTATCAATCAGTGATGCGAGCTACTTGGAAAAACCTTCGAAGGTCTCCGAACAGGAGTCAATGTCCTATCGCACACTCGTACGCTCTACCACTGAGCTACAAAGAAGGCACTTGGGTGCTACGCCACATAGTAGGTTCAAAGGTGGCAAATAAACTTCCTGTATACTTCCAGAATAAGTTGTTCCTAACTGCATGTCGTTTTTAACTCTAAAAAATTCTGAGAGTGTTGGAAAAATATTTCACCTTGTTTTCATTTTTCCCTTGCTCCCGATAGTACTGGAAGTTCACTCCATCGTTACTGCACTGCAGCTTGTATGCTGTTACCCATTGGCTTGCAGCATTTCGTCCTTGTGTTGCTACACGAGTCACTCGGGCGTACCTACTTCCTAGGTCAACTTGCAACCACTGGTTTGCATCATTTTTTTTCGCCGACCAAGCTCCTTGTTCAACTCCGCCTGCCTCGAAGTTTAGTCTTCCTTGGATGGCGGCATGATTTGCATCCAACCATGAAGAGGCACTGATTTGTCCGTCAGAGATTTCACCTTTTTCCATGCCGAGAGCACCACGACAACGACGGCATTCTAAGTATTTCATAAAATAGAAGGATATATGTTTTCAACAAATTAAAAACATTTTTTGAATATAAATAATTTCTTACAAGTACTAACCGAACGCAAGGGCTACTATGGGGGTCATCGCGCTCGGTTAGTAAGAAGTTTATTATGCGGCATCCGGCGGCTTTTGAAAAAAATACATTGCTTATAACCGTTTCTATGGTAACGGTCCGTATGGCAAAATCCTGACCAAGAAAGAACCAATCACAATGCTCGAATTTACCTCAAGACTGCCTTGCCATATAATAAATCATGATATTTTGACGACTTCCACACTTTGTGGTGCACACTTTGTTTGAATATCGACGTTAGTATTGAGAATACATACACCTTATTCGATGGTTTAACATATAATACGCGCGGATATTTTGCGAGTTGCGTAGTATTTTTCCGAGTCCCGAAGGGGCGAGGAAAAATACGAGCAACGAGCACTAAAAAATAGTTTTGTTCGGCCATTTTGTTGCTCCGCTTCCAGACCTTTTTTTTCCCTGTTCTACAGTGTCAGTAACGTTGCATATTTTGCGCGTTCTTTTGCCCTAATATGGTAAAATGGCGCAATAGTGGAATAATAAGATCTTTTAAATTCTGACAATCGTTTGTTTTATAATTTGTCATAGGTTTTACTTACAAAGCACGGTTTTATTTACTACTACCTTTACAGCCGTAGAGCTCCACTCTCATCGATATGTGACCACGCCAAGCAACTGGTCGAAAGCGGATATAACGTGCCTTGATTGGTGGGTTGAGTTGATGATAAACAACATTGTCCCGGTCTGCGTTTCCAATAAATTCCTAAATAAAAGAAGGATAAACTATAACGGGTCGATTATTAAAACGAAGCCGAAGTTAGACGTAGTTTAAGGCTAAATCGAGGTTTAGGCGACGACTCCATAAACCATGGTTAGCCGGAGTCTAAATCGCATTTGAACACCGATAAGCCGGAGTTCACGAAGACCACGTTTAGACGACGTCTAACAAGTGTAGCTAATGCTCTGACATTATACATGCGTGCTACTCCCAAAAGATCATAATGTAATACATAACGTAGTATACAGCTGTGCGGAAATATTTAAGAAATTTACTTGCGTTTCTAAAGGAAATGAAAAATGGTTTTAAATATCACTTTAAACCAGCTCAGAGGATTAGGAAGCGCATAATTCAAATCAAGTAATAAGTTGACTGCAACGGGCTATAATCAGTAAAACGAAACTGTTATTAACAACAATTAAACCTACTCAGGAGTAGGTCTAACTTGCTGTTGTTTGTTGTTCCACGGTTAAACTTCATCTAGAAACGGTTTACGATAAACGTTGTTTAAATAATTGGAATCGCAGACTAAATCCCGATTTAGACCATGACTTTCTCAGCCGCGGTCTAAACTTTGTTTAAATAATCGTTCCTAAAGGTCTTTCCTTTATTGCAGATCTTACTGCCAAAACAAATAACCGGTTTCTATCATTTGATAATTGCCTACATGTAATGCAGATCAGTAGACTGTAATTGAAAACAAAGGTCTAGCAGAAGGGAATTGAATTTATTGTTCTAATTAGAAAATTAACGCGATTTTGGTTCAAGCTTGTTTCACCTTTTTCGCAGATTGGCCTTGCTCCCTGAAGTACTGAAAGTGTAATCCATCGTGACTGTACTGTAGCACGTATTTAGTTACCCACTGACTCCATGCATTTCTTCCTTGTGTTGCAACGGCAGTCAATTTGGTGTTTTTGCTCCCCAGGTCAACTTGCAGCCACTGGTTGACATCGTTTCTTCTTGATGACCAAGCTCCTGCTTTGCCTCGACCTGCCGTAAAGTGTAGTCTTCCTTGAATGGCGGCATGATTTGCGTCCCATTGTGATGAGGCACTGATTTGCCCGTCAGAAATTGCACTATCTTCCATGCCGAGGGGTGCTTCACATTCTAAATGATATATGAAAATACAGAACTTTCATGATTCATAATCGACAATCCAGGGTATACAAACTTTATCCTTATGAAACGTGTCGTTTCTCGAATTTGGAAAACAAAAATAGAAAGTAATTACTCTCCTTCCCTGCTGCACCGCTGTGTCGACTGATAAATGAAGAAATGCCTCCTATTATCAAAATGTTTCGAAAGAAAAGGGCAGAATCTCTGCTTTACACTGTTGTCGATGACATAGCTGCCGCATGCAATTTTGTCTGATCTGGGGCTTAGACCTCATGGAACCATTAATTATGTGTCGTAAAAGTAAAATTATTCCCTTTGGAGATACAACTTCTGAGCACGTGCACGTCAGAAGCTGTCAGGGGTACTGGTTTATCACTAATTTGTAAAGACACTTTTTACATTTCAAACTACTTTTGAATTACAACTAATTTTTAAGATTTGAATACCTGAACCATGATATTCGGCAAAATGTGGTCTTGCACTTTTACATCCGTAAAGTTCGACTCTCATTGATATGTGGCCATGCCAAGCCAGTGGTACAAAACGGATATAACGTGCTGTAATTGGCGAGTTTAGTTCATGATAAACAACAGTGTTTTGGTCTGTGTTTCCAATAAACTCCTAAATAAGAGATGAAAAGATTAAGGCCAAATAAACTTTAAACTACCTGAACTGATAATAATATACATGTAAATACTACTTCATACTACCTGTAAACAGAGATCATGAGAACACTTGATTTCGACTTTCAAGAATGTAATGAATTTTACAAGAACTTTATGAGTTGTTCAAGAGCGTTCAAGAAAGCTGCCCACGTTTTTAAATGCTAGATAAGAAAGTTTAAAACTAGTAAAGATATAATAGACTTCTGACAATCAACTTCTCAAAACAAACATCTCGAATGTAGAAAATTTCTTACTTAAAATTAAAGAGATCCAAAAGCTGTGAGGCATGGTCGATGTATTGCTACATAATAAATCTAAAGAAGAAAATGTCAGAAGCTTAAGCAACAATATATTTCTTCAGATTAAGTTTATTTTACCGTGACTTCGGCCTGTCCGCCTTTTTCTCGATAGTACTGGAACTTCGCTCCATTATTACTGTATTGCAGTTTGTACTTGGTCACCCACTGGCGATGTCTATTCGAATTCCTCTCTTGCGTTGCTATATGCGTCACTCTGGTGTAGCTACCCAGGTCAATTTGCAGCCACTGATTGCCGTCGTTTCTTCGCGCTGACCAAGCTCCTTGTTTTCCTCCACCTTCTTTAAAGTGTAGTCTTCCTTGGATGGCGGCATGATTTGCATCCCATTGTGAAGAGGCCCTGATTTGTCCATCCGAGATGGCGCCGTTTTCCATACCGAGGGCATCTTGACATTCTAAAACGTTTATTAATTTTGTAATTATATGACAAATGTAATAACTGTAGTCGAGTTAAAATATCACCTTTTAAAGCATGCCGAAAGAGGTTCTTTACATTCAGGAGATGAACATAAACAAACACTTTGAAGTGTACAATATCATTTGATCAAGTTGAACCGCATTATCATGATTGAGAATTTTATTTCTTGGAAGTTCCTCAATAAATTTATCAATTGCCTGTTTTTTAATATCTTAATTTGATGGCCGAACTTTTATGTAAGTAATCACTGACAAACTAAACCTTAACATTGCTAAATAAATACCACTGTATATCCCCCCCCCCCCCCCTCCCAAAAAAAATTCTAACATCTACGTAGTTTCATGTTGTTTTGGCTATATTTCACATAGCTATCGATACTCCAGCAAACATTGTAAAATTATGCCAAATAGTTACCTTCACAGCCGTAGAGTTCCACTCTCATCGAGATGTTGCCATGCCAAGCCACTGGTAGAAAACGGATATAGCGCGCCTTGATTGATGGGTTCAGTTGATGATAAACAATAGTGTCCTGGTCGGCATTTCCACCAAATTCCTAAAATGAAAATCGATAATGTAATGTAATATAATTTTAAAACTTTATTTAGACACGGGAAACCATCAGTAAATTAAGCTTACCAGCAATTAAGCTTGCTGTATTTACCTTAATATCATGAAGATTTCGATAGATCATTTTTAATTTGTTTTCTTCACCTGGTTCTCATTGTCGAAAACAATTGAATATGCAAGTGAATGGATTTCGGAGTGTCTGTGTACGTTTAACCTAATTTTAATACGCCTACCACTACCATTTTAGGCTTTTAGGCTTTTTTTTTTGCTTAAATCAAACACTTTTTTTAAACACTCGTTAAAGGGACACTGTCACGGGGATTTTAATGCTTTTCGGGAAAAAGTACTAAAATTGGTGAATAGGTTTTCTTGTACACGAAATACACCTAGTACACCAAGATGGAGATAAAAAGTAAATTGCTGTTGAAGGAAGAAGGCAGCCATAACAATTTTTAGGTGTTTTTCCATTCCACAGGGACAAATCTTGCAAAAGTCAGCCTGACTTTTTCAAGTTGAGATCTAAAGTTCCTGATGGCATCACAATAATATCACTTGTTTATCACTTCAGTAGACTTTCATGGTGATTTTTAACAAAATTGGACCACTATTCATGGTTTCCACATGTCTTTAGGCTCTTGACTTTTCGAAGTGAAACTGGTGACAGTGCCCCTTTAAAGAACTTCTCAAAAGAAGTTCTGGCGTGACAGTTGGCGTATGCGTCAGCGAGAACAGCCAGGGAGCTCAAATATTATTGCAATAGACCTTTTTCGCTTGGGCGGTTTGTTTTCCCATTACAGACCACGTGATATTCTCTAGAGAATTTCTTTTATCCACATAAAATTTATTCATTCATATACATGCGACTATTTGGAAATTTGAAAGCAAGAATTCTCAAGAGTATCATCACATGGTCTGTAATGGGGCAACAAAACGCGCAAGCGAAAAAGGTCTATTCTTTGTATGTTTTTAATAACATAATTACTCCACTCGCGTTTGTTGGATATGAGATAGTTACAGGCTATCTACCATCTCATATTCAACGCGCGCTCGATTCAAAACTCGAATGTTGACTGACTAATGTCACAATCTGGCCAAGTTATGCAAATAATTTGCAAAATATGATATATATCATTTCGTTCTCAACTCTCTCATAATGTGGGAGTAGGACGAAGCTCAAAAATGTTGGATGCGAATAGAAATTGGGAAGAAATGTAGTAAAAATTAACCAAAAAGGAGTTAATGAATAGACATAAACAAACCTTGTTTTGAGTTTTTCCTTGCTCCCGGTAGTACTGGAAGTTCACTCCATCATTACTGTGCTGCAGCTTGTATGCTGTTACCCATTGGCTTGCAGCATTTCGTCCTTGTGTTGCTACACGAGACACTCGCGTATACGTATTACCCAGGTCAACTTGCAGCCACGGATTGCCGTCGGTCTTTCGCGCAACCCAAGCACCTTGTTTACCTCCACCTGCCTCAAAGTGTAGTCTCCCTTGGATGGCAGCATGATTTACATCCCATTGTGAAGAGGCACTAATTTGTCCATCCGAGATGGCGCCGTTTTCCATACCGAGGGCATCCAGGCATTCTAAAAAGTTCATTAAGTTAACTGACAAGTATAAGACAAATGCAATAATGTAGCCAAGTTAAAATATCGCCTTGTGAAACTACAAATCTCTGGCGCGACAGTATAGTCAATCTGATCCCCTTTGTGGTAGGTCACGTCCAAACAAAAAGGGTAAAAGAGAAAACATCCATACTATATACCTTTACAGCCGTAGAGTTCTACCCTCATTGATATGTGGCCATGCCAAGCCACTGGTTGAAAACGAATATAACGCGCTTTGATTGGTGGGTCTAGTTGATGAGAAATAACAGTGTCTTGGTCCTTGTTTCCAGCAAACTCCTAAAACAGAGATTATGGTTCCTCATTTAGACTGTATTGCCTAAAATAATTTTATGAGCGATTATTAACTATCAAAAAGAAATTTATTCGGGATCAGAGCCTTCACTGGAACTTTTAACCGATGTCTTATTTTATTCCTTAAGTGAGATTTACAAAATAATGAGTTTTTGCTGTACATTCTAAGTAAGAACGTTTATCATGGATGGATGGTTTTTCAAGCCTAATGTTCAAATGAATACACTTCTTACAATCAGTACCCTCCCCCCCCCCCCCCCCCCCCTACTTCATAGATGTCAACAACAGATTCAAATGCTGTGCGTAACTTTACACGTGCTGTTTTGGAAATATTGGGCAATGCATGCCACGGCATGTTTCTCGTCTGCCTATTGGCTTTCGATCCAGTTATAATCACAAGCTGTAGGAGAAGAAAATGAGAAGTTGATAAATGTTTCGGTGGCAAGAGTTTGTTTTACGTCTTTTACCTTGATTGTAGTTTGTCCTTGCTGCCGATAGTACCGGAAGATCACTCCATCGTTACTGTACAGCAGTTTGTACTTTGTCACCCACTGGTCATAACCATTCCTCCCTTGTGTTGCAATGTGCGTCACTCTGGTGTACCTACTACTCAGGTCAACTTGCAGCCACTGGTTGGCATCGTTTTTTCGTGCTGACCATCCTCCTGCTTTGCCTCTACCTGCCTCAAAGTGTAGTCTTCCTTGGGTGGCGGCATGATTTGCATCCCACTGTGAAGAGGCACTGATTTGCCCGTCAGTAATCGCACCGCTTTCCATGCCAAGAGGGTCTTGACATCCTAAATGTTTTAATTATATATTAGGAAATAAATTTAATAAATAGTTTTGGCAAAAAAATTCTGCAGTGTGGCATAAAATTGCAACCCAATTGGAGTTGATTACTTGGTCAGGTTGAGTCGCCATGATGTGATTTTAGTTTCTGGTATTGTACACTTGACATGTAAGTCTTTCGGTTTTGTCAGGAGGTACAATGTTCAAGTTTCCCAAATGTACAATATTTGTTTTGCAAATGTATCAAACTAGATTGTCAGTATTACCAAATAAATTAAACTGTATATGGCTTCCAGATATCTTTAAACTTTTGTAAGACCAATATTTATTCCTGTTGCTGTGGCTTCGCAAGACTGAGCTAGTATCTCTCTTTCGCAAACCTGTGGGAGGTAGGGAACAAAGAGCCAAATATTTCCAACGATTTTATGTTATGCAAAAATTGTTTAATGTAATGCTAATTAGGTGTCAATTATGACGACATCTTTCATAAATAATCAGTAAATTAGAAAATTGGTTTAGAAAATCGCGAAAATATAATATAAAATACGTTTAAGATTTTGGAATTAATTTTCAAAATTAAAAAGGCAACAACAGTTTCCCTAAAACAGAAAATTGATTCTAAGGGCACCAAATTTTAATAAAATAACTATGGCTGCCAAAGGCATGTGCTGACGTAAGCAAATAATTGAAACACGAGAAACAATCAAAATCATTTTAAAGATAGAAAGCATCACAACGTTATTATTGCCTGATTATGCAAGACGCGTTTAGAGATAGCGCGGACGCCATTACCTGGAATTATTTATGAAATGAAAAGCGTTGTTTACTACCTTCACAACCATAGAGTTCCACCCTCATTGATATGTGGCCATGCCAAGTCACTGGTAGAAAACGAATATAACGTGCTTTGATTGGTGGGTTGAGTTCATGAGTAACAACTGTATCTTGGTCTGTGTTTCCAGCGAATTCCTACCAAAAAAATTAAGGGCTGAAGATTTTAAATTCCTGCCGCTAAAAAAAAGATACTCAAACTGACTTGATTAACAAACTAAATTCAACAAGTTGACAAAATCCAATCTAACAGCGCTCAGAGGTTTCGCTGTCAATAACATCTTTATAACATAACGCCTTCCAATTGTTAGCTATTTTTAAAACGAAGGAAAGACCATATATTAGTTTAATTCATGATCAGGGGTGGCCTTGAACAAAAAATTGTGTATAGATCATGCTCTCTTTCTTCTCGTCGTTCGTTAGGACTGTTCGATTAATTCTAACAGGGGATTATTTAAGTTATAATAAAGCTGTCGATGGCTCGAGATTTTTACCTTGCTTGTGGTTTGTCCTCGCTCGCGGAAGTACTGAAAGGTCACTCCATCTTTACTGTACTGCAGCTTGTATGCTGTTACCCATTGGCTTGCAGCATTTCGTCCTTGTGTTGCTACACGAGTCACTCGAATGTACCTGCTTCCCAGGTCAACTTGCAACCACTGGTTTGCATCATTTGTTTTCGCCGACCAAGCTCCTTGTTTGCCCCCACCTGCCTCAAAGTTTAGTCTTCCTTGGGTGGCGGCATCATTGACGCCCCAGTGCGAAGAGGCAGTGATTTGTCCGTCAGAGATTACACCGCTTTCCATCCCAAGGGCGGCGTCCCGACACTTACAAGGTTCATCTAAAATAATAGGCCATTTCCGAGTTACTCCTTGCCTCTGTTTCAAAACGAATCTACGTGCGAAACCATTCATAGGAAAAAGTGTCTCACTTGCACGTCCATTTTTATGCAAATCAAACTCATTTTCATTTGAATGGTTTCGCACGAGGACTCGTTGTAAAAAGGGTAACTTGATAGAAATACATTTTGCATGAAACGTTTCTAGAGTTTAGCAAAGTCCAAAATCAGCTGACAAAAATAATTGCAGGAATAGCTATCGATTGAAAAAATTCTAACCTGGATTGAAAGATGGCAAGTCACTACCCATGGATCATAAACTTAGTCGTGCTTTGAATCCTAATCCCTCTTGGTGTTTTTGCCGAATTAGATACAATTTAGAATAGTTCTCTACACAATTTTGTCATACTTACCAAACTGGCTTTCTACAACAGAAAGACAAATCAACAGCAAGATCGAGATAGATGAAATCATTTTCAGCTGCAAGGGAATTTTTATAAAGAAATGTTCAAAAAGAATTGTTTGGTCATTCTTAATGATTCCCGGCTATATGACAAATTTTCAAGTTGTTACATCTTGATTTGATCATTATTTACATTTAATTAAGAAACGTGATTGCCATTAGAATTTAAACGCAAATATAGCATTTTTAAACGCATTTTAAAACGCAAATGCAAGCGATATCGACCAGTTCACGCGTGAAACGCGTGGAACACCAGGTACATACAGGTAGACGCCAGGAACGCAAGGTACTTTGAAGAAGTTCAAGTCTTTTCTTCAAGATGGCGTACAAGTCACCCTTCGCTTGCTCGTGTTTCCATTTGCGTTAGAATTGTCCAAGTGCAAAAGCAAGCACAAGCCTGCAGGTGCAAGAAAATGGAAAAGTCTCCATTCCTTGGGCTTGTATACGCGCTTGGGTTTGCGTTGTGCTATTTCACACGTGTTTGTATTCTTGCATTTGCATTTGCGCTCGTTTGAATCAGCCATCAACTGCTGCAATTATTTACTACGACACAAAATACGGCTTGATTTGAGGCGATAATCCTTCTTATTTTCTTTGGAATTGCAGGTAATGGTCATAAATTGGCAAAGCTGTTTTTGAAGGCAATAAAAATGAACTAGTGCTTTGGAATTCAAATAAGTTAACCAAGGCTTCACTGACAAGTTTTAACGGTGATCATTGTTACATATTACAAGTACAGTATGCATTCAAATTGTTTACTTGGCTTATAATCGTACAATCTTAAGAGTTTGGTAAGTCAATTCCATTTTTGTTGAAATCAGTCTTTCTAATAGCACAAACAACAGCTGCGAAGGAGACTATCTTTCTAAGAAATCTAATACGAGTACATATCCAAACCTCGTGGCAGAGGAAACAACCTATGTAAAAATCGAGACTCACCTCCTCTTGAACTGGACCAGCGTGTTTCTCGTCCAACGACAACGAAAAATGACTTATTGTACAATCTGGTATTTATTTTCATGCTGAAAACAATAGGTATAATTTTGCTAATTATGTCACAGAAATTGCCAAGGTGGTATCAAGTGCAATGATTTTCTTTGTTTATGCTGATGACGTGAAAAGCTGCGAAGGACGGAAAGGTTCATGAACAATGAGAACGAATGAGTATCACTGGAAACATTGCCCTTATTCAAGTTAGCTTCGTGAATTGTGTTGGCGCTAGAAGTTATGTAAAACCTCATTAAGAATAACGTTCTCGTCTTTCATATTACAGTGAGAGCAAATTGTCACGAGAGGAATTAAACCCGGCTACCTAAGTAAAAAGCAACGAACGCAGAGAATACCTGTGAATTTGCACATGAATATAAACTAAAAATACTGATTGTTACAATACTTCTCAGCTACAATAGTTACAATATATACAATTAAATAAGTTTACATTAGGAAAATATTTAAAAAGAACATCTGCCCGTATTTGTGTTAGCATCTGAACGTTGAGGTTTATTCTGCAATAAAGAAGATTTATTTGCTGCATTCAAAGACGTTTCTTGGTTTTCTGCTGCGTTGTCAAGAGGTAAAGCGGAGGAACAGCGGATTATAGTAAAAGTAAATTGTCACGAGAGGAATAAAACAGCTACTCATAGTTAATAGAGGGAAATGGTTAGAAAGCCCGGCTAACATCAAAGGAGCAAACAAAGAGGCCAAGATCGAGGTTGGAAGGTCCATGACCGCGCACATCTTTTGTTTTGCGCTCATACACTATGCATGAATTACGTAATCGCAATGTTTTTTTGTTTAGTTTTATGAACACACGTAACCACCTATTGTATTTTGTCAGGTTTTGTCCACGGTCAACCCCCAAAATAGGGAGCATGCAAAAACCTATAACAAAGAACTTTGCCCGGTTTCAAAACCATTTCCCTCTATAACTATGCGCTGTAAAAGGAAACGAACTCAGAAAAAACCCTGTGAATTTGCACGTGAATTTTGAATAGAGATACTGATTGCAACAACACTTCTACAATATTTACAATAATACAATTATTTACGTTGGGAAAATATTTAAAAAGAGCATCTGCCCGTACTTATATTAGCATCTGCTCGTCGAGGTTTATTCTACAATAAAGAATTAACTTATTTGCTATGTTGCAAAGATGTTTCTTGGTTTTCTGCTGCGTCAGTGTTGCAATGTAAAGCGGGGGAACAAGTTTCCTGTACCTCTGGTAACGAGTGCCAGCTGTCATTTAGCTCGTGTAGCTACCAAGTTATTTCCC
This sequence comes from Meandrina meandrites, assembly GCA_963693305.1. Classification (NCBI taxonomy): domain Eukaryota; kingdom Metazoa; phylum Cnidaria; class Anthozoa; order Scleractinia; family Meandrinidae; genus Meandrina; species Meandrina meandrites. The sequence goes on from OY855908.1 coordinate 35,279,678, forward strand.
CGCTGCCCAACGGATAGCATTGTTTGCCGAAACATTTTGCCCGCTCTGACGCTGTTAACCGAGATATTTAACCGAGCTCCCCCAGGGAACCGGCAAATATATACGTATAAATAGCCATAACGCTTATCGTTTAAAAAATATATTTTAATATAGGTTTGAAATATTTAATATATTTTAAGCTATAAAATAACCTGTTGAAATTAAACGTTAAATAATAATTATAATTAAATTGAACCGTCGCGACATACAAGATAAGATCAACGAATAGCCGTTTACAGTTACTTGTTCTAGAATAACAGTATTCTTGATTTAAAACAATTTCATATTGTCCACATTTTTCCCTCAAATTTTTTGTTCCTTTACTGCTTGGGAAAAAAGATGATAAAAACCAAGAGCATTACCTAATATATGCCAATTTAATTGCATCTCAACTCTCTCGCCTTCTCTCTCTCTATCTCTCTTGCCTTAGAGCTCCTCAGAATGCTGTCGCGACTCTCAGAAGTCAAGGTGCTCGCGTCTAAACAAGATGCATCAACGAAGAACTGTGGAAGTAGAAAAGCACTAACATAACGGTAAGACACTCTTTTTTATTTTAGAACCTTTTTCATAAGAACGTTGAGGCTGAGATTGATCAAAATTTTAAGAACATGCTAAGAACATATCCCAGGCTGAGAGACGGAGAACGTCTTTATTTTGCACATTGGTTTTAATTTCTTGTTACTGAGCACTGTATAAATAAATGTAAAACTGTGCTCTAATAGCACAATTAACTCAATGCTATAAAGAAAATATCTTAACATTAACAATGATGTTTTCTTATTGCATTATACACTATGTAAAACATCTCAGTTTGTAGCCCAACTTAGACCTATAACATGTAACTAAAGAACGTTTTCAGCCTCAAACTGTAAAACACTGAAATAAGAAAGCTCAACCTTAGCCCCAGAATTAGACGTTCTTATATAGAAAGAGTGTATGTTATTGGAGTTGGTTTATTTTACAAATCTACCCAAATGAGAGGCAATGAATAATTTTGCAACTTTCTTCATGAATGAAGAAGTTTTGATAGCAAACCCAGAAAATACAGCTAGTCTAGAGGAGTGTTGAGAAGAACCAGCATCTACGTACACATATGGATTGAATTAAATTTGTGGTAATTTAAGGAGGCTCTGAAACCTTGAAGGTGTTTATTCTGAACAGGTTAGACTTTTGCTATGATAACCTTTTATGTCAAGAAAATGACCACAACTTGCTAACGAATGATTGGGCATTTGTTTCTGATACCATGCACTACCGCAGCAGCAAGTGATAAAAAGTAGCAGTACTGATTCATCAAAGTATAAGAGATAGAAAACGCTGACGTGGTTGCACACAGCTAGCGCTTCATACCACGTTGCTGGCGCGGCATAAAAGCCCTAATGCTTTCATTTACGTAGTTAAAGGGACGGCCGGCCGGGACTAGCCGGATCAAGAAGCCAAGATTAAGTCCGTGCCAAACTGTTTACTTGAATTGACTATGTAAATAGATTTTCACACCCTAAATATTTTCGATCACTATATAAAGCGTCAACTTTGTATTTTAATTTTTAACTTGATAATGATGACATGGAGTCATCGAAACGTCGTTGTTCACTTTTTATATCGCTAACATTCCTTCTCAAATGTTTAATAAAAAAAAGGTAAAAAAAAAGGTAAAGCAACTTTATTTATACACAGTTTAAATAAACTGTCTATACACGATTTAAATAAACTATTTAAATAAGTTTGCTTTCAAAATAGAAACATCGAGAAAGAAACAACCATCGTGTTATGACACTTTACTCTCATAGTGTCCTTCCCCACCAAGGTGTATAGGCAATATCGGTACCGGAGAAATAATGCTGGGGACCCTGCGGTGGACTAGCCTTCCATCCAGGGGAAGTTGAAATACTCCTAGCCGCTTTATGCTACAGAAACTAAGCTGCGGCGGTATTGGTCACTTGGCTTGACGCAGACTTTACCTCGCCCAGGTCTATCGAAAGGGGACTCTGATTGCATGTTAAAAAAACGCCAGTTGTCTGTAGTGATTATAAGGTGGCCTTAACTGTAGATGAGGCAGGGAGCTGGAACTCTGGTGAATAAGCGGTGGATATATAGCAAGAGAGTGAATGAAGAACAAGCAGAAACCAGAAATAATGAAAGAAACGGAATGCTCACCCCCCCCCCCCCCCCCCCCTTCCCACTACGTGCCTTTTAATTTTACCTAAAAAAGAAACGCGGGGATTTGAGAAGCTGTTTCTGACGTGCAGGTTACCACAACTGCCCTGACAACAATATTGAAAGTGTTTCCACCGTTTGTGTGGTTAGCCAGCCCTGCTGACTTCTAAACCGTATCCAAATGGCCGCTTGTTTTTCCTGTTTGCTAATTAAGTATACCAATAAATCACGCCGAATCAAAAATAACTGAAATACGTCAAGTAATCTTGCTCCCTTGCCCACATTGACGTGCTAAGGCAGGAAATTACACGTACATAACAGTGCATTAAATTTACAGACACATGACAAAAACGGCAGCGACTGTTTTGTTTTGCGAGCACGAAATATCACAATATTACTACCACCCCCACTTACCACAAGCAGTGTTTTGACGTCAATATTGATAATGAGGTTTTAATTTTTGATTAAGTTCGCGATCGCTCCAGTGAGTGCTTTGAAAGAGCGCCCTATAAAACCAAACGTATACTGAGATACAAGCCCAGGGCTATTGATTATACTTGCAACTTTTGTACAAAAAGTGCCAAAAATGATTGCCACCAGTTTAATGAACGCACTCAAGAAAGCGCGGTAGCAAATGTTCGTTTTCGTTTCAGTCTTCCTATATTTACCATTCAATCTTTAAACAGCCGCAGCGGAAAATCTTGAATACTGTGACATCATAAATCAACAAAATTCCGATTGCCTTGGGCTATTAAAGGTGACCATTCCCCCATGGAATATGCAAATCGCCGATCGGTCACGAATTGAAAAATGCATATTATATTTTCACATACAAGTGCAGCTCAAAATATTCTCCATATATACATTTGGGAATTGATTCAAAAATTGATACTCTCGTTTTCAGAATTGAGGAAGACATTAAAATATCTGATATCAAATAATCACACCAGACCTCTCGTTACCAAGAGAACCGGAATAACGGTAGTTCCGCCTAAAAAACAATGCCCAATTGCAGACCAGTGTGCTCAAAACGTAACCTTCTTAGAAGGAAATGGTTAAAATCTATACCACATTTAATTTCAAAACAAAAAGAACTCAAAACGCACATCCGTGGACTCCGTGCATTTAAGGGTGTTCATACCACGCAAAACCAAAAAGAAAGTTAAAACTTATTTTTTAAGCGGTCAGAAAATGCAATCTCGATCCATACATTTTGTGAGTTTTGCGCAAGCGTCCCTGTATAGCTTTTTAGGCTACTAGCGGGTTTGACTTTTTCACCTTGCCCTGTCCAAGGATGAAAAATAAACTGTGTAGCTCTGTATTTGTGCCGACTATTGTTTTGATTTTTCCTGTTTGATATAAATTGATCGATATTGAATAGTATCAAGCGACCGTAATTATAATAAATTACTTGCTATTGAAAACGTTGCTATAGTGTTTCTGAGTGCTGGCTTTTGTATCAATTTTCCTGTTTGTTCTATTGTATAGCCGATCAAGCGGTCGTAACTGCCGTAAACAAAGTTGGTAATTTCACTGCAATCTGCCTGCAATCATGCGCTAGCGAGCGGTCATTGCAATCTTTTTCGTGTACGAGCAGTTTAGATTTAAGAAACCATATGAATTGCTGCCAAAATATGATTTTGCAACTCTATTACATTAATAGTAAACCGCTAGTTTCTTTGTTTGCCTCAATGGCTTTTACAAAAGAAAATGTAAAATGGAATTGTCTTTGTATTTGTGATAGTGCTGGTATGATTTTTATTCTACCTAAATACGATTTGTTTATGGCAGATTGATCAGTGTAAATATCAACGACCGCTAAATTTATTTATCAATCCATGTCAAAACGAAATTATCAATATCGCCGGAATCTTAACAATATAGGTACACACAACTGATAAAATTCTGTCCAAGTTACCCAAGCGAGCAACCTCAAAAAATATATATACCATAAGCGATTTGTTCTCAGAATAATAGCTGATTTCTGTTTCAAGGTAAGAGACTAAACTTACGGGTTTGACCTATACTTTACTAAATAGATCTCTACGTTACGCCTCGACAGGCCATATTCCTGTTTGCGGTGGTTGCGGCCCTCAAATCGTAAGTGCTTCATTTGTTGATTATTTGTCTAAAAGGTGACTCTCAAAAGGTTCTGCGATGCAGAAAGACAAAAACACTTTATTCATTGTTCTTTTTTTAGTGGTACATACGTTAAAGGGTCAGTTGTCAAATAAAAGCAATGCGGAAAATCTGCTCAGTTGACGTGTGAATAACCCGAATTCCGTGAGGCGAGTTCATGTAATCTCTTCATTTACTGAGCTTGAAACATGGACCTGCTACGTCTTCAGGTTTCTTTTGCACTTCTAGTTTTTGCAATATCTGTGAATGGACTTAAAACGGCTGACCACAGTACTGTCAAGAAAATTGGCGATTTACGCCGCGGATCGTACAGTTTTATTCCAGGTATGTAAATAACTTAGTACTTGCTCCTGTTAGAATATTGCCATTGTTGGCTTCTACAAAATTTAAAATTGACTTCGGCCCAGACTTGCTCTTGTAAGAAATCCCTCAACATAGGTGTTCTACAATTAGGGTTTTTTCGTTGGCTGGAAAAAAATAGTTCAAATTTGTTTTGTCTGCTTCACGGATACCTGTTTCGTTATGCCACAGGCCTATGACGCTTTCGTATTCTTTCCTTATTAAATTTGCTTGTTTTCGCTTATTTACCACTATATGAGAGTGATAAGTAGGCTGTCTATGATAAGCAGACTAAAGGGGTACCAAAGCTGCACGTTAGAGCTATAGCAAGAGCTGGTATGCAAAGCATGGCTGAATAATTATAAATATTTTGTTTGACTGCATGCCTAGTTGCTTAAGAGTATAACTCTGATGTTTCTAAATCATTCTGTAATTAATAATCAGTAATAATACCTACTTTTTCCCTTACAAAAGGTGTTGTTTATTTATTTTGTCCTCGTTTGCTCCCTTTTCCTCGTCGACAATAACAATTAATCATTGTGTGGATTTTAAATCAGTTTAACTTTAAACCAATCAAAAAGCATTAAACTCGGTGAAGTGATTATTAGATGGGTATAATTTCACAAGTTTCAATTTAGAGAAAACCTAGCTTGAAGATTAAAATACTTTTACAGTCGATCATGTCTTTTTCTCTAAAGATTCCCAATAAGATTACACTTGTATGTAACTGATTGCCAGTTGGTTTGCATGCGATCACGTGATAATGCTTGTGTCGTCACGTTACGCTTATTAACTCATTGTTTTGTGATCGGAATGGTAATCGAACGCCTAACTCGAGTGTCACGCAAAGCCAATGACAATTCACATTACTTTTATGGTCTACTGGCTCAACTATAAACCAGGCTAGGTATTGGAAAAACGAGTAGAAAATTTGTAATACACAAGCCGAAGGCGAATGAGTTGAAATCTTTAAAAGTGTTCGTCCAACATTCTTTTAAAATAGCTTTTTACACCTATTTGTAAGTCATAAAAAAGGGCGGCTGGTCTATATCGAGAGAAAAGAGAATGGCGTCCTTGTTTATCCTGATGAAAAGCGACAGAAAAAGATTTGGGAATAATTTTAAAGTTTATGTTTGCTCGAGCTGCAGCTGGCAAGGGTCCACTTATGTACTTTTTAAAAATGCTTCCAAATCTGCGCAAACGAGATGCGACCGTTTTCTATTCACTGATTATACTACGAGCGCGAGTTTCTGCGAGGCGAAGCTGAGCTGACTCTCGCTCATAGAAAGCTCGAGCAAGTGGTCTAATTGTTTTGTTGGAAACTCTAAAAAAGTTTAGTGCAAAACCTACCAAAAATTGTCCCTTTAAAAAGCAACGAATGCGATCGTGTCAGTGCGAATAGAAAACATTATAAGGGAGAACCACTGAATCAGAAAAACAGAATTCTATTGATACGTTTCCATATTTTTCCATATTTTTCCCTCTTAAATTTTGAATTTTAAATTCGCTTTGGAATTTATATTTAAAATAATAAATAACGATTCAATTTAGAAATTAAGCCTTAGCTTGCGATACCTGGCCTTTTTAAATTGCAGATGACCGCTCTCGGTTCGGTTTCGATTTCCTTAAGCATGATCCGGATCTGATAGAAGGTGAGTGAACAGATCGTTAGTTTGTTATAAAATAATGCTGCATGCCTTTTGCCAGGTCTGTTTTTCACAATGCACCACTACAAATTAAAATCAGAAACACAACTGAGAGCAATAATTCTGTCCAATATTCACTATTTTGTCATTTATTTATTTACAGTGTCCTCACATCAGTGCTAAATACACTAAAACTTTACTAAAGTCGTTAATTTATTATTATTTTTATTTATTACTGACTTGCTCAGTATTAACAAATAATAATAATAATAATTCATTTCTTCTAAGTTATCTTCAAGCGACCTCGTAAATAGCCGTACAAGTTTAGGTTTTCGTAAATTTCCTACGCGTTTTTGGAATTCGCTCGTTTTGGTGCTAACTAATGGTATTTATCTTGTGTTACAAAGATCAAGAAGCTGACGAGGGATGTGATAGCTATCCTTGTATGTACGGTGGAACATGTATTGACACTGCGCATGGATACCAGTGTAAATGTCTACCAGGTTTTAAAGGAAAGAACTGCGATTGTGGTGAGTTACATGGCCTTTTACTTTTTTCATTTTTTTTTCGCGTCCACAGCCTTCATTCAATGCACTATACACTTGTATTCTAAGCACAGACGTCAACAAATTATTGTATTGCATGTTAGGTAGTATTAAGGCAAATATCCGCTAGTCCAAGGTCGCAAACAATTATCTACATGATTAGCTCTTCAATGCCATATATTTGATTTACTCGCTACCCTTATAGTACTCCGCTGTGAAGAGAATAGTAAACGCACCGAGTGTATTGTTGAGTCAAGCACTTGAGAAGTGATTTTTATATAGTGAACAAGTAAACGACTTTATTTTAAGAGGATTACATATGAAAGTTATTAAAATTACTGATGAACTAAACAATATAGAGGACCTAACAATTAGTAGGGAGTTTTATGCTTAATAAATTATCTGCCCGTACATAGCTGCGGTTCAATATAAGCGTTTTGTATGCAAGCCGGATTTATCCTCTTTCGGGTTTTACTTTATTATCGAAGTTTTTGATAAAATTGCTTGTGTAATGTACATATGTTTGATTTTTAGTTGTCAAGGAATGTGATGATGACAAAAATCCATGCAAGAATAATGCAACGTGTATCGATCTTGGCGACCACTATAAATGCAAGTGTCCTACGGGTATTAAAGGAAAACATTGTGAATGGGGTGAGTTGTTTTCTTTTATCGTAACTTAACTTCATTTAATTTGGTTATTAAAAAAATAACGCGCAAAACAATATACCGGCAATATTTTATACTTAGTTGTGTGTAAAGCAAAAAAACTATTTTAATAACAACAGATCAGTAGATGTTAAAACCACGCGCTCTGCACGTACCATACACAACCTGTGTCCCACAATCCAACAAACTCACCGGCAGGCCTCCTCCTGTAACAAAAATCGAGGTACTTGAACAAATTAAGTAGCCATTCTCCTGCGTATTATTCCCTTCTGTAGACATTGATGAATGTGATGATTTGGCATGCGACAACGGGGCTACTTGCATCAACACTGTTGGCAGTTACAAATGTGAATGCAGACCAGGCTTTGAAGGGCCAAAGTGCTGCGACGGTGAGTTGTTTTAAGTTTAAACTGAGATGCACGAAAAAAAAAAACTAGCAAAGTAAACTTAAGTACAGTAAAGAAGAAAGTGCGGACTGCTACGACTCCTCGTGGATAAGAAATTAGTCCATCATCAGACATCATACAGTAATCGTCTTTTTAACTCTCGTCAATTGTGATCCTCATTCGAGTCAGCTATGATATGGGTGACACACCCATCCCGTCACCCATCCCGTCAATCCATCTTAATCGTTCACATTAGTAGCCATCCTTGTTTTTTCTCAGTGTATCATTACCCCGTTGGATTTTTTTGCTACCTTGGTAAACTGCTATTTGAATTTTCTTTCTATTTGAAGGCAATTTTTTCATGGTGGCATAGCTTATATCCAGATTTATCGTTTCAGATATCGACGAGTGCGATGTGTTATATTACGATCCGTGTGAGAACGGTGGAAGTTGTGTCAACACTTATGGTAGCTTTAAGTGCGCATGCACCAAGGGCTACTTTGGGAAGCAATGTGAACACGGTATGACGTTCACGTTTATTTTTGTTATTAGCATTAGGTATATGGCGATACCGAGGCCCGTGTTGCTGTATACATGTAAATGATTAGGTATTGGGGTTGATCCACAAGAGCCATGCAAACGCAAACGCGAATCCAAGCGCAAACGCAAGCTCAAAAAATGGAGAATTGTTCATGTTCTTGCACCTGCGCTTGTTTTAGGTGTTAGCATTGCTAACGCAAATGGAAGCACTTGGGTCTAAGGTCATGGTGTCCTTTTGACTGTTGATAGTAACAGCCACCACGTCAGAATAGTAGAAGAAGGCAGAAAGGAACATTGCTCACTCCCCCTTCTCCTCCTCCTAATCTCTATGAGCTGACGCCCTTTCTTATTTACAGATGTAGATGAATGCTATGACAATCCGTGTTTGAATGGTGCAACATGCATCAATACTGAAGGGAGCTATCAATGCTCATGCGCAGAAGGCTATGAGGGAGAACATTGTGAGCAAGGTAATGGTCACAAGTTTCAGTGCTCCTCGGCCGCCCCGTTATATTGTCTAGTTGACATTCGGTGATGAGCAACTAGAAACCTGCTTCCGGAAATATGCGGATCGGAGCAGTTCGCCAAAGTTTATTGAAAGTTTCAGCACACACAGACTGAATGTCAATTAACTCGAAACATACAAGCTAATACCAACGGGTAGCAATTCGAGATTTGACCTCCCTACTTTTGTGTGATGACAGCTAGAAGATGCAATTTCGAAGCTTAATGGAGCATGTGTGTTTTTGAAGATGTAAAAATATTGGTATACAATAGGGTTAGTTCAATGGTCATTGCGCATGCACTGCACCGGGCTTAATGAAAAATGTTAGCCTTTGTTGTTGTGCTGTGCCTCTGTTGTTAGGCAAGTACTGTGTCTGCGCAATTAAAGAGTTTAAATGGATGCAGGTATCGACTGTTGTAACAACCTGACTATATCCTGGAGTATATGGAAGGGGTGGGTGTAATGCACTATGGACAAGAAAGGGGGAATAGCAATGAAAGTCAATCGCGAATTTACTTTTTTACAGATATTGACGAATGTGCTAACAACCCGTGTCAGAATGGAGCAACGTGTACCAACTTGCAAGGAGACTACCAGTGTACTTGTCCAAAAGGCTTTAATGGGAAAAATTGCGACAAAGGTAAAGCACAAATAATCTTAACTTGAGATGTTTTCTATCTTGCACGTAAATTTATCTGTTATTAAGTAGTAATATGGGGGACCTGGTAAGGGAGGCCTAATTTTTTTTTTTTTTTTTTTTGGGGGGGGGGGGACGTTTCAAATCTTGATCGCTATTTTTAACACCTTATGATGCAATAAACGCCAGCAAATCACTAATAGAAAATAATAATAATAATAATAATAATAATAATAATAACTTTTATAATGCGCAAATTTCATAAAATATTCAAATTCGCATGACAAGATTAAAAACGGAATAAAAATGCTAAAATTACAATTGAGTTGACTTACAATGAATTTAGAAAGTTAAAATTACAATTAAAGGTAAACTTGCAATGATTTTAAAAAGCTAAAATTAATTTATTTTTTCAAGAATAAAATTTAAAAGCAACTATGATAAAAATGCAAGACGGAAAAGATGAGTTTTAATCTTAGCTTTTAAAACAATAGAGAATGATATTATTGCAGTAAGCCCTGAAAATGCTTCATCGGGATTTTGCATGACTGTTATGATTCTGATGGCTCTTCGTACCGCTGAGCACTGAGACCTGTTCATATGCGCATTGATTTACTGTTCCATAAAGCCACCGTAAAGCTGACATAAAGCCGGTATTTACGGAACTTTACGCATCTTTACTGTGACGTAAAGTTGAACTTTACGCATCTTTACGGCAGTCCGTAAGTCCCGATAAGGGACCAAATTTACGCAACTTTACTTCATCATAAAGTTGTGTAAAGTTGCACTTTACTCTGGCCGTAAAGCCCTTTAAAACGTTGTAAAGGCGCACTTTATAGCTGCTTTACGGACAGCAAAACCTTGTAAATGCCGTCCAAAAAAGTAAATTTCTTGTCATAGTTTGTCATTTCTTCCCTTTTTTGTCGTATCTAAATAAAGAACATCATAATGCAGCGTCTGTACTTAATCCTCGACGTTACTTGAAGTATCAAAATTGCTTTATCACAACCAAAATGTTTGGAAAAATGTTTTTCTTTTGCTCACATTCTCCCCAATTTGTAGAAAATCTGATCGATCCCAAAGTATTGATAATAGTAGATAAATGGTCTTGCACACAATGAGTCCTCATAGCTCAGAGGATAGAGTGCTCACCTGGTGTTTGGGAGGTCATGGGTTCGATTCCCGTCGGGATTCAGATTCTTTCCGTCTCACACTCATGGCATCTTAAATACTGCAAAATTCCAGGTATTAAAGCTCATAACCGGAATTTTACAGCATTTCATCTTTCACAAGAAAGATATTATCTATGCATTGTACTGTAACCTTAAAAATGAGGTGGCACTGCAAGAGAAATACTGTACATGTACCTTCACTTTCATCCCAAGATGTATTCATCATGTTTACTTGGTTTTTAGAGCAGTGTTTTACTTTCAACGAGTTCAGTTGAAGCTACATGTACCTTTTAACTCAAAGCACTACAAGTGGTGTACTGCCATAAACAATCCAACTTAAAATCCATCTAAACAGCTGCACTAGACTAAGATGAAAGTTCAGGTTAGGTGTGCCACCATAACTATATAGTTATGGGAGAAGTTTTACTTGCATAACAGGTATGGTATTTGCTGGTGTAAAATCTAGAATGGTTTATACACGTAGCTATCAATATCCAACAAGCAAAATGTAGATAAACGATAGGAAGCTTCATGTATAAAATACGTAAACTACGAAAGAATTCAGTTTACCTGTACATGTAGAAAGTATTCAGTAATAGCAGATACGTTGTCCAAAATCCTTTATAGAGATGATATATGTTACTTGAAAGAAAATTTTCCATCGCCTGGCCTGGTGACTGAGAATGTAGATCAATCCTTGTACCACGAAGCAGTTGGCAATTCCTTTCACACTGCTTTCGATCGGGTTTCCCTCATCGACATTTCATCAAATTACACTTCTTACCGTTTCCGAAAAACATCATTTGCAGACGTTCTGCCTCAAAAACTAACAGAACTAAGTAACATTTCGCGAATTCAGATTTGAACGTTACAACGAATCTTCGCACCTTTCGAAAATGGCGGTAAAGCGGTAGAACAAAGGAGTTCGATAAGATCCTTCATGTATGGGTACACGTTTGACTCTAAGAGGCAACACCGCTGACAGAGGCTCCTAAAGGGCCGTTTACAACGTTTACACAGGCGATTTTTGTCGCGCAACTCAATGCAATTTTCGTCCCGCCTGTCCCGCCGAAGTTGCGTGAGCTCTCCTGCGATATCGCGGCGATATAAAAAAAGTTGCCATGAAATCGCCGTGAGTTTGCACGTGCTTAAACTAGCGGCGATCAGATCGCCGCAATAGGACCAATAGGAGTTTCGAAATCTTCGTAACCAATTCAAATTGATTGGGTTTTGCAGTTCACAGGGGATGAAAGTGCACAAGGCTGATTTATAACAGGACCTTTATGCTTCCTTTAAGGGAATTTACGTAACCTGACGTAAAGGCCATCTTTATGTTGGATTTAAGGTACCTTTACGGAACTTTACGGCATTTGCAACTTTACGCAACTTTACACGTCTTTATAACAACTTCGTAAAGCAGTATCTTCAACTTTACGGAACTTTACATATTTTGTAATGTTCCGTAAATTTTCAATTTCGTGCTGTGATATATTACTCGCGGTCGACAGGTTATTTTTAAGGCCAGTGGTTTCATAGCTCAATGGTTGCAATTTTGCCACAGAATCGTAAATGCTATGGTGACCCTGGTTCACATAGCGAAGTCGTGAAAACGAGGGATGGAGTTGATAAATTGGCGGGGTTCATTTAGTCTGGTGTTGGAGCGTCCTTCCTAGGCACTTCAGGTTATACATTTGCCGGCCAAATATCTGAGAACTAGCAAATATTTCCTGCTTTCTGAGTATTCTTGTGTAACTGACTAAAACGACTGTATCTTTCATTTCCAGATATCAACGAATGTGCTTCGAACCCCTGCCAGAATGGCGCTACGTGCATCGACTTGAAAGGCAGATTTGAATGTCTTTGTTCATACCAGACAACTGGAGCACTTTGTGACCAACGTGAGTTGCAGATATACTGCAGTCACATCGCGACTTCTATGAGCATGCAATTAAATTTTGTCCTACAGCGTGATCGAAGACTGCTTATTCGATTAATAAGAAAGCGTGCAGTAGAATTTCAGTCAAAGTCTTCACGGACCGCGTTCTTTATTTTCCTTTTCCCTGGCTGTTTAGGAATTGGAAGTTAACCACAAGGCCTGACACCAAGACCATGCTGAAACTACTACATGTAGGGAGCGGTAGACTAGCTCGTCCTCGACATATTTTCAAAAAAATCAGTTCATTAAAAACAATTAAACATTAACCATTTAAACAAAGAAAAGTCCTCGGCCATTTCTACAAGCCCTTTTTTACTTCCATAAAATACTACACAGCACAACTACGTAAGAAAAAAAATACTGAACTGATAAAACTGACATACACTTAGTGCTTCTGTATGCACGGAATATGGTGCAATGCCAGGCTTCGAAATACATAACGAAAGGAACAGGTAAAAGTCCTTCCTAGGTCTTAATCCTACAAAAAATAATATAAGCTTGCTTAAAAAAAACATACAGGACAATCCTGCATACATATATAACTTGAAATACAGTGTAGGGAAATCACTTCTGCAAAATGTTGTCAAATCGTGTTAAATTGATCAGCATATGTACCATTGGTCTCTGTTCCTCTTTATTATACCTTAGCATGTACAGCACCTCTTGGGATGGAGAGCGGCGTCATCAAAGATTCTCATATCACGGCCTCTTCTCAATGGGATGTCAATCATGCTGCAATCCAGGGAAGGTTGAACTTCAAGGCAGGCGGAGGGAAACAAGGAGGATGGTCATCTCGCACGAATGATGTCAGTCAATGGATTCAGGTCGCTCTTCCAAGCTACACAAAAGTATCACGTGTCACAACGCAAGGTAGAAATAGAGTCGCCCAGTGGGTAACCAAATACAAGCTGCAGTACAGTGACGACGGGCTACATTTTCATTATTACCACGTGCCAGGCCAGAATTCACCCAAGGTATACCCATTACACAAAACAATTAACCTATTTTACCTATTTTCAATCCCGTTGAGTAACAAATTTCAATTTGTATCGCTTAAAAGCAATACCTGTTTCGTTTATATTGATCTCTCTTCTAGGAATTTAATGGCAATCAAGATAGCGACACCGCTGTTTCCCACGAGTTGAACCCGCCAATACAAGCACACTATATTAGGCTCTGTCCAAGTGCCTGGCACAGTCATATATCAATGAGAATGGAGCTGTATGGATGCGCAGGTATTTAAAATTATCACCACATAATGTTTTCTGCAAGATTGGATCTTTATCGCTCGATTAATTAAGTGATCATGTCGATCTTAATTTTCTTCTACATAGAGAAAAGTCACCTTTGTACCAATTCCAAATAATTCCACTAATTCTTTACAGAAAATGTACATCTGTTAATAATAAGTTCTGTGAAACAGTTGTTGACGCGCTGATACTACTCAAGTGATGGCGATGGCGATGGCGATGGCGATGGCGATGGTGATGGTGATGGTGATGGTGATGGTGATGGTGATGGTGATGGTGATGGTGATGGTGATGGTGATGGTGATGGTGATGGTGATGGTGATGGTGATGGTGATGGTGATGGTGATGGTGATGGTGATGGTGATGGTGATGGTGATGGTGATGGTGATGGTGATGGTGATGGTGATGGTGACGATGATAACGATGTTTGTGGTGGTGATAGTGATGACGACGACGATGACGATACCTCTTTTTTAGTAAATTTTTCGAACTGAACCACTTAAAATTAAAAGAGATATTATGCATTGTCATGAAATTACAGGAATAGACAAAATCTGTAATTTATTTTCACTCAATCAAATTCTATTTTAAAAAGTTTCTGTTCCTATTCATCTCTACAAATACAGCGTGTTCAGAACCGCTTGGCATGGAGAGCGGTCTTATCACAGATGCTCAAATCACGGCCTCTTCCGAATACGACGCCAATCATGCCGCAATACAAGCGAGGTTGAACTTTCTGGCAGGTGGAGGTAAGGCAGGTGGATGGTCAGCTCGCAGAAATGATGGCAGTCAATGGCTTCAAATCGCTCTTCCAGGTTACACAAAAATAACACGTTTTGGAACTCAAGGAAGAAATGCATACAACCAATGGGTGACCAAATACAAGCTACAGTACAGTGAGGATGACGCGATTTTTTATTATTACCATGAATCAGGCCAGAGCGCAGCCAAGGTACTATAAAAACTCTTTCACTCGCTCATTCATTCAATTCTCGCTTCTTGCCGTGTGGTACATAAAGCTCCACGGGATAGTGCCATACTATAACAATAAGACCTAAACCAAAGTATAATGGCCCATGTCATTCTGACTGAGCTCTTGACAACTGTCAACACTGTACAATCACTGATATTTTGGCACTTGCACTTTCACTTTAGACGATGCCCTCTACTTATTACAGATATTATGCTTGACGATTTAATAGTTGTTTTTATATTGCATGTGTAGGACTTCAATGGAAATCAAGATAGTAACACCATTGTATACCACGAGTTGCTCCCGCCAATCCAAGCACGCTATATTAGGCTTCGTCCATCCGCTTGGAAAAGTCACATATCAATGAGGATGGAACTCTATGGCTGCTCAGGTATTTATAAAGCTTCATATGATCACTTGTTACTTGTCTGACGTTTACAAACAGAGAAAAGGGATGAGTTAGCATATTTTTTTAAGGCCGGTGACACTGAAATTCAAGGTACCAAAAAACAACTGCCAGTCTTATCTCTATTGTATACAGCATGCATCGATCCCCTTGGCATGGAGAGTGGCCTCATCACAGATGCAGAACTCACGGCTTCTTCACAATGGGATGCTAATCATGCTGCAATCCAGGGAAGGTTGAACTTTCAGGCAGGTGGAGGCAAAGCGGGAGGATGGTCAGCTCGCAGAAATGATGGCAGTCAATGGTTTCAGATCGCTCTTCCTGGTTACACAAAAATAACACGTTTTGGAACACAAGGAAGAAACGGATATGGTCAGTGGGTAACCAGATACAAGCTGCGGTACAGCGAAGACGGAGTTATCTTTTCCTATTACCGTGAGCCAGGACAGAGTTCGCCCATGGTACAGTTATGACGATTCTTTTTTTCATGTTGTTCCACGGATCATACATTACTTCTCAAGCGTAGGTCTACTCTCTGGGTCTTAAAATTGCCTTCCCAGGTCGCAATGATATATATCCCACCAATTTCGCTAAAATCGCTAAATTCATATAAAGCCAAATCTGTCTCTTTGTTTGTTTTCCTTATAAAAGCAGCTGCTAGGTAGAAAAAGAAACTGAATCCATCTTATTTCCGCCGAAGACCGTTAACTTTCAAAAACATGAAATCACGACATTCATAACTAGAAACTTTGCTCCCGTAGGCAGATTAACCAAAGCGAAGAAAACATTTGAAACCTATTTTACATTTACTGGAAGGTGATCCTCACTACAGTAGTGAAATCAACTAACTCAACCAATTACAAAAGAATCATGAGGTTTTCACCTTCCACCTGTTAGATGACCTTTTCTGGTATGACAACATATTGCTCCAAATCATACTTCAGCGAAACTGGTTTGGGTATAATATAGGACTATCTAAGTTTGATACCTTTTTATGTCACTCTCAGGAATTTGATGGAAATCAAGACAGCGACACTATTGTTTACCACCAGTTAAACCCGACAGTTAACGCCCACTATATTAGACTTGTCCCAGATGCTTGGCACAATCATATATCAATGAGAATGGAGCTCTATGGATGCGCAGGTATTACCACATTTTATTACAAACAAGCCATGGTATATTGCAAACCCTGAGTTTTCATTGGCTTACAGGCCAGGGTATATGGCCTATATGAACTCATTTACCATGAACCACCTTGTTGGATATGAGATAATTTTAGCCATCTCGGCACTATGCACCGCTATCTACCATCTGATATTCAATACAGCCATGGGAAAGTCGTTAAATAGCACACGGTTTGATGCCGACTGTGAAATAACGCCCCCTGGGACTTTCTGTCTGTTACAACGTCATATCCATATCTCGTCATACGTCGACATTTAATCCGCATCTTCGATTTCGCTACTTTAGACGTCAGAAAATAGTGTGAGTTGGTTGCTGAAATGTATTTATTGTTAGCAAAGTTAGCAAATTTCGATAACAACGAGACGGCATCTCAAAAACGGTTCAAATGTACCGTAAATAACGATGCATAAACATTTGTGGTTTCCGAGGATACGAGGTAACGCGGTTTCCGTATCCTACAGCTAAAGATCCCTTCGCACGTATCTGTCCAATTAAATACAAACGCAGAGGACGTTGAGTTAATAGGTCTTTTTATCGATTATTTAAAAGATATTTTCAACTCACAAAAATAAAAATAAAGAGAATATTTCCCTGAATAATAATTTTTGGTACTTTTCTGTCACAGCGTGCTTAACACCACTTGGTATGGAAAGTGGCCTCATCACAGACGCTCAAATCACTGCCTCTTCTCAATGGGATGCCAATCATGCTGCAATCCAGGGAAGGTTGAACTTTCTGGCAGGTGGAGGAAAGCAAGGAGGATGGTCATCTCGCTCGAATGATGCCAGTCAGTGGATACAAGTAGCTCTTCCCAGTTACACAAAAGTAACACGGATAGCGACACAAGGAAGAAATAGGGTCGCCCAGTGGGTAACCAAATACAAGCTGCAGTACAGTGAAGATGGATACACCTTTCATTATTACTACGTCCCAGGCCAAAATTCTCCCAAGGTATACCAATATCGACTCTAGTTCTATTCATCTATTTGGTATCTTCCAGAGCTACGATAAAACCCTTTGTTGGTCTGAAACACTAATAATAATAAAATATTGCTATTATTCCTGGGGTAACGTACCTTTTAACCGGAGTCAGTACTGGGCTCGTTCATTTAAGTAAGTTTACTTTTATTTGGTTTCTAGGAATTTGACGCAAATCAGGACAGCGACACCATTGTTTATCACCAACTTATCCCAGCCATTAACGCACGCTATGTTAGGTTACATCCTACCAGTTGGCACAGTCATATATCAATGAGAATAGAGCTGTATGGATGCGAAGGTATTGATTATAATGTTTGTACAACTATCTTGATATAAAGGTCGAAGAACCACATACAGGTTACCTGGAAAAAGAAGTCATATTCACATACAACATACACCGTTATTTTCCATTTTATTACGGTCATTTTCTCATTGCTTTATTTTAATGCTGTTCTAAGATGTCTGTTTTTCTATCAAAACAGCATGCGTAGCACCACTTGGTTTGGAGACAGGCCTCATCACAGATGCCCAAATCACTGCCTCCTCAGAATACGATGCCAACCATGCCGCCATCCAGGGAAGGTTGAACTTTCTGGCAGGTGGAGGCAAAGCAGGAGGATGGTCAGCTCGTTCAAACACTCCTAATCAATGGCTTCAGGTTTACCTTGCCAGTTACACCAAAGTAACCAGGATAGTGACCCAAGGACGAAATGCATACAATCAATGGGTAACCAAATACAAACTGCTCTATAGTGACGATGGTTCCACCTTCATCTTTTATTACACACCAGGCCAGAACTCGCCCAAGGTATGACAACAATTTTTAAAATAATCTGAGGTTGTACAGCACAAACACAGGCTTTTCGGACTTAAATCAGAGATTTGTAGATAGTAGTCAAAGCTATGACCTTCTGAACGTCTGCCGGGTGTTCTGTCAGCAAGCTACAGGAATCTTGTGGGAGTTGTGGGGTTCAAATGCTAAGCTTCCGGCCTCGCTGAGTTCGTTTAATCAACTTGTTGATGTCATGTAAATTACTTGAAATTTATCTGTATCTCCTGAGTGAGTCTCTTTAGCTTATATTGTATGTAATTATTTCTATTTTAAAATGTTACATGATTGTTATCATTACTACAAGCCCCCATAAGCTGGGCTATTTTACAGGTAGTAAAAATATGTATATTTTGCTCCCAGTTAAACATGAACTTGAATGTGACAGTCTTCCTGCATACTGCAAGCTTAAGTTCTGTTGAAGAGTTTATGACATTTAAGAAAGTATGCCTTTGTGACGCAGACTGGATTGAAAAATGGTAAACCCTTCCTTTGATCGATCGTTCAAAATCGTAACCGTGAAGGAGGTTTAGATACATGGTCTTAATTAGCATAAACGTTTACGATTTTATTTCTCTGTTTACTCCTTACACGCGAGACAGTGTTTCATTGGCTTCTCTATGTTTGGATTTCCCAATGAAACACTGTCTCGAGTGTTTGATATATTACGTAAATATCTTTATATTTCTAGGAATTTGATGCAAATACAGATAGTGACACCATAGTATACCACCAGTTGAGTCCGCCAATAAACGCACGCTACGTAAGACTTATGCCCATTGCTTGGCACAATCACATATCAATGAGAATGGAGCTCTATGGATGTGCAGGTATTTAAAAGAACACATTTGTAAACTTTCAAAGCTCATCAGCTTGTTATGATCAAAAGTGAGTCTTCTGATGAGTAATAAAAGTTTGCGCTCGAGCTTGCGGCCCAACAGGCCAGTGCCCGTATCGCCGGTTTCAGTAGCACGAAAAAGCAAGGTTCTCCAAATTGGATGCTAGTTATCCGTATCTTGAAAACAGAGAAGTGTGTAGGCCTGAAACTTTGTATGAAGGGAACCTCTGTTCATATTGAAAATATCATGGAATTAAATAGCTCTGTAATCAAAGGGTTTGAGATTTTGCTATCGCTTTTCGGGTACAGAAACTTTTCGGGACCTTCCAGAATCGGGCCCCTGGGTGCGACTTCGGGGTGCTCGATTCTGAGTCAGCGCAGACCACCACACCTCCCAAATCGCTGAAACGCTATCTACTACCTCGCGGTCATTTTCCTTATCTGCTTTCTTTTTACGTTTTTCTCTTCGAAATATAGCGTGCTTAACACCTCTTGGCATGGAGAGTGGCCTCATCGAAGATGCTCAAATCACGGCTTCTTCTCAATGGGATGCCAATCATGCTGCAGTTCAGGCGAGGTTAAATTTTCTGGCAGGCGGAGGCAAAGCAGGAGGATGGTCAGCTCGCTATAATAACCCCAGTCAGTGGATCCAGGTCGATCTGGCTATGTATACCAAAGTAACACAGATATTGACACAGGGAAGAAATGGACACGGCCAGTGGGTAACCAAATACAAGCTGCAGTACAGTGAAGGCGGGATGCTCTTCCGCTACTACCACGTACCAGGCCAGAATTTACCGAAGGTACAACCATTAAACTTGTGAAAGTTCCTTGCCATTTAATCTATCTTTTTTTCCTTTTAGGTTAACATTTGGTCACACGAAACATTTTGAGACTCTCTCAGGCCCTTTGTGTGCTCTCCAGGGAATTAAACATAATGTTCTCACTGAGATGCTTCCTTTGCTTGTTTGTTTTTTGAGGAATTTGATGCAAATCAAGACAGTGACACCATTGTATATCACCAGTTAATACCGGTAATTAACGCACGCAATATTAGGCTTCGTCCGTCAGCGTGGCACAATCACATATCAATGAGAATGGAACTTTATGGATGCGAAGGTATATTTACATGATTGACCTTGTTAACTATTATAGTGCATTCAGTCGTCTGTGACCGTAAAATCAGCGCGGTCGGCGTCTAAAAGAGTGGGTGTTACTTTATTACATACTTCATCCTGACGGACCAAAATTGACTTTTACCATAAATGAGCGGATTTTCAAAATCAAACTTGCGCTAAAGAATATTAAAATTCAATTTAACTAATTTAGAACAGAATAACCTAAGAAAGAATAAAAAAAACCATTTTTGACATACATTGAAGGTAAAAAAAAATCGCCGAGTCATATAGTCGTTTAGCACATACATTGGAGCATTTTACTCATTTTATTGTTTAACAGTAGCTCGTTTATAGCTATTTTATTCCCAATTTTAGTAGCATTGATATCTCTTTTTGCTTTGCACGTTTTTCTTTACAACTACAGCATGCTCAGAACCTCTTGGTATGGAGAGTGGCCTCATCAAAGATGCTCAAATCACGGCCTCTTCTCAGTGGGATGCCAATCATGCCGCAATCCAGGGAAGGTTGGACTTTTTGGCGGGTGGAGGCAAACAAGGAGGATGGTCATCTCGCTATAACGACCCTAGTCAGTGGATTCAGGTCGATCTTGGCAGATACACCAAAGTAACACAGATAGTGACACAAGGAAGAAATAAAGTCGCCCAGTGGGTAACCAAATACAAACTGAAGTACAGTGAGGATGGATTGCACTTCCGTTACTACCGCTTGTCAGGGCAGAATTCACCTGAGGTATAACCGAGAGCCTTCTGATACGTTCTTGTTGCATCTCTAACTAGTTGTTAAAATATGTCTTAAGCACTCTTTCATATATACATATGTTTTATTTGACTTGTGTACACGCTATCCTTCGCTTGATGAAACGCTGTGCAAGCCGCTTTCTTTTCGCTCACTTACTCAAGCAATTAGTGTATTTGCACACAAGGTCGTTAATTCCCAATTCCAGTTTCGACTACTTCGTCGCAAAAAACTCTTTGATAGATGTATCACTGATATATAATTGGCTCCCCTACTCCAAATGGTTTCTTAACCTCATTGTTGACAATTAAGGCAATTCCACCACTTGGAAAAACTTGCTCTCTCGAAGTATGCCCTGAGCAAGGGTGCAGTTTATCCATCTTGCTTGCTTGTTCGCTTGATGTAGCGTTGAAATATTCTTGCATTCGTGCATTAGCTATTAGTTGCATACTGCAGACAAGAAAGATTCCCCATAATTTCCATAGTTAACCATTAACCCTTCTCCAAAGTTCGATTCATAGCTGGGTTATTCACTTATGGTGTTGGTTTCTGTAGTTTCCAGGGATTTAAAGTGATCGCTGGTGCCACCGGAAAAGTTTCTTATTTAGTTTCTTGCCGCACGTTTCTTCATTCTGATGATCCTGGTAGACCAGCATCCTGCCCTAGCTTCTTTATGAAAGTGGCTGCCAGGGTTCTTCTAAATCCTTGGTCATGAGACGGGTACCGAAGCTACAGCTGTAATACCAGCTGCTTCTACAGCTAACCCACTAAATCCATTTTGTGAGTGTTTCTGGCTTGAGCAGGGAATCTTCGTTAAGGCCTCGATTTATTACCCGACTCCAACAAAGCAACTTCTGCTAAGTTCTGTGCTGAAGGGCCGTGTATAGCAGCTTAATGCACTTGCATGTTTCTCTAGTGCCCTAACTAGTGTTTGTCTACCCCAAACTATCTACTGGCACTCTCAAAAATCGTAAGTAGACCATTTGTAAATGCTATTTTCCTTAAGTGAGGATGGGCGGCTACCTAACGGTTAGTGACTGGATCGAACGGTCCGAGCTTAAGTCCTGGCTGGGGTAACTGCGTATTATTCTTGGGAAAGACACTTTACTCTCACAGTGCCCCTTTCCAGCAATGTGTATAAATGACTACCGGCGGATTTACTGCTGTGGCTAACCCTGCGATAGTCTAGCATCCCATCCAGACAGGAGTAGAAATACTCCTGGTAGTTTCATGGTAATGAAACCCTGCTTACCATTTACACAGAAAAACTGAAAATTCCGTTTGGAAAATCAAATAATTCGCATCATTCTGTTGGGAATGTTTTGCAAAAAATGGGCCAAAAGTGGAAGTAATGAACTAGCAAATAGTCTTCCTTTCAATCTGGTCACTGCAGCTGGGCAATTTTCAATCTTTTTTATTTTTTCTGTAAAGCCGTGATCCGGTTACGAAATTGTTTACTCATGAAATTTCTAACCGGATGGTTTGTGTAAATGGTAAGGTCAACAACAACTTTATTACCAAAGAGACTTACATACAATGCTTCAAAAATATATATTATATATATAATTAAAACAGAATATTGGTAACAACACTCAGAAAAACTAAAAAGCTTATCGAGCTGAGCGAAGTTAAATTAGATTAATACTAAGACAGTGGTTGGCAATAAAGCAAAAAAAAAGGTAATCACCTCGGGATAAGCTCAGGGCCTGATATACACCCCTAAAGTGTGCCTCATTTCATTTCTAGGAATTTGATGCTAATCAAGACAGCGACACTAAAGTCTACCATGAGTTAATCCCCGCAATTGACGCTTGCTATGTTAGGCTTGATCCAACTGCCTGGCACAATCATATATCAATGAGAATGGAGCTGTATGGCTGTCCAGGTATTTTTGCGTGAACACGAACCAATCATAATTCGCTACTTTAAACAAGAACAGGTGTACTCACGGGGTCTGTTTGTACTCCACAATACAAAATTACGATGATAAGCCTTCTCCATTGAGTTGTCCAAAATAATGTTTCTTTGGCTTTTTCAGGAGAGTATAGATTAATATAGGAAGCAATTCAACGTTTCAAAAGGACTTTGACTAAGAAAATTGCAAAACAGGGATATGAAACTACACAAAGTAACACACGCCATGAGTCAAAGTCCCCGAACGTAATGGACATCTTACATTATCCTTCTTCACTACTGTCCGGCACACCTTATGTTATCGTTTCTTCATACATCGCATGTTTTACTTACAGCATGCACAGAACCACTTGGCATGGAGAGCGGTCTCATCAAAGATGCTCAAATCACGGCCTCTTCGCAATATGATGCCAATCATGCCGCAATCCAGGCGAGGTTGAACTTTTTGGCAGGTGGAGGCAAAGCAGGGGGATGGTCCACTCGCTCGAACAATCCCAGTCAATGGATTCAAATCGATCTTGGCAGATACACCAAAGTTACACAGGTTGTGACACAAGGAAGAAATGCATACAACCAGTGGGTAACCAAATACAAGCTACAGTACAGTGAAGATGGACTGCACTACCGTTTCTATCATGAGCAAGGCCAGAATTTACCAAAGGTATATACAACACGAGCCTTCCGTACATTAGAAGTTTATCCCATATTTTCCTCAGCTCCGTCATGCACGGCAAAATTACAATTGAAATAAAAACAAAATCAGAGGGTGATAAAGACCTATAGGGGCATCTGTACGTATTAAAGCGCATATTTCTTAAATCAGAGCAGAATGCTTTATGAAGATTACTTTTACACGAGACTGCTCCTAACTGATGGTTCCAGTCCGGGGCTGGACTTAGACTGTTGCTACCGCACCTCTTCCTGCCTCTTTTCATTTTAAGTATTTTGCATTCACCTTTTTTCTTTTTGTTATCGCCATTCAAAACCGGTCCAGTGAACGTAACTTAACATCGTAGTGGTAAGGTCCTCGCTGCGTTCGTTTCGTACACAATCGACCGTAATACATGGCCCTGAAGTACAACGAATATCTTATTTTCCACTAAGAAACTTATCATTTGTTCTATTCCAGGAATTTGATGCAAATCAAGACAGCGATACTCTTGTATACCACCAGTTGAGCCCACCAATCCTCGCGCGCTTCGTAAGGCTTATGCCAACAGCGTGGCACAATCATATATCAATGAGAATGGAACTTTACGGATGTGAAGGTATCAAAATTATGTATCAAAATTATAATAACACAACTTGCCCAAACATATGTTAATTAATTTTGTAGTTGGCCAAATGAGTTGTAAATATTCACGTAAATCTTAGACTTAAGTTTTAATCTCTCGAATACAGCGTGCGCAGATCCTCTAGGTATGGAGAGCGGTCTGATCAAAGATGCTCAAATCACAGCCTCGACGCAATGGGATGCCAATCATGCTGCAGTCCAGGGAAGGTTGAACTTTCTGGCAGGTGGAGGCAAAGCAGGAGGATGGTCAGCTCGTAGAAACGATGCTAATCAATGGATTCAGGTCGATCTCAAGGCTTACACAAAAGTAACAAGGATTGTGACGCAAGGAAGAAATGGATACAACCAGTGGGTGACCAAATACAAGCTGCAGTACAGTGAAGATGAAGTGCACTTTGATTACTACCACGTACCAGGCCAGAATTCACCCAAGGTATAATAATGGTCCTTGTACAGATACCCTCCATAGACGAAAAGATCTATCGACGCAATTTCGCTAGTTCCAATACCTTTACGCACCGATACACGAGTAGATTATGCCAGTGTCCATTAACGAAACTGTTTTTTACATTATTTCTATGCTGTCATTCACGCGATATTTTACCGCAGACTATCAAGTAGCTATTTTACTATGCAGTCTTTATGTAAATTCCATAAATATCTTATGCTCAAGAACGGTATAAATTTTCAGTTATTTGATTTATTAGGAGTTCGATGCAAATCAAGACAGCGACACTATTGTCTATCACCAGCTGGTCCCGCCAATCAAGGCACGCTACATACGACTTAGACCAAGTGCTTGGCACAATCACATATCAATGAGAATGGAGCTCTACGGTTGTGAAGGTATTATTTATAACTTACACAACAGTCGTTTAACATCATCATCATCAGTAGCAGCATCTCCCAATCCTGTCCCTTCTGGTTACCACCCTTGCACTCCTTCAGTTATTCCATCTCTTCCATCTCTCTCCTCACCTTCATTTTCTTTGCTTCCACTGTCCTCCTCCAGATTGTTCACGGTCTGTAGATCCTCATTTGGCTATTCATGCGTTACTTTCTGTGAAAAAAATTGAATTTGTTATTTTGAAATGAATGGATCTTTTATAATGATTGGCAGTTAAAACGCTGTAAATACTTGTTCATAGATAATCAAATGCATATAAGTAATGGTGTGTATGCTTTATTTTTCTCTGTACAATGCAGCTTGCACCGCACCTCTCGGGATGGAGAGCCGCCTCATCAAGGATTCTGAAATCACCGCCTCTTCTCAATGGGATGCCAATCATGCTGCAATCCAGGGAAGGTTGAACTTTCTGGCGGGTGGAGGCAAACAGGGTGGATGGTCATCTCGTACAAATGATGTAAATCAATGGTTTCAGGTTGATCTTGTCCGTTTTACCAAAGTAACACAAATAGTGACACAAGGAAGAAATAGAGTCGCCCAGTGGGTTACCAAATACAACCTGCAGTACAGTGAAGATGAAGTTACCTTCCTCTATTATCAGCTGCCGGGCCAGAGTTCACCCAAGGTACATTATATGCTTGCAGGCTTGACATATCACATATCAGTACCTCCTTGACTATATAGTTAACTTACACTTTAAGTCCAATCATGAGTTTCAGTATGAGTGGAGAAAAGTCACCCCGGTGTCCGAAACAAATTTTGTCTCGCATTTATTGCTGAAAGGAATCCGATCGTACTGTCTCGGTTTTTTTTAACACCAACGTGACCACATGACCACTCATTTTGGAACATATGGCCAGTTTCATGACTCAAATACACTTGAACACACTAGACATTTTTCTTCAAGCCAGAAGACAGAACAAGTGCTTTGAATGAACAATATGTTATCTTTCTACCAAAATGTCCTGTCTAAGCAGCCTAGTTCAATCTACGGCATTTCACACTGTGAGACTCAAATTTCTTTTGATAGTTTCCAGTCGCTCAATAATTTATGCTTAATCTTTTTTTGTTTCTTGTGTTAAATTTCTAGGAATTTGCTGCAAATCAAGACAGTGACACTTCCGTATACCATCAGCTATCCCCTGGAATTGATGCACGCTATGTTAGGCTTCGTCCAGTAGCCTGGCACAATCATATATCAATGAGAATGGAGCTGTATGGATGCCCAGGTATTGACATGATGTGAATGTAGCTCAATGTCGATTTCATTCATTAGTACAAGAAATGGGTAATTTTTAATTTTTTTTAAACGTGAAGATTCCAGTTCGAAATCTAAATATTCCAGTCCGAAATCAATCTTAATCGATAGATGAGAATTAGTTCTATATGTTTGGATTTAGGCGGGTAGAGGACCTCAAATAAACGACGTTACCTTCAAGACCCAGGTTCAATGAAAATATAAAGCGGAACCTCTTTTAATATTTTGTTTGCATTTGTATACAAACACAGCTTGCGCAGAACCACTCGGCATGGAAAGCGGTCTCATCAAAAATTCTCAAATCAGCGCCTCTTCTCAGTTTGATGCCAATCATGCTGCAATCCAGGGAAGGTTAAACTTTCTGGCAGGTGGAGGCAAAGCAGGAGGATGGTCATCTCGTACAAATGATGCCAATCAGTGGATTCAGATCGATCTGGCCGGTTTTACCAAAGTTACACGAATCGTAACACAAGGAAGAAATGCATACAACCAGTGGGTGACCAAATTCAAACTGCAGTACAGTGAAGATGAAGTGCATTTTGTTTACTACCACGTTCCAGGCCAATATTCACCTAAGGTATAGTAATGATGGTTGTACAGATAATATCCGACTGAAAAACTGTGTATTTGCAACTGAATAAAAACGCATTCAATAACATGCCGATAGACGTGTTGTCAATAATACTAGGCGTGGCAATGCGTTTGTAACTTTTTTCCCACTGACTCGAGAAGCGCTATTTGATCGCGTGAGATTTTAATTTCAAAGAAGCTGTTATTTGGCTGGAAAATTATATTCATTATTTTTTCATTATTTTTTATTGATTCCAACGCGTACAATCGAGAAGGGCGCTTCACCTGTTCAAGTTGTTCAGTGTCAGTTGTGAAAGGTTATTTTATTACCGGCCTTATCCTATGTTCCATGGACGTCTTTTGCTCGATCAGTTGCAATAACATTACAACTTTGTTTTATTTCTAGGAGTTTGATGCAAATCAAGACAGCGACACTCCTGTATCTCACCCGCTGAGCCCGCCAATCAAGGCACGCTACGTACGACTTAAGCCTACTGCTTGGCACAATCATATCTCGATGAGAATGGAAGTTTACGGCTGTGAAGGTACATACGTTTACTACTTTATGTTTTCAAACAGCTGCGACCACACTCGTAAAGAATGAACTCTAGTTACAACCACGCGCTTTTTCGAATTTCTAAATTCATCGCTTACAAGTTGGCTGTATATAAGAAAGTTTCCATATGCACAGTCAAATGCACTGATTCTTTGATTGCTAATGGTACATAACAGTTAGTTTTCTCTACAAAATACAGCTTGTGCTGATCCTCTGGGGATGGAAAGTCGCCTCATCAAAGATTCTCAGATTACGGCGTCTTCACAATGGGATACCAACCATGCCGCAATCCAGGCAAGGTTGAACTTTTTGGCAGGTGGAGGCAAAGCAGGAGGATGGTCCGCTCGCCAAAACAATGCTGGTCAGTGGCTCCAAATCGATCTTGCAAGCTACCATAAAGTAACCTGGATAGTGACACAAGGAAGAAATGGACACAACCAGTGGGTAACCAAATACAGGCTACAGTACAGTGAAGGTGGACTGCACTACCGTTTCTATCACGAACATGGCCAGAATTCACCCAAGGTAATTGATGCTGAACAGGCATCTGATTAATCGAAAACGAACGTAAAATTGCAAGAACCACCATGTCAAAATAGAAGCACCGGATCCTCTCACTGTAGAGGTTCCAATCAGCTGTAACTGAACAATAAAAGAAGGTAAAATGTAAAGGCTGATTAAACGGTATGGGAGTATATAAAAATTCCAATATTTAATCCGTGGGCTGCTCTCTGTAATACTCAAACGAAGGAAGGCCTTGCCCTTCGAAATATTGGAACATAAACATACTCCCATACCGTTTAATCAGCCTTGCATTTCTATCTTCGCAATTAATCGCTATTTCATTGCTACACGATGGCGCTACATTTAGGCCAAACTGGCTCAAACTTTCAGAGCTTATTTTAAGCTTATCCCGGTTTCGGTAGCATGCAACTAGATTGAGTGCTAGGCTCTTTAAGACCATTCTATGGTATTGTGAGATGATGAGACTTAAATTCCTGGCGAAATCGTCTAGTCTGTGAATTAGTTATGCCTGATTGTTTCTAATGTTTCTGTCCTCTTGTTATATTTCTAGGAATTTTCTGCCAATCAAGATAGTGACACTCAAGTATACCACCAGCTAACTCCACCAATTAATGCACGCTATATTAGGCTTCGTCCAGTAGCCTGGCACAATCATATATCAATGAGAATGGAGCTGTATGGCTGCCCAGGTATTCACATGATCATGCACTGTTGATTTGCTCACGCAATAAGCGGTACTGAACGGAAAAAATTGGTTCAAATTTCATTTTCCTTTTTATAAACTCATTAACATACAACATCAAACAAAGTAAAAGAAAATATGAACCAAGGATAAAATTGAGCCACAACATAAAGACGTCGAGTTCCAATACATTGTAGAAACACTGAGAAAGGGTGGAGGGCGAAAGGATAGAATGATTTTTTGTAGACGTCGTACAATTTTAAGATCGTCTTACATTATTAGTTACCTTTTTTTATTAGAAAGACCGAGTATTTCGCTGATTTCCATGTAATGTGGGAAGAAAATCCGCTTCTCAGACATACCATATTTTTTGGGAAGTGTTAGTATTTTACCCTCACCTTATGCAGTTATTTTTTATCATTTTTCATTACCTTCGACATCAGTGACGTCCAAAACATTAGGTTCTGAGTGGATCGCAATGTAGCATATGGTACACCAAACCAGTTATAGATTGTCGCACATGTAAATTGATCTTGTCGCAGTTTTCTTCAAGATCGTGTGTTGGACTGGGGGTGATTCGTGAGCCCATCTACAAATGGAGGTCTGTTAAGTGAAGTCGGGTTCGAATGATCGCGGGGTCTCAGAAAAATCCTAATCTTTATTTTCAGCGTGCACAGCACCTCTTGGCATGGAGAGCGGTCTCATCAAAGATGCTCAAATCACAGCCTCTACACAATGGGATGCAAATCACGCAGCAATTCAGGGAAGGTTAAACTTTCTGGCGGGTGGAGGCAAACAAGGTGGATGGTCATCTCGTCCAAATGATGTCAATCAATGGATTCAAGTCGATCTCAATGCTTACACAAGAGTAACACAGATAGCGACACAAGGAAGAAATAGAGTCGCCCAGTGGGTAACCAAATACAAGTTGCAGTACAGTGAGGACGGCGTAAACTTTGAGTTTTACAAGGAACCAGGCCAGGATTCACCTAAGGTAATACACCATCTGCCATCTGGACAAACCAGTAACAAAACGCATTGCGAAAGGCCTGTAGTGTTGCAACTGTTCTCTGTTCTTCTCGGTCTGGCAGTTGATTCCAGGCGTTCGCCGCCCAGTATCTTACGGACTTCAGTCCATACTTGGTCGTATTGACCTTAGGCAAGACAATCTTATTAATGCCTCTCAAGTTCTTGATATTGTCCCTGACACAGAAGGGGTCCTTAACATACACAGGTGATATGTTATTAAGGCATTTCAATATTATAATAAGTATATCTTGAATGCGACGTTCACTTAGTGTGTAGCCAATGCGGCTGCATAGGGAAGCGGAGCTAGAAGACCAGCCCTTAAAGATTTGTAAAGATTAAACCACTGAAATACTGCAGCCGCCAGACTAGCGTTTTCGCTTTCTCAAATGTCTCAGTAAGTACCTTATGCTCGACTAAAATAATTCACGCATTGATTTAATTACAGGAGTTTGATGCCAATCAGGACAGCGATACTATTGTTTACCACCAGTTCAACCCACCAATCCTCGCACGCTTCATAAGGCTTAGGCCAACAGCCTGGCACAATCATATATCAATGAGAATGGAACTCTATGGCTGTCCAGGTATTTATAATTGAATACTGTTCAGGCGCCATTTATTTACTTGTACAGTAGGGGCTATTACCATTTGTCCGGCCGTAAGAAAAAAATGTTATTAACAATTCTTTATTGCAAAAGTAGATTATTTGTTTTGCAAAGGACATATAAAAGTATTTTTGAGCACAAAATAACCCTTAGGTACATGACATAATTATGTTCATTAGTGAAATGGACTCATTACACACAGGTATTTCCAGACAGAGGTACCCACAAGTATAGAAGTGGACAGCTTTTTCGTCCTGTTTGAGACTTGTCAACACTACGCAAGACATGGTTGATAATGAGAGAAAGAATATTATGTACCTCAGGGTTTTTTTGGTTAGTTTAACTAACCTACCCTCAACAGTGGCCTAAGACCAATGGTGCGCTCGATCGTCTCCAGAGATCCACATTTTGTACCACAAGTGTTTCAGTGTTGGATCACTGAGGTCGGAGAAATAAGAACTTTTTCCATTATCCACTATGCCTTGCACACTGCTGACGAGTCGCAAAGAGGACGAAACGGTCATCCACAACTAGGCTTCTGCGCCTCGAGATGAGCTAAATGCGTATACCTGAGTGTAGTAAGTCGATTTTACTAATAAACATTATTGTAGTAAGTGTTTAATTCTTAAAACACAGCCTGCGGAGAACCACTGGGTATGGAGAGCGGCCTTATCAAAGATGCCCAAATCAGTGCCTCTACACAATACGATGCCAATCATGCCGCAATCCAGGGAAGATTAAACTTTCTGGCAGGTGGAGGCAAAGCAGGAGGATGGTCATCTCGTACAAACGATGTCAATCAATGGATCCAGATCGATCTCACTAGTTACAACAAAGTAACACGGATAGTGACTCAGGGAAGAAATGCATACAACCAGTGGGTAACCAAATACAAGCTACAGTTCAGCGAAGGTGGCGTGACCTTTCATTATTACATCGAGCCAGGCCAGAATTCCCCTAAGGTATGTAAATTACGAGCTGTCAGTTTAAACCCCTTTACCTTTACCGCTTGCCGAGATCTCGTCTAGCAGGCCATTATACCAAAATGGCATTTCAACAGGAGAAATTAAAGCGAATGTCCTTTGCCAAGCGGGTCAGCTGCCGTTCAGGGTTAACTGAGGGGGAGGTCAAAAAATACACTTATATGGCATTGAGAGATTGTAAACACAATCCCTTGTCAATCTCCTCTATTCTCTATCTTTAAGTTTTGTCACGTTATATTTCATTTTAAGGAATTTGCTGCCAATCAAGACAGTGACACTACCGTATACCATCAGCTAACCCCGCCAATTAACGCACGCTATATAAAGCTTCGTCCAGTAGCCTGGCACAACCATATATCAATGAGAATGGAGCTGTATGGATGCCCAGGTATTCACATGATACCTTAACATGATTTAGTTTGTTAGTACAAGAAATCGATAAGTTATCTCCTTTTTTGGACTGTAATATTCCAGTCCGAAATCTCTTTTAAGCATCCAGTCTGCTGGCACATTTCTATATTAATGGCAATGGAGCTGTATGGCTGCCCAGGTATTCCAAAGTCAGTGAATGCTAATACATGCACCCAGCGGCTCTGAACGAAAAGTGCAAAGGTTTTGAGATTCTGTTCATTAAAAATGTGATACGAATACGCCGAACAAATGCTTTCAGCATGATTCGAATTACTTCTTACTAACCGAGCGCGAGGGCCGTACTGGGGGATATTGGCCCGAGGTCGTGACAGTACGGACCTAGCTAGCGCAGTGACGCCCCAACAAAAACGGCCGAGGCCCAATATTTCCCAGTATGGCTCGAGCAAGCTAGGTTAGTAAGTAGTTTATTATATGGCACTCCTTTTAGCTGCAAATTTTGAATTTGCCGGCTTTCGAAAAAAATACACGGCTTATGACCGTTCCTATGGAAACTGTCTGCATGGCAAAATCCCGACCAAGAAAGAACCAACTTACGACGCTTGGATTTACCTCAAGACTGCCTTGTCATATAATAATCTGCCTTATTTCGTTTATCAAGCCTCCTCTTAAATTTGAAAAGACCGCCTTTCAAAATTATTACATAAGTACATACATAAGTTTCAATGTCAGTTGACTTTGAGGTATATTTTTCATATAAGCACAATATGTACACTATGATATTGGACATGACACTGCCAACTTCCTCTGAGTGTTTCTTCATTCATTCACTCATTCATTTGAGTTCATTTATTAAAAACATGAAACAAACAGCGGTAATAAACATTGTGAAAAATCGCATTTTACTAACTTGACGTTTCGTATGCTATGCAACATACATTTTCAAAAGTATGACCGTTACAAAATTTTAACAAGTATTATATATTGTTATGAAAAGGGTCTGGAACCTAGACTGAGACAATTGATCTACAGCAGTAACTTAATATTATCGCTTAGGTTAAAAGAGCAACAACCTCTCACTGCTAACGTTGGCATTTAATGAGGGTTGTAGCTCTTGAATGAATAAGGTCTCTTTTATTTTACAATGGAGGTCAGTTTTGCCGGACGCTAGAATGTCAAAATGATCCCATTTGATGTTATGGCCCGTGGTAATGATATGATCAGCGATAGCTGATAGATGATCGCTTTTAGCGAGGGCCTTAAAATGTTCAGTTTTCCTGTCGTGAAGTCGTCGTTTTGTTTTACCAATATAAACATCATTGCAGTCCCAGCAGCCAGCTTTGTAAATGACCTTAGATCGCTGAGAACGATTAAGGCGGTCTTTGTACGGAAAGAAGGATTTGATGCGGCGTGTGGTCTGAAAGATGATCTTGAGGTTGACGAAAGAATAGAAGTTGGATACACAGGATTTCAGACGTTTAGTGATTTGGACGTTGGGGAGACCTAAGTAGGGTAACAGGATTCTGACATCTTTTTTAGGGACTGTCGCAACAGGGGTGTCTGGCTTGCTTTTATGTCTGTTCAAAACATCGTTGACGTTGTATGTGATAATGCCTTGAGGGTAACCATTTTGTAGCAAAAGCTTCCTGAGATCTTGAATAGCGGAATGTAGTAGTGAGGCAGAGAAACAGATTCGGAAACATTGATAGGTGAGTGTGCGGATGAGATTAATTTTGTATTTGCGAGGTGTGAATGAATCCCACTTGGTGTAGAGGCCGGTGAATGTCTTTTTCCGGTAGACAGAGGTCATGAAACTGTTGTCGGGGCAACGTTTGACAAGAATGTCTAAAAAAGGAATCTCATTGTCCTCTTCAAATTCAATAGTGAACTTGATACTGTTGTGTCTACTGTTAAGATAACGTAAAAACTCATTAACTTACTTAGTAAGATTTTTATTGTTTGTAATTGCAACTTAGTCTGCAGAGCCCCATTGGGTATGGAGAGCGGCCTTATCAAAGATGCCCAAATCAGTGCCTCTACACAATACGATGCCAATCATGCCGCAATCCAGGGAAGGTTGAACTTTCTGGCAGGTGGAGGCAAAGCAGGAGGATGGTCATCTCGTACAAACGATGTCAATCAATGGATTCGCATCGATCTTGCTGGTTACACCAAACTCACAGGGGTTGTGACACAAGGAAGGAATGCATACAACCAGTGGGTAACCAAATACAAGCTACAGTACAGTGAAGATGGAGTAACCTTTGACTATTACATGGAACCAGGCCAAAATTCGCCAAAGGTATTTTAGAAAAAGCATGTGCTTTTTGGATAATCAATGTATTTTATCAAGACTCTATTTTATCTATTCTATAAGTGAATACTGTTATCATGGGAGGTTTGGCCGTTTCTTAATGGTACTAGTGAGAATTTACCTGAAGATTAATGACCTTTTCGAACATTTGATCAGTACGTAAGAATTACAAAAGTAAGTGAGTAGATCCGAACATGTTTCAGCTACGTCTTCAATGTTCATCGTGACATACAGAAGGCAACCAATTACCAGGAAGGGAACACCGGTGTTTTGTGTGCTGTCCCTTCAACGGATTAAAGGAAAGAGGCAGTTCAGTTTTGCAACTCAATATAGCAACTAGACCTGCAACGACTTAAATTATTCGCTCTCTAATGTCTTTGAACATCTGCTAATCGACTTTCATTTTAGGTATTCGATGCAAACCAAGACAGCGATACTATTGTATATCATCAGTTCAACCCACCAATCATCGCACGCTTCATAAAACTTAGGCCAACAGCCTGGCACAGTCATATATCAATGAGAATGGAGCTTTACGGCTGCCCAGGTATCTAAATAATCATACGCCATTCCTAACGGCTGTAGGGTATCAAAACAGTATGATGTACCGTTGTGTCCAGTCCCGTTCCCAGAGTCAGTAAATTAGCCTGAGACCAGATAATGTCCAGGATTGGCCACAAATGAGATGCACGCTCTTTGTAATAGGCATCACAAAGCGCCCTCACTGTTAAACGGCTGAAACGTTCGCCAACACACACATATAATTCTGTCAAATGTGAAACGATATGAAAATGACTTATAACCGGCTCGTATATGGAGAAATTATTAAAACTGTGTTCAATCTTGGATACAAGTGCCTGACAAAGGAGCCCATAAAAAAGAACGTGAAATTTCCATACGGCGTTGTCACAAGTAGGTTTATTTTTAATGTAAGCCTTTCCCGCAAATTGGTTTTGATAGCACGCCAATCGTGAGCAATAGCGTAAATGCGATATCTCGTGGATAATAAACATGGCGCACACAACCTCAGGAATCAACCTCAGAGGACTGCTTTTTACTTTAAAATGAGTTTATTATCTTAAAGTTAGGCTCGATTAGCAGCCGCTTTTCGGAAAATGCGTCCGTGCTTTTTCACGAAGAGTCTGTTCTCGAAGGGGAACAGACCGGACTCGAGTGAGCGGCTGAAATCGAGCCTATCGTAAAGTGGACAAATATTTGAGAAGGAATATTAGCGATATAAAAAGTGAACAACGACGTTTCGATGACTCCATGTCATCATTATCAAGTTGAAAATTAAAATACAAAGTTGAAGCTTTATATAATGATCGGAGAGTGAATGAAAATATTTAGGGTGTGAAAATCTATTTACATAGTCAATTTAAGTAAACAGTTTGGCACGGACGGAGTCTGATTGTGTGTTGAGTTTTGGCTTTATGTTCCTGATGAAGAGCATTTCGTAAAGTAAACAATCCAGCTTCGTGGCTTCTACCTCAAAGTGGTAGAAGCCAAGCCTCCCCTTATAAATCAACATTGCGTTGTTTACAAATTCGCATGTAATCTGTGTGATGCAGATTATGTCGGGTTCACATCCCGACATCTTTTTCAACGCATCGCTGAGCATAAATATTCTGCGATTGGTCGACACTTAAAAGAAGACCACAAGCTGCAAGGCTACAGTGTACAAAAACAGTTCACTGTTTTAAAGAAATGCCGCACGAAGCTGGATTGTTTACTTTACGAAATGCTCTTCATCAGGAACATAAAGCCAAAACTCAACACACAATCAGACTCCGTCCGTGCCAAACTGTTTACTTAAATTGACTATGTAAATAGATTTTCACACCCTAAATATTTTCATTCACTCTCCGATCATTATATAAAGCTTCAACTTTGTATTTTAATTTTCAACTTGATAATGATGACATGGAGTCATCGAAACGTCGTTGTTCACTTTTTATATCGCTAATATTCCTTCTCAAATGTTTTACAAAACATTTTCTTATTCGAAATGGACAAATATTATTAAATATATTATTAAATATATTTTTAAGCAAAATGTTGATATTTTTTAGACTTAAAGGGGCACTGTCACGGGCATAACTTTAAATTAAACCCCAAAACATGTTTACACCATTGGAAACCTATAAACAGTGGTCAACTATACCAGTGTACTAAGCTAAATATAGAATTATATCACTGTGATACAATCGGGAGCTTTTGTTCTCAACTTGAAAACGTCAGCCTGACTTTTTCAATTTTCCTTGTACGTGGTTTGGAAAAATTAACGAAAACAAATTACGGTCACCCTCTTCTTTAAACAATTTGCTAGATATCCTTCCTTTTATGTTCTAGGAGCATTTCCTACATGGTTGAAAGTAAAGTCGTAATTTTGGTGCCGTTTTACTTAAAAAAGGCAAAAATGTCCGTGCCAGTGTTCCTTTAATATCAAGTCTTAAAAACATCAATATTTTGTCTTCACTTGTTTAAGTTCAATTGTTTTCCAAACGTACCTTTTTGTTCTGCAACGCAGCGTGCAGACGACCGCTTGGGATGGAAAGTCACGTCATCAAAGATTCTCAAATCACTGCCTCTTCTCAGTGGGATGCCAATCATGCTGCAATCCAGGGAAGGTTAAACTTTCTGGCGGGTGGAGGCAAACAAGGAGGATGGTCATCTCGCACAAATGATGTCAATCAATGGATTCAGATTGATCTCGGTGCCAACGCAAAAGTAACACGGATAGTGACACAAGGAAGAAATAGAGTCGCCCAGTGGGTTACCAAGTACAAGCTGCAGTACAGTGGTGATGGAAACACCTTCCACTATTATCAGCTGCCGGGCCAGAGTTCGCCCAAGGTATTGTTCCTCTGAATTTTGATTGGTTTACAGGTCATGGTGTGTGAGCTCATATACCATGGACTACCAATACGGGTCAGCGAAAACAGCCTGGGGCTCAAATATTACAATTCTTAGGGATTTTATTGCATGTGAGATAGTTCTAGCCAACTCAGTGCTACGCACCTTGTTAGCTATATCTACCATCTCAAATCCAACGCGCGCTCGTGGAATAATTGTTAAATTAATAGTCCATAATATATCCCGTATCTCCTAGAAGAAGGTAGTAAACGGGCCGTCATGAGAAGCTCGATTCCCTAAAATACTATGAAATTTTCATTGCTAATCTCTAAGTATAGTCATCGTGTGTTGTTCTTTATGTTATAACCTTGCCCTCAAGTGACCTCTGTTCACTATTCAAGAAAACTTCTAGTAGTCAAGAGTTCCACTTAATCATTATTATTTATAGTAAGCGCAGCATTGCCTCCAGCCGGGCTTAGGTAGTAGTTCTTCACTACACCACACTAATTTGGTTACATTCTTAAATTTAATATAATAATATAATAACGATTTCTATGTCTAGCGTTAAAGTGTTTTACGGATTTGTTTTCAACCTCTAGGAGTTCGATGCAAATCAAGACAGCGACACTCCCGTATCCCATCAGCTGATCCCACCAATCAACGCGCGCTACGTAAAACTTAGGCCATCTGCTTGGCACAATCACATATCAATGAGAATGGAGCTTTACGGATGTGAAGGTACTATATAAATTTAGCTAAGCCTAAAAGCGGAGCTCCGTTCCGGTAATATTAAGGTTCCCATATATACCAAAAAGAACACTTTCGTTGTACTGGGCCAAAAAGGGGAAAAGCTCTCTATTGATTCAAATATGTTTTCTTTTTTGCGGACTTAAAGTGTAGAAAGCGTTGCGTTTCAGATCGAGACGTCCCACATACGCTACGCGAAAAAACTTCCTGGACTAACCGTTAAAATGACTTGGAACTACAAGAATTACTATTAGTGAATTAATATATGTTTATTTGTTTCTTCTTACATAACCTAAATCTGCCCCCAGCACATCCCCTCCCCCTACCGGTGATTGTTTGGTAAAGTTTGGTATTAAAATATCTTAATCGGCATTAAGAAGTGTAATCGTATATTAAGGGAGACAAACCAAAGATGAGGGCGTTTGTTTCCATCTACCCAACCCCACTATTCACTACTCTTTCTCGGGGTACAAGTTTGGATACACGTGCAACCCAGAATTTAAAAATAAATTCATGGCAAGCACATGCACGTACTGAGAGAAAATCCTCTTTTCTTTGCAGATTAACAATCTCGCTCGTGGACATTGAGAGGCTGCAAGAGACAATCTTCTCAAACGAAGGGCTCTTGGTTATACATCGTACTTCTTTGAAAAAAATATTCGTACCTATCCTGTGCAAAAATTCATTAAATCGTCCCGCTCTATAGGCAATTTACAGTTAACTGGAATGACACCGATCCTTTTTATGAAAGAGAGGTTGGGGTTGGCCTTGTGGTGATAGAGTTAAGCAAATGGGATTATTAGCAAGGTTTTTATCACAGCAAAATCAATTTTAGCTTCGCTTCTGCACAAACATGTTCGTTTTAGGGTGATAAATGAACCTTAGAGGGTTTTTATGACGATTCGTGATTTCAACTCTAATGAGGAGTAAGAGTACCTGGATGTCTTTTTCGACGAAGTACGTACGGCCCTGCAGTATTTAGCTAGACAGCAAGCCAGTAGGTAAATGATAATAATAATCCCTTTCCTGAATTTTGTAATGTACATGCAGTAGTCAAATCCTATGACAAACACAAGTAAACAAAGGCTCAATATTTTTAGAGTTGCACCATGGTTTACTTAGACGTTGCATCAACATATTTATGTTGCACCAAAGCATCATCGACATGTGTAATGAACAATTTGACAGCTATTTCCGTCAGGTATCCCAAGTAGCGTATGACGTACAATCAAACCCCCGTAAATCAAATGTTTATATATTTTTAATCCTTTCCATTTTCTGCAGTAATTAACACCAAGTTTCCCTTTACAATTGTCAACAGTCAACAAATTTATAAATAACCAAGCAGACGAGCAACAAGAATAGTAATCATGAACGAGGAAACTAGCGACCGTGTTATCATGTGTTATTTTGAAAACATCATAAATAACATTTACAGAAAATAAAGCGAAAAGGGTTCTTGTATTGTGGCTTTTATTGAATGTTTTGAACATACTACCAAGATTTTTGAACGCCAGACGGGACTACTTTTGAACAATAATGCCTCTTGCGAAAATATCTTATGGATAATAAAACAAAAGCTGCTATTTTACTTCATAAGAACGTGCAGATAACTTTTCTTGGACATATGTGCTTCACAAAGGACACCGGTGAGATTTTGCCTACCGTTACCGTTTGCCTTTTTACGTCTAGAAACAACTATTCTCCGGACAAATTCCGAGAATATTGGACTTCTGCTTCAATTCCACATGACTAGCTTTTAAAAGCGTTACTTAACGAACTTCTTTGTATTTTACCTCTGGCCATTTTCTTTTTAAAACCAATCAAAATCGATCCTGCAAAGGAATTTTCGAGAGTCGCTCGTTTCGTTAAGCTTACGCAGAAAGGTACGAAGTCTAGAGGTACCAGATTGCACTTTGTCGCCCAGGTACGTGATTGTACCCATGTATTTTGAATGCTTTATTTGCCTTTATTTGTATCAAACTTGACCCTGAAATGGATCCGTGATGATAGTCACGATGATAGTAATTCATTTTCATTCTCCCATTGTTCATTGGCACTTACACCTGGAAGTTTGATATTGAAAAGCAAAGCGGAACAAGTTCAGATGAGATCAAACATTGTGTTGTGCTTATTGAAACATGGAGGTGTTACGTCTTCAGATTTCGTTTGCATTCGTAGTTTTTGTGATCATTGTCAATGGATTTCGAATAACTAGTCAGCGCTCAGTTGAAGCAACTTACGGTGACGCGAGATCGTATAACTTCAAACGGGGTAGGTAAATAACTTGCTTCTGTTGTTGTTGTTGTGCTGTTGTTGTTGCTTATGGGTAGAAAATTTAAATTGACTTCAGCCCAGAATTGCAGCTGTATTCATTAAACTGCAATAGATCTCTTGCTAGTTTAAAAGTTTTCTTTGCTGGAGCGATTTTTTTTTTCACTCGTTCCACTATAATGGAGGGTATTTCACCTTTTTGCATTCTAATTTCGCAATTTTGGACTGCTCAAAGCATCAAGAAAGCGGCATAAGAAATTTATTGTTATTACACGAATATACGAGTTAAAGGTGTCAGTAGAAAATAAGAGACAAAAGGCGAGTTCAATCTCAGGATCACTCCGGCAACGACAACAGTATTGAAAAACGCCACTGAAAAAAGATTTAATGAGCCTACATTAATTCGCGCTCCATGCGTGCGTAAAATCATTTATTTTCTGTCCTTTGTCAAATACCAGAGTAAAACGACAAAATTCTGTACACTTTATACGTCGTCAACTGTGGCTGCGAATTTTTCTTTTTAGTTTCGTATTTTTTTCCCCTAAGTACAGTTCTGCAATTAATCTTCCAATGACACACTGAATAGATGATCTAGCCAATCACCAGATTCCTAAAACAATGCAATAACTGAGAGAATTATCGCACGCTCATTGGTCTAGAGCTATGGTCGAAGAGATTTTTTACAATAACCGAGCGAATTCTCGCGCGCTGATTGGCTAATTTTTATTGTCGATAAGAGTACAGAGAGATAAAATTTGAAAAGCTGACGCAATCAGCGAAAGTATTGTTTTGTCGAACGTTTTAGCACTGATTCAACGCTGCATTCTTGATAAGGCGAGAATCATACCACAAATCTAGTAGTCTTCAAGGAGGAGGTCATCTAAAATTTATGGTTTGAAACTGAAGAAACCATTGCAGCCTTAGAGCGAAAAGATGAGGATGCGCCAGACCTGGAAATCGGCGGTGAGCGGGAAATTTGTGCTATAGTATAGTAAGCTGAACTGCGTTTTAGCAGATAATTTTGTAAACAGTTTTCACTGGATTAAAGGTTAGTTGGGTAATTCGAATTTTACCTTGTATTTCTGGCCGTATTCTTACTAAACGTTTAATTTACGAGCCTGTGATTCTCCGTATTTCAGCGATGAAATTCAGATTATGCGGCGGTGCGGTGATCGCATCTTCAATACTTTGACTCTTGCATTTCTTTCCTTCGTTTGAAAATCAGTTTTGGCTTTTTGTTATTGTAAAAAACAAATTGACGTCAGTTTTTATGCGTCTGTCCTGTTATTGATAATAAATTTTGTCATAACATTGTCAAAGTTTGTTGTATATCCACTCGTCTAGCGGCTCGTGGATCTACAACACTTTGACAATGTTATGACGCAATTTATCATCAATAACAGGACAGACGCATAAAAAACTGACGTCAATTTGTTAAATAAGCCTTCAAAATGACGTTGTCTGTATTTTCGTGATTTCAACTGCAGCAATATTTGTCGCGCTAGCTTTGTAACTGCAAATCGCACGTGTAAACCAGTTGCAATTTGAGGCTGACTCGGTCAGTCTCTCTTTTGCTGTCAAGTACGTGGGGTCGAACGCGACAGCGAGCGAGCGCGATGTGAGTGGCGAAGGCGCGAGGCTGCGAGTGGCGTGTTGCCGGAAGAAGAACTCTTCTTCATGCGCCCACGCTACTTGCAACTCAGTGGCGGCTTCCCTGCTCGTATTTCGCGCGCGCTCGCTTTCGTGTCTGTCCCAACGGACTTAAGGTATCAGTATACCCCAAAATTAACCATCTTGAAGAAAAAAAACATTTTGGTATTTTCAGGTAGATCTCGTTAAGACCTTTCATTAAAAAATTGCATGGAGAACGATTGTTTCTAAAAAAAAAGTTATGAAAGAAAAAGGGCTCTCTTCGTTATGAATTATCTGTTATTGATAGCTGTCAACAGTTGATGGTCATTTGGGGCATACTGATATTATACGAACACATCACAGTCCGAATCGCAGCGCATCCGTATAACTTGTCCTAGCTGTAGGTAAAGTCTGTATACGAGCCTAGTGGCTAATCAAGCCGGAGCTTATCCAGGTTTCCGTAGCATGAAGCGACTTGGAGTATTTCTACTCCCCCTGGATGTGATGCTAGTCCATCGCAGGGTTGCCCCCAGCAGTACATTCGCCGGTACCCATTTATACACCCGGGTGGAGAGAGGCACTATGAGAGTAAAGTGTCTCGCCCAACAACACAACGCAGTGCCCCGGCCAGGACTCGAACCCGGACCGCCCGATCCGGAGTCCAGCGCACTAACCATTAGGCCACCGGGGAACCGTTGGAACTGCTTTTCACATATGCCAGTTTCACATATACCTAGAAACTCTGCTTCTCGTGTAACTAATTAAGTGGTGATGCTTATAACTTGACTAATGACCCCTTCATGGGAGAATCCGAAATGTGTCCCAGCATTTAGTGTCCTATTATCTGATATTATAACAATAGAGTTTTTGTTCGCAGTCGTAATTATGTTTTTGGCCCGAATCAGACTCTTTTTAGCAGGCGAGGGCTAAAATGAGCTCTGACAAGGCCCAAAAATATAATTACGCCCAAGAACATCAACGCTATTACTATTGTAGTAATTTCAAAGGAAATTTAGAAAGGAATCAAAAACAGTAAGTGATACCTTATTGAAAACTGAGCCAAAAAGTTTTCAAAACTCGGCAGAAAATCTAAAAATTACTCAAAACAATATTTGCTCTAAAGTTCTCTTGCAAAGGAAATACAGAATTCGCCAGGAAAGAATAGTTGTCATTTAAAAGCGCTAAAATTCATCGTGCAGTTATTTAAACCGGCAATTTGGCATAGGGCTGAGCTGAGCGAGTTTAGCTCGACGAAGACAAACTAGCATGCACATTGCCGCCTGGATTCTTCTTTACTTTCTGTAACTCCCCTTCACCTAGCTGGGAAGACTGAAAATTTGCTACCCTGTTGACTTCTCTTAAAGTACTGGCAAGAAAACAGCGCGAGCAGTTGAATGGTTTTCAGTTCTGATTGGCTAGCGTCGTTATTTTGTTACGTTGTTTGTGATTGGACTACGGCAGAGGAATAAATATATTTTAGCTCGCAAAATACGCCGCAATACCCAATGAAAGTATCTAGTATCAGTGGCTGACAGTTGTATCTTGTATTTCCAGATGTCAACGAATGTGACTCCGAACCGTGTCAAAATGACGCTACATGCATCATCATAAACGGCCAATATCATTGTTACTGCAGAAACGGTTACACTGGAGTAAATTGCAGCGAAGGTAAGTTAGGTTTACGACAGACACTGACAATTGATTGGCACCTGCTGAGGCACGCTTTCTACGCCAACCAGTTACCTTCTACAAAAGTCGTGGAAGGTTTGTTATAAAAAAAAAAACTGTCACACATGTTTACACTCTCATTGACAAGGGCAAAAGTCCAAAAGCTGCAAACAATGAAACCACACACCAAGACCGATCTCTAGAATCAATTTATTAGTTAATTTTGTCCAACTAGATAATGGTTAATTTTTGAAAAAAAGTAAGTGAACATAAAACCATCTCGGCTGTTGGTCACGACCAATTTTACAAGTTTACACAGAAACACAGTCATACATGCACAATGAAACGATTTCATTCTAGTGCAGAACACGACAGGAAAAGGGAAACTGTTTGTCTTCAAAACTTTGTAAACTATTTCAATCATCTTCCTTTTCTGTCTTCTTCATAAATGCACACAGCTTGTTCATCACCCCTTGGAATGGAGAGCCGCCTTATTAAAGATAATCAAATCAGTGCCTCCTCACAAGCCGATGTCAATCATGCTGCCCATCAGGGAAGGTTGAACTTTCTGGCAGGTGGAGGTAAACAAGGAGGATGGTCAGCTAAAACAAATGATCTCAGTCAATGGATCCAGATCGATCTTCTTACTTACACAAAAGTAACAGGTGTCTCCACGCAGGGAAGAAATGCAGAAGACCAAAGAGTTACCAAATACAAGCTACTTTACAGTGACGATGGAGTGACCTTTCACTTCTACAAAGAGCCTGGCCAGAGTTCAGCAAAGGTATAGTTTTAAAATACCAGTAACTCGTATTACTTCCTGCTCTATTCTCTTTTTTTTTGTCTGGAACTGATGTTCAAAAGTTTCATGTCTAGGTATTCGACGGGAATCAAGACAGTGACTCCATTGTATACCATCAATTGAATCAACCAATCGAAGCACGCTACATAAGGCTATCTCCAACTGCGTGGTATAACCATATATCAATGAGAATGGAGCTGTATGGCTGCCCAGGTATCTTAAACTGAATTAGAGATTGTTTATCTTTTGCAACGTGAAGCGCAAAGCATCATCTTCGCCCTTATCAGTTATACTATTTTTGTCGATGTATAGACGATGTCAGTTCATTCACAATTCATAAACTTTAATGAGTTCAAGCCGCATACATCTTTTATAGTCCCGTGTGGTGAATTTTACGTGAATCTAGTTACCTATCTCACGGCCTTTCTCATTTATA
Organism: Meandrina meandrites; assembly: GCA_963693305.1. Lineage (NCBI taxonomy): Eukaryota > Metazoa > Cnidaria > Anthozoa > Scleractinia > Meandrinidae > Meandrina > Meandrina meandrites. The sequence goes on from OY855908.1 coordinate 35,324,148, forward strand.
ACATACAGCGTGCTTATCGCCTCTTGGTATGGAGGGTCACATCATCAAAGATAATCAAATCAGTGCCTCCTCACAAGCCGATGTCAATCATGCTGCCCATCAGGGAAGGTTGAATTTTCTGGCAGGTGGAGGCAAACAAGGAGGATGGTCAGCTAAAACAAATGATCTCAGTCAATGGATCCAGATCGATCTTCTTACTTACACAAAAGTAACAGGTGTCTCCACGCAGGGAAGAAATGCAGAAGACCAAAGAGTTACCAAATACAAGCTACTTTACAGTGACGATGGAGTGACGTTTCACTGTTACAAAGAACCTGGACAGAGTTCAGCCAAGGTATATCTTTGAAATACGAGTAATTGCTTTTACTTGCTGCTTTTATCTTCTTCTAATTGTCCCAAGTATGCTCAATTATGCAAGACAACTAAAAGGTTCACATTCATGCCTAGGTATTCAACGGGAATCAAAATAGCAACACTATTGTGTACCATCAGTTGAACCCGCCAATCCAAGCACGTTACATCAGGCTTTCTCCAACTGCGTGGCATAATCATATATCAATGAGAATGGAGCTGTATGGTTGTGCAGGTATTTTTTTTTATTACACGAATTGTTATTAGCAGCGTAGAAAGCATTATTCTCTTTCATGCTCTCTACAACTGATACTTTTTGTAAAAACAAAATGCATTACCGTGCAGGAGACGCGGCGAACTATTGTTTAGCTGCTTGGAATCTGGATAAAAGCGTCTAGGTTTGGTCGCTGACAGGGCTCAGTGTGTTGTGTTCTTCAGTAAAATATACTTTTATCTAACAGTTCCAACCTCTGTCCAGGGATGTTAAGTGAGGGAAAACATGCAATTGATTAGCATACCATGTAGGGATAGCAGCGGAACTCCTACTCTCTTCCGTGCTGCCGTAAAATGCGGGGCTTCAGTACCTTCGCTGATGAACCTGGAGTCTTATTCACAAATCACTATAACAAGGTACAAAATTGGTGCATTTCCTAAATTTTTATCTTGTGGTTCATTTTTATAACATACAGCATGCTTATCGCCTCTTGGTGTAGAGAGTCACGTTATCAAGGATAATCAAATCAGCGCCTCTTCACAAGCCGATGTCAATCATGCTGCCCATCAGGGAAGGTTAAACTTTCTGGCAGGTGGAGGCAAACAAGGAGGATGGTCAGCTAAAACAAATGATCTCAGTCAATGGATCCAGATCGATCTTCTTACTTACACAAAAGTAACAGGTGTCTCCACGCAGGGAAGAAATGCAGAAGACCAAAGAGTTACCAAATACAATCTACTTTACAGCGACGATGGACTGACCTTTCACTTTTACAAAGAACCAGGACACAGTTCAGGCAAGGTATTACTTTAAAATACGGGTAACTCCTTTCACTTGCTGCCCTTTATTTTCTTTCCTCAAATATGGTAAATTATGCACTGCATTTACCCAATGCATTTCATTGTACATTCATGTTTAGGTATTCGACGGGAATCAAGACAGTGACACTACTGTGTACCATCAGTTGAACCCACCAATCCAAGCACGTTACATCCGGCTTTCTCCAACTGCGTGGTATAATCATATATCAATGAGAATGGAGCTGTATGGCTGTCCAGGTATTTTAACAATTAGAGATTATAATCTTTTGCAACGTGATGCTCAAAGTTGTACTCACTAGTAATCCTTTTTCGTCGAAGCATATAGGCAGAGTAATCCCAATCCAAATTCGAAACCGTTCTACAGTTTAATCCGTATGCAATTTCTATACTTCAGTGAGGTGAATTGTTTCACTTATATCATGGTGTTTCTCCTTTCTGTTGTATACAGCGTGCTTATCGCCTCTTGGTATGGAGGGTCGCATTATCAAAGATAATCAAGTCATCGCCTCCTCACAAGCCGATGTCAATCATGCTGCCCATCAGGGAAGGTTGAACTTTCTGGCAGGTGGAGGTAAACAAGGAGGATGGTCAGCTAAAACAAATGATCTCAGTCAATGGATCCAGATCGATCTTCTTACTTACACAAAAGTAACAGGTGTCTCCACGCAGGGAAGAAATGCAGAAGACCAAAGAGTTACCAAATACAATCTACTTTACAGCGACGATGGACTGACCTTTCACTTTTACAAAGAACCAGGACACAGTTCAGGCAAGGTATTACTTTAAAATACGGGTAACTCCTTTCACTTGCAGCCCCTTATTTTCTTTCCTCAAATATGGTAAATTATGCACTGCATTTACCCAATGCATTTCATTGTACATTCATGTTTAGGTATTCGACGGGAATCAAGACAGTGACACTACTGTGTACCATCAGTTGAACCCACCAATCCAAGCACGCTACATAAGGCTTTCTCCAACTGCCTGGCATAATCATATATCAATGAGAATGGAGCTGTATGGCTGTCCAGGTATTTTAACAATTGGAGATTATTATCTTTTGCAACGTGATGCTCAAAGTTGTACTCACTAGTAATGCTTTTTCGTCGAAGCATATAGGCAGAGTAATCCCAATCCAAATTCGAAACCGTTCTACAGTTTAATCCGTATGCAATTTCTATACTTCAATGAGGTGATTTTGTTTTACTTATCTCATCTTTTCTCTCCTATCTATAACATACAGCGTGCTTATCGCCTCTTGGTATGGAGGGTCAAATTATCAAAGATAATCAAATCAGCGCCTCCTCACAAGCCGATGTCAATCATGCTGCCCATCAGGGAAGGTTGAACTTTCTGGCAGGTGGAGGAAAACAAGGAGGATGGTCAGCTAAAACAAATGATCTCAGTCAATGGATCCAGATCGATCTTCTTACTTACACAAAAGTAACAGGTGTCTCCACGCAGGGAAGAAATGCAGAAGACCAAAGAGTTACCAAATACAAGCTACTTTACAGTGACGATGGAGTGACGTTTCACTTTTACAAAGAACCTGGCCACAGTTCAGCCAAGGTATAACTTTCACAATATATCATTATGAGTAACTCCTTTCACTTCCTGTTCTTGTTTTCAAATCTTTTACTTTTCTCAAGTATGCTCAGACCATTAAAAGATTTACGTTCATGCCTAGGTATTCGACGGGAATCAAGACAGCAACAGTATTGTGTACCATCAGTTGAATCCACCAATCCAAGCACGTTACATCAGACTTTCTCCAACTGCGTGGTATAATCATATATCAATGAGAATGGAGCTGTATGGCTGCCCAGGTATTTTAAGGATTACAGAAATTGTAATTAGCAACGTAAACCTTATTTATTTTCTTCGTATTTTGTACCGATACTTTTTGAAAGGGAAATGAAACGATGCAGGAGGCACGCGAACTAACGGTAAGCTAGTTGGATTCTTAATAGAGCGTTCTTGGTTAAGTCGCAGACATGGTTCTGTGTGTTGTGTTCTTAGGTGAAATGTACTTTTTATCTCACAGTGTCCACCTCTATTCAGAGGAATAAGTAAGTAAAGTAATTTATAAGGCAACCTGACTAAATGCCAAAAGAAGACTTTCAATCGCCTATTGTAATTGCCAACCTGGGACAGTAACAGAACTCCTAGTCTCTTCAGGCTGCGGTAAAACAGGGGTTTCATGCCTTCAATAATTAAACTGGAACCCCATTCACAATTAAGAAATAGAAGTTAAAATAAAATTTCCTTTTCCTTATCATGTGAAATTAATTCCTTGTCTTATTATCCTTCTTATTTGTAACATACAGCGTGCTTATCGCCTCTTGGTATGGAGGGTCGCATTATCAAAGATAATCAAATCAGTGCCTCCTCACAAGCCGATGACAATCATGCTGCCCATCAGGGAAGGTTGAACTTTCTGCCAGGTGGAGGTAAACAAGGAGGATGGTCAGCTAAAACAAATGATCTCAGTCAATGGATCCAGATCGATCTTCTTACTTACACAAAAGTAACAGGTGTCTCCACGCAGGGAAGAAATGCAGAAGACCAAAGGGTTTCCAAATACAAGCTACTTTACAGTGACGATGGAGTAACCTTTCACTTCTACAAAGAAACAGGACAGAGTTCAGTCAAGGTATGACTTTTACATACAAGTCATATATTTTTCTTGAATATTTTTTAGGCTTTTTGAACGTTAATTGTCATTTTAACCACTACTTATGCCCGTAAGTTTTCTTCATCTCGACAGAAATTGACATGCCATGTTCAATTATAATGCAATTACTGTCTAGGTATTTGACGGGAATCAAGACTGCGACACTATTGTGTACCATCAGTTGAACCCGCCAATCCAAGCACGCTACATAAGGCTATCTCCAACTGCGTGGCATAATCATATATCGATGAGAATGGAACTGCATGGCTGCCCAGGTATTGTCACGCTCACGGACTATTAAATACTAACGGTAATTATTAAAAAGTAGCCTTACGTATATTGCGAGTTTTGATTGGTTTACAGGCCATAGTATATGAGCTAATTTAATAATAATAATAATAATAATAATAATAATAATAGCTTTTATTTATACACGATAAATGTGTTGCAGCATAGCTGATGTAGTCGTGTTTACAAATGACTATTAGTACTGATAGCTTACCACTCTTGAATTACATTTATATGAATGTACAAAGACTATAAAACTAAACACAGTTGTAAACATTACAGACAAAACAATAACACAGCCTCTAAATGCCAATTTCTTTCAAAGCACACTTGAAATTTGCGAAGGATTCTTTAAGGCAGGCCTCTTTATTCAGTGAGGTCCATAATGCGGGCCCTTCATCTGTTCATAAACAATTGACTTTTTATGGAGGTCTGTTTTTGGTCTTGGTACTGCCAAGCAATTTTTCCTTCTAAGGTTGTAATTTAACTTCTGTTCCGTCCACAAGTGTTGTAATTGGACCAGAGCGCTCCCAGATACACATTTGTAGACGATACAAATTACCCTGCGGATGTACGTCTGCCTCGAGGGCATCCACAAATATAGTAGGTGTACGCGTCAGTGAGAACAGGCGGGGAGCTCAAATATTACAATTCTCTGGCTGTTCAATAAAACAGTTATTCCACTCGCGCTTGTTGGATATGCGATAGTCATTCATAGCCAACTACTCATATCAAACGCGCGCTCATGGAATAGTTCTTGATTGTTATATCTTTACTTTTTTATTATATACGTACAGAGTTGATACGATTTTTTTTCTTCTCGATTTTAATTTGCAGTCTGACTCCCGGATGTGGACATTGACAGAGAAAACCTGCTTTTAAAAAGGGTTATTGCCTAGATGCCGTATTTCTTGGAGAATTGGAGAAAAAAATGCGTACTTACCCTCGGCAAATGATTAAACCTACCGGTCAATTTTATTAATCCCCGGGGGAGCTTAATTCTTTCATCTTTTGTCATGAGGGATAGGGTGACTATTTAGAATTTTGGCTTATTTCAAACCATATATCACCTATAGGTTAAGTAAAATAAAGTGGACTTTTGATGTTTTAGTTCAGTTCAATAATAAATCTTCTGTTGAGTGAATGTGACCTTATTTTTTTGTTCGTAAATTGTCATGTTGTACCATGTACGGGGGGGGGGGATTATAGATGGGAGCTTAATGTTGTCCATGTATTTCTCTCCCCCCCCCCCCCCCCCCCCCCCCATCCGATACACTCCAGTTTATCGAGCTCTGTAGTCACGGTACTGGACATAAAATGTCCGAGCTTCGGGATTCTTTTTGCAGCAATTTATTTACCGGCAATCGGAACAGACCACGCTCGGTCTAGTGCGAGCGGAATGAGCCTGGATCGGCCTGGGGAGGAATCTCTCTCCTAGGACACTCTGAGCTCGCCAGCAATCGAGAACCTGTTCATGAAAATTTCCCCGTGTTTTGTTGCTTGGCTCCTATAGTACCTCAATCGCATCCCCCTGGCCCCAGTTGTTCAAAGGGTGGATAACGCTATCCACCGGATAAATCACTATCCAGTGGATAGTCTAGTTTGTTTTTCCAACACTTATCCGCCGGATAGTGATTTATCCGGTGGATAGCATTATCCACTCTTTGAACAACTGGGGCCTGGTGCATAAGGCATGTACTAAGTATAGGTAATCACATGATTTCGAGTGCAATTTGGGATAAATCAGCACGAGTAAATTTTTCAAAGGCTAACCAAATTGCACGAGCCCGTAGGGCGAGTGCAATTTGTAGTCTTTGAAAAATTTACGAGTGCTGATTTATCCCAAATTGCACGAGAAAAATCATGTGATTGCTTGTTAATAATACCACAGGCGGCCCAGACGTTGTATTCGATTCTTCAGCCGATAAGACAATGTATGAGAATACTTTGAACATTGCTCTAAATAGAACTTTTATTAAAACTTTGAATGAAAATGTCTTACACTATGTTTATCTTACATTATTTTGACATTTCTATGCTCCTGGAGTGGGTTTAAAGCTGTTAAGACGAAATTTTCATTCTGAGGTGTGCTTTCCCTAAAGAGAAACGAAAGGCAGGCGACCTAGTTCGCCAACGGTCCGCACTCGAAGCTCCATAAATCCCACAAAAATGGTCGAATCTCGCCAAAATTGCTTCAATACAGCCGTTGATAATTCTTCTTTCGATTTCCTTCACCTAAGGTTCCAAAGTTTATCTAAACTGCCTGAAAAGCGCTCGTTTTCGAGCGCTGGGTTTCCATTTTTGCAATGTCTGAATGCGTGGTCAGTTATCTTGGGCACAAGATTCAAATTTTAGCTTAGCGACCGCGCCATAGCGACAAAAATCACCCTCAACCGTGGGGAGGCACAGGGCAATTTGCGTCGTGTAAAATACACCGTGTGATGGTCCCTGGGGAAATTTCACCGGAAACGGCGGGAAATCTCTGAAAAAAAAAAGCACTGTTTACTAAGAACACACTTGTTAACTAAAAACACACTTGGCAAAACACAACTAGCGAACTGATTTTAGCGCTTAGCGCTGTTGAAATAAGCTTCAACTAAGAAAGACTCTAACCAGCAAATGCAAGATCAGTAAATACACACACCTGGCAAACTGATTTCAGCGCTAAGGAGCACTGCCGAAAGCTTCAGTTCAACTAAGAAACATTCTCTAAGCAACCGGGAACCGATCTGAGTTTACGCGCTGTCTCAGAGATTTCCCGCCTTTTCCGGTGAAATTTCCCCAGGGACCATCACACGGTGTATTTTACACGACGCAAATTGCCCTGTGCCTCCCCACGGTTGAGGGTGATTTTTGTCGCTATGGCGCGGTCGCTAAGCTAAAATTTGAATCTTGTGCCCAAGATAACTGACCACGCATTCAGACATTGCAAAAATGGAAACCCAGCGCTCGAAAACGAGCGCTTTTCGGGCAGTTTAGATAAACTTTGGAACCTTAGGTGAAGGAAATCGAAAGAAGAATTATCAACGGCTGTATTGAAGCAATTTTGGCGAGATTCGACCATTTTTGTGGGATTTATGGAGCTTCGAGTGCGGACCGTTGGCGAACTAGGTCGCCTGCCTTTCGTTTCTCTTTAGGGAAAGCACACCTCAGAATGAAAATTTCGTCTTAACAGCTTTAAACCCACTCCAGGAGCATAGAAATGTCAAAATAATGTAAGATAAACATAGTGTAAGACATTTTCATTCAAAGTTTTAATAAAAGTTCTATTTAGAGCAATGTTCAAAGTATTCTCATACATTGTCTTATCGGCTGAAGAATCGAATACAACGTCTGGGCCGCCTGTGATAATACACATACAAAAATTTCCCTGCAAGTGGATGACAAACAAGACGTGTTCGGTCGCTTACCTTTCCGAATCGTTGTTAAAACATTATGGAGTTGCCAGGCTTTGTAAATCCAGATACTGCCGCGGAATTTTAAAGCTCCCTTTCATGCATTATCAGGTGCTTTTATCCTCATTCAGTTACATGGGAATGAGCTGAAATGTGCGACTTCAATTCAGGCTTGTAATCTTCCTTCTTTACGAGCTGTCGCGAAAGAAAATCCTCGATTGGTAGCTTTCAGTAGTTTCGTGGAGCCTCTTTTGTGCTGCACAAACGTCTAGTTGCTAGTACATTGGTTTATACACTGATAATTTTCTTTAAATCGGTCAAACTTTGCATTAATTGCTGTTTTTGTTCTCTCCAAACCCTCCGACAGCGGCCGCCATTTTGTTTGGCGCGCTTTAGCGACTTTCCTGTCAATCAATTCAACTTCAACTTCCTGCACTCAATTTCACCTTTTTGCACTCAATTTCAACTTTCTGCACTGTTTGGGATTAATTGACGTGCTCTCAGCCAATGAGCTTGCTGAAATTTTTGCATGTGTATTATTAAACCCGAAACAACGAAACGAAACCATCGAAACGACCGAAACGAAACCGCCGAAACTACCGAAACGGCCGAAACGAGCGAAACGAAACAAAATCACCAAAACAAGCAAAGACCATTGCCATTATTGAGAGCTAACCGTAAACAGGCTAACCTGAGTGATATTCAGGCTAACCGGAGTACCATTCAGGCTAACCGGAGTGTACCTTGCACTCAGGTTAGCCTAAATAGCACTCCGGTTAGCCTGAATATCCCTCAGGTTGGCCTGAAAAACGCCCAGGTTAGCCTGTTTACGGTTAGCTCTCAATGATAGCAATGGTTTTCCTTGTTTTGGTGATATTGTTTCGTTTCGCTCGTTTCGGCCGTTTCGGCGGTTTCGTTTCGGTCGTTTCGGTGGTTTCGCTCGTTTCGGTGGTTTCGTTTCGTTGTTTCGGGTTTTAGTACATGCCGGTGCATAAACGGCTATTCAATGATGAGTTCTCTTTACACAAGCCACATTTAGGCCGCATTTATTTGCAACATACGCGTATAGATCGGCAAGGTAAATCAAAGTATCAACAAAGTTTCAGCAGAGAGCTGACGACTCAATCTAGTTTAACAATGTGACTAGCGAAGTATTTATTACAATTTGAATTTCGGCGTTAATCGATATCAAGATTCAACCAACTGGGTTCTTTTTCAGGTTCCTTCACACGTGAGCAACGGCATTCGTCAGTTTCCATGAGCCTCGCTCAGTTACTCAATTCAAGCACAAACCAAAACACCCTACTCGATTAAAAACTGAATCTATCAAGTGAGACAAATGGAATTGCATGTCTAAAACACCCGCCCTGATGATCTCTAAACCCTCAGAGCAGCCATCACTTAGATCGGAGTTCGACTCCTTTAGAGTAACTAACCACTGATATTGTTGCAGAATGTTTTCATAGTTAGTCCTTTATCAATGGAAATATACTGCCGACCCCAACCATTAATTACAAATTTTGATTTTAAACTCAACAAAGCAATGCAAGTGGAATTTTTTCCTTATTTGATAACCTTTGACCAAGTTTATTCTTTTGTTATATAGAAAGAAAGTAAAAATGAAAGCTTGCTATGGTTTCAACAATCATTTTCTTCTTTTGTTATATAGAAAGAAAGTAAAAATGAAAGCGTATTATGGTTTCAACAACCATTTTGTTTCATGAAATAAAACACCTCTTCATTTTTGCTCTGATCGAAGAGCTACAGAGTTCAACGTTCAAAACATCCGTCGCAAAATCAGCGAACCATTTTTTCCCTTTGTTACGTACGTTCTTATCATACACCGCAACCAAAGAAACCAACTAAGGTCTATGAACTGCTTATCAACAGCATGTCCCTGGTACAGCACGTTTCATGTGAAAACTTCTTAGTATATCCGTGGTCTAAGGGAGAGCTTAACCAACTCCAGATATCACGTTTTAAACATTGTCATGGGCAATTTAAAACAACTGGACAATCTTTTCTTTAACTTGTAGACGCTGATTAGTTTGTTATTTCTAATCTACATTCAACCAAGGCTCACGATGTTCCACGCTTGACATATTTTGTTAATAAACTTTGTTCAACGAATGAAAGTAAATACAAACTGCGCCATAACCCTATATTTTAGTATATAACAGTTCTAGAAGTTTTTAGCAGCACCGAAACCAGCCATCTTTGTTCATACATAGACAAAAGATTTTTATATTGCCATCAGGCCAGTAGACCACAACTAATCGTGATTGTGTTGAACAAACGAGTAATTCAAAGTCTTCAGTTATTTGTTAAAATGGACATTTGGCGACTGATCTGAAACTTTACAACTAATGTCAAAACACAAGAGGGAATAGACTCGCTAATTCCATTTACACAAGTTCTGTTCTCTATATTTCAGATTATCTGTTCAGCGCGGGATTTAATGTAACACCCAACTTATTTTTCCTGTTTCGTAAAAATTGCCGGGTTTTCAAAGCAATGCCTGGGGGGCTATTTAAGAGCACAATAGAGGTCTTTAAACCCGAACCCTTTTTTCCGCTTTCTGTTTGGAACGTGCGCATGAAAACGCTACAAATAACATAAAAGGGTAAAGCAATGCGGAAAAAATTCAGACGTTGTCGGGTGTATTCTGAGCAACACTGAGTCAACAGGTGATTATTACTGTGAAGTCTTTGGCCGGACAACATCATGAAGAAGCAAAGTCTTCTGTTCTATGCCATTTGTCTGCTTTTTGCACTTGCTGCAAAAGGTTCACAAGACACTACGTTTGACATTCAAGACTCTCTAGCTTTTGAAGGTAAGAGTTATCAATCTTAGCAAAATTTGCGTGCCCAGCGAGCTGGCTGAATAGACACAAAGGCGGCTTAATGAATTGTGGTCGCGACAGAATCCAACTTAGATTTTATATAACTGATTAAATAGGGGAAAATGAGAGAAAAAGGAAAGACAAGAAAAGAGTCTATTTATCTGAAAATTAGTCCTTTCTTTGAAAACCGATGTTAGAAATATTAAACTTAAACTTGCACAAGAGAACTTCAAGTATGTTTGAAGAATTCAACAGTTGCAAGTTTTCACTGTTGTTTCAAGAACAAAATATCGAAGTCGGCAAACCCCTTGTAATCTAAAGTCATGAGTCCTACAGACACCAAATCTTCAAAACATCATCCTGGGCCAATATTGCTAAATTAGCTGTAAACTCAAGGACGACAAGGCGAATTGATACTGCGAATTGATCACTTTTTAACATAACAGTTAGCACAATCGCGTTAAAATTTTGATCAGGAACGAATCACCTTACAACTGCTTTACTTTTATATTTCATTCGCTGAAAACGCTTTGTCAAAACAGAACTTCGTTTATAAGAGTGTTTTTCAGCTTGATCGACAATTCCATTTTTTTCTCCAGGATTTGCACCGATAAATCACTGCGTGGTTAACTGTACGCATAACTTACATTGAAGACTCAATTACTTTCATTTTAAGCCTGACAAGGGACATCTAGTAAATAACATTTGAATAAATCTCTGGTGTTTATTTGTAACAGATTGTTCAATTCTGTAAACCATGTCAAGAAAAGCGGAAGGTATATAACTGTTTCGTTTGTTTGTCTGCTTCCAGTGAAAGTACACACTTAACGCCAGTTTTTAGCCAATATCCAACTTTTATAACTGGAGAAGCCAGTTTATTTCAAGAATGAATGACTATCTTCTTAATTCCCCTAACAATATCAGTCCATTACAAAGCACGCAGGTGATGGGAAGAAACGAAATGATCAACTTGAGAACATCGCTTTGATTTATTATCAAACTTTCCGAACAAGAATCGAAAGAACAGCATGATAGTCGATAAAGCCCTGAAATTTTGTTCTCGGGGCTTCATCACTCATTTTTCCTCGCTGACAACAATCAAGTGAATCGCAGCGTCATAAAGGCATCTTTAATTTTTTCCTCCTTGGAAGCAAAAGATTTAAAAACAAGAATTTTGAATTAAGATGTTTAGCGTGAGACTAAAAGGCTAATAAGGAGCAAACTTTTTGTTCCAAACAGGAAAAGATTCCTTAATTTGACCTTTACGTTAAGAAACCGAACAAGCTTATCGTGGTGTTTTTGCGTTTCTTTGTTTGCATAAGCGGAAAAAGTCTATGTTAATTTTCTAACTTACGTAGTCAACAAATTAATTCACAAATAAGACAATGGTGAAAATTAAACCACTGAATGGTACTGCGTAGGAGATCCAGAGAGTAATGATTTTATATTTCAAGCGACGGCTTTCCTTATTGTCTCTCAGTTATCAGCTCAATCGGCTCTGTGAAGAAATGTTGTTAGAGGAGAGAGGAGCAAAACTGTAAACAAAAACTAAACCGCTTCGAGTAGAATTAAATATATGGAAAAGTGAATTTGACTCATTTTTTCGTTAACTCTGGCTTCTTTAAGTCGTATTTTACGGCAAAAATTCCTGCTCCATTGTGTTGGGGGATTTCGTATAAAATCGTAATCATCAAGAATATTCACCATGTCTTCTCCCAAGCACATGCAACTCCATGCACAGAGCAAACCAACATACATTCGCTTGTACAATAATAGCAGTGATTATGAAAGCAATGTCAAATCGTTTTTTTTTTTCGCAAGTATTGAACGCTATAAAAACAAACAAAAGAATCAGGATGTTTAACACAAGAACTAAGCTTACACATTTACTATTCAAGTTGGTTCGTTGAGTATTTTTCTCCTCATACAGCATGGCGATTTGCTTGTTGTTATTTGCCTCAACATCAAAGTTCTCCTCTTGAACATTCTTTAGTTTTTCGACATTTAGGTATTCAATTCAAAGTTTTCAGCACTTTGAAGCTATGTGATTCGTGGACCGACCCGTTCCGAAAACTCTCGGCATATTTTGGTGTGGGCCTACCACGAATGGCGTGTGCGTTTGTATGTGAGACAGGTGTACAAAACAAAAAAACAGTCTTTCCAAAGCTTTCTTCACGAAACACAGCATTCTCAAGTGTTGTCCGAAGAATGGGCGCCCGTATAGTACGCTGTCGCGATTCTAATCCCCAGTTTCCAGCGACTCTACCAGGAACGCCTGGAATAATGTCACCCCAATTTAGCGACCAAATACAACGAAAAAGACGATGAAAAAGAACGGAAGCTCGAGTTATTATTAATTCGTGCAACATCACTTCGCATTCTCAGAAGCAATCAATTCAAGTTTGGTCAAGTTTTGTACTGCCAAGGTCGGTTTTTTAATCATTAAGATTACGATAATTACAAATTTTTTCCTGTTTTCACGAACAAAATAATACAATGTTATGACGACAAGGAATCTAAAGACAGCGACGTCATCAAAGGAATTTTTTCCTGTTCGGGACAACTCTCATTCATTTTAATCTTTTACGTAAAGGAAACCACAGATATGCTTTTTTAATGCTTTCTTTTCGTTATTATGGAATTTTTTTTGATTTACAATAAATATGCACAATACGATATTAAATGAAACTGCAAATACAGTAATACACCTAAACGAGGGATAAGGCGTTATTCATACGAAAGAAAATCTTATTTGTCTCGCTGTCGTTTCTATAAAGTTTTGTCAAACCGCTGAGTGTTGCAAATAATCTCTTTTGTGAAGTTACTTTTCTTTTAAACATTCCAGTCCCACGTATAAATTTCAAGTTACAAACCTAGCTAAGATTTTTTTTTATTTACTTCAATTACCTTTTGTTTATACGAATACAGAGTAGAGAAGCATTGAGGAGAGTTAAACAATTATAACTGCGCACATTTTAGTCTGAAGTGTCAGCCGTCCTCTCTTCTTTTATTACCCTCCCAGAGGAGGGGCCCGCTCCCCTCCTCTGGGGGGTAAGGAAGAGAGGACGGCTGACACTTCGATTCAGACTACGCATATTTTTAAACCAAACACCCAGTACCTTTTGTTTTGTGGAAGAGACTCTGTAGGATTTTTTATATAAATAAAGAATTTTAATGAATTTCAAAAACATTTTTACCCTATGTGAAAACCCTTTGCACCTCAGAAGAAATCGATCAATTATGCAATAGATCTCAGTTTATTCCCGCCTTAGGTAACCGCCATAACTATGTATTTGCACAACTAACGTTTCGATAGCTAGCCTGCCCAACGGACGTCGGTTTCTCTCTTGCCGCAAAAGCAGCACAACAGTATCTTCGTTTGCTAATCCTTAATTTTTTTCTTTATTACTTCTAGATAAAACGAACCAAGAAGACGCCTCGTTGGTAAAACGCGAAGAACGTAAGTTAAGCATGGATATGTTATGGTTCAATTTTATCCTTGGTTCAAATTTTATTTTCCATTGTTTTTAGGTAAGGTAACGTATGATAATGAGTTTATAACAATGGAAAATAAAATTTGAACCAAGGATAAAATTGAACCACAACAGATACATTAAAATCCATTGGCTGTCGATAAAACATAACACTTGACATGCATTATTATGATGGTTTCCGCTGAACATTCGAGCACAAAAGGCAAACAAGGCAAACATAAAATTAGCAAAAAGAACTCATAACATGGTAGCACAGTTTGAATACAGTTAAGAAGAACTTATCGACTTTAGCTCTCAAACTGACCCCGCGAGAGAAAACGAAATTTAAATAAAATGGTCATTTTACATCAGTTCAAAACAAAATACTTGTTTTAAGCATTTTTGCTAGGTTTCTTCTTAATCGCGGGATCACTACGAGAAATGAATGACAGTGAAATCTTTCAAATAGTAAACAAAATGTTAGCGTTGAATAACAAGATTTTTATGAATTAGCTTCCGCACTTATTGCTCGAGCTTTCAGTTGAATTTCTCTTAAAATTTTCTCTTGTTTAAATCTATCACGGTATTTAAGGATTCACTAGAGCCGTGCTGGGCTTGGAAAATCTAAGTTTAAGTTCATTCGTCATGCAGTGTTTGTTTCAATTGTCTTTCTACTCTTTCGATAATTGGGCAGCTAGGGCCAGCTAGCCGGTGGAATTTGAAAGCAAATAACTTTCTATTTTGAAAAAATGTGAGAACTGCTAGCAGCATAATATGCTATTGTTACGAGCACAATCGACAATTAAAGCCGCAAGGTTTCGTAACTTCTTGCAAATGTCCATTGTGTTTCCACGCAACTGTTCGTGACTTTGTCACACGGTTAGTGCGTTACACTCCGGACCGAGATTTCCGTGCTCGAGAGATCGTTTAATGGCCGCTTAAGCACCCAGAACTAATAAGGAATCACCAATTTGTTTCAGGCAATTAATATTTGTTAACTTGTTTCTCCCGTAGAAGACGTTATCATTTGTGAGCATGGCCGTCAAGATATAAACTGCCCTCAGGGACAGACAATCCACGTGGTGTATGCGTCTTATGGCAGACATAATAATGTTACCTGTTCGGACCCACGTATCCTCACCACTAACTGTCATGCTGCGAATTCCCTTAGTATTGTGCGGGGCAATTGCGAAGGCAAAGCCAGCTGCAATCTGTTTTCAAGCAACTCAGTGTTTGGTGATCCATGTGTTAACACATACAAGTATCTGGAAGTCAGATACAAGTGTACTGGAGGTAAATACCCCAAATTGAATGCTGTTTTCTTTATTTTTCTTTTTGTAGTTCTTGTCTTTAAATAAACGCGTGCCGCAAATAATCGTCCACTATTGGTGCAAAAAGATACCATCTGGTACCCCCCCCCCCCCCCCCCCCACCCGCCCACGTTCAACTGCATTTTGCAACCCAATGCTAGTGTTTATTTAGCAATGAAAATCCTTACCCTATCCTAGAGCTATCTATCGACGCTTTGTTTGTTCTTAATGTTACCAGCGGTCAGTAAAGTTGCCGTACTGCCCGACGTACCGATTATTAAATGTTATTTGCCGGCGGGAGACTTGGTATAGACTAAATTCTTTAAGCAAATGATAAGTTTCACTGAAAATGATACCCTAGTTTAGACCAAAACTCACTGATTGCTATACCCTATCCCAAACAAAACTACAAAACTACCTGAAAACCACACCGGCATATACCTATATAGCTCATAAATGGGAGTGCATATACCTATATAGCTCATAAATGGGAGTACCCCTGAGCTTACCCCGGGCCTAGCCCCCAGGAAACTCCCAGGCTTATGCCGAGGACGGAGACCACCAACGATTCAGCTACGTGGCAAATAATAAATATGAATTTGTTGTTTTCTTGGAAATCCAATAGCTTCGGAAACGACACCTAAACCGACCCCGACTGCAGCACCTGATCCGTGCGACTATGCTCCATGCAACAACGGAGGCACATGCATCAAATGGGGACTCGGCTTTAAATGCAAGTGCCCTAAAGGCTTCGGAGGAGTTACTTGTAAAGAAGGTAACAAATTTTAACTATTTTTGTTGACGAAGAGGCACGAATTAGAAACTGTGCACCGTACGCTTGGTAAAATAAAGTTTGGTAGGGATTCCAGATTAATTTGTTTGCAAACATATCAATAAACAGTTCTCATCTTGACGAAGGATAATAATTTTTTATTGTTAATGTTTCTATGCAACCCAATACACTCGATCCATGAGACTGACACTGTTGAACATGTAAGTCGAAAAGCTTCATCAGACCACAACAGATTAATCTAATGGTTACAGTGTGCCAGAATTGTGTATGATCTGCTTGTGAGCTCGTTTATTTCAGCTCACCAGATAAACCTGGAGAGAAAGATATCTTTCTATACTTCAGCATAGATTTTTTGCGTGCACCCGTTGTTGCAAAGGGCAGAGATCTGAAGTTAAAAATCCCTTCCATTTTGGCAAAACATAATTTAACTTGAAATCACTTTATTGTACAGATATCGATGAGTGTGCACATTACAACGGCGGCTGCCAAGATATCTGTGTGAACACCATTGGAGGCTACTACTGCGCATGCTCAGATCCAGAGTTTAGCATTGCGCCAGACAAACACCACTGTATTGGTAAGAAGAGCTTTTGTGATTATACACTCAAAATGTAAATTCTCCTTTCTGGTAACAATACATTGCAATTATTTTTGAGAATTTCGAACTGTCAAGACAGTATCTAATTAGCATACATGTATACAGTTATCTAACTATCTATCTATCTATCTATCTATCTATCTATCTATCTATCTATCTATCTATCTGGTTAACTAACGATCTTGTTGGTTTCTTGGGCTAACAAGTTATTAATCAATCTATCTATCTATCTATCTATTTCTCTATCTATCTGTCCGTCTGTCTGCCTGTCTGCCTGTTTGCCTGTCTGTCCGTCTGCCTGCCTGCCTGCCTGCCTGCCTGCCTGCCTGCCTGTCTGTCTGTCTGTCTGTCTGTCTGTCTGTCTGTCTGCCTGTCTGTCTATCTATCCCCTATTTAGTCATTTCTTTTATTTTTTCTCGTAGTATTCGGGAAATAAAATGGTATTGATGTTGTACATACTAGTTTATGCAACGCTTTCGAGTGGTATACTATGGAATATCCCACGAGTCACTTGTATTTTCTCGGTATACACACGAGCCTTTAGGCAAGTGTGTATACCAATAAAATACAAGTGACAAGTGGGATACTGCATGGTATACAATGTCATAGAAAATACGCTTTACTAAATTTCGTCTGGAATAAGAACGCAGCCCACGATGAGAAGGTTGAGTTTGAAACCGTCAAGTATACAACGGCTTTCGTGTATTCTGATTGGCTGTGTTTTCTATGGTATAGTATAAAAGAAAGGAGAACATCCACCACCTCTGGTGTGTTGTGCAAACAGAATTAGACTGAGGCATTCTAGAAATACACAACAACCACCTTTCGGCAATGCTCGAAAGTCTTCGGGACATCACGAGCCATTTCAGGATGTTTTTGTGCGATCTTCGGTAATCATAAAGATGAAAGATCTCGGGTTACTTTCAACTGAAGAACTTTTATTCTAATTTTTTTATTAGGCCTCACCAAGCACGTATTTGCGTTCTAATAATTCAGCCGCTTCTAATAAATCTGAAAAGTATCTAATATACACTGTTTGCTATCTTCATTTCCAATAGCCGAGGGAGTGGAACTGGACTGTGGCCAAGATGAGATGACCATCACTCTGCCCAAGTCCCTCCTCTTGGGTCTTGACGTTGATCACATCAGGCTGATCGACCCCGACTGCACGGCTACAGAGAACCTGACTCACTACTTCCTGGAAACACGGACCACCGAATGTGGTACCATTCTCAAGCACACTAACGACTTCGCTGTCTACAGCAACATGGTGTCCGAGATCCCACTCGAACAGCATCAAATTGTGACCCGTGTGCGCCAGGCAATGATCCCGTTCCACTGTTACTACTCCAAATGGGGCGTGGTGTCTTCAATTGGAATCAGGCCGGCAAGCAAGAAGGTTATCCTGTCTTCTAAAGGATATGGAAAGTTTACCATTACCATGGACTTGTTCAAGAATCCCCAGTAAGTCAAACCTTAACAGGAGCTAGCTTTACTCATCCTTCTTCTCTTTCTTGGCTCCCACTACTCTATCTCCTCCTCCTCCTCCTCCTCTGCCTCCCTCTCTTCAATTCCTTCTCCTCCTTATCCTCCTCATCCTCCTCCTCCTCCTCCTCCTCCTCCTTCGCCTGCTCCTCCTGCTCCTCCTCTTCCTCCTCCTGTGCATCTAGTACTTGCTTCTCATACAGCGAATTCATGTAGTTTTCAGGTGCGATGATTGTTTTCTTTTCTTTTCTTGTCCCCAGTTTTATTGCGCCATTCTCCCAAGATGACTACCCAGTTATGTTTTACATCCGTGAGCGAATGTACTTTGAGATTAGAGTCGATACTGAAGATGATCGGTTGACAATTCTGGCCTTGGATTGCTATGCTACTCCTTCACAGAACAGGGATTCAAAACCCAGATATGACATAATAAGAGACGGGTTAGTATTGCCCTTAGAGGTTTATCTCCCTGGTATCTCTTGCCGAAATTCCTCATCGACTAAAATTCCCAGGGAAAGCAATTGTCAGAAATTTTGGTGTGCCTACACCCTATTCTGACTAAAATCTAGTATTCAAATACATTCAAATGAAGAGCCTTCCGCCAACGTGGCTCTGGTTTGGTAGTCGGGAGTCGCACGTGAGATCCTTCCACGCCTTCCGTGCGTTCATCTTCCTCTTGAGCGGTACTTCCATATGACTCTGTTTGTTATGCTGTGCAGGGTGGTTCTAAAGAGCTCGGAAAAACCCTAGTGAGTGACCATTCAATGACCAATGAGTGGTACTTTCGTTTGGGGTTGTCTGTTTTACAATTGTTTACAAAATAGAATTAGTTTACTTTGATTACAGTTTCTTAATTAGCTTTTTTTCGCACTAGTCACGATGAAATTTTATTCTCACAGATGCTCAGTCGATGATGATGACACATTGAAGTTCCATCCCCGCCCTGACCCACAGTCCCAGCGTTTTAGCCTGGAGGCCTTCCAATATGTCAGCAAGCTCCCTTACGTGTTTTTCCACTGCAAGGTCCAAATCTGCAATGCCACGGATCCTAACTCCAGATGTGCGCAAGGCTGTGTGTCGCGAGGGCGACGAAGCGCAAAACCGCTTCCTGAAAGCGCCGATGATACCTATGCTCTAGCCCAGGGCCCTCTCACACTGAACCGTGAGAAGAGGGAGGCAGAAGCGGACGAAACAGAAGACGCAGATCAGAGCATGCGCGTAGCAAGCAAAGGTAAAACAGTTTCAATTTTGTTTTGGTTTGTTGGACAATTCATTCTGCGAGTTTGCTTCGACTGCTTAGAGCACACGCTGTAGGAGTTTATAAACCAATCAAAGAGCTATTAAACACAAAAATTAAGCAATCACTAGTGGCAGCGAATCGACCAGTCATTGGCTTGTGCTCGTTTTCCCGCGCTTGACGCTGGTTACATGATTTAACGTCTGATTGGTTCACTGGTTCATATTATTGGTATATTCTTTAATTGTCCAAATAGAATCAATTTGGTTTTAGTTTTAATACATGCAGTCAATATGAAATCATTCTATGGCTCTAGTGATTGAGACAAGCAAATATACTTTGCTAAAGCAAGCATGTACACTAGTGGCAGCAAATCGAAAACCGACAAGTAAATTACTGAGTAATACATTAGCTTTACTAGGAGCCAACAAAGAAATCTGTCGACCACTAGTTTAAATCAATTTGTTTAATTTGCTGTTGTAAAAGAGATCTCCTAAGAAGGGAGTAATCCGTCCGGGAACTCCTACCAGAAAACTTACAAAAAAGAACTATAATAAAAAATGAGGTGAAAAATATAATTTAAATTTAATTTGCCACTTTGCAGGTATCAACCTTTCTGTCGTTGCTGCGCTAGCAGTGGTTATTGGAGCATGCGCAGTGGGAATGGGCTACATGGCGTGGCAGAAGAAAAAGGGAGCATCCGCACGCCAGTTCATACCGCTCTACGAAGACCTGCAGAACTAAGGCGTCACAAGCTTGCTTACTTTGGTTCCTCATTGTAGTTGTTTTCTTCTTGATATACTACTTTAAATTACATAAGAGGATTTTAGCAGAAGCTGTAGACGCGAGTGTAACAATGGTAGTTGTGTAGAAATTATTTTCTCGTTGAAAAGTTATTCTGATGTAGTTCTAAAATCGTTAAATATTTTTAATTCAGAGTTTTGTAAGCTGACTACTACGGAAGTGATTAACAGTAATCATGGCTTATACATAGAATAGTTGTTATGCTGGTTTGGTTTGGAATAAAGGTTTTAGTTTTTTAACCAAATGTCTCGTCATTCTTGCTGTACAAACCTAATTGAAGAAACGCTGATCCTGTAAAAAGCATAAACCACGAACAATAAGAGGATTTTGCTTGGGCGGGTGCGAGCGCCGGAAGTGTAAGCGTCAAGGGGGATCCGGGGGTATTTTTCCCCGACAAATTTTGAAAAATCAAGTTGTTGAAATCCACTTCCTGAGAATCATCCTGAGAATCATTTTAACCCTCCCTCTCAGATTAAGCGGACCTTTGCGGCGCGTGAGGGGGACGCACCCATTGCACCCCCACTCCACTTAAATTACTTGAATTACGATAAACTAGGATTCTTTTGCTGTCTCGTACTGCAAAATAATACTTTCCCATGTCATACCTAGTCACAACTTATCGCTCAAGGTAAGCTCAAAAGCGGAAAACACAACTTCATACCAAATTATCTGCCATAGGAAACTTGCAACAGACACAAACAAACAACAGAAGTATATTTTACACATACTCGTAAACGTTACAAAATATTACGTTTTTGCCTAAACATGTCCCGTAATAGACATTATTATACATTATAATTACTTTGAAGCATGTGATTGGTCGAGAGCATTCAGTCAATATGCAGTAGCATGTGAATATGACATGATAACCCAATATCTGCAGCAGATATTGGGTTATCATGTCGAGTTCAAAGTCCGCCTAGTTTCCAAGCCCCTAGTCCGTGTAGTGCTGTCAAACGAGCGATTCGCCTCCGTTCCCGAAGAGGAATTGAAAGTTTTGATCGCGAACAAAGATTCTAAAACACCAAGAGAACAACAAAAACAAGTGTAAAAATTCTGAATGATTATTTGAGGGAGAAGAACATGGAGGAACCACAAGATAAAACATCCATGTAAGTGTACATTTTGAATTAAAGCCATTTTGCATCAGATAAAACTCTTCGTTTGCAGATTGTTTGAAAACGTATAATAAAACAATTATTGAATTCGGTTTTCGCATGATATCGTGAATTATCAAAACCTCGTGTCTGTGTTATCTGCCTCAGCCGAACACAGACCTCGGTATTGATAATTCACGATATCATGCTCAACCTCATTCAATAATTGCTTATTAGTTTTGTTGTTGAACCTGTGAATATGTTTCGTCTTGGTAAACTTGATGAATCATTTTTCTTCAAATTAATAGCCTAAATCTTCTCGTTTCACTTGCTCAATTATTATAACCTACCTTGGTGTTTTATTTACTTAATGAATTTGTATTGCTTTAAAGTTTCCGCCGGATTTGAAAATAATGCTTTTGCCTCCTTTGAAGGTTTTTATTATATAGCCGTGTCTCACGAGGACTGGGAACTACCAATTGGCGAATTTGATTGGCTAAAATCGATACTGACCGCGGTCTAGATTTTCCCATCTTGACCGGCATCTAGACCGGTTGCACTTACGTTGAGAAATTTGCAAACAAAAAATGCAAAAATATTGACTTGTTTCTGCTAAAGAATAACAAATGAAAGAACCAAAACGCTTGACGCGAAAAAAGATAAAAAGAACGATCAAACTTTGGCAAATATTCGTTCAGTTAACAGGCACGAAATCACACATCAGCTGGAGACGAATTTCCTAAGTAATTGCAAGGCCTGAAGTTAAAAGCACTTAACACGATTAGAAAGCGACTAAAATACCTGTAAGAATATTCTATCAGTCGATAAAAGAGGCTAGAGAAATTGAAAACATACCTGATATCGACCTTCTTTTGTTCAAATTTTTCCGTAATCGCCGTTCAGACCTTCTAGACCTTTCAGGCGGTCGCACCGAAGCGAATTTTTAAACTGAAATGTTTTCTACTTTGGCTATATAACAAACATCTTATTAACCGAGCTTACTCGGTCTGTATGGGAGAATCTTGACCTCGATCGTGAGTACCGACCTCACTGCGTTCGGTCCGTACTCACGACCTCGGTCAAGATTCTCCCATACAGACCTCCTGCTCGGTTAATAAGAGCTAAGAAGAAATAGTAATCGTCTGGCATTTCTGTTGAGGCATTCAGGCAACCTGAAAAGATAGAATAAACGGTTATCTTAAAACGAAAACTCTAACGGCATTGTTGTGCTTAGGAAATATCGAAGTTATTTTACTCCTTTTTTCCTTTATTGTACTATCCACGATGTGTCAAATAACCGTCATCTAAGATTTTATCTCAAAAAAGCCTCGATTCCCTACGTGTCCATCAATTCATTCATTCATTCATTCATTCATTCATTCACTCATAATCATTCATTCATTCGTTCGTTTGTTCGCTCGTTTGTTCGCTCGTTCGTTCGCTTGCTCGCTCATTCGTTCATTCATTAATTCGCTCGCTCGATCGTTCGTTCGTTCATTCGTTCTTTCGTTCATTCATTCATTCTTCGTTCTTTCAACGCCTTATTCCCCCTGTTTTCAGTGGAGATTTGGGAATCCATATTAGCTTGGGATCCCGCACAATAACACTTGGGATACCACAAAGGTTGCTAGTAAAACTACTACAATTGCCAGGTTTTCAATGACTCGCCTGGTGGGCTTTTTAAGAGCACAGTAGAAGGTCTTTAAACCAGAACCTTTTTTCCGCTTTCTATTTTGGAACGCACGCATGAAACACTTTAACTATACTTAATATACAATCTTCGTTCACTGTCCAAAATCCACGCGCGCAATTGGTTAAAATCGAGCACGTGATTTTACTTTACCTGTCGTCAGCAAACTCCGACAGTGTGTTATTGACAATAACGCATAAAAATCGTGCATTATTGACAATGGCTTCAGCTGACAGATTTGCAGAAATAGTGGAAGAACAAATATGAACTTTGAACGATTTTGTGAATGATTTTAAGCCTCACTTATATTTAATTTAGCTTTGTAATTTCTATATTCTTAAACTACGCTAATATAATTTTGTGCTACTTAGCTAGAACTGAATTCTTATTCTATTTATTAAAAATTCTTGTTCAAAGTTCGCGAAATTGTTTATTGCGTGCAGTGTACTCAGATTGTATATTAAAAGGGTTAGAGGCTGTTAGTTCGTGTTTTGTTTACAAATACACGCACTTGCTGGCAGCACAATGAACTCGAAATTTTCAATACTGCACTCGGCTACGCCTCGTGCAGTATTGAAAATTTCTCGTTCATTGTGCGGCCAGCGCGTGCGTGTATTTGTAAACAAAACACTCACAACAGTCTCTAACCCATAAATATAAGGGTAAAGCAATGAGGAAAAAATCCATACGGTTTTCAGGTGATTTTGAGTCAACAGGCGATTATTGCTGTGAAGTCTTTGGCCGGACAGCATCATGAAGAACCAAAGTCTTCTGTTCTTTGTCATCTGTCTGCTTTTTGCACTTGCTGCAAAAGGTTCACAAGACACTACGTTTGACATTCAAGACTCTCTTGCTTTTGAAGGTAAGAGTTATCATAATATTAACAAAATTTGCGTGCCCAGCGAGCTGGCTATGTAGATTCAAATGCGGCTGAATGAATAGTTTTCGCGAAAGAGTCCAACTTAGATTTTATACAACTATTAATTTAAACACGGGAAAATGAGAGAAAAGGGAAAGACGAGAAAAGAGTCTATTCATCAGGAAACTGAGTCACTTCTTCGAAAACCGATGTTAGGTAAGGAATATACATAACTTATACTTGCACAAGTGATCTTCAAGTATTCAATAGTTTCAAGTTTTCACTGCTGTTTCATGAAAACAAATTGTCGAAGTCGCCAAACTCCTTGTAATCTAAAGTCATGAGTCCTACAGACACCAAATCTTCAAAACACCATCCTGGGCCAATATTGCTAAATTAGCTGTAAACTCAAGGACGACTTGGTGAATTGATACTGCATATTGATCACTTTTTTAGCATAACAGTTAAAATTTTGATAAGGAACGAATCAGCTTACAACTGCTTTACTTTTTATTTCATTCACTGAAAGCGCTTTTTCAAAACAGAACTTAGTAGTAGTAGTAGTAGTAGTAGTTTTATTGTGAAATACACTTAGCTTTTGCGAGCCCAGCAAGCTAGACTCACCAGCTAGTTTCCAGGTATAACACACTTATAATAGTTAAAAATAATAATAATAATAATAATAATAATAATAATAATAATAATAAATATAAAAGTGTTTTTCAGCTTGACCTATAATTCCATTTTTCTCCAGGATTTGCACCGCTAAATCACTGCGTGGTTAACCGTACGCACAACTTACATTGAAGACTCAATTACTTTCATTTTGAGCCTGAAAGCATGGAGAGAACATCATGATAGTCGATAAAGTCCTGAAAAATTATAGTGTTTTGTTCTCAGGGCCTCATCAGTCATTTTTCTCGTTTATTATAACATTTCCTTTAACTTTAATCACGACACTTCAGATGACACTAAGATAACGTACCTTGTAGATCAATGAAAAAGAAATATATCGCAAATAAAGCCCGAGAGTTGTCAACAACAACTGATAATTCGCAGCGTCATAAAAGAATTATTTAATTTTTTCCTCTTTGGAAAACAAAAGATTTAAAAAACAAGGATTTTGAATTAAGATGTCCAGCGTGAGTCTAAAAGGGTAATTAAGGAGCAAACGTTTTGTTCCAAACAGGAAAAAAAATATCTTTATATTGTCGTCTCCATAATGTATATCGTTAAGTAACCGAACAACCTTACCGCGGTGTTATTGTGTTTCTTTGTTTGCATAAAGAGTCTATATTGAGGTTCTTACTTGCGGAGTCAACAAATTAATTCAAAAGTAAAATAACAGTGAAAACTAATCAACCACTGAATGGTTCTGCGTTTGAGGTCCGGAGAGTAATTATTTTATATTTCAAGCAATGGCTTTCTTTATTGCCTCTCAGTTATCAAGAAATGTTGTTAGAGGTGCAAAACCCGTAACAAAAACTAAACCGCTTCGAGTTTTTCAGGCATTTCGTCTTAATCGAATTTAATATGTGACATGCAAAGCGGAATTGGTTTAAATCAGTCGAAGTAAATTTGACCCAGTTTTTAACGGAACTGCTAAAGAGTAACGGAATATTTATTTTATCTTTAACCCTGGCCTCTTCAAATCGTATTTTACAGCAAAAATTCCTGCTCCATTGTTTTAGTAACCGAATTGTGGAAGGTGGGATGTAACAGCGACCTCTTTTTCCAAGGGGGTGGGGGGACTCCCATAAATATCGGATAGGGGTGTGCGCCGAAGGTTCTTAAACCCTGACCCTATGAACAATAAATTCCTAATTGGCGACCAAATACAACGAAAAAGACGATGAAAAGGAACGGCTTGAATTTTAAGACTTGAGCTTTCGAGTAATTATTAGTTCGTGCAACTTTACTTTGCAATCTCAGAGGCAATCAATTCATGTCTGGTCAAGTGTTGAAGTGTAAAGGTCGGCTTTTAATTGTTATTAAGATTACGTTAATTATAATTTTTTCCTGTTTTCACGAACAAAATATAACAATGGCTAGTCAGTTTGTTATGGTGACCAAGAAACAAAGGATGCGACGTCATCAAGGAGGGAATTTTTTCCTGTTCGGGACAATTCTCAATTTATTTCTTGGTAAAAACTCTAAATTATGAACAAATATCCTAATGTTCCTAACAACAAATAGAAAACAGTGGGCGGGTTTCCAGAGTGATAATATTTAACCCGTGACACAACATCTAGCCATTAGTGAAAAACTAAACAAAAGAAAAAATGGAATTATACCTGATTCACACCAACAAAACATGTTTATTTAAACCAGGTTTAAAAAAATGAAAATCAGAAACAAACAACTGACAGACTAAATTTTACATAGGGTTCAAGTATGCTCTAACTTGTGCTTTCACTGTGCTAAATTTGAAGTCGATAAACATCAGTCAGTAACTTCCATGAAGAAAACAATTTTAAACCGTGTTTAACTAAACAACATTTACAGTCAAACGCCCCGAACCGTAGCCACCCGACAAAGTTTTTGACATCTTTTTGACAAGTTTTTGATTACTTTGATGAGTTTTCTGGCTTCCGGTTACTTTAAACTACCAATCAGATGCCTTGAAAAATGGAAGGCGATGTAGCAACCCGTTGCATGATTCGTCACCAAACGTCAGAGCTTGAAATGGATTCAAACAACGTTTCGCACGAGCGATTATGCGAAGTTCAACTGGCGATAAATAAATTTTATGCTGACAAAAATTGGTCAAAGATTTTTGTGAGACCTTACTTTCAATTTCACGTCTTCTGGGTTAATAAAACTGGTTGAAACTGAACGTTTCACAGATACTTCATATGAACCGTTATGCAACCGGAAGCTATCAAACTAATCAAAAACTTGTCAAAAAGATGTCAAAAACTTAGTCGGGTAGCTACGGTTCGAGGCGTTTGACTGTAATAAGAGCTAAGAAGAAATAGTAATCGTCTGACATTTCTGTTGAGGCATTCAGGCAACCTGAAAAGATAGAATAAACGGCGGCATTGTTGTGCTTAGGAAATATCGAGGTTATTTTACTCCTTTTTTCCTTTAGTGTACTATCCACGATGCGTCAAATAACCGTCATCTAAGATTTTATCTCAAAAAAGCCTCGATTCCCTACGTATCCATCAATTCATTCATTCATTCACTCATAATCATTCATTCATTCGTTTGTTCGTTCGTTCGTTCGTTCGTTCGCTTGCTCGCTCATTCGTTCATTCATTAATTCGCTCGTTCGTTCATTCGTTCATTCGTTCATTCATTCATTCTCCGTTCTTTCAACTCCTTATTCCCCCTGTTTTCAGGGAAGATTTGGGAATCCATATTAGCTTGGGATCCCGCACAATAACACTTGGGATGCCACAACGGTTGCTAGTAGAACTACTACAATTGCCAGGTTTTCAAAGACTCGCCTGGTGGGCTTTTTAAGAGCACAGTGGAGGTCTTTAAACCCGAACCTTTTTTCCGCTTTCTATTTTGGAACGCGCGCATGAAACACTTTAACTACACATATAAGGGTAAGGCAATGCGGAAAAAATCCATACGGTTTTCAGGTGATTTTGAGTCAACAGGCGATTATTGCTGTGAGGTCTTTGGCCGGACAGCATCATGAAGAACCAAAGTCTTCTGTTCTTTGTCATTTGTCTGCTTTTTGCACTTGCTGCAAAAGGTTCACAAGACACTACGTTTGACATTCAAGACTCTCTTGCTTTTGAAGGTAAGAGTTATCATAATCTTGACAAAATTTGCGTGCCCAGCGAGCTGGCTATGTAGATTCAATTGCGGCTGAATGAATTGTGGTCGCGAAAGAGTCCAACTTAGATTTTATACAACTATTAATTTAAACACGGGAAAATGAGAGAAAAGGGAAAGACGAGAAAAGAGTCTATTTATCTGGAAATTAGTCACTTCTTTGAAAACCGGTGTTAGGAATATATATAACTTATACTTACACAAGTGATCTTCAAGTATTCAATAGTTTCAAGTTTTCACTGCTGTTTCATGAAAACAATTGTCGAAGTCGCCAAACTCCTTGTAATCTAAAGTCATGAGTCCTACAGACACCAAACCTTCAAAACATCATCCTGGGCCAATATTGCTAAATTAGCTGTAAACTCAAGGACGACTTGGCGAATTGATACTGCATATTGATCACTTTTTTAACATAACAGTTAGCACAATCGCGTTAAAATTTTGATCAGGAACGAATCACCTTACAACTGCTTTACTTTTTATTTCATTCGCTGGAAACGAGTTGTCAAAACAGAACTTCGTTTATAAGATCTACAGCTTGATCTACAATTCCATTTTTTTCTTCTGGATTTGCACCGATAAACCACTGTGTAGTTAACTGTACGCATAACTTACAATGAAGACTCAATTACTTTCATTTTGAGCCTGACAAGGGACGTCGAGTAAATAACATATGAATAACTCTCTCGTGTTTTTTTTGTTTTTTTTTTTTGTAACAGATTGTTCATATAATGTAGTCAATTCTGTAAACCATGTTAAGAAAAGCGGAAGGTATTTAACTGTTCTGTTTGTTTGTCTGCTTCCAGTGAAAGTACGCACTTTCCAGTTTTCAACCAATATCCAACTTTTATAATTGGTGAAGTCAGTTATTTTCAAGAATGAATGCCCATCTTCTTAATTCCCCTTACGATATCAGTCCATTAAAAAGCATACAGGTGATGGGAACAAACGAAATGATCAACTTGAGAACATCGCTTTGATTTATTATCAAACTTTCCAAACAAGCATCGAAAGAACAGCATGATAGTCGATAAAGCCCTGAAAAATTATGTTTTGTTCTGAGGGCCTCATCAGTCATCTTTCTCGCTGACATCAATCAACTGAATTAGCTGATAATTCGCAGCGTCATAAAAGAATATTTAATTTTTTCCTCTGAATTAAGATGTCCAGCGTGAGTCTAAAAGGGTAATTAAGGAGCAAACGTTTTGTTCCAAACAGAAAAAAAAAAATATCTTTATTGTCGTCTCCATAATGTATATCGTTAAGTATCCGAACAACCTTACCGCGGTGTTATTGTGTTTCTTTGTTTGCATAAACGGGAAGAGTCTATATCGAGTTTCTTACTTGCGTAGTCAACAAATTAATTCAAAAGTAAAATAACAGTGAAAATTAGTCAAGCACTGAATGGTTCTGCGTTTGAGGTCCGGAGAGTAATTATTTTATATTTCAAGCGATTGCTTTCCTTATTGCCTCTCAATTATCAAGAAATGTTGTTAGAGGAGCAAAACCCGCAACAAAAACCAAACCGCTTCGAGTTTTTCAGGCATTTCGTCTTAATCGAATTTAATATGTGACATGCAAAGCGGAATTGGTTTAAATCAGTCAAAAACGTAGCGCGCCGTCGAAGTAAATTTGACCCAGTTTTTAATGGAACTGCTAAAGAGTAACGGAATATTTATTTTATCTTTAACCCTGGCCTCTTCAAATCGTAGTTTACAGCAAAAATTCCTGCTGCAATGTTTTACTAACCGAATTGTGGAAGGTGGGATGTAATAGCGACCTCTTTTCCCAAGGGGGGGGGACTCCCATAAATATCGGATAGGGGTGTGTGCCGAAGGTTCTTAAACCCTGACCCTATGAACAATGACCCCCTAATTGGCGAACAAATACAACGAAAAAGACGATGAAAAGGAACGGCTTGAATTTTAAGACTTGAGCTTTCGAGTAATTATTAGTTCGTGCAACATTACTTCGCATTCTCAGAGGCAATCAATTCATGTTGGTCAAGTGTCGAACTGTAAAGGTCGGCTTTTAATTGTTATTAAGATTACGTTAATTACATTTTTTTTTTTCCTGTTTTCACAATTCAAACAAAATATAACAATGGCTAGTCAGTTTGTTATGGTGACCAAGAAACAAAGGATGCGGCGTCATCAAGGGAATTTTTTCCTGTTCGGGACAATTCTCAATTCATTTCTTGGTAAAAACTCTAAATTATGAACAAATATCCTAATGTTCCTAACAACAAATAGAAAACAGTGGGCGGGTTTCCAGAGTGATAATATTTTACCCGTGAAACAACATCTAGCCATTAGTGAAAAACTAAACAAAAGAAAAAATAGAATTATACCTGATTCACACCAACAAAACATGTTTATTTAAACCAGGTTTAAAAAAATGAAAATCAGAAACAAACAACTGACAGACTAAATTTTACATAGGGTTCAAGTATGCTCTAACTTGTGCTTTCACTGTGCTAAATTTGAAGTCGATAAACATCAGTCAGTAACTTCCATGAAGAAAACAATTTTAAACCGTGTTTAACTAAACAACATTTAAACATGTTTAAGCTTTGGTGTGAATGGGTTTTAGTGCCATGCTATCTGAAAGATACTTTCATAGTACTCGACTTAGTGTCTACTAACCATTTACACGGAATTTTAAAGGCTCCATTTAAAAAAATAACATTCTTTTTCATTCGTATCTATTATACGCGCGGGTTGACAACTTTTTCAGTATACTTTTTTAATGCCTCCTTTTCACTATTATGAAATTTGTTCTTTATTTACAAGAAGTATGCACAATGTGATAGTAAATGAACCTGCAGATAATACAACTAATCGAGGGATAAGGCGTTATTCATACGAAAGACAAATCTAATTTGTCTTGTTGTCGTTTCTTTAAAGTTTTCTAAAAGTGCTGAGTGTTGCAAATAGTCTCTTTTGTAAAATTACATTTCTTTTAAGCATTGTAATCACACGGATAAATTTCAGGTTATAAACCTAGCTAAGATTTTGTTTTATTTGCTTCAATTACGTTTTGTTTACACGAACACAGAGTAGAGAAGAGAAGAGTTAAAAAATTATAACTGCGCATATTTTAGACTGAAGTGTCAGCCGTCCTCTTTGTAAGGAAGAGAGGACTACGCATATTTTAAAACCAAACACCCAGTACATTCTGTATTGTGGAAGAGACTCTATAAGATTTAAAAAAGAAATAGAGAATTTTAATGAATTTCAAAACAATTTTACCCTTGGTGAAAACCCTTTGCACCTCAGTAGAAAGCCATCAATTATGCAATAGATCTCAGTTTATTCCCGCCTTAGGTAACCGCTAATTTGCACAACTAACGTTTTGATCGTTAGCCTGCCCAACGGACGTCAGTTTCTCTCTTGCTGCAAAAGCAACACAACAGTATCTTCGTTTGTTAATCCTTTATTTTTTCTTTATTACTTCTAGATAAAACGAACCAAGAAGACGCCTCGTTGGTAAAACGCGAAGAACGTAAGTAAAGCATGGATATGTTGTGGTTCAATTTTATCCTTGCTTCAAATTTTATTTTCCTTTGTTTTTAGGTATGGTAATGTATGATAATGAGTTTAAAACAATGGAAAATAAAATTTGAAGCAAGGATAAAATTGAACCACAACAGATACATTAAAATCCATTGGCTGTCGATAAAACATAACACTTGACATGCATTATTATAATGGTTACCGCTGAACATTCGAGCACTAAAGACAAACAAGGCAAACATAAAATTAGCAAAAAAAAAACTCATAACATGGTAACACAGTTTGAATACAGATAAGAAGAACTTATCGACTTTAGGCTCTCAAACTGATCCCAGGAGAGAAAATGAATTTTAGATAAAATGGTCGTTTTAAGTCAGTTCAAAACAAAATAACTCGTTTTTAGCATTTTTGCGACGTTTGACATTAACTTTCTTAAGAATGCTTTACAATTTAATTGCGGGGTCACAAAGAGAAATGAATGCAGTGAAATCTTTCAAATAGTATACAAAATGTTAGCGTTGAATGACAAGATTTTTATGAATTAGCTTTCGCACTTATTGCTCGAACGTTCAGCTGAATTTCTCTTAAAATTTTCTCTTGTTTATATCTATCACGATATTTAAGGATTCACTAGAACCGTGCTGGGCTTGGAAAATCTAAGTTTACTGAATTCCATTCGTCATGCAGTGTTTGTTTGTCTTTCTACTCTTTCGATAATTGGGCAGCTAGGGTCAGCTGGCCGGTGGAATTTGACGGCAAATAGTGTAATAATCAATCAGAACTCGAGAGAAAAGTAAGTTTCTCAAAAAAAGGGGACGCTTGGTTTCGATTGGTCGATAAGAGACGTCCTCACTCTTATTTGATGAAGTATATCGCGTAACGCAAAAATAGGTGAAGATGTAATTATTAGGAAAGTTGATGCAAAACTGTCTGCAATAAGGGCGATTTATATGGTACAGCTTCCTCGCATGCGGCAAGCTTACGACGGGCCAGCGACATGACTAAAGACCATTTACATACGTGCGCGTCTGTCGTAAGGATGTGGTAGGTTGATTTCCCGGGGGGGAACTCCCATATGGAAGGGACGGGGATGCTCGTCAGAAAGTTTGAATTTAACCCCTAAAAGAGACCAATCTGGGCGCGGCCAACCCTTATGCAGTCCCCTAAAAGAGACTAGTTTAAAATACAGACTTGTAAAACAATAGACAAAGACATTATGTTACAATGGACTTAAGATATCAATGCTATGGAAAACGTTATTTATATGAATCGTGCAAATATAACGAATCAAAATTTTTTCTATTTTGTTATTTCTTCGTGTGCAGCCCTAAACGAGACCTTGATGGCTAAATATAATAACATTTTGGCCAGAACACTTCGGCTAGACCAAAATCCGAAATTTACACCCCTAAGCGAGACGACGAGCATCCCCGTCCGTTTGATATGGGAGCCCCCCCCACCCCCACCCCCCCCCCCCCCCCGCGGGTTGATTTACACGACGCGATTCGTGTTGTAGTCGTAGCGTAAGCGTGTCGCATACGATAATTGTAGACAAAATCCTTTCGTCTAATCCACTCCATAAGCTGGTTCTTATTTCTAATTTTAGCTGTACCCGTCGCCTTCTATCCTCTAAACGAAAACTTTGAAGCAAGAGAGAGAGACAACAAGCAACCCAGTGGAACTTTACATGGAGTGGCACTTACAACCGGACCCCACGGTGAGGAAAATGGAGCGTACGAGTTCTTTGGAAACCCCGGGAGTTATATCGAGTTTCCGAATAATGGAAGTCTTGACACCCGTCACTCTATCACGCTGATGTGTTGGGTTCAACGGGAAAACACTGATGGGCCGCTGTTCAACTACAGGAAATCTGGACCTTGGGGAGTCCACATATGGGTCGTTAACTCAAAGTTCTTCAATCGGATCACAGTCTTTCCAACCCACGCATTCAAAACTGCTATTTTTACAGATCAGGTTCTTGAGGCAGGAAGGTGGTATCATGTTGCCGCGACGTACAATAGTAACACTGGGGACAACTCTCTGTTCCTTGACGGAGTTAAAGTCAAGTCGCAGAACATTGGTACAGGCTTTGAGATTTCAACGAACGATGCTGAGGTGCGAATGGGAGTTAAGGACGGCGATGGTAGACATTTCAAAGGGAAAATCACTCAAATGAAAGTTTACGACGTTGCCCTGGATACTGACCAAGTAAAGGTTGCGATGAAAGGTAATCTGAAACAATTGAAATAAGTTCTGTATCTTTAACTGGTTAACCTATCTGCTCTGCCTATTAATACAGCCTTGGTTCAAATACGGCTCAAATAACTCAATTCGAGTACATCAAGACGAAATAATTTTTCCTGACCAATCACACACTATTGTTGTAAATCTCTCAAGGAACAGCTCGCAAGAATAAAATACGGATATAGTTGAATCAGACGACGGATGAACATTGTTAACTTGTTATCGTAAAAGATCTTACTATTCAGCCTGCGCGGTGTGGGGTATTACTTTCTAATACCTTTGAGGTGGGTCTAATTGGAGTGGGGGCTTATTTTTAAACCATAAAAAATTATGTCAGTTAGGGTAACACAATATTAATTTTGGCATAATTTTGAAAAAAATGTGAGCACTGCTAGCAGCATAATATGCTAATGTTACGAGCACAATCGACAATTAAAGCCGCAAGGTTTCGCAACTTCTTGCAAATGTCCATTGCGTTCCCGCTCAACTGTTCGTGACTTTGTCACAGGGTTAGTGCGTTACACTCCGGACCGAGAGATCTGTGGTCGAGAGATCGTTTAATGGCCATTAATAATAAGGAATTAATTAATAAGGAATCACCAATTTGTTTCAGCCAATTAACATTTGTTGATTTTTTTCTCCAATTTAGAGGATGTAGAAGACGTTATCATTTGTGAGAATGGCCGTCAAGATATAAGCTGCTCTCAGGGGCAGACAATCCACGTTGTGTATGCGTCATATGGTAGACATAATAGAGAAACCTGTTCAAGCCCAAGTATTCTTACCGATGACTGTCATGCTGCGAATTCCCTTAGTATTGTGCGGGGAAATTGCGAAGGCGAAGAGAGCTGCAATCTGTTTTCAAGCAACTCAGTGTTTGGTGATCCATGTGTTGGAACATACAAGTATCTGGAAGTCAGATACAAGTGTACTGGAGGTAAATACCGTAAATTGAAGACTTTATCTTTATGAAAGTGCATTTTAATCGGCGCTACCATTCTGTAGGACCGTGTAGGGTTAATCGAATCATTAACTGTACATGTAATACGCATTCCTAAAGTATTAAATGTGTACTATTCACATTAATTAATTTCGTGTAATTAGCGTTTTGGATCTTCGAGAAAAATCGCTCTGTAAATGCGAAATTATTATTATAATTAGCACTTATTGGACGCGGCTGAGTATGATATGAAGAATTATGCAGATCGAGGACGGTGTGATCCGCCGAAGCCGAGATTGCCTCCGAGGTTCCGCCTTCAAATCTTTTTTTTTTTGTTTTTGCTATCTTTATCGTCTAATAATTTGGAAATGTTTTCGTCCCACTTTGCAGCCATTTGTGCGCTTTCTAGCAGTTTGGCATAAAAGCCGTTGTTGCGGGACGTCAATTATTATCAATAATCGGCGCTGCCGATTATTAAATGTTATTTGCCGGGAGACTTGGTATAGACTAAATTCTTCAAGCAAATAATAAGTTTCACAGAAAATGATACCCTAGTTTAAACCAGAACTCACTGATTGCTATACCCTAACCCAGACAATACAGCCTGAAAACGACACCGACACATACCTATTCACAGCGGCACATACCTATATAGCTCATAAATAGGAGTACCCCGGGCCTAGCCCCCAGGAAACTCCTAAGCTTATGCTGAGGACGGAGACCAACAACGATTCAGCTACTTGGCCAATAATAAATATTTGGTTTTCTTGGAAATCCAACAGCTCCAGAAACGACACCTGCACCGACTCCGACTCCGACACCGACCCCGTCTGAAGCACCTGATCCGTGCGACAGTTTTCCATGCCTCAATGGAGGCACATGCACTAACTTGGGAGACGGCTTTGTATGCGAGTGCGCTAAAGGCCTCGGAGGAGTTACTTGTTCACAAGGTAACAAATTTTTAACTATTTTTGTTGACGAAGAGGCACGAATTAGAAACTTGGTGAAATAAAGTTTGGTAGGGATTCCAGATTAATTCGTTTTCAAACACATAAATAAACAGTTCTCATCTTGACGAAGAAGAAGAATTTTTATTGTTGTTGTTTCTATGCAACCCAAAACACTAAGCCGAAAAGCTTCATCAGACCACAACAGATTAAGCTAATGGTTACAGTGTGCCGAAATTATGTATGATCTGCTTGTCAGCCCGTTTACAGTGGAACCCCGCCTCACGGCCACCTCGTTAATACGGCCACTTTTTTTTGTCCCGGCGAAACGACCATACATTTTCTTTTAATAAAACCCCGTTTATGCGGCCACCCCGTTAATACGGCCAACGGCCACATTCTGAAATCCCAACCTGTATAATCCGTTATAATTTAACCCCGTTAATACGGCAACTCGAACCAAATGCCACTTATAATTGACCAAACAAACAAATACAGTACTTGAGAAACAATATTGAACGATACTACTATTTTATTCAAAACCCCTGTAACTTGTCATGTCATTGACGTCTGTGGTTAACTAGTCATCAATTGCAACCAATCAAACAACAATTTGAAAGAAAACGAATAGACAGCAATATTCCCTTAGTTAAATTACAAAGCGATCAAGTCACTGTGTGTTATAAAGCAAATAAATACAAAAGTTGCGGCTTCCTCTCTTGATTAGACCAGTCATGAAATTTAACCCAGCCCCGTTAATACGGCCAAATTTCCATGGCCCGTTGGTGGCCGTATTAACGGGGTTCCACTGATTACGCTCACCAGATGAACCTGGAGAGAATGATGCCTTTTTATGCCTCAACATAGATTTTTTGCGTGTAAGGTTTGGTATAACTCCCCTACAAGTTCCATTAGTTTGTTACAAGGGTAGAGATCGGTAGTAAAAATCCCTTCGAATTTTGGCAAAACATAATTTAACTTGAAATCACTTTTATTGTACAGATATCGATGAGTGTGCGGATTACAACGGCGGCTGCCAAGATATCTGTGTGAACACCGTTGGAGGCTTCTACTGCGCATGCTCAGATCCAGAGTTTAGCATTGCGCCAGACAAACGCCACTGTATTGGTAGGTAGAACTATTGTGATGATACACTCAAAATGCCAATTCCCCTTTCTGATGACAACAGAATTACACTGCAATTAGTGCTAGTTTGAGAATTTCAAACTATCAAGGCAGTTTCTAAGCAGTATATATCTGTCTATCTATCTATCTCTCAATCTGTCTGTCCGTCTGTCTGCCTGTCTGTCTGTCTGTCTGTCCGTCTGTCTGGCTGTCTGGCTGTCTGTCTGTCTGTCTGTCTGTCTGTCTGCCTGTCTGTCCGTCTGTCTGTCTGTCTGTCTGTCTGTCTGTCTGTCTGTCCGTCTATCTGTCTGTCTGCCTGTCTGTCTGTCTGTCTGTCTGTCTGTCTGTCCCCTATTTAGTCTTTTTCTTTATTTTCCTCCTAGTATTCGGGAAACATATTGTATTGATGTTGTACAAGAGAGGACGACATCCACCTCTCTAGTGTGTTGTGCGAACAGAATTAGACTAAGGCATTCGTAGGAATAACTATCGATAACCAAAATGAATATTATGTTGTCGGCGCAATTCTCAGATTCTAGAAATACGCTACAACCACCTTTCGGCAATGCTCGAAAGTCTTCGGGACATCACCAGCAATGGAAGATTTTGCGTTACTTTCAGCTGTAGAACTTTTATTCTTATTCTTTATTAGGCCTCACCAACGCAAGTATTTGTGTTCTAATAATTCATCCGCTTCTTATATATCTGAAAAGAATCTAATATACACTGACTGCGCACTTATTGTGATCCACAAAAAAACAAATCACTTTTTATCATATCGTTGCTATCTTCATTTGGAATAGCCGAGGGAGTGGAACTGGACTGTGGCCAAGATGAGATGACCATCACTCTGCCCAAGTCCCTCCTCTTGGGTCTTGACGTTGATCACATCAGGCTGATCGACCCCGACTGCACGGCTACTGAGAACCTGACTCACTACTTCCTGGAAACACGGACCACCGAATGTGGTACCATTCTCAAGCACACTAACGACTTCGCTGTCTACAGCAACATGGTGTCCGAGATCCCACTCGAGGAGCATCAAATTGTGACCCGTGTGCGTCAGGCAATGATCCCGTTCCACTGTTACTACTCCAAATGGGGCGTGGTGTCTTCAATTGGAATCAGGCCGGCAAGCAAGAAGGTTATCCTGTCTTCTAAAGGATATGGAAAGTTTACCATCACTATGGACTTGTTTAAAAATCCCAAGTAAGTCAGACCTTAACAGGAGCTAGCTTTACTTCTCCTCCTTCTCCTTCTCGGCTCACACTACTCTATCTCCTCCACCTCTGCCTCCCTCTCTCCCACTCCTCCTCCCATTTCTCCTCTTTTTCCTCCTCCTCCTCCTCCTCCTCCTCCTCCTGTGCCTTCTTCTCTTCCATTTCCTCCTCCATCTCCTCCTCCTCTTCTTCTTCCTGCTACTCCTACTAACTACCCTCCACCTTTTTCTCCTCTCCTCTCTCCGTTCCCTTACAACCTCCTTCACGTTGCCACCATTGGTTAGACCAACTTTACCATTCAGACTAAACATAATTTCAGTGAGCTTTCGTGAAAACGAGTACTCAAGTTTCGAAAGTTTTTTGCTTAAATTAGTTACATACTGTGCCCTCTGATAGAATGCCCGATCGGTTACGTGAATGTTTTTTAACGTTATGGCTATATAACGTGCTAAATACCGTAATGGGCTAAGCGTCTGTTCTTTCAGACCTTTGTTCAGGTAACAAAAGACGCTCATTGCTGCAAACAATTGAAATGCCCATAAAAAGGAAAGTGAAATCGTGCCATTGACCACCAAAACCGGAGCCAAAGTTTGATATGCTTGGACAAAAGGAAAAATAATATACAATTACTGCCTTCATTTTTCGCATTGGGATTCCTAAAACCATTTACTTTGTTTGTGTTATTAACCTTAGCTTTCACCTTGATTTATGTATCTTGCTCCTTCTAGAGCAGTTTTCAAATGAATTCGTAAAACCAAAACCAAAGTAATCACTTTGGCCAATCACAAAAGACACAGACAATTCAGAGAACCAATCAAAACTCGAAGCAAATACATGCAGCCGGCACGAAGCGCGGGAAAACGTGCGCGAGGAAGTCGCAATTGGTTTTGGTCTTACTTCTGATTGGTTGAGAAAGTGGCGAGAGTTTTTTAAGCCAATCACTGAGCGTGGTAATGCAAAACCAAAGCAAACACGAATTACTTTCGACACTCAAATGAAAATCGCTCTAAATTAAGCACAACTTATTCTAAATACCAGAATGCAATGCCTCGGCTGAGCTCTGTTCGCTGGGACAAAACAACAACTTCCCATTTTGGAATCTTTTCGGCCACGGGTGTGGCCGTTAACAATCACTGAAAGATCACAATCCCAAAAACATACAAAGTACTATCCCCGCAAAGGTAAGGAGGAAACCGCCGTACCACTCGGAGGTATAGCAGAAGGCAGGGTGTGGAGGGTGGGGAAATTTGTCTTCACTTGTTGAAGACATCTATCAAAAGAGATTGAACACGTGTGCCTCGATTCCATGTAAGAACACACGGAGAATATAACGGATGAAAGGAAGTTCCCCCAATCGGATGATGGGAGAAGAATACTTCACAAGCTACAAAAAATCATTTATTTTGCGAAATAAATATTATTTACACTCGCTTTATGTTTCGATCTGTTCATCCTCATCTAGTACTTGCTTCTCCTACAGCACATTCATGTAGTTTTCAGGTGCGATGATTGTTTTCTTTTCTTTTCCCCAGTTTTATTGCGCCATTCTCCCAAGATGACTACCCAGTTATGTTTTACATCCGTGAACGAATGTACTTTGAGATCAGAGTCGATACTGAAGACGATCGGTTGACAATTCTGGCCTTGGATTGCTATGCTACTCCTTCACAGAACAGGGATTCAAAACCCAGATATGACATCATAAGAGACGGGTAAGTATTGCTCTTAGAGGTTTATCATCCC
Organism: Meandrina meandrites; assembly: GCA_963693305.1. NCBI lineage: Eukaryota > Metazoa > Cnidaria > Anthozoa > Scleractinia > Meandrinidae > Meandrina > Meandrina meandrites. The sequence continues at coordinate 35,363,605 of OY855908.1, forward strand.
TGGTATCTTGGCGAAATTCCTCATCGGCTAAAATTCCCAGGGAAAGCAATTGTCAGACATTTTGGTGGAGGTGTGTCCGTACCCTATTCTGACTAAGTATTCAAACACATTCAAAGGAAGAGCCTTCCGACAACGTGGCTCTGTTTTGATTTTAGTCAGGAGTCGCACGTGAGATCCTTCCACACTTTCCGTGCATTCATCTCCCTGTTGAGCGGTACTTCAATGCGATTCTGTTTGTTATGCTGTGCACGGTGTTTCTAAGTCTAGAGAGCTGGTAAAAACCCTACTGTGCGACCATTTAATTACCACTGATGAGCGGTACTTTCGTTGGGAGAGGTTTGTTTTACAATTGCTTGCAAAATAGAATTAGTTTTCTTTGATTATAGTTAATTAGTTTTATTCACACTAGTCACGATGTAGTTTTATTCTCACAGATGCTCAGTCGATGATGATGACACATTGAAGTTCCATCCCCGCCCTGATCCACAGTCCCAGCGTTTTAGCCTGGAGGCCTTCCAGTATGTCAACAAGCTCCCTTACGTGTTTTTCCACTGCAAGGTCCAAATCTGCAATGCCTCGGATCCTAACTCCAGATGCGCACAAGGCTGTGTGGCGCGAAGGCGACGAGGAGCAAAGCCGCTTCCTGAAAGCGCCGATGATACCTATGCTCTAGCCCAGGGCCCTCTCACACTGAACCGCGAGAAGAGGGAGGCAGAAGCAGACGAGACGGCTGACGCAGATCAGAGCATGCGCGTAGCGAGCAAAGGTAAATCAGTTTCGGTTTTGTTTTGGTTTGTTGGACAATTCATTCAGTTTGCTTGGATTGCTTAGACCATACGCTGTAGGAGTTTATAAACCAATCAAAGAGCTATAAACACAAAACTAAAGCAAACACTAGTGGCAGTGAATGACCAGTCATTACTTGGCTTGTGCTCATTTTCCCACACTTGACGCTGGTTGCATGATTTAACGTCTGATTGGTTCACTGGTGTATGTTATTGGCATTTGCTATAATTGCCCAGATAGCATTAATTTGGTTTTAGTTTTAATACATGCAATCAATATGAAATCTTTCTATGGCTCTAGTGATTGAGGCAAGCAAATATACTTTTGCTAAAGCAAGCAAGCAAAGTAATAAGAAATACATTAACTTGGCTAGGAGCCACTTATTTAAATCATTTGTTAAATCTGCTGTTGCAAAAGGAATCCCCAAAAAAGTGAGAAAACTCTCCGGGAACTCCTGCCAGAAAAGTATTACTAAAACTATTAAACGAACTATAACAAGGAATGAGGTGAAAAATAAAATTTAAATAAAAATTGCCACTTTGCAGGTATCAACCTTTCTGTCGTTGCTGCGCTGGCAGTGGTTATTGGAGCATGCGCAGTGGGAATGGGTTACATGGCGTGGCAGAAGAAAAAGGGAGCATCCGTACGCCAGTTCATACCGCTTTACGAAGACCTGCAGAATTAAGGCGCCACAAGCTTGTTTACTTTGTTTGTTCATTGTAATTGTTTTCTTCTTGATATACTCCTTTAAATTACATAAGAGGATGTTTTAGGAGAAGCTGTAGGCGTGGTGGTAACAATGGTAGTTGTGCAGGAATAATTTTCTCAATGAAAAGTTATTCTGATGTAGTTCTAAAATCGTTAAATATTTTTAATTCAGTTTTGTAAGCTAACTACTACAGAAGTGATTAACAGTAATCATGGCTTATACTTAGAATAATTGTTATGCTTGTTTGGTTTGGAATAAAGGTTTTAGTTTTTAACCAAATGTCTCGTCGTTCTTCCCGTATAAACCTAATTGAAGAAACGTTGATCCTGTACAAAGTATACACCGCGAACGATAAGGCAGAATGGGATTCTGGGTAGACAATATTGGAAGTAATACTCCTTTTATTGATAATCAAGATATTTTCTTTCTTCGAGAGCCTTAAAAGCATGATTTACCCGACCTGTCTTATTGTTATGTTTATTTTGTCACAGACAACGATTAATTTTTTCGATTTCCCAGTAAACATTTGGGTCACGTCGCTCATGATTTCTGGGATCAACGTTTCTTCAATCAAGTGTATCTTTTGGAGGTCCTATCAGGTCTACCTGACGAATTAATAGTTTTTAAGATTCCGCGCTGTCTCTCTGATTTGGTATATAACACTTGTGTTGAGGAATACTGGGTTCTTAAATTATGATAAAACTAGGATTCTTTTGCTGTCTCGCACTGTTAAATAATACTTTCCCATGTCATACGTACGTCACAACTTATCGCTTAAGGCCCGACAGGTATTACGAGCCCGCAAGAGGTAAGCTCAAAAGCGGAAAACACAACTTCATACCAAATAATCTGCCACAGAAAACAACACATACTTGTAAATAAACGTTACAAACTATTACGTTTTTGCCTAAACATGTCCCGTAAAAATCTTTTTTTTTTCTTGTTGAACCCATGAATATATTTCGTTTTGGTAAACTTATTTTTTGTGAATTCAACTCTTGATGGACCATTGTTCTTCAAATTAATAGCCTAAATCTTCTCGTCTAGCCTACTTTGGTGTTTTACTTACTTAATGAACTATTACTTTAAAGTTGCCACTAGATTTGAAAATATTGTTTTGCCTCCTTTGTAGGTTTTTAACAATTTTTATCGCTTCTGAGAATATTCTAAGAAGGCTCACGAATTCTTCGACGAAATAAAACATTGCATGCAGCTTTTTTATATTTAAACCAACTCGGACATGACTACCTTATTTTGTTTTCGAAAATTCTATATTACAAATGTTTAATTCTACAACTCCCAGTGCCTATCTTCGCTCATTTGTATAGTTGGTTTGTCGACTGGTTTGGTGGAGTTATTATCTTGCATGAAGGAGTAGTAATCGTCTGGCATTTCTGTTGACGCATTCAGGCAGTCTAAAAAGATAGAATGAACGGTTATCTCAAAACGAAAATTCTGACGGCATTGATATGCTTAGTAAATATATCTAGGTTATTTTACTTTTCTTTAGTATACTAAATCCATCAATTCATCCATTCATTCATTCATTCATTCATTCATGCATTCATTCATTCGTTTGCTCGCTAGCTCATTCGCTCGTTCGTTCGTTTGTTCTTTTGCTCATTCATTCATTCGTTCGTTCGTTCGTTCGTTCGTTCATTCATGCATCCATTCGTTAGTTCATTTGTTTTCCTTGTTCGTTCGTTCGTTTGATCATTCGTTTGTTTTTCCTCCGTTCGTTCGTTCATTCGTTCATTCATTCATTCATTCATTCATTCGTTCAAATCATTCAGTTCTTTCATTCATTCAACCATCTATTCATTCTTTGTTTTTGTCTTTCATCCATTCACTCATTTATTCGTTCGTTTTTCGTTCGTTCATATATTCCTTCATTTATCCGTCCTGTAGTCCATCTATCAATCGTTCGTTCGTTCGTTCGTTGGCGTACTTGTTTGTTGGTTTGTCTTTTTTCATGTTCGTTCTTTTGGTCGTTCATTCTATTCGCTGATATGTCGTGGTGAAAAGCTTTCAATTCTCTAAGTTCTGAAATTTTCTTTGTAATAAGCTATCAAAAACCTGTATTGTTGTATACTGTGCTGTGTATAGAGCGTATTCACTCACGTGACCAGCGGCCACACTGGTTTACCTAAGCAAAAGGCGATTTTTGATTAAAAAAAGGATTTTAATTCCCGGTGTGATGGCTTGGTACATCAACATGGCCGCCGTTTCGTTGTTTTGGAACACCAATATGGCTGCCGTGACGTCATGTGAATACGCTCTATACAAGTCCCTGTCCAAAGTAATTGGAGTCAATCATTTAATACGAGAAGGATTCAAAGCAAGAAAGTTGAATTTTTCCTTGAGTTATATGTTTGTGAGGATGTTGATTGTACCTTGTTCATCTTCATCCAGAATTCTTTCAGCACACAGCCAATTGAGGAGATTTTCCTTCTGATCACCAAAGTACCAATGTGTGATGTCATCCTCGTGACTTTCCAGCATGTGAATGCACTAAAAAATGTATCGAAATAAGGATAAACGATTTCAGTGTTGATTACAGATCAACGACTGAAGGTGGGAAGCGCAAAGACTTAATGATTGATAGACCCAGAACTGATGGTCTGGATGCGAGCCCAGGCTGGCCTCGTTGTGTTTTGGTCCTGGGCAACAGTCTTACGTCCAGTACCTCTCTCCATCCATCCAAGTGACGGAGGACTTTGCTGAAAGGATCTTAGTGGGAGTAATGATGAAGGAAACCATAATCTTGGACAAAACTGTAGTTGAAACAGGTACATTTTACGTGTCTTTCGCAAAAGTCCTGACTTGCAGGCGGGTAAAAGAATGAAACCCCTCCCCCACTCAATGTTTCTTTCTTGGGGTTTGCGGTTCACCAGACTTTTTCACAACACAACTGCATTAACAACATTGAAATTGGGGGGGGGGGCTGAAAAACTGGACTGTGGTACCTAGATTAGTGTAAATTTGGCCAAGTGTTTCAACAGTTTTGTCCAATATTGTAGGTGAAAACCACAAAAAAAAGCTAAATTGACGAAAATGAAGCTGGACTTGGCACTAAAAAGGTAAACAGATGGAGAAAACCATGTCGGCTTTAGCATTCTCTATATATGGCTTTACACGGACACGACACTCATTACGTAGTCTTCGAGCAGTGCTCTTTTACTGAGTTCGTCGAGCGTGAAGCGAAAAAGGAGTGCGTGGGGGGGGGGGGGGGATGGCCGCTCGAAATCTGGAGATAGGCAGGCGAAGGAAAGAGCGCGAGTACAGTGGAAAAATGCCCGTGGAAGCTCCGTGGACAATCGGACGGCCTTTTTCTAACTTGTACTCTTTTTTCGCTTCACTCTCGGGCCTGATCATGACTCATTCGCCATTCTAAAGTGCTTTCCCCCTGGTCGCCTAATCTATAATGCTTTGGTTACTCGCAAGTTTAGTTCAAGAGCTTTGTTACCTTGAATTTTAGTCGTCCCATTTCGTATGTGTAGTCTTCCACAACCTCCTCTGGCAGCTCATAGTTAAGTTTCACTTTCGATTTCTCTGCTAAATCTTCTAGTACTTCACGTAGTTGACTCTTAGCTGAAAGACAAATAACAAGGAAACTTTTCAAACGTTTCACTTTGTGATGTATTTTAAACGGCCTACTTCACCAACAGGAAGGGCCTGTTATGCTATAGTTCTCTCAAGCCTGAATATCAAAGGGATTTTAAAATGGTAGATTTCTAGCCAATCAAATCATGTGTTTCCAGAGCAACCTGTTTCTCGTGCGAAGGCCCCTTCGGCTAAGAGGGACGAGCGGGTCTGGGGACGAGAATGTAGCTAAACCAATTATTCTACTGCCACTGGTTAAAAACTTAACAAATGAAAAGCGCTTTGGATGGTTTAAACAACCAGGACCCAGAAAAACATGCAAAAATATTTTCCCGTATTCCTGATTAACATTTAAATCCACAAACCTCCTTTGATGTAGGGAAATTCGGGTCCAGGCCTTGCGCGGTAAAGTTTCATTCTTTCGCACAAGTTTTCCAGGACATCCATAAGACGAAGTTCTCTTTTAAAAGGAAAAAAATGACATAAAAATCAACAAGTCGCGAAGAAGTGAGAAAATCAGTGTTTTAAAAACGTCGCTTTTAACTAACAAATTTGGACTATTGGGACATTTTCGACTAATTTCAGTGATCTGGTGCTTGATTAGTTTTATATCACTGGGTAATTTTTCGTCCTTATTTTTATTTTTCGGTTTTTCGAGCTTTGATGTACTACGTAAATTACTACAACACTCAATAAGAACATGAAACAAGACCTGCGTATTACACAGGTTGCGTTTTAAAACCGATTATCTAGCTCACTAAATGAGAAATCAAGAAACTATTGACCTTTTTAAAAACTTAGAATTATTCAGTTATTCAACCAAACATAACTCTATTTGTTAGCATCATATAGGGGATGTGAAACGTAACTTACGATTTTTCATAATGAATACTCTTGTCAGGATTTTCGAGATCTTCAAGTGCATATCCCCGCGGTACATGTTCTCGGCGATTTGTTTTCTTCATCCGCTCTAAAAACTCTGTCACCAGAAGTCGACACACTAAAAAAATGACAGTACAACAGTTCCGTAAATGTATATAACTGGCAAACTAAATCGATGATCATCACAACTTGCAAATAAAGCACCTTCACCTACTGTACTTTAATTAAATTTTCTTTAAAATATGGGATGCTAACCAAATGTTAGCTTTGTGGTCAACTAGGTTTTCGACATTCAAAGCTGCTGTATTTTCTTTTTTCCTGGTGTACTGAGGGATCGACGTAATGCACTATCATGATAAGTTCTTTGGAATCGCTTATTTTAACCTTTTAGAAACAATAGCTATTCAATAGCTATTCATTGACAGCTCAAGAAGAGTTGTAAACGGTCATCAAGTAAGGCTTGAACTACACTCACTCGTGCTCTCAATTTTTCGGAAAGAACAAATTAAGTCACATTACATTTTGGTTAGAGAGTTAGAATCTGAAAAACTTTAGAGACTAAGCTTCGGACGTGTGTGATGCTTTCGTCAGCGCTTGTTATCTGTGAAGCGCAAATAGTTCTTGTCCGGGATATGAATACGCTAATGGTTTAAGTAAATTAGATCCCGAAAATGCATCAGCCATTCATCGACATTTTGAAATTATTTTTCTTCAGCAACTCTGAACAATTGAAGCCACAACTGTAATAAAAAGACAAACTCTTCTCTGGCAATTTCTAGTTAAAATATTGTTAGCGGGAAAATTTAGGTGAATTCAAGTAATTAATTTCACAGTGCTCTTCACTGTTTTATTATAGCTAATGTAAAAAGCATAACTTATAACACTTACCCTGGCATTTTGAAGGTCTCGAATTGGCAGCATCGTGAAACTTGGTAATGTATGGATTTACTTTTTTGTCTTTCTCCGGATTAGGTCCTATTTTGATCCTCTCTTCGCGGCAAGTTACATTTGGCATAATTACCAACAAATATAAACTAGAAGAAGCTAACAATGCCGTTGTTAGCTGCATGGTATAATGAAACATACGAGTTCTTCAAGGTTGCGAATTTTTCCTCCCTTTTCTACCGTTGTGGATCTCGTAAATTATTAGAAAAATATAATGTTAATGTTTTCTCTTTTGGTCAGTTTTTCTCAGTTAAGCAACGGTGATATCTGTGATTCATCAATTGGTTGTCCAAGTCGAGGTTTGAGATGAAAGCCACAGCTAAACAAACAGTAATTGTGTCTTTGTAATATTCATGTGTTAATGTGATGTACATGTTTAGTTTTAGGAGACTCTAAATTAACAATTCTAAATTGAGCGCGTTTGAGTTTGAGGCGATTTCGGTAAGTTTTTAATCATAAAAAACACCTGTGAAACAAAACTTATCTGTCCTGAAATAAAATTGCGAAAAAGCTTACAGAGTATTTCAATTCACACTAAAATACTCTTGCTTAATTTTTTAACTGTTATTGACGTAGAAAGCATAGTCGAGGACAAAGATAAAGCCATATCAGAATGCATCGAGAGGAGAAAGAAATAAATAACGAAGAAACTAAACGACACAGCTGCGGAGGGAAATAGGTATTTTTTGCGTCCAGTTAAACTTCGTTCTGCGAATTACTCTTTACCCCCAGTACCACTGAGAAATACACAAAATGAATTATTACTGAAGTTTTTTCTTGAGCACGAAGGATAACAGGAACGGTATTCATATCTTTTCTCGTGAGATAGTCAGCTCTATATATTTATTCAGCTGAGTGGAAAAAAACACGCTATGTAACTCTAACGAACAATGATTTAAATGTAGCTTACGTCGATGTTTTTGCAAATAAAGTAACAGGATAATTTTAAAATAGTTTCTAATTTTCGCTTGATCTATATTGATATGAAGTGTTCTGAATGTCAGAAACAATAAATATCAGTTTGTAAATGAAGTTTAAGAGATCTGATCCTGTGAAAATAAAACAAAGAAAATGCTCTCATTGTGGCAAATTTGTAGTTACCCACGTATAGATTGGAATAGCGTGTCCTTGCATACATTAGCGATAATTATTACAATTCAATGGCGCTATGCCACGAGAAATAACGAGCAATCGATTTTATCTTTTTGTTTATATACAGTGTTGTTCTAAGTCGTGAATCACGTTTCAGCCGCAACAGTTAGCAAAAACATACCTCGCCCAGCCGGGAGTTATTATCGCGGGGGATTTCACCATAGTTGGAGAGGCAGGTGAAGAGTGAAAGTTTGTATCTAACGATGCGCGTATTTTCAAGATATGGTGTATTTTTTGTCCTGTTAATATTATGGAGCGTTATATGCGCGGAAGTAACAGACGATGAGTTTGAAATGATGGACGGAATAAAAGTGAGAAAAGACTCGATTAAAATTGGCATGAACGATGCCGACAAGAAAAGTAAAAAGGAAAGAGAAACAGACTCGGAAGAAAATGATGATGTTATTGAAGATGATCAAGACGATGATGAAGAAGACGATGACGATGATGATGATGACAGCGATGATGATGATGAAGATGAAGATTTAGAATCTACAAAGCATCTTCCAACAAAATGTCACGGTAAGTTAAAACGATGACTATAATGAATTTTTCCGTTTTGCATGGGCCAGGGAGGAGAGGGGGATAAAACGTACCTTCAATACCATAACTTTTAAAAGACGTTCGCGACTTCCACAGGAATAACCGTTACGGTAAATTAAAAAATTTCAATTTGGTTGCTTAATATTACTGAAAAGACAATGTAATTAGAGTTCTAATACATTTAGAAAGAATGCAGCCACGATAAATTGCAAGTGAATAATCTTCCGACACAAAGACAACTTATAATAATATTAATCTTTGGTTGTTTAATTTTTGAAGCTGCATGTGCATGAATTTTTACCTGCTACAAGCCGTTCAGCTTTGCCAATAATCGAATAAGAAAATTGATAATTATTGCAAAATAATATTTTAGTTTGCAGGCTTCTGGCAGTAGAAGTTGAGAATAAACTGGCAACTACTGCAAGAATAAGAAAACCACGAGAAAACAAAAGCCCAATATATTACAAAGAGTAAGTAATGTTTGTTTAGAATTGAAAGGTTTTTCGACTGATTTTGTTTAATCACTTTTCTTCGGGATTTGTCATGTCCACAGGCAAACCTCGAAAAATTTAGCAGAATATAAGGGGGAATATCAACCCTTGGTTCTGCTCTACGAACGGACCCCGCTACGCTCGGTCCGCGATGTCAAGGGCCGACATTTTACCAGTACAGCCCTCGCGCTAGATTTATAAGTTCTGTTAATGCGGATTATGTTTCTGTTTTCAAATGGCGATTCTTTCCTTTTTTTCAACCCAATTACTGAGTGTCGTACCATTTCTTTTCCCTTCTTTGTCAGGGAGATAGTTATACTGAAGGTGACGGAGAACCTTTGCGACGCCATGACAAAATACAACATCAGATCAAAGATTCCTTTCAGATACAAGCGCGGAGGTATGTATAACTTCCGGGGCACTCCATGTAAAGTTGACGCACCTATGTGCAGAATCTAACGTAGGTAGTGTTTAATAAGTGCTTTTGACTGCAGTATTAGCCATTTTCTGATACTTTATATTTGATAAAATTATGTGTGTTTTTGGTGAACGTTTAACAGTATAGACACTTTGTGATGTCTCACAGAGAGAGCGTGCATCTCATCAGAGTGGCCAATCCCAGGCCTGGACATGTATCTCAAGTGGCGCAGTAATCGTTGTGAAAGCTAAAGGTTGATAACGTAATTCGTTGGGTTTTTTTTATTACAGTGAAAAGCCATTACCGTAAACAAATTGACGAGATCACGAAAGATTCTCGCATTCAGAAGTGGGTGTTCGCGACACCAGAGGAAGAGATTGATGATCCAACTGGTGAAATAAGACGACTCAAAAAACAGGTAAACAAAAGCTTACTAACAATTAATTCCCGGCCGTCTAGTTGAAGACGAAGGACAGCAACGAATTGCTTATTATCTAAGATCCTATGACTACCCTCCTCAATTCTGCTTTCTTGACCTTTCCCCATCGCACTGTTGACTTAAAATAAATCACTTTTAGCACTGTTGTACTAATTGTGGCACAAATATTGTATTTAAAATTACTTACGTTCTATTTCGTTGCCGTTTTAGTGTCGCGACATGTTGGTGGAGACACAGAAGCTTCTCATTCATTGGTTCATGAAAGCACAGTCACGTGATCTGACCAAGTGGCTGTGCGCTAAGAGGGTATTGCTTGACGACAATCAAGGTATCAGCTTATTTTTTCGCTATCCTCTGTCAGTTGTACAGTTTATTCTCAGTTTGTTACTTTAATTTTTTATCCGCGCAGTTATTTACAATGTACTAATACTCGACATAGTCAATCGAACGTTCGAAAATCGAACTCAATCGAACTCAATCCGTGGATTGAGTTCGATTGAGTTCGGCAATCGAACGAAATCGAACACCAGACTTTCAGTGAGTTCGATTTCCGAACAAATCGAATTCAATCGAAAAAATCGAACTCAATCGAACTCAATCGAACTCAATCCATCTGATTGTGTTCGATTGGGTTCGGAAATCGAACTCAATCAAACACAATTAAATGGATTGCGTTCGATTGGCTCTGGTAAACCTATACAAAGCAAGCCCAAAGCAAGCCCATCAAAACAGGTTTTTCTTGTGCGTTTTTACAATTTATTCATATAACAGAAACCCCATTTATAAACTGTCCACGGCATTTAAGAGAACAGAACGAAACAGAACGGAACACGTTGAAGGTGACCTAATTGTCCGTGCTCGTTTGCTATTCGGAATGCACGGCCTGTCTCGCCTATTTTCTTTAAAACCTTGAAAGCTTCGCCATCCTTGACGTCAAAGCGGCATTTCTGGTAGCCTTTTACTACACATTTGAAGGTTACAATCCACAGCGCATCTGAAGCCATTTCTGCGGAATTTCTTCGTTTACGAAAAACACGTGCGCTACACTCCGGGTTGAAGTAATTCGAGCTTCCAAGATCTGGTTATGGGTTTTCAACGCCTGTTTTACACAAATCACGAGTTCGAAAATCGAACGTTCGATTGGGTTCGATTGATTTTTTTTCTTTTCGGTGAGTTCGATTTCGTTCGATTGCCGAACTCAATCGAACTCAATCCATGAATTGAGTTCGATTGAGTTCGATTGAAATTTAGTTCGATTGGGTTCGATTGACTATGCCGGGAGTAACAGTATTTTTAGCCCATTTTGGTATTCTAGCAACATGCTTGTAAAAATAGATATGTGAATATTTCAAGTAGAACGAACGGAAGTGAGGAAAAGAAGCTAAAAGAATCTACAATTCATTTTTCTGTCAGGTCACTTGGAAAAAAACAAAGGTATACTGCAGGCTGCTCTATCGTCTACTAAAAGCCAAGCAAGGCTGAAAATCAACAGAAAAAAATAATAACTAAAATACTTATTAGTAAAACTTTATCAATCAGTTACTCAATCCTTCAGAATTTTTACTGCCATTATTTCTCAGCAAAATGTTGGTGCTTAAAGAAAGGTCCATCATACCCGATTAAAGTTTTATCACTCTGGGTCGGGTGTTCAAAGCACGATAAAGTTAATCCAGGATTAGCGTGCATTTAGATTTCAGGTAGCCTGCGTAGCTGGCGGGATTTCGCGAGCGAGTGCTTTTTTTAGCGGCCTCATGCTTTGGTCTTGGCCGCCAAGCAGCGAGGGGTTTGCTGAGGAGTCGAGTTGAGTTGGGAATGAGTTGGGAATGAGTTGAGAATTGAGTTGGGAATTTCACTCGCGGCTGTGCCGCTCGTTGACGCGGGCTTCGCCCGCGCGAGAAAAATTCACTCGTCAGACTCGTGCCCGCTAATCCCGCCAGCTGCGCAGGCTAGATTTCAGGTTTTTAACTTCTCAGTGAGGTTTTCTGTTTTTATTTTCTTATCTCCAGTTTTGACAACGACTCATCTCATTCTCCACAAAACATAAGCGATAAAAACAATTTTATACAAGAGAGATTGAACTCTCAATCACCATTAACCCCGGGTTAGTGTTAATAAGCTTTCGAACAATCCGGCCCTGAAGTGAGGACTATCGCATGATAATTGACCAGTACCGGCGTACCACGTGACGTATTTTGACCAGTCAATGAATTCAAAAATTATTGATGGGTTATAACAAGTAGTAAAGGTCTGGTAAAAGAATCAATCATCTTTATAACATTACTGTCTTTTTCTTTCACAGACTGTCTTAAAGTTGAGATGCCAAGAAGCAATAGGGTTCCATCATTAAGACAAAAGAAACCAACGACCCAAGATAACACGACGAGCAGTGTCTCTCACGAAGAACTTTAATTCAGTTAGAATACTAAATGCAACAAGATAGAAACTTCCCTGATATATCAACATAAATACTGATTTAAATAACAACCTCTTTTCTGTGGAGGGGAGGTCTTAGGGTCGATATACGTGGTACAACTTTGTCACGAGTGATTCTTGAACCGCGTGTTGTTCGCCTCGTGCTAAAAATCGTATGCAAATTTCACTATATAACGTCATCTGATGCTACGATTGCCACAGGGGTTTAAAATATGTTTAAAAATGCTGCGACATTTTTAGTGTCACGGTACTCGACAACCGTACGCAATTAATTTGTAGGTTAGACTAACACCCGAGTTCGTGTTTTAGGCTTGTCGAGGCAACAAAGTTGTGCCGCTTATCAGCCTAAATACGGCTGAATGCAACAGAATGCAGTCACGTGCAAAAGCTACTCTCCCCAGATTTCCTCCCACCGCGCGATTTAAAAAATATATGAAGGACAAGCATTATACAACGAATAGAAAATAAATTATGTTAACAAAACGTATAAAAAGTGAAAATAAAATATAACAAACGTTTTGCTAAAAAAAGTTTGCGAAAATAATAAAATCAAGCTAAAGTTCCTCTACATCTTCTAAGTTTGTTAACAAGTGGTATAAGCGTCTTTGTTCCCGAAGTTCATTAAGGGTTCCTTGCTCAACGACGTGCCCGCGATACATGAGGACTATTAGGTCTGCGGCTTCAACTGTTTGTCGACGTCGTGTGAATATAAGACAAGTTTTGTTCCGCGAGAGGATGTGTGTGGCATCATTCACAGCCTGTGGGCATAAATTTAATTGCTTTAAGTTATAAGATACCGTCTATGGGTTGAACATCTCAACATGTCAACATTTGCTTATAAATATACAGTCAGGTTTTGGCCCTTACTGTTGTACATTAATGAAGATCTAGCCAATTAACGGTATTTTTTAACTGAAAGCTTTTAAGCCTCATTTTAAGAAAGCTTTTAAGACTTAATTTCAAAATGAAGGTCAACATTTCGCATGGACCGACCGACCTGACGGACCTACTGACTGACTGACTGACTGACTGACTGACTGACTGACTGACTGACTGACTGACTGACTGACTGACTGACTGACTGACTGACTGACTGACTGACTGACTGACTCACGGACTGGCTGGCTGGCTGGCTGGCTGGCTCGCTGGCTGGCTGGCTGGCTGCCTGACTGACTGACTGACTGACTGACTGACTGACTGACTGACTGACTGACTGACTGACTGACTGACTGACTGACTGAATGAATGAATGAATGAATGAATGAATGAATGAATGAATGAATGAATGAATGAATGAATGAATGCATGCATGAATGAATGAATGAATGAATGAATGAATGACTGACTGACTGACTGACTGACTGACTGACTGACTGACTGACCGACCGACTGACTGACTGACTGACTGACTGACTGACTGACTGACTGACTGACTGACTGACTGACTGACTGACTGACTGACTGACTGACTGACTGACTGACTGACTGACTGACTGACTGACTGACTGACTGACTGACGAGGACCGGACGGACGGACTCACCTGATCGTCCTCTTCTAACTCGTCAACCACAATGATCGGAGGGCCGCGGATAATCGCTCGTGCTATAGCGATCCTCATTTTTTGATTGTCAGTAAGATGAATTTGATCTTCATCGGGGACTGTGTCATAACCCTAAAACATTCACAAGCACCCAGTTACTCTGAAATCGTATACATTTAAGTTTTAAAAAACATGCCTCTGCTTAAAGACATTGTAAGACGGGCAAGTGCACTGAGGAAATATAGTACAGTAACATGGTCTTTTGCAACTGCAACAAGAGCTAATTTCTCAATGTTCTCACCTTTGGTAGATTTGCGATAAATTCATGTGCATATGCCGAATAAGCGGCGTCTTCAATCTCCCGTCTCGTCAGTTCTCTACTGTTGTCGCCATAAGCGATGTTCTCAGCAATACTGCAATGTGGAAGAAACGCGCGATGGGACACCACTGCATGATGGGACCGCAACCAAGAAAGGTCCAAACTGCGTATGTTCACGCCATCTAAAAGCTGAAATAGGACACTGTGTTATGTTTTGTTTGTTATGCTTTATGCATTGTGTGTTATGTGGATTGTGTTATGTTTCCCCATTCCATATCAATACATTGGCTAGCAAACAGTAATGCGAATAATGCATTTCCTCAGCTACGCCTGGGATATTTTCTTGATTGACCACCAAATTCTCATAACTAGCATAAATAGGTTGCACCCACTGCGGCCTTCAAACGATCGATAGTGGGTGCCCTGTGTAGGCAACTGAATTGCGCGCGAGCGTCACTGGGTCCAGTGCTAATACCTCACTCTATAGTAATCAATACAAACACCAGCGAAATCAAAGTGATAGTTTTCAAATGTGAGCCACTATGTTGCGCCAAAACAAAGCCTAAAATTACATATTACTTACCAATACTACTTACCAATTTACCCTTGACAGGATCAAAGAAACGCTCCAACAGAAGTTCAAATGGATTGATTTTTTTGTTATCCAATGGAACAATGGCTAATGTCTGTCCACCGCTGACTTTAACATTTAGCTGGCTCATTAGTGAAGCGCCATTGTTGAGAGGGTCGGGCAGCTCCACGTGTTTAAATTCCAAGTTACCTTCGACTTTATCCTTTAAAAAATGAAACACAAACAAGTGACTAATGTTTTAGAGAAGTTTACTAATGAGTCATTTGGGTCACCAATTTTTTTTTTAGTTTTCACCTCAAATTACGTGATTACTCCAGGGTTTTACTACTGCATCCCTCGGAGGCCTTTAAAGCAAGCTAGAGGTGGCCCTACTTTGCTACAAATAAATAAATAAATAAATAAATAAATAAAGACACTTCTAATTGTTATACCCCCAACGTTACTAAAATGCTGTTTTCTATTGGACTGAGAGCATGTCAAGTGGCGGGCGTCAAAACTCTATGACTCGCTAGGGCGACAGCAGCTTAAGCTTAAGGTTTGATTTAGATGCATTTAAAAAATGTAACTGGATTCAATGATAAACTTTTATTGTAACAAAAAAAAGATTCTTTCATTTCTTTCAGATATTTTTTGCATCTTTTTTTCATTCTTGTAACATGGTCGATTTTTGTAGCTGTGTATTTGCGATCTTCGCCTCTTCATTAAACTGCAACGCATTACACTCATGTGTAGTTTGCTCTATTTTCAGTTGGGGGTATAACGAATAACTTAATGACTGGCCCGTCGGGAAACATTGAGTTTTGTTTCCTCTCGACCCTCGATGTTCCCCGAGACGGAGTCGAGGGTCGAGGGTCGAGGGGAAACAAAACTCACTGCTCCCCTCGGGGCCAGTCAATAAGTGCTAATTGTTCCTTATTGAATGTTGGAAGACCAGAATCGGAAGGAAAATAACGCTTACCAATTGATCACCCACGTGATCTTGAACGTTTGTTGCCTCGTCGTCAAACAATCTGTTTACCGATTCTTCCGTGTCTTCATGCGCATGCGAAGGAGCCCGTGAGCTGGCCGTAGCGTAAGAACCGAACAACACCGTCATTAGCACCCTGAAACAACAACAACAAAAATGTTAACTATTTTCGACCAACGCGCCCAATGCGCGCATTTGATAACACTACTTCATTTAAAAAGAAATCTTTTATTTACCCTAAGACTTCAATAGCAGCCATATCTCCTATGCTGATAAGGTAGCAGCCGAACCTCAGTGCGCCTGCGTAAATGAAGAACACCATAGCCTGTCCAAGAGCGAAGGCTAAGCCACTCGCAATGATTTTCTTCAGCGCATGTCTGTGACAGAACAAACAAACAAATGTCACGGATTCATTAAATTCGAGATCTAATCACAGAGTTCGGGCGCAGGCCTTGTAGAAAGCTCCTTCTCTCTCTTGAGAAAGAGAGGGAGGCTATATATATACGTAGGCGAGCTCTCGCTAGATAGATCTTAGAAACTTATAAAAAACGAAACTATTACTTATATTTTTCGAAGATGGCATCCTTGTACTTCTTGGCGAACTTATTTTCCATTCCAAGAGCTGAAATTGCTTCCATTTTCTTGAAGCTAGTTTTCATTAGCTGCAATTAATGAAAAAAATTTCATAACTAAAACTGTTAGGTGGCGCCGTGTATAATATGCATCATCATGTGCAAAGAAGAGGCAAAATATTATCGGTTGTTATTTGTGACTACCCATATAGGGCTCTGTTTTCTTTAGCAACCTCTCTTGTTTAATCATATGGTAACCATCTTTGCACGAACAGAAAAAATAGGTATGTTTTAGCACTTGATCATTGAACTCAAAAGAGGTCTCAAAAATAAAGGCGCTTTCCATTGGTCAGAACTGGCTGACCGGTCCGTTGGTTTTGAATGCAAAATAGGGTTTTCACGAGATTTTCGCCAAACATCACCACAACAGTGTATATTATTTATTCATTGACTGATTTGACAGGACAAATCTGACTAACAACGGGAAACTGTTCTCGAATATACCCGTCTGGCCGCCAATTTTTGACTGATGGTAAGCGCCCTAAGTTTTAATCCAGTCCAATAACGGCTACGAAGAAATCAAGCCACTTACTGCTTCAACTCCTTCTGGTTCAACGGTAGCATCTGCTTCATTCTGCTGAATGCGATTGGCCAGCCCGATGATTGGCAGTCCAGCTAACACTACCAGAGTCATCTTCCAACCGTTATAAAAAGCCATGCCAAGAGTGGATACGGACGAAATGGTCTCCTGGACTTTGGTGCCAAGATATTTACCTATAGACTGATGTTGTAAGGAAAACAACTTTAACTCAGATACTCCCCAGACTATTTGCCAAAGGTTAAACAAATGGTTGAGGTTTTATTTTTCACGTTAACGTGGTCTTGAGTTGACAGAACCTTTCCGAATCATCTGCCTGGCATGCAAGTCCTTTTTTGGGTTAAATATACAAAAAAAATGATGAGGTCAGAACAAATATTATGAAGCAAATGATATCGGTCTTTAGAATGTTTGCAAATCTTTCTCATCTTCGTAGTTCAACCCTTTAAATTATGTCGACATAGGGTAGGCTTTATTTTCGATTTGCATCCTGCATGACCCAGAAAAATGCAGGAAAACGACGCCTGACTGTCTCTACTTCCCACTGTTTCAAAAACATTAATGGAGGGGGGTGTGCATCGGAAGAAATAAATGCTCACGTTTTCCAAAGCGGCTTCTACATCTTTTTCAACTTGGCTCATGAGCTGATCTGCCTGTTTCTGTGGATCTGGTAATACCTTAAGAAAAAGAACGCGTTACAGGCTAAGATATAAAAAATCGAACTGATGCTTTGAAATTCTTAGTATAGAGTTTATCTGAGCATGTGTGTGAAACAATAACGCTTATTGACAGAATTCTGTATTCAAAAAACTGCAACCTCGCTCCGGCAACAGTTAAAGACATAGCTTGCTACGTACCGCTAACAGGACGTACTCCTCAAACCATTCTCTTATTGAAAAGAAAAGTAGGCTAAGTTTTTGGTTATGTCTACCAGCGTCTTAAAGCCAGAACTTGTCGCCCTACTGCTACCCTCACACGTCTGAAAACAGTGAAATACGAATCGCTCGCAAAAACAAACTAAGAGTTAACCCTGCACTGAAGTGTCATATATATTTGTACTTCTAGGTGTGATTTACATGCATCAGTGCCTGTTCTTACCAAAAGATCTGGGTTCGGAATGTTTGGCGGAAGTCCCATTTGCTGGAGCTGCTGGGCTCCCATCTCATCAACTGCTCCACCATACGCGGGCACCATGGCATCACCACTGTACTGTGTTGGCATTGCAGCAGAACTAGGTGATATTCCTCCTTGTGGTACCATACCAGAATTAACTGCAGAGCCAGGAATCATCGATTCATAACCTCCCTCTCTAAGACCAGGTGTGCCAGGAAAACCAAGCGCTGTGGACGTTGGCACCATTCCTCCACCTGATGTCATGTCAGTTGGTATTATTGGGGCCTGTGGCGGTACCATGCTCAAATTAGCTTGTGATCCAGGGCCTGGTGTGTCAGAACCACTTAATGCCGAGGAGAGTGGTACCATTCCTCCAGCTGAGGTCAAACTTGTTGGCATTCCGATTCCAGGACCAGGAATCTGTGAGATACTGCCTCCAACTCCACCAAATGGTGAATCCTGAGCTGCAATGGGTAACTGGCCGTGGCCCAGTCCAAACCCTGCTATTCCTGATTGACTAGGTTGTGTTGGAAGACTAGGAAGTCCTTGGCTAGGTCCCATACCTTGTGGGGTGGGACCTGACAGTATGTTAACGGGTATTGGTAGCAGACCAGGTTCTGACGGTATCTCTGAAGGTAGACTGGGAAGGGATACCCCTGGGATTCCTGGACTAGGTCCTAAATTAGAAGGTAATCCTGGAGTTGAAAGGCCCATAGGAGATGGGCTTTGCGAGGCAGCAAATCCTGGCAACGGCAGCTGCCCAGGTCCTATCCCTGTTATTCCCGACGGGGTTGAACTTGTTGGAAGCCCAGGAAGCCCTTGTGCAGCTCCTATTTTGGACGATAAATCTGGGGGTGTTAATCCCGGTGTAGGTATTCCTGTAGGAAATCCGCCCGAAGGTAAGCCTGGCACTTGAGGGCCAGCGGAAATTCCTCCTAGTCCTGGTAACCCACTTGAAGCCATTCCTGGCAAGCCTTGAGCAGATGGAATTCCAGATGGCAGACCCGGTGTTGTACTTCCAATGGTTGGCAGACCAGAAACTGGCATTTGTCCAGATGGTAGCCCTGTCATTCCTGGAGGAAACGTTTGAGGAGCTCCACCTATGGATGGAACTACAGGTAGACCCATTCCTGTTGGATGAGGTAAACCGGGGAACTGTCCTCCGGCTCCAGGAAATGCGGTGGATGCATCGCCCATACCCGGCATTTGAGGAACTGAGTTCTGATAAAGGACATTGTAATGCGTCAGTTCAGTCAATTAAAAGGTATGTCCAAATTGAAGAGAACTAAGTTACATGAGATGGTTTGGCACAGACCTTGTTTATTGCAGTATCAAAGGCCATCTTTTGTAGTCTGGTTCTCAACTTCTCCATGGCGAAACTGAGCATATATTTCTGAAATTATGCAGTTATGGAAGTAAAATAGTAATACATCATTAAGGAAAGAACGATTTATGCTGTCATCGGTAAAAGTCTGGAGCGGATCGGTAAGTCCGCGTGTAGCCATAAAAAGTAAACGATGACCTACAACACCAAGGCCCTCCAAATGAAATGATGGGCACTCGGTTTTGTCATGAAATAATCCTTACCTCAATCGTGCCACCGAACCCAACTACAATTCCTAGCACGACAAACATGCTTGACCAGAATGGCCCTTCACGAGCTACTCTTAGAGGATCATTCATAAACTATAACGAAAAACAGATCATAGTTATTATCTTTGTAGAGTAATACGTAATGACGCAAAAATGAATGTAATGAAGTCTTTTGGCGCGGATTAAATTTTATTGAAAGCATGCATGCATGCATGAAGAAGCCTTTGCGGCATGCGATGATGATTCTTCATGCACGTTTGTATTATGATAACCAGGTAAACCTAAGATTCGCTCTTTACTTTCATAAAGCTCACAAAAATCTCTCTCGAGATTAAATGTTTTGACTTAATTTTTGAGAAAAAAAAGGCAAGAGCTGTTAAAATAAATGTCTAATCGTCGAGTATTACGCTGTACTCAAGGGAGAAAGTCGAAGAAAGACTTATTGGTGTCTTTTTATATTCCTACCTTTTGTATTTCCCCGAAAAGAAAGGAAAGGCCTGGAGCGACCATTCCTGTGATAGCGGCTCCCAGGGCCCCCGCTAACAACAGTGGCAGGTCTTGAAGCTGCATCCTTATAATTTTGTATGCGGACTTTCCTTCATTTAACTGAAATTAATAAAAAAATTTAAACATTTAAAAAAATGGATTAACGTGATTTATTTCATAACAGAAAGGCGCTACGCCTGTCACTATGACTGTCTCTGTACTATGTCAACGGTGTTCAAGTCCGGTCACTTCCCTCTTTTCTGTGAGTACGTGTACCCAAGGATTTTTCTGTCCGTAATCAAACATCTTATATAGCCGGGCCTTGACCTGGTCATGACTGCGTATACCGTGATCAGCGCCGCAAAAGGCGCGAACCGTACGGGTTATTGCATGACCTATGAGTTTATACGCTCATATCTCTACCAAAATAGTTCCTGGATTTGACTTCTTAATAAAAAAAATTGTAAGACGTGAGAGAAACATTTTCACCTTGTCTTGGATCATCTGACGGATCTTTGATATGAAGCCTTTCACTTGCTCTTTTGCCTCTTCCTGGGTCTGATTTAGATTAGTCTCCAGTTCTTCGACGCTTTCTTTGACCGGTGGCAACTCTGATGAGACAGGAACTGGAATAACACAGTCTAGATCAGTATCGCGCCTATTTATGATTTATTTATTAGAAAACCTGCAGAATCCGATTTTCACAGTTGTCTCACCAGTTTTCAGTAACCTCTCTTGGTGGATGGTCTGGGACTCAAAATACTAAAACAAAAAAATAAACAAAATAAAGGAATGACCACTGTAAATCTTTACTTTCACTACACAGGAATTCCCCACTATTATTCTATCTGTTAAGATTGCGCGAGAAAGCAAAACTTAAAACAGCAAGGGATCGCAAACAACAATGCTGCCAATGTAGCTTGATCTAAAAGAGATCTGATCAGCCGAAAAAGTGAAATAACATGACAAACAATGCAAGGCTGACACTACGTGAAAAAGTAGACTTTGCGAGACACCAACACGACCAGAACAGATATAGCAGGGTTGCAACCGCGGACAGCTGTTTCGTCCTTTTTGTGACTCGTCAGCGCGGTATAGCGATTGCGCGAGGATCAATAGAAGGAGCCTGGAAAATGAGGACCAGTTGAAAAGCTCCTTCTGGATCGATAACTCTTATTAGTATCAACCAACTAGTGGACTAATGCAAATCCTGCACTTTGGTTGGCTACGCTACAAGAGGACTATTAGTAATAGTCATCGAGTAGCGAAATTCGCCAACGCTTTCTTTCATTCTATTCCCAAATAAATCTTTCTTCAACTTGCATTTGCTAAATTTATTATTGCTTTTTCTGTCCGACTAGTTGGGTGGTACTAAAACAATTAGACCCTTCGCCCTCAAGGACCAAGGGTCAATAGCCCATTCGGCTTCGCTTCATGGCCCTTCAGGGCTATGGGTCTAATTGTTAATTAGCTCCCACAGAAATATGGCATGTTGGCTACGAGTTGAGAGAAAAAAACAAAGCATATACTATTCACTTCAATTCACCTGTAGTGTCGCCAGGTATCTAAATGCCCCTCCGGATAACATTAGTTCCTTGGGACTCCCCTGTTCAATTATTTCACCATTATGAAGAACAATAATGACGTCAGCAATACGAGCAACGGACACGTGACTTGTTGAAATGACCGTTGTGCGACCACGACGAGCCTGAAACGTTATATAGTTAAAATACAGCTAGAATTTAAAACTGTTTTGCACTCACTGTTAATAGTTTACATTTATCGTCTTGTAAAAGGAGAAACCTCCTTGCATACCTAAAAGAGTTTTGCCGGTATTTCAAATTTCAATTCTAATTGGCAGTTTTAGTGTGCTCCCTTTCCTTAATAATCCTCTAGCGATAAGCAAATCAAACTATTGTCCGCGTGAAAACTGGGCACAAGGCCTATCATCCCAGCTTCTCGCGCAGCTATGTATCCCGTGATTACCTTGGATACCAGGCGATTTTCTCAAGACTAGACTAAACCGGAAACCGTGTATGAAAAGCCTGTGGCGCCCTGGCTGCCCCATGCTCGTTTGTTTCGTTTCTTGCTTGTCTATCCATGAGGGTTAAATAGGTGCAGCTCGCATTCTATTAATCAGTTTGTAGGATCCCCATTTTTAAGTTTTATCTTTCTTTTTTTTCCAGGCACCCACCTTGTCTAAGTAATTCGTGAGAGCATTGAAAGCAGAGCTGTCCATGATTGACAGGTCCTCCTCCCACAGTAGTATCCGGGGTTTTCTGATCATGGCCCGCGCCAGCGCTAGCAAATGTTGCTGACAGGATGCCAACGGTGATCCGTTGTCATATAGCAGGGTAGCGTATCCCTAGGGTATAGAAAAGAAAGTGGACTTGGGCTTAAAAACGGGCTAAATTTCTTATTCCATGCAAATCGCAAACAATCAGCCTCCAGATGTACGTGGTTTAAATTCTTAGCCAATAGGTCATTAGACATAGTAAAGATACGGTTTAGCTACAAAAGTGATTTCCCCTACCGGGTATTTTTGTTAAAAAAATTAAACATCTGACTCACTTTTGGTAACGCCGTGATGAATTCGTGTGCCCCAGCAGCCTTTGCAGCACGCACTACTTCTTTGAAAGTAGCTTCACTCTTTCCGTACGCAATGTTATCTGCTATTGAAGTGTTGAAAAACTCAGGTTTCTTGTGTACAATTCCAACTTGCCGACGAAACCAGCGCCGGTCAAGAAATCGTATGTCTTGTCCGTCAAGACGCACCTTTGAATCAAAAAAGAAAAACATGGATATATACATGCATTTTGAAATAAATAAATAAATAAATAAATAAAGTTGTAATTACCAAAACAAAGCTTGCAAAATATGCATATGGTCACCACATAAAACAAGAAGTAGAAAAGTTGAAAACACGACAATTTTTTTTAAAAAAAATTTAGGATTCTGTTTAAAGACACGCAGTGCGTGCAGAAGGACCATAGACTAGAGTATTGTAGGCCCGCAATGAATGCAGACGACTGTTCATGTGAGACTATGAATTTGCATTCTACATGTTCTAACTTACTTTCCCAGTTTGTGGATCGTAAATTCTCTGCAGTAATTTTATTAGTGCGCTCTTTCCACTGCCCTTGTCTCCCAAAATAGCAACCGTCTGACCTTCTTCCACTGTAAAGTTAATTGACTTCAAAATCTGTGAGATAGAGACACAAAATGTGTACTTTTCGTCAAATAAACAAAACATTTTTTATCAAAAGTAAACGAAAATATGTACATAAGTACAGAAACAATCGAAATTAGACCTGCGCGTAACTAATGCTGAAAATCATGCGCAGTGGGTCCTTGGTGCCCAAAACTAAAAAGTGCTAGATAAACTAAAATCTCGTTTCCAGAATATTACATGAGCAAATTAACTGCCTCGACGCCTGTGTAAATGATAGGTAGCTCTATGCATGTATTGCATGCCTGTTTTTTTTTTTTTTTTTTGGTTTTTTTGTTTTTTTGTTTTTTTTTAAAGCCTGTCATACCTGATACTCAGGACGGGAGGGATAGTGGAAGTATACATTGAAAACATCCAGTTTACCAAATACTGTGTCTAGCTGACTAGCAGCCTGGTCAAAGGGATCGTCATCGCCCTACAAAAAATTGTCAATATGTTATCTTTGTTACATGTTTGGTTCTTTCGTCAGAACTGTCATTTGGGTAGTCACGCAGCTCTTAGGAACGGACATTGTGTGACGCCCCAAAGAGCGGCTGCAAAGGACATAACCCTGCTAAAATTGATGACAAATTCAAGTTACAAGTCTTACCGACTCTGCGACTCCAAACAGAGATGAGAGTGCTGTCTTGGCGTCTCCGACATCGTCCATTTGCTCTCCAGTTCCTGCCATTTGCATCACACCAGAAATGATCGCCATAAATATCTTAAATAAATAGAATAGACAAGATATGAGCGAGAAAGGTCCGTGGTACATGTACGTACGTCAAGATTTCGTTTTTTGCAGTTTGGGGGTATTAAAACAATCGCTGTGTCGAAAATATCTTGGCAATATAATTAAGGACACAAACTAACGCATTGCATGAGACGGAAACATAAGTACGGGGTGTTTACTTTATCACCGAAGTTGAAATAATTTTTAGCCAGCAAACGCTCGGGTGGACGAGCGAAAGAAGAAAAGATCGATCGAACGAACGAACGAACGAACGAACGAACGAACGAACGAACGAACGAACGAACGAACGAACGAACGATCGAACGAACGAACGAACAAACGAGCTTACCGTCATCAAGGCTCCTGGAGTGACGCTTCCACCGGGCAATAACGTGGAACTGTACCTGGAAAAGGTTTTAGAAAATATTTCATCAGTATAGTTACATAAAATTTCGCTACATAAACCAACCCAATAAACGTTGTGGTCGAAAAACATCTACATCTAGCTACTTTTTGGTCAAAAACTGGTCTCCGAGATTGGTTTGAGCACCGAAGCCGATTATTCCAGGGGTGGGTGGGGGGCTCTTCCCATTCTGGACCATACAGGGAGGGGAACGGAGCCTCCCCGTATAAACTTTGTTGAGTATCCCCCGGGAGATGATAGCGATGTCAGTATAAAGGTCAGGCTGAGCTCGAGATAACTATTGCTATGTTTTGATTACATAGATAAAAACATCCTGAAACCTACAGGAAACAAACGATATAGAGATGTCAGTTGCTGTCGTGCGTGATTTTCTGATTGGATAATAATAATCGGAAATCTACGAGTGCTTTTCAGGGATCTTGCTGAAACTTGCGCTAAACAAGCCGCGATGCACGCCAACTTACCAAAAGCCCAAACCAAGGAAGCTGAAGGTGACTACTGTGGACATTCCCTTCTGTATACCGAGAATGAGACTCTTAAGTTTGTTCAGATTATTGGTCGCTTCTACTTTGCCAGAGTATCTGTTGTTGAAAGAAGTTTGATCAACAAATGTTAATCTAAAAAAGTGTAACTACCTTTAATAAGGGGAGGCGCGGTGGCCTAATGGTTAGTGCGCTGGACTCCGGCGGTCCGGGTTCGAGCCCTGGCCAGGGCACTGAGTTGTGTTACTCTCATAGTGCCTCTCTCCACCCAGGTGTATAAATGGGTACCGGCGAATTTACTGCTGGGGCTAACCCTGCGATGGACTAGCATCCATCCAGGGGGGAGTAGCAATACTCCTAGTCGCTTCATGCTACGGAAACCGGGATAAGCTCCGGCCTGATGGGCCACTCGGCTCGTATACAGACTTTACCTTACCCTACCTACCCTACCTTTAATAAGGTTACTACTGCAAGATTTAGCAACTCTTTGATTTAGCGATTTTCCGAAAATTTAGAAAAATTGAAGTAACGATATCGTGTCTTAGGTGTACGATTTGTAGCTGGCATCCATTTAAAGAGAACACATTTCAAGTCATCGACTATGTTTAAGTTGCTTTCCTTTGGATCCGGTCCGAAAATTGGACCGGATCGGTTTCTGTTGACATGGGACCGCAGGCGCGGTTCCAAGAAAGATAGTGACTGTTTTCCGATAACACGAGCGCCGAGGACGTTTGCTTATTAAGGGTAGGGAGGAGTAAGTTGGAGTAGGGTGTCCGAGGGTGTGCCCCCCCCCCCCCCCCCCCCCTTATGAAAACTATTTAGATTTTGACCCCAGAAGGTGCCATAATGAGCCAACCCATTTTCCTTGGGGGAGGATAATTTCGTCAATTTCTGGTTTTCACGTGACGTCATCAAAATTCTAAAATCCAGAATCGCAAGACCCCTGAGTTTTTTTCCTTCACTGGCTATTAGACATCCTTAATATATATCTTGTTGAAGGTTTTTAGCTCGGTAGCAGCCGCCGTCTTTAAGATCGACCATTTTGAATTTCGGAATTTCACGCCACACGACATCAAGATGGCCGCCAGAAGACTGTCACATATGCTTCAAAATAATGCCTTATCCACGATTTTTAATAATCTGAACAGTTGAGGTTTTGTGAGAAGTGTTTATGTGAATGCTTACTTGTTCATGAGAGTGATATAACTGCCTTTTATAGCAGAAGTGAATTCCAGATGTTTTCATTGATTTCCGGCCGCCATGTTGGTGCCCAACTGCATGGGCACCAACATGGCGTTTCCATACAGAGCTCTGTAAATTTGTGTGGAGCAATTTGACGGATAACTCGAGTACGCAATACCGTACAAACCCGAGACTTGGACGAACAAAATATCTGGTAATTTTCTACAACCTATAATATTTGTGAGTTTTTTCACTCAATAGTTTTGGATTTACTTTTTTGGATTTACTTTTTTTTTGGATTTACTTTTTTTATTTTCTTTATTCAGCTTTTATATATTTTGCTGTAGAATGTTTGTTAGCTATTAACGTTTTCCATTAACCGTTTTATTTATTTATTTATTTATTTAATTTTGCTTTATTGCCAACCACCGTCCTAGTTTTAATCTAATTTAACTTCGCTCAGCTCGATAAGCTTTTTAGTTTTTCTGAGTGTTGTTACCAATATCCTGTTTTAATTTATTTTTTTTTATGAAGCATTGTATGAAGTCTTTTTTTGGTAATAAAGTTGTTGTTGTTTTGTGGCGTGACAGTGAAAACCAGCAATATCAATTTACATATTGTAATGATTTTGGAGTAACTCAGCTATCTACTTATGTAAAAAAAAAACTCACCGATTTTCGTAAAATGGTGGAAACCGGTCTGGATCCGCGCCTGGACCGTTCTGGATCCGTTCTGGACCGGTTCCAGAACGGTCCCGTGTAAACAGAAGCCGACCCGGTTCGGTTCCGGTCTGGTCCCGTGTCTAAGGGTCCGTCTAAAATCGCTAAAATTAGTAGTCGCTAACAATAGTAACCTTCAGGGGAAACTCGACTTATGAAACTTGGGCTAAGTGTCCCATGCTGCCGGAGCTTATCTCGGTTTCCGCAGCATTAACCAATTATATTAGGAGTATTCCGCAGGGTTAGCCCCAGCAGTAAATTCGCCGTTACCCATTTATACACCTTGGTGGAAAGAGGCACTGTGTTTTGCCCCAGAACAAACGCAATAATCGTAAGCCGAAACCGTGCAGTAATCTAAACATTTAAAGGAAAAATTCAGTACGAAAAATCTTTCTTTAGCATTGACCGTTTGACTGATCGATCAATTAAATTACCGTGCTTTCTCAATCTTTTCTCCAGCGTATGACGCCACGGTTTTTATCGATCCCAGGCTCTTCTTCGCCATTTGACTGGCTCGCTTCTTCAATTCTTCCTTTTGCTTCATGACAAATTTCTCAACCTGTTAAAAATAGAACAGAATGTTATTTTCTAGAGACAAGCCATGTGTACACTGATTACAACAAATTTCAGAAATTCAGGCACAGATGCTTTTGACAATGGTAAAGAAAAAACCAAACAGATGGAGAAAGAATTGACGTGTAAGATTTGTTGTTCTATAGTCCAGTCCCTGACCCCTAATAAGGCGCGGAAGGGAGGGTTCAGGGAATAGTTGTTCTAAGTTTTTGTGCTTGCTCGATACGTGCGAGCACGAATCTGGGTTAGTTTTGAGCCGTAGTTTTGGAGACACAACTAGAAAGTGTAAAGTGCGCTACAAGTTTAATATGACAGGAAACAACTAACAGTTGTGCGGACGCTTGCGGCACATTATGGCGGGAAATTTAAGCGGCTAGAACGTTTTTGGAGAGGGCAGATTTTAGCGGGAAATTTCTGGAAGCTTGGCGTGCGCAGCAATAATTGGCGGGAAACAACTAGGAGCAGTGACGGACGTTGCACGGTGCGTTTGGGAGAACATTATTGCAAACATTACGCATGGTAAACCATTGAGACGTTTAGTAAAGACTTAAAACAATAAAAACTTAACGTCAACAACGTATTGGCCTCGTTAGCTCAGGGGTTAGAGCACTGGTCTTGTAAACCAGGGGTCGAGAGTTCAAATCTCTCACGGGGCTGCAATATTTTCTTTTTTGTTTATTTTGTCCCGCTTGATAAAACAAGACTAAAGCATCATTCACACCAAAGCTAAAACATGTTTAAAAGCTGTTTAGTTAACACGGTTTAAAACTGTTTACTTTGTTGAAGTTGCTTGCTGATATTTGTCGACTTCAAATTAAGCACAATGAGATCACAAGTTAGAGCTCCTTTGAACCCTATGTAAGCTTAAAATTCGGTCTTATAGTTTTCTCTTGATGATGTTTATTTTGTGAAACCTGGTTTAACATGTTTTGCTGTTGTGAATGGGGTATAAGACTTATCCTAACTGAGCCCTAACCTTGTCTGCAATTCCTTGAATAATTGCTAGGACGGGTCCAGCGGTCATCATGACCAGCGTGATTTTCCAGTTTTCAATAAAGCTGACCAGAAATCCCGACATCACACTCGACACACTCTGAATCAAGTAGGCGATCTCTCCGCCCAGGCCCCCGCTTAACGCGTCCAAGTCGTGTTGGCTGATTGCTTCTCGAGGATCTCTAAACAACAACAACGCAATATGTTTTCATGGAAGAGGTAATATCGATATACTAACTGGCATCGATTATACTGATGATATCGATTATACTGTTGAAGAAAGACCACCAAACTCTCGGAAATTGCACTAAATTCGATGAACAGAATTCAGTTTTCAAAGCTGACTCTAAAAGAATAAATATTTTTGGATGTTTACGCTCTATTTTTGAAGTAAATGAAAGGCACATTGAAGTCTTCTGTAATAAGGCCGATATTAAGTTATTCATTATTGTACTGCAAATTGGGTGTAAACAGAAGTTCATGGCTTCCGGTATAACGACGTAAAACGATTGTAACGACACCATATTGGATGCGTTTATTCTTCGATGAACAGACCACTCTCACAAAAACATGAGATTTAATTACGTTGTAAAAAAAACCACACTTAATGATGAAGCATCAAAAAAGTGTTCTACGCAAGTACTCGCGGACAGAATTTTACAAGCGTATCAAAATTCATATAATTACTTCTTAATGTGTGAAAACAGATAAAGCTGTTAAAAGGAAAACGAATTCGGTATGTGAGCCTCGTTAGCTCAGGGGTTAGAGCACTGGTCTTGTAAACCAGGGGTCGAGAGTTCAAATCTCTCACGGGGCTGCTTACATCTTCTTTTCATCATTTTACCATGCTTAGCGTGAACTCTTTTATTAAATTATTTTTCTATTTATTTATCAATTAACTAATTAGTTAATTAATTGATTGATTGATTGATTGATTGATTGATTGATTGATTGATTGATTGATCCATTCATTCATTCATTGATTCATTCATTCATTCATTCCTTCCTTCCTTAGCTTCATTCCTCAGTTAGTTCGTCCATTATTTTGTTTATTTATCAGTACTGATTCATTTAATCACTCATTCGTTCATTTATTTATTTCCCTGTCATTCATTCTTTTGTTCGTTCGTCCGTTCGTTTATTAATTTATTCCACCATTCATTCATTGATTTATTTATTAATCAATTCGTTTGTTTTTTACTTATTTATTTATTTATTTATTTATTTATTTATTTATTTATTTATTTATTATTCGCTACAGAACTATTACCATTTTTGTAATACTTACGTTATGCCCTCCATGTTGAACACACCTTCATGAATCTTGGTATCGTAAAATCCGGGATCTTTGTCCAACATCGAGTCTGTTAAATTTTCGCTCAAGCTTCGAACTGCTCTCTCGGAAGCTATATTCCACATCACATTCTGCCCTAGAGCAAAAACTAATGTTCCGATTGCCGCATAGACGTAATAAAGAGCGTATTTGCTCATGTTCTCTTCAATTTTGTTTTGAAACAAGCGGCAATTTTCAGTGATGTTTCTCAACGTGTAATTTATGCTATTTGTTTCGGGGAGGATTTTGGGTATCGGCGTTGTACGTGGCATTTTAATAGTTTGAACTTGACCAATGTTAATACCGTCGTCGGAAAAATTGCTATCTGTTAGATTTGGTCTCCCGGCGTCAGTTACGTTCAATTCCAGGTTTTCCTTTCCTGTTTCTTCGCCCTTGAATTTTTCACTGGATTTGTGTCGCTCTGTATGATTTTGTTCCACAGAGTTTAGCTTAGGCGTGCTTCTTGGGTCCACTCGTAAGCTTTGGAACTGTTTTTGAGTGACAAATCCAGGGTTCAAAACGCTTTTACTTCTTTTACTTTGAAATAAACTCTCTTTCCCCGACGGAAAGGTCATCTGCCTCCTTTTTTTTAGACTTCCAAGGAAACCTTTTTCCACAAACTCCTTCGTATTTGCAACTTTCAAAACGTTATTCAAATCTTCAGCATTACGCTTCATGTCTACGGCACTCGAATGGCTTTCTTTGGCATCCTGCATCACATAGTTTGTCGTTTGATGGTTTCCTTTAGCAGCATGTGTACAGATTTCATTTCCGCTCGTTTTGACTGCCTTGTCATCTGTAGCTTCATCTTTTTTCTTCACAAAATCTCTCTCCTTTAACTTCACGACATCAACACGAGTCCCCCTTACATCAATTCCTGTTAACTTTGTTCCGTTCAGAGCCGTTCCTTTAAGTATCACTGGTTTTGTGGTGTTTCTCTCCTCCAAAACCGTTTCGTTTAGCACCTTTCCGTTCAAACCCACGAGTTTCACTCGAATTCCTGTTTCATTCACTGTCACTTCAATCGATTTTGTTTTCGTTGCGTTTATTCCTTTTAACCGAGGTTGAATCATCTCTAATGTGACCAGGTTTTTTAATCTTACAGTCGTTACACTTTCGTTGAGAGTGCAGTTCCAGTTTTCCCGAATAACAAGCTCGTCCGTGAGTTTTCCGTAGATCATGGCCCCCAGAGATGGAATCAGCCCGTTGGCTACCGCCATAAGGGACCCGCATATCATAAGAACACGGGAGATCAGATCTGAAACAAACTACGAAACCAAAAGAACAGTGAATACCTACGTAATACCTTGAAAAATTCAAAAATAAGCCCTTTACTCCGCCGCAAAAAAAGAAACTGAATGAGCACCCCAGATCTCAGATCGGACGCAAAACACCTTCCGAAAACAATAACCTCCCGCCCCCACCCTACCCCGATAGAATCAAGATAACCAGGAGATAACCCATGACCTTATATTTAGTATATTTTTTTCCGATAATAATTAAACCCCTATTTTAGATATGTCAAGCTTTCGAATTAAACGGCTGTCAAATATAGAGTAGCCGGTTGTTGTATAAACAATTTCTAGAGTGAAAAGTAATTGTGCAATTAATTTATTAGTAGTTTTATTGGGCGATAAATCTTGCTCAAAATATTTTAAACGGTCAAGCTAGTGCCAGACTGGTTAGAAACGAAAAATCTTAAATTAAATCGAGTGATCAGTTTTGGTGATGCAACTGGTCAATTGCAACGTTTACATCGATTTTCATAACATCTCAACTGGTTTAATTTATCCCGACGAAAATATTGTCAGCGACATGACTTGCATTGTCAAACCACGCGACTTTGAAGAAACATTTTGAAAGGGTTCGATTTTCTCAGAATTAGAATCATGATTAGAAAATTCAATCAAACGCAAGCGCTCACCTTTTCCGGTTCGTTTTTCTCGTCTTCAGGCATTGTCACCTAAATATGAATTCCGCTGAATCCGCTACCAAATTCGACATATTTTGATCTACTTAACCTCGAGTTTGCGGAACGCAGTTTGTTTTCACCGAAGGCCAACCCGTGTTCATACCCTGACCTAACTGGCGTGGCGAATTTCCACACGAAATGAACAAAACCGTACATTTCAAACACGGCAACGAATATTTTTGTTAATTGCTATTCAATTTTTTGACAGGTTTTGACGCCTCGGACTGTAACGAAAACATAAGAAATAAACACAGGAAAATTTTTCTTTCATCTAGCAGGTCATAATTCATTCATTGGGTTAGTTGCAAATAAACTAACAACACATAACCGAGATTTAAAGGTGAACTATTGAACTAACTGTTAACAAGCGCGTTTACTTACCCGTATGAACAAACCTATATCTTCGGACGCGTGGTTTAATTCAGACATGAGAACTTAATATCCCTTGCTTTGAAAAATCCTCAGATCAACCCGCGTTTCGCACGTAGTAGCGGGAGCGAATGAGAGGCGGCCGTATTCGCAGGCTACTTGTTTCGATATAAACCTTTTATATCAGTAATAAAACTATTCCTTGATTTTTTTTTTCGCACAAGCTGCCAGTGTTTTTAGAGTTTTTAAAAAGACGATTTGAAGCATGTTCTTTTTTCTTTAGAGCGCATCTCGTTTTTGTCAAGAATAAGATTTAACGTCGCTTTCGTCTGAGAGACTGAATTGTTTATCTGCTAACCCGCTGTTCGGATGTTGTCCCCTGCCAGGATTATTTCACCTCACCAGTAACTTTTCTCCGGTGGTAGCTGTCATGGAAATCTGCTGGAAGCCTAAAAGTCGTAATAAGAATGGTGAAAAAAAAGCATTCGAGCGATCCTCATCGTTCAAAATTCTAATCAAAGAACCGTCTGTAAGTTAATTAAGGTGAGGGTACACCCGATTTTGAGTGAAATTCTAAGAGATTTAAGGAAGGGATAGAAGAAAGAAAATTATTTTTGAAACACTAACAGACAGTTGACCCCCACGCAAGAGCACCCCAGGCTGTCAGGGGACTGTTTGGGTGTCCATATACTAATTTTAACTTTAAAATCACATTAAATCTTTAATATTTCTTATTTCTCCAAATCTAACTAATCCTTTGAGAAAAACTATCTCTTCCCAAACATCCCCAAAAATCACCAAAAAAATTTACAAAACACTGCTAAACATAGCTTTGTGAAATGAGCATAGAGCTTCTGGATTACTTGAAACGCGGACGAGATATTCGCATTAAACCAAGTTTAGTGGTGGAAAAACAGGCTTCAGGTGTACCCCCACCTTAACCTCCTTCGCAGACGTTCTTTTGGCTCGTCATCCAATCTGTTCTCCCCAAGATTGCGCGGCGAATCAAAAGAACGTCTGCCTAGAAGGC
This sequence comes from Meandrina meandrites, assembly GCA_963693305.1. Classification (NCBI taxonomy): domain Eukaryota; kingdom Metazoa; phylum Cnidaria; class Anthozoa; order Scleractinia; family Meandrinidae; genus Meandrina; species Meandrina meandrites. Next base: position 35,396,805 of record OY855908.1, read on the forward strand.
TATCTGTTAGTCTTAAGAAATTGTTTTGATTTCCATACTGGTAACTCCATTTTCAAACTCTTGTAAATAAATTATCAAATCTTGATTGCTTTTATTTGTAGCGACCTTCTATTTGCCCAAGTTTCTTTGACCCCCTCCGTGGATTTTAATGATTGGACTTGCTATTCTCTATGGGGAATCTGAAGGATCGAAACCCTTTTGTCGTAGATCGAAACCAAGTAATCCAAGCCGATCATAATTGGCTCAACGTGTAAAGGTGGTGGCAAACGAGGACACAATGTTGCGGACACATTGTTGCGGACGCAAATGTTTTCCGGTTTGCCCGTGCGCGCAACATTTGTTGCGGACACAAATTGTGTCCGAGACACAAAAAATGTTTCTGATTTTTCTCAGAAACATTCTGTGTCCGCAACAAATGTTTCCCCGTTTGAGCGGCATGGACACAAAACAAATGTTTTGTGTCCCGCTCGTTTGCCCACCCAAGAAACATCATGAGCAACAATGTGTCTCGTTTGCCACCACCTCAGCTGCGCGGGAAACGACACGAGATGAAGACAAAAATTGAAAAATTTTGCGGTTCACCGACTCGATTTCATGTGCTCTCATCTCCTTTGCGCTAATTACAGCCCGACATTACTTTCGCGTCATTGCTAATTTGACGCACTCTCGTGCACCTGGCGCGTTCGACCGCGACTGTTCACAGCCCTCAATTTTTCCGTGTTTTTCTTCGAAGGTTGAACGCAGGGAAAAAGCTGCAAGTGAACTGGACGCCAGCGCAGAACGAAGGCGCGAGGCTCGCCGACTTTCTCGCGTTCTTACGTTGAAAAATAGAGAGGCTGTAAACAGTCTAGCTCAATGCGTTTATTGGGAACAAGCTCCGTAGTGGAATTTTGGCGGTCGTAAACCCGCAACTCATCCCTCAAATTCGCCGACTCTATCTCGTATAAGCATTCGACACTTCGGGTACTTCTTCGTCGCCTCGTCGCCAGCAGGATTGCTAAACAACGTCCCTCGACAAATCTCGGGTTCTCGACATTTTCGACGAGTTTTCGACATTTAACCCGCGTTCGTTTTTTTTTTTTTCGATACCAAACCTGAGATTCTAGAAAACGACACTACACAAGTCAACTGAGATATTTATTGTAACTTACTTAAACCCCGAATTTACAACAATTTACTAAGAAAGGAAAAGAAATGTAGTCTATGTACACAAGCATTTAATGTTAAAAAATGAATTGAACTTCTGCCAAGCAAAAACTTAATCTTTCAACACTGTTCCAGTCCCAGATATACTCAATACGTTACGGATTTTAAAAACCTTTCATCGTGAAATACAATACTAAATGGCGAAGTGTTCTTTCGGAAATAATTATGATATCCTGGTTTGTTCATAGAATTTTCAACCCGCGGTAATTCGCGTCCTTTATTCGACTGTTTTGAGGGGGATCGGCGAATATGCAAGTTGTTTGTCTTTGTTATACTTCTTTTGCCTTGAACAGCTCATTTCTTCGATCTTGGGGATTGCCAGCGCCCCCTTAACGCTTGAACGACCACCGACATTATTTCTGTCAGGTTATGATGTGCTTCGAAAATCTCCTCACTCGACAGATCGCGCAAAACGTCGGGTAACGCAAGATCCTTTAGAGAACGCAAACAGTCACAAAATTTTTCCTTATCGCTGCAACCCTCTAGCTCTTCGATATCTAAATTGCTTTCGGAGCCTGTAACAGCAGGAAGTGCGGTAGATTGTTCAGAAGGAGCTTGAGCTGTCATTATTGACTCAGTAAGTTCGTTTTGCTTGGATTTTTCAATGACATCTTCTAGCAAATCCGTTTTCTCTTCTTCCACTTTCTCTTCCTGGATCGACAGCAATTCGTCATTTTCCACGCACCGCTCGCCCGATTTCTCGCCTGGAAATAGTTCAGTCGGCTGGGCGCAAGTTTCACGCGGTGAAGTAGACGACTCAGCGGTTACTTCTTTCGCGTCTAAGTCATGCGCAGGACGAGTTGCAGTGACTGACTCCCCTTCGTCTGAGCCCTCATTTGCTTGGTCAGCTGTTTCTAGTCCAGTAGTGCTACACGTCGTGTGGTCAGTCATGTGTTCCTCTTCGGCGATGCTGACAATTTTGGGTTCGTTTGACTTGACCTCAACATCAGACGCCATTTTCTCCTCGTCAGCGAAGCTTTCAATGTCGGGTTCGTTCGGTTTGCCCTCCTCAGTAGTAGCATCCTCTTCCATCCTTGATTCTTCCGCTGTTTCTAAGTTCTCCTTGCCGCTGGACGTCGCTTCAGGTTTATTTCCAACAGAATCCTCCATGCTGATTGGCTCCATCACTACGCTGGCGTCACTTGGGAGCTGGGCATGCTCAGAAGAGTTGACAATCTCTGCGAAAAGGAAAGATGAAACACGATAAACATGGCGAATAAATAAATAGCTTACCGATAACAAACTATATCCAGGTCGGAAAAAAAGATCAAGGTTTAACCAAAATTCTACGCTAGATACAAAAGCTTTACGGAAATTAAAAAAAAAAACTAATTTCGGATTACAGAAAGAAAAGATGGTACAATCTTTTGCAACTATTTTTTTTAGCTCAAGGCTTAATTTGCTCTCCCGTCCAGTCCTGCTCCTTTATTTCATTAAACCACTTCAGAGTAGCCTATTTATTTGATTTACAAGGTTATGTGACCAAATGTACCTTCCTTACTGTCGCTGTCTTCTTTCAGCGAAGCTTCCGCCATTAATTTCGTCGCGAGTGGTTTTGAATTCCTTCCTCTTTGAGATTGGTGAAATCTTTTCAAGGCCTTCTTTAGAGTCGGTACCTTGGGCGATTTAATGGGCAAATTCTTCACCTAAAAAAAAGTTAAAAAGAGTTAAATTATTGCTCTCACAAATAGCAAGGTTACGTAACCAGAAACGATTTAAATACTCGGGCAGTTAAAATTTCGTGACGAAAATTTTCGCGGCATGCTGATGCTGTGAGCCGCGCTTTACGGAATTTCAGGAAAGTAAAGTACGTCTTAAAAAAATGCTTCCGTTGAATTTTGTAAGCAACACCTGAAAACATTCTATCTGCCTTCCCTCTTGGAAACATTTCCTGAAATTAATCTATTAGAGAAAAAAAACCTACATTGTACGATTTCGCTTACAGACAGGACCTTCCACAAAGGCGTCAAAATGTTCCATTTTTGTCTCGTGTCACCTTGACGTTGTCATGACGACAGGAGAGTATGCTTGAGGGGGTGGGAGTGTATTCCATACATTCCTGCTTCTTACCTGTTCCTCTTTCAGGGCGGATAAGTTCCCGATAGTGTGAATATTCTGCGCGCGCACCAAGTGACCCATACCACGTGACCATGACATGGTGAGGATGGAAGGAAGGATCTGTTCCACTGGCACTGTACAGGAAACAAGATCCGGGAATATGCACTCGGTCGAGTCCTGGGTACAATGGTCATTGCTTACCGGCACAGGACGACGCTGAAATAAAAAGAACGAAAGAAACTCCGTTCAGTTTAAAACTTTGTTATCTCTGTATGTCACAGTGACATTTATTTAAACCCCATGAAATCGTGCGTCAATCAACGTGGTCCAAGTCAACACTGGGTGATCGTTCTTTTACATATGCTGCCCCAAAACTTTGGAACGCTCTTCCTTTAGCCATCAGATCTGTCAACACTGTTACTGATTTTAAAGGCAAACTTAAGACATATTTGTTTCCTAAAACGTTTTTATTAAAATCCGAATAGTCTTGTAATTTCTTAGAATTTTAGATCTTAGTTAGGTTTTAATTGTACTTAACGCTTGTAATTTTTAACCGGTAACTTAGTTGTTTAGAATTTTAGTTTTTAAGCTGTAATTTTCACTTTTAGCATGTAACGTTCATTTTTTTAGGAATTTTAATTGTAATGCGCGTTTGAACATGTACACATGGGATTTGCGCACAGCAAATTCATATTACTATTGTTATCGTGGTCTTAACTACTCCGTTTATGGATGAATGACACCCTAGCAGGAGACAATGTCAATACGTTTTGAGTGGTACTGTTCATTACGTTGTAAAAGATAGTTCCAGTTTCTTAGTCTGTAGAAAAACAATTGCGTTTGACCATTCTAATGAAAGCTACTGAGAAGCACTTCTGTGGATGTCTGCTCATTTTTTCAAAACTCGTGAAATGGCCATCAACATATTTATCCAATTTCTCCTTGTAAATAAAATCCTCAACTTGGAAACACTGTCTTGATGTACTATACTTAATTCTCAGAGCGAACATTTTAAGAAATACGTCTCAATCGGTTAGAAGTCTTAACATTTTTTTTTTTTTTTTTTGTACCTGTTTCACGGCCGTAAAAGGGGAATTGCTCGATGTCTTTAGCTGTGAAGCAGTGGTATTTGGCTCGGAGGATTTTTCCTGTGATTCTTCAGTACTGTCATCTTTAACAGGAAGAGCGAAGGACACCCGTCGCACCTACAAACAAGAAGTTTAACGATCATGAAACAAATGCTTTGAGATGATGCAACACTTCTTCAGCATAATAGCAAAATGTAAGGGTAAATGTGTTGTAAATGGACATCAACGGCAAAACCTCCAAGACGAGTTTTTGTTCTATTTTAAGCGAGAAGCTGGAGGTGCAAGAATGATGAACTTAGCGGAAGGGAAGGAGTTTTACTGGAGTTGTAGACATGAGACTGGAAGAGAGGTGGAGGAAGGGAGGTGTGTTGAATGGAAATTTCAAGCTATTCCATAAGTTCCACCCAATCTCGTAGTACGTGACAAAATAAATTAGGCCAAACCATCAAAGAGATGGTATTTGCATACTTCCGGAAAGAGAACATACATAGCAAGCTTTCCAATATGCCTTATCAACAACAAAAGTTACCTTTCCAGGAGGGGACGGTGAGTCAACTGCCTGCTTGCTCCCTGGCCACCTCTTTAGAATTCCAGTTGTGGGAGAAACGCCTGGCGAATTTGTACCACGCAGCGTCACGCGACACGGACTTCCACCCGCTGCAAACGGACGGAGGAACTTGTGCTTGGCGCTGAGGACTGGAGACGACGTCGCATCTCTGGATACGCCTGCGACCATTAGTTCAGCGGGTTTCTCCGTAGATGTTGGCGCGGTTGACTTTTCAGCCTCTTCGGGGTCGTTATCTTTGTGCATCAGTCTGCTGACTTCTTGTTCTGCAGGCTCGTCTTCAGGCTCCTCGCGGGAAGGTGTCTTGTCGACGCTGGTTTTCTGTTGCAGTCTTCTTCTCGTTCGCCCAGCAACCGGGGAAACCTTTGATTTATTTGCCGGCGATTCGTCTTGTTTCACTGGCGAAAATTCATCAACTTCGTTCATCTCTAAAGCATCGTTTCCTTCTTGTGTTTCAAATACCGCTTCAACTTCTTTACTCTTAGTTTCAGCTTCCGTTTTTTCAAGTTGCTTTCTTGATGAACTCCCCTTGTTCCTCGGTGTTTCAACAGAACTTGGTAGAATAGACACGAGTGGAATCGTCACTCGTCTAAGGGACTGGAATGGAGATTCAAAACTTGGCGTCTGTGACGAAGGTATGACGTCAGGTGACGTCACTTCGCAGTCGTCATCACCGGGCTGCCCCTCGCTCTCCATATCCGCTACATCTTTAACAGCGTCTGCCGTCTTATTGGAAGCAGCGCTCACTTTCACTTCACCAGCGTCATCATCATTTTCTTCACAATCCAAAATTTCGACAACATCGCATTCCATTACTTCAACAGCTTCCTTTTCGCTGTCTACAGTTTTTATCCCTTCAACCGTCTTTTCTACTATTTCGCTGCTTTCTTCCTCATTTTCATCGCTGTCTTTGACTTCACCCTTCTCCAGATTTGTCGAAACTGAGGCAACCTCAAGTTCTTTTTCGTTATGCAGCGTCACCTCATCGCTTTTGTTGTTACACACCAATGGAAGTTGTTTTTCTTCTTCTACAATAAGAACGTGAAAGAATCAATTCACAAAACGAATTAATACCTTTTCCTCTAACGAGAATTAAAGTAACTCTTAAAATGATAGTTTGTAAAAGTCGAAACACCTAGTAAGGGTAGTAAAATTATCAAATAAAAAAGGAACGAGGCTAGCTACGACAGGGGAAGGTAAGATGAAAGGTTTCAAAAATTATGCTGAGCTCTTCAACATGCTTGGGAATCAGACAAAAAAAACCCTTGCTTTTGAACAGTTCTATCGTCGAGATGACTTTACAAGACTTACCCGGTGTACTGGTTGGGGTCGTGTCCGGGCTACGAAGAGAAAAAAAAAACAAGAATATTGTCAATTAGCAGTGAGACGTGACATTGGACAGAAAACAGCAGTTTATATTAACAGAATGGTGAAAACTCACGTAATCTCCCCTTGTGACGTCAAAGTGAACTGGGAAAACTGAGTGCAGTCTTGTGATTGGTCGAGCGCGTTGTACAGTGTGGGGACATCACTGTTAGGAAACAAGAAATAAAACTTAAGATACAATTTAAAGAATTAACGCGGTAGAAATTTGGAATTACAGATGAAACCCTGAAGAATGCTAAGAAATTTACGATTTGTAACTTAAACTTGCAATGTAAGCAACTTTCGATTGACCTCATCGTTTTAGAACAATTTTAAAGCGACTGAGCATAAATATCGTAATGACTCTACACGGACATGTACAAATGAAGAAGGAAAGGCATTCAAGCATAGCAAGATAAATTTATAAATTAGATGTTCCTTAATTTTCAGCTGTTTTGTTTTGCTGAAACGGCTAAAGTATCAAACAGTAGAAGAAGTCAGCGTTGTGTTCCCGACCTTCTACTGCGCATGATCTCTTTCTGATGTTCTGTAAGCACTCTTTTCTTTTTCGGTGAAGGTGCGATCATGACGTATTCCTATAAACAAGAAAATAACCAAAAAAATAACACTTAAGCAAATTAACTCCTGCTAAAAGAATACTGAATTCAATGACGCAGAGTGATTGCTTCTTTTTGAAAACAACACCCCTTGATACCGTGATTTTACAGTGGAGCCCCGCTAGTTAACGGTCACCCTGATGATAGAGCCACCTTGTTATTACAGCCACTATATTTTGGCCTGAACATAACCTTGGCCATTTGTTTTCTTATGTAAAGAACCTCGTTCACACGGGCATTACGTAAATACGGCCAGACTGATTTTTGCAACCCGTCTTTGACCAGATTAACGGGGTTCCTGTGTACTGGTAACATTTCGGCTGCTTCATACCACCCAACATGCCCCCACCCATCCCTCCCATACAATAAACTGACCTGGTCATCATCGTCATCATACTTGGACAGCGGCAATTTTCTCCTAACATGCGTACTAGCTGGTGAATTCCTGGGACGTCCAAGTTTCGGTGAGCGTAAAATCTGAAAAAAAAAGAACGAAAACGAACTTGCTATTATCCTGCCAAACTGCTCCCATACAATTTCATCAAGTGCAGCTAATTCTTACCCTTTTGGGTGACGCATTCTCCACTGCTTTCTCTACACTAACAGCTTTGTGTAAGAAACTGCCCTTCATCTGTGGTGAGCCCCCTGAAATTGCCATTTGCTTACGCCTCTGAGGAGAGCCCAGGATACCATATGGCAGCGGTTTCACGAGGTTAGTTTGCTGAGTGAGTTCTTCGGACTGAAAAATAAAATGAAAAATGAAAATTGACGAGATGATAATCATGATGAGACCACAGATTTAGCCAGAAAAGAGTTGTTTTACAAAACGAAGTTTGCCATGCCTGTGTTAATAAGATGGCAATTCAAGCACAACCCTTAATTAAAACCCAGCAGAAAATTGAAGTTGAACAAACATGATCACTAAGCAAAAAATTTAATAATTTTAAAAAAAATTCAATGATTTTAATACCTCAAGGTCCATCTGTGTTTCCTTAACCGAGATCTGAAAACACAAATTAAAGATGATCAGGAGTCACTCGATGTTGTGTTTAAAGTGGTTTTGTCAAAGATTGCACACGCTGAAAATTCTTCATTTTTGAAGTTCGTAGTTCACAACAAACGTGTACTTTGCTTTTTTTTTAATGATACTTTATTTGATTACATACAATTACAAGAACCAAAAAAAAATTAATAATACAAAAAAGGTGGAAAATATACGGTTATAGTACGGCTACAAGACAAATTTATTATAATGTTGCTTTGAAACAAGCTGCATGAGCCATCATACCTCAATGTTTTCCCATCCCGGCAGAGTAAGTGACATTTTATCTTTAGCGACCTGAAGAACTGGTCTGCAAAAGACAAATAACATCAGCTAGTAGCTATCAGCCAGAATAACCAGGAAAGTACAACTCAAAAGCCTAAACCAATTGCAATAGTCTTACTCTACTGCTTACACATACCTTAGGTTTTCCGGGTAGTCTAATGTGTGTGAACGAGCAAATGTGGCATTCCAGAACATGACGGCATGATTCTTGATATTCCTTTTGGGATGGCCAAGCGTCACCTCCTGTAGAAAGGAAATTGTGCCAAGATGAAGACTAACATGCTTAATGAAAATCTGCACATTGCAGTGGGAACAACAGAACAGGTAAGGTAAAGTGGGTAAACAAGAATAAAAATGTGTGTTTTGCCATACCAAAAGTGGCGACATGACGGCTAACAGATCAGAGTTGAATGCTCCACAGTGCCGACTCTGTATGCACGTAAGAATATCTGCCCACAGCTTCTCAATCTGAAAATGAAGAAATGACAGCACACTCAGTATATAAATTAAAGGTCGACACTCAGAATCGTGTTAAAGTGTGACTTACCTTTTGAATAAGCCTTGCTGTAAACAGCCTTTTGTCCAAAGTTGTTTCAGTGAACTTTACACTGTTAAAGGAAAAACAGTCATTGAGATTGAACGATGTTACAGTCAAACCTCCACAATGGCCACCTGTCAGTCTGTAATAGCTGCCACTCTACCGTGTCCCAGGATTTTACATCCTGACCGTGCAGCAATCCGTTTTCATTCTGAAATATGTCACCTCTCATGAATGTAAAAACATACACTAACGGCTTTCTGTTAAAAGGGTAAAACATACGGCTATCGAACAGGTAAGAAACGGCTCGCCAAGCTGTTTGGAATGGGCGAAGCTCAACAGCTTATGAAAAATTTCAATAAAGGGTCATCAACAAGTGAACTAGTCAGTTAATCCTGCCCCGAGGTAGCAATTGCAGAGAAGTTCAACCATTTTGATTTATTAAATAAATCAATTAATTAATATTTTGACAAAGTTGTAGTCACCTTGTGTGTGCATTTTCTATGTAGCGTACAAGAGCAGGGGCTAGTGTCTTCAGTAAAGCGGTTATGGTCACAGCACCATTGACATGTACAAACAGGTAAGACAGCTTGTCAATCAGGTTTGTAAGAACAGCTGTCAGGATACCTAGGGTCTGGGTTGACTCCTGTTAAAACAATGTAATCAACATATAATTAGCAAAAAAGAGTCCTACATATTCAGAAGTTTTATTACTGCTACAAAACCCGACACTTCTGTCTGTGTCTGTATCTATCGGTGTCCATCAGTCTGTATCGTGTAACATGAAATTCTCACATCATTTCTGTGTAAAAATCACATTTTAGCAAATAACACTTCCAAAATTACTCACAAAGTGAAAATTAGAAAATAACCAACCTACTCAACAAGAAAATCTACAGGCTCAATAATAATTGTGAGTGGGTGTGATGGATCAAGGGGTCCCAGCATAGAGTAGGGAAGGTGAGAACTTTGCCCACCTCCCCCGCCCCCCCAACCAACCGCACCCCCTTCTCCCTCCACAGTACCAGAACTTATTTATAGTTGCCTAAGGATGATAGCATATCATCAAATGGATATTTATTAACAATTTGTGAACAATTTTACCTTACTGTTGCTTGGTCTCTCAGAAGCTGACAGCAGCTTGGATGCCATGGTTACAACACTGGTCAAATTTCCCATGGGTCTTTGTAGTCGCTTATTCCACTTAGTAGGGGTGGTGTTGGGAGATTTTCCCGCTGCAGTGGTTGCCATGGCAAATAAACCAGGAGTCGAGAAATCAAGGCATTCAATGACCACTCCCATGAGACTGACCAGGGTGTCAACAAAGGCAAGATCCTGGGAAAAGAAACACAATATTTGTATGCTGAAGATGAAATGTTCATTTGTCATGAGAGTGGGGCAAAGAAAAAATCTGAGTCCCCAGAATCAAACCCATGATCTCCCAGATACTGGTTTGGGTGCTCTAACCACTGAGCTATGAAGAGACTCTTGGTGAGCTAGGCCATTACCAGTAACATGGTGACACCATTCATTAGGTGGCATGTGTCCCGCATCTGCTAGAATCTGGATTGATAAATGCACTTGCGTGTAGTAAATAATGAAAGATGGAAATTTCAAGCTTGGTGATTAAATGATAAAGACGAAGTGTTCATTTGTTATGTACCTAGACTTCCACTAAATTGTGAACATTATTTCTTCAGATTTTTATTGCAGGGGAGTGGGTGCATGCCGAGGAACACAAGCTGGATGTAGTTCTTATTTCAAACAACAGCTTCCTCAAACTTAACCATTCAAGACTGGATTCTTTTAACCCGGTGTCTGTTTGTATCCCTTTTGCACCAAAATTCAAGGATTTAAATCCATCATATGTGTTTTTTTAATTACCTTATATTGATGTGAGTGACACCTGACAGTCACCTGTGGTAGATACAGCCAGCTTGCTGTAGTCAAATATAAATTGAACTCGATCATACCACATTGCTCACCTTGGATTTCCAGTCACCATTTACAGAGAGAATTCTTGTGCACAATTCCTCACAGCAAATGTTAGCTTCAGCTGTGGACACAAGAGCAGCTGCTCGGGAAAATGACCGGTACAGCTCAGCAAGAGTCTTGTTCACCTCTTTGCCGAGACCCTGCAGGGGAGGAAGACAAATTTAACAGATATTTAAGACATCTAGAAGACTCCTTTTCAATGAGCATCGAGTGAAAGGGCCAAATCCCTTGGGTTTGCATGGCGCACAACAAAAAAATTCACTCAAGTTGACTGTCTTGTTTATAGTTAATCATCACTCGACCTATTGAACAATCTTCAAGATGTTAACTTGATCATAAACACATGGTAAAGATGTTTCTTTGATTGAAATGCCGCTTATCTTACAACAGAACACATTCAGTACCGTTACATGCATGGTAGAACAACAAAGTTGGTCACGTGACCCCAAATGGCGGGAAAACAAACAAAAGAAACAGGGACCCAGCAGCACATGGTAGTTAGTGGTCATGTACCAGGGTAGTTCAGTGCATACCTGAGGTAAATTTGCATCAAGGAGATGTTTAACTGGAAATGTAAGAGCCAAGTAGAGAGCGCTAAAATCATGCTCTAGTGCATCCCCTTGGTTGACGTCATTAGTCTGAAATAAAAAAGGCATCTTAAAATTGCAATCACAAACATTCACAACAACCTAGATTCCAGAGTCATGTCTGTTTTCTTGTCGACAAGCAATTTAAAGCTGTTCTAACCCCCACCAACTCCTTTACTGGGCCTCGGCTCACATTCATATGCTTTTTTCAGCAGTATGTCTTTGTTCCTTGGTTTAGTTAAGTTGTTAATTTACAAACATACCAGGAAGGGAGGTGAAGTTGTTTTTGATTAAGTATCATTGCCATTGTGCTGTTCCTGAAAATTATCCATACCCCTTCCACAGAAGACTTTTTGGTTTAAATCCACACACCCCTCTGGAAATTCCAATTAAGCCTCATACTTCTTTCAAAATTTCGGCTTTTGAGACCCCCCTTCACCTCGGAATTTTCATTGACCTTCCATGGGGTGGGTATGGATATTTTTTGGAACTACACATTATATAGTACTGTAGCTGACAAATCCAATTCAGTATGTGAGGGAAGAGTGCGATTTTACCTTTTGGATGTGATCATTCAGGTGATCCACAACACAGCTCCACAACCTCCACAGAGCATCTTTGCTGGTGACAACACTAATTAAAAAAGCAATAAAAAACAAGTAAAACACTTTGAGCCATGTACTACGTTCAGTTTTACTAACAGTACATGGTTATTAAACATCCAATTTCTTTAGTTTTGCTTGTTACGTACCTTGATGCCTTTACAAGGAGATTTAAAACAGTCTGCAAGAAGAACAACTGTCCAGAGGCTGCTGTCATGCCGCAATCAATGAGATGTTCAAATGCCAGATGAAACCTGTAGGGAGTAGCAAACTTAAATCAATATTCAAGTGAGGCTGTCATACTATCAAACAACGATTTTACAGAAGGGGTTGTGACATGCAAGCATGGTGTTGTGTCTTTGTTTAGCTCACTATGAAAACTCTCCCACGCCCAGCCATTCTGTAATGATAGCAAAGAAACAAAGGACTTGGGTCAAGGAAGCATTTTGTATAATTACATGTAATTCCAAATTTTGTATCACATTTTCAACATTACAGCTGACTGGGTTAAACCGGACACATTGCAGCTCTAATGATTAAGGCTGAGCTTCATTAATTCTTCACAAGGTATGTTACAAGTTGGGGTATAGTGGGCACAGACAGTTGTTTTTCAAACCTTTCATTTTGCCAGATATTTGACAGCAGATGTGGCGTGAATAAAAGCTGAACAAGAAGAAGAGCAGGTGACCCTTGCGGATTGTCTTTAGAATGTAGTGATGCCATGTGATGGCTTAATACTTCAGGAGGAAGGTTAGACAACTCTCCTAGCATTTTCTGTGGAAATAAATGATTAATGATATAAGGTCAACTTACTATTAAAAAGACAATCCTTCAGTCCAAATAATAACAATTTTTAGTATTTTCATCACATAAACTGATTGGCTACCATTCCAAAACTTCTACCTTTTTGGCATTCTAGTTTGCAAAATTAAAGCAAGTGAACTTGCAAGCAAGATGAGCCAAATCCTACACTATGATTGGCTATCCAGTGGGCAAGCTGGAGCTACATTATGTATCTTACCCAGTCTGGATTGCCCACTAGGTCCCACAAGAAAATGGTGTTCTTTCTTATAATAAATCTTTTGTTGACCAAGCATACAGCTTACTCAGTCGAGACGGCTTGATAGTGGCCAATATACAGCCATATCTTGCCCTCACGCTTAGTTAATAAGCCATATTTTATGCATGTTCTCCGGTTCTCAAGAAAATAATCATGTTTGCCTGGAGAGAAATTTTACTGCAAACTCACAAGTGCTAAAGATGGTGGCAGAACACTGCTGTCCACCAAGTCCTGCATGACGGCAAGTAAGGGCAGTAAGGTCTCTCCATAGTCTGATGAGGGACCTATGATCAAAGAAGTACAATGTTAGTAGTTATTGCTGTGAAAATGGAAAGCATGGATATGACAAAATTCACCAAAGGAAAAACAACTGTCAGTATTAAATATCATTTTTCACCTTTCTCCAGCAGTTTATGAATTCTCTTTACAAGTAGGGTCCAAACTTTGACTCCCAAAGGTTCTGCGATTAAAAAGAACAAAACATGTTCTTAAGTTGGGTAAGGACAAGTGCTTAAAAAATATTAACACAAATGACTGTCCTCTGGTACTCATGTAGCATCACACTGTTATTGTGTTGTTATGCTATGACTCAGACAATGCCCGTTTGGTACCCTGCGACAGCACACTCTTATTATGCTGTGACATGTTGGTCACCCTGTGATTGCACACTTACCTGTGAGGTCAGTTCCCAGAGCTTTAAATCCTTCCCTTGTAGCATTTGTCAATAAGGAAGCATATTTCTTAAAATCTTCTGGTCTCTTGAAAATCACTGTCTGCAGTCTCTCAGCTGTAAGAAAAGTTATATACAAATCAGTGCTGCAGTGGAATGAGAAATCTAGAAATTATTCAGAATTTCTAAAGGTCATCCAACACTGTCAGTAGATGTTCTTACCGAGTGAAACAATTAAATCAGAGTTTCCATTGATTTCCTGGTCATCTATCTTTAACAATTCCAACAATATCTCACACCCTTGTGAAAGGAGTTTCTGTTTCGCTGTTTTGGCAAAGCTTGCATTCAGCACAGTGGGCGTTCTTGGTGTGCCCATATCTTTGAGAGATCTGCGTATAGTTGATTTGGGTGTCTCGGCCATCAGGTCTGATAAGAGTTTGCTGTTTGTTGGCGTTGGTGGACATTTGAGATCACTGAGTCCTTCTTTGGTCTTCAGTAAGCTGACCTGATCAACGGCAGTTCCAAATATAAACTGAAGCAGTGGAGTGCAGACCTGAAGAATAAATCCACTGCAAGATGAAATTGGACTTATTTGCCTGGTTATTTCCTCCAGGCATATAAATGGGTAACAGTTAATTAGGTGGTGACACTGCAATGGACTAGCATCCCATCCTGGGGGTGTAGAAATACTCCTTGTCGCTTTATGTTTCCCAGACCAGAGAGAAGCACAGGCCTACAGGTGGACTACTAAGGTCAAACATAGACTTTACTTCCTCAAACAAAATGACGCAATTCAATCAATGATAATGCTAATGATGATAGGATCACAATCACACACTATTAGCGATGGACCATTACTTTTATTTTTTTGTTTGGGAGGGGGGGGGGTAGTAATTAGCAAAAAAAATCATGTACTGACAGCAAACGTAGACAAATATATCATGCACCGCAAGCCAAAGGTAAAGCCACATGAGCTGAAGGGGAAAACAATTTGTGCATGAGCACAGAACAGAAAAAAAATCGAGCTGAGAAAAATTGCGCAACACTTCCCACCCCCCCAAAAAAAATCAATAAATAATAACAAATTGGCCCATTCTTTACATTTTTTTGTGCTGACCATGATGATGGCTATGGCAATAATAACAAAAACAACGATGACAATTAATAACAATACCTGATCAAATAGTTCTTGAGCTTTGGAGCCCAACAAACATACAAAGTGCCACCAAGTGGAAAGTCTTGCTGCTTCAACTGCTTCATTTCTCTCTTTGACAGCAAGGTTCTGAAAAAAGAAATTAAATTTAACATTCTGTTTCCTGCTTCATCTGTTAGGGTAGGAGAAGGTCACAGATTTAAACACTGCAATTAAAAGTGAAAAATATATATTACACGGCATACCCTCAAAGGAGTCATAATGAGTTTGACCCGCCTTGGACTGCAAAGGACATCTATGATAAAAATAAAACAGTGATCACTATCAATATAATGGCTACCTGGATAAGTGGCAGCTCCTTTAGCATCCACTAGAGTAGTACTCCTAGAGTAGTACTCAAGGTTTTCGCTTGAGGCCGGAGGCCAGACGAGGCCGGACACATTCCATGTCCGGTACTTTGATACCAATATCTGGGGGGGGGGGGGTATGCCCCAATACCCTAGCTGCTTGCGCCTTTGGCACTCATGAGGCACTTTGCAGCGCCAAGAAAAATTTCACGCCCGTTGCTTTCACAACTATGTCTCCGCTACTTTACAAAACTATTGAAAACCCCGAGTACTAGAATATTGTAGCAAAGAAACAAGCCACTAGCCCAGTATGCTCATAGTAAAATTGAGGATGAAAAAAAAGTTGCATTTACAATGTACCTGATGAAAGAGCGAAGTTGTCAATCAAGATATTCCATGCAGAGAAGGACATCACCTGAACTTCTGTCAATGGATCTCGGAACCCCTAAAATTCACAAGTTCAC
This sequence comes from Meandrina meandrites, assembly GCA_963693305.1. Lineage (NCBI taxonomy): Eukaryota > Metazoa > Cnidaria > Anthozoa > Scleractinia > Meandrinidae > Meandrina > Meandrina meandrites. Next base: position 35,412,447 of record OY855908.1, read on the forward strand.
AATGTCAACATAAACAATGCTCTTACTGCAAACAGCAACAAACAGCATAGTACATAAATCCATTTCAACTTGAAGGTTTAATCCACAATGAACACTATACACTGTACAATTGTCAGTACCTGCTCAACAAGCTTTAACAAGTCATTTATCAAGCTTCCTCCTCTGTGAAGAGTCTGTAGTAGAGAAACAAGGAAGTCAAACAGTTATCCTAATATTATGGATATTCTAAATGTTAATTCTTATTCTCAGGGCAACGCCATGGCAGTGTGTACATTTTTGTACAAAGGAAGACAAGAAAACTGTGTTGAACGAGTGAACTATAGAAGACTATCATGGCAAAAGACTGTATACATGTAAAACGGCATCAGAGTAAAGTCTTGAGCTTTAAACTTACAATTTTAATTTCTAATTTGAGTGTTGTTGGCGCGAGCTAAAACGAGTTAATTATTGTTAGTCGCGATGCGTCATTTTAATATTCCACAGGCTCGGATTTCATATTCCTCGTGCTCGCCATAAGTCTAATCTTGTACTCCGCTAGTCAGATCTTTTCGCTTCTTCTTCGAGGTTTTTGCCTTTCTCGTTTGCTTAACTTTCGTTATGTCTGCGTCTAAAAAGTCAAGCAGCATTAGCAGACCTCCTCGCAGGCCAATGGACGACGATTATGCGTGGGAATAAAAAAAAAAATAAAAAAAAAATCAACTGTACCTCTCCTAAAACTGGAACAATGCAACACCAGCACTTGAGCACAAACAACTCTTTCTTTTCAGAACACAATTTGGGAAACTCTTTCAGCAAGCACTGAAACATAACCAGTAATAATATTGTTAACATAAACAATAGTTGAAAGTACAAAAAAATGAAAAGAAAAATAATCACCAACTAGGGACATATTTTTCTTTAGCAGCAGTACATTCACAGAACTAAAATAAATAATTAAAAATAATGGAATTTACAGCAACTATCAGTTACAAGGAGATTTCAGTCATTCAAACTTACTCCCTTTAGAAGAGGAACAAGAGTTTTTACAACTTTTTCTTGGGAAGACATCAGGTGTTCCAGTCCAGCGGACATTACAGCTAAAGCCCTCTCTCGTACCTAAAGAATAAAATTAATGGAGGTTTGAAAAACTGAAAAAAAAGACACAATTTTCTGCAGGCAGGACCTTATCTGAACATTATCAATACAAAACATAAATTTGTAATACGCTCTAAAAATACTTAAGAAGCGCATTCCATTTCAAACAGATTCACCAACAGATCTCTGAAGTCCAGTGGTACCGTAAAGGGACACCTGGTTTGACCAACCTCTTGTGATGAAATTACATGTAGTAGACAATACGTAGATTGTGGTTGATTTTTTTGCAATATTTAAAATTAATGTTTTTTATTAGTGAATCTTCAGGTTTCAACTAGTGTTTATGTGTTTGTTTGTTTGTTTGTTTGCAACTGAAAAATAAACAAGTTTCTTGTAATTTTTTACCTTGATGGCAGAGCTCACAAGCAGAGGAAACACCAGCTTTGCCCAACTGTCGACTGTCTTGATCATTTCGGACTTAGGAAGTTGTTGTAGTAACCTACATGTTATTAGCAAAACAAGAAATTAGCATCCTAGAGCTGGACCTTTCAGATGCTCTAACCATTTTCCACTTCCCTGTCTACATCTTAGTTGTAAAAGGATAAAAGTCTGACTACAGACTTATATAAGCCTGGAATTTAACTTGACCAGTTTTCATTTCATGAAGTGACTAGGAGTATCGTCACTACTTCCCTGGATAGCACAAAAATAAAATAATTATCAAAAAGTTTTATTCACATGACAAGGTATTTAGCACTACAATTAACTGGTGGCAACCCTCCAAGTTTATTTTTTTCCTTAGTGGCCATTTGGCCACCGAATGCTCAAGTTTGGTCGCCAGTGAAAAATGTTAGTCACTAAATTAAGCTCATGGTTTCAATCCTTCTTCTCAATTTTAGTCATCAGGCTGGCGACTTGGGTTCCAATTTAGTTGCCAGCTCCAAAATTTTAGTCGCCATGGCGACTAAAATGGTCTTAACTTGGAGGGTTGGGTGGGAGGCTGTCCAGTTGGCTCTAACAAAGAGTGAAGGAGATGAAATTGAGGCAACCAAACAAAAATCCATCCAGTGACAGGGAGGAGGATTTGAACCTGTAACCATCGGATTACAAGCCTAGCACCCTAACCAATATGTATGTATACATTTTAGGCCATGTGACCTTTACTGTGCCTCCACCTTCTGTCTGGGTGTATAGGGGCACTGTGCGACTATAGCACAATCATTTTTGTCCAAGAACAAAACACAGTGATCCCAGCCAGGGCTTGACCAAGGAAGTGCTGAACCCGGAGTCAAAAAGTGTGTATGTTGTACATGTAAAAAGATGCTTAAAAAGTAAATTTACAAAGAACCACTACCTTTCAATCACACTGAGAGCTTCGTGGTCAACAGTTACGGACTGGAGATTCTTGGAAAGAACTGATTCCAAGGTGACAAGAATGGATTCCAGCTGAAAGTGGCAAAAAAACATGCAACTTAATATCTTAACCAATGCCTTGTAATTCATTAATCAATTGAGTGACACACAAATTATAATTATAATACCTTAGTATTTATTATCTTGCTGTCTAAATTTTGCTTAGCAAGACACCATAATGCTCTAGAGCACACCCCTTTATCTTCAGACTTCTGAATTCTTGTTAGAAGACCTATATGGAAAAACAATATCCAATGATAAATTGTATCATAAGAACACCGCATCTTCCAAGAATTTAGGCAAAGCTCAACTAACCATCATACAGTATTACAAAAACAGTACCTAAAAACACAGCAGTTACAACTGTCTACTGAATAGTACCATGTAGTATTTTCTCATGAACATTGCAAAATGATCATAATTTTTGTAAAGATTAAATGTACTTTAGGGGGTTTTATCCTTTTTTCACTTTGTAGCTAGAACTTGGTAGCCTACCTTGAATAAGATCTTGACCATCAGAGAGACAAATCGAACTGTGGAAAGACATTTACATTTGATTAACGATTGTCTCTAAAATACTTGTAATATTATAAACAGTTCTAAAATAAATAAATATTAAACACTGCAGCACCAATGGTAGCAATTTCTGTGGGGTTGTTGAAAACTTGAGACACATAAATTATACCGTAAAATTCCGGTTATAAGCCCTGGGCTTATACAACTTCGTAAGGGGTTTTGGATGGGCTTATAAGCGGAGGGGCTTATATCCGGGGGAGCTTATAAGCGGAATAAAAAAATGTTTCGAAACAAGCCACGGCAGTGTTGATCGAAAATACGTCTTTAAGTTAAAAAGTCATAACAATGCAACATTTAGCCCTGCTTAGTACTGTCATCCAGCAGAGAGGGGCTTATATCCGGGGGGCTTATAACTGGATGTATTTTATTGTTTCCAGGTAGATGGGCCTATAACCAGGGGAGCTTATAAGCGGGGGGGCTTATAACCGGAATTTTACGGTATGATACAAAAGTTATGATCTGTTTTTATCTCTTGTTGGTTAGCCTGCTACATGCACACCATAACTAATAATGCCTTATATTAAAATAAAACTAGATCAGTAAATACAGCCACCTTGCTATCTGCTCTTGGTAGAGGCAATGTCCAAGAGCCTGCAATGACGCTTGGCAGAGATCTGACTTGTCAGACTGAATATCCCGCTGTAGAAAATGGAAATATATATACGATAAATGATTGTATCTTAGAAATTCCTATATTTTTTTAAACCCCATGTCCCCAGCATCCCCCTTCCAGGGACAGATCCTGGAGGGCTGGATTGATGGCTTCCCACCCCTCATCCCCTTTTGACCTTTCTTCCCCTTTTGTTTTGCTTGTTTTGGTGATTTTGATTGTTTCAATGGTTGGTCCTTACAGTGGTTTTGCTTGTTTCAGTCATTTTGTTTTGGCTCATTTCATGTTGTTGTTTTGGATTTTAGTACATGCTCTGTAACATGCTATACTATGATTTTTTCTGATTTTCTTTATTGATGTCAGGGGGGGGATAAATCCATTAACTCTTGAAAACTGAGCCAAGATCTACTAACCTTAAAGGCAATGACAACTCTGGTAAGAAAATGAAGGAGTTCCTTTACAAATACATCTTCTTCCTCTCTTAGGCGGCTAGAAACATAAAAAGGAAAGATAAAGAAGAACACTTTAATAAGAACTTGTTCTCTCATGTCAAGACAACATCACTTCTTGCACTAAAATTACAAAGAGCTGATAAACAACTCGCACGATCGATTGCACTCTGTGAATATTGAATGTATAAATCATCTCAAATAGGCCAGAATGTACAGTGAATGTAAGATAATTAAATCCAGTAAACATTCGAACGATTTAAGAAGTTCCATGACTGAATCGATAAAATAATAAATTAAAGCTTAGTAAGTTATTGATCATACATGCATGGTTCAGAATTCACCAACTTGATCTTGAACGTAAAAGAAATCGGTACTTGATAAGAAATTATGAGTGCTTGAAAACAAGCCATGTGTTACTTATTTCAATCTTGAACTCTCTAGATACGCTCAACGCAGTTTACTCTGCAACTCACTCAGTCATTCTTAGATACGCGTCAAATTGATCATCACCAGCCGCCATTTTGTCTTCGAGAACGCAAAGAAGAGGTTCGAAAAGTCCCTCGCATTCAGGTATTGTTACCATCTTGTTTCTTTCTCTGAATGGTTCTCAAAAGATCAGATCGTGAAATGCTGTGGAAAAAATACCAGAGAAAAAAAAAACATAAGTCTCGTGTTAACAGCAGCAAACATGGATTGAAATCAGTAGCGAGCGTCCATGCTTCCAAGCAAGCTGTGTGTCGAGTACAGCGTCGAATACCACAGCTGCAAACCGAACCGAGTTGAGATTGCAAACAGACACAATACCGACAAGATTGTTTTAAGTGTAAACTATCTTCGTACTTTATCGCTGTGATTGCTGCATAAGACGCTGGCAGGAGGAAGGAAAATTGTCAAACAGTTCAACTCGAAAATTTCAGGTCAATTCTGCCGCGAAGGCTTCTCTGCAAATCGCGCCAAATTTATGAATCGGTCCTCTGATTGGCTGCTTATTTTCTTTCCCAGGTTTTCTCGGTAACTTAAGGGCCTCAACGCACTCATCCGTTACGTGGCGGGGGGAGGGGGGTAGGGGGGAGCGGGGGTTTTGGTCGTCATTTTAAAAACATCAGAGACATGAGGGAAAGATAAATTCAGATGATATGAATAAAAGAACACAAACATTCAATTTCTTGTTTAAAACTTTACGGTTAAGAAATTCGGCATGGGAATTTTTGGGGGTTAATTTTTGGGGATTTTTCGGGAGGTTTTGTTGGAAGCTCCATAAAGGAATTTTTTGGGTCTTGATTTTTGCTCCCATTTTTGCTCCGTCACGTGCTTACCATTTGTCGGAAGGAACCGGTTGGGATGAACATTGAATAATGGTAAGGAATTTTCCAAAATCAGCAAACCAACCGAACGAGATGGCGCTTACCGTTTGAAATTCGGTTTCCTGTTATTGTTTTCCTTTGATGAGAGACTGGAACTGGGAAATCGTGCAAATGGAAAGGAAATATCCGACTTTCCGTTCCGAACGGAAAAAGAGGAGTACCTCTGGAGGTAGTCCACAATTTCCGAACGGATTTTCCGGAAAATTACTGTTACATTTGACTTTCAACCGAAATTTCCGGATTTTTTGGCTTGAAATCCCGAGTACCGTTTCGCCCGGAATGGAAGTCGATTCGCCCGGGCAAAAAGCTGCAAAAAGTCTGTTTGCCCGGACTAATAGTCTGTCCCATTGAATAAGCCAACACGGAAGAAAGAATCGTATTCAATGGTTATAGAATTACAGTTCGATCTAAAATACAAGAAACTACGAGAAGAGCGTATACAACTTAAATTGTAATCGACACCTTTCAGTTTAATACACTTATCGACCTAGTACGCTCCAAACTGTTCGACCTAGAATATTTCTCGTTTTCAAGCGTGAGAAAAGTGTGACTACGTTAATGATCGGTGGGAGCAAACTTCATAGAAAATACCGGGCGAAACGACTCTTAGTCCGGGCGAACCGACCAGGCGAAACGGTTTGCAGGCGAACGGAATCGAGAGATCTCGGGCGAAATGCGCCCTTAAATCTATCCGGTCCAGTCGCGTGCTAACGAGGGTCTGTTTTTTTTAAACCGTTCCTTTCGGAGGTTCGCAGATTTCTGAACTTGCTACGTGCTCAATCTTTCTTGGTAAAATAAAACTGTTTTGATCAAACTCGAATTACGTTTGCGGTTGCTAGTTTTAGAGGGTTGTTTTTATTTCTACTTTCAGAGTAGCTGACTTTCGTGCCAACCGGGTTCGTCACTTTCGAAACTTCACGACGCCAGACCTAAAGTTCTGGGAACTGGTGGGATGCCTGTACATGTGTTGGATTGTGGTTTAAATTTATCTTTGGTTTGGTTTAAAATTTTTTAAAACCAGTTTGATTTTCATTTCCCTTTGTTTTAGATTATGATATTGAATATAAGACAACTAAAAATCAAACTGGTTTGAAGAATTTTAAACCAAAGATAAATTTAAACGACAACAGCTACAACACAACATCTTTTTTTCATGACAGGTCCAAACGCAGGATACTAGTTTTAGGAGTTGGTGGGGAAAAGCACGATTTAATCTATAGCAGCAATGAGAACTTTTTTGTTTGCCTTTCTCTGCTTTATCATAGATAATTCAGGGTTCATACAAAAAATCGCAACCATTTTTTCCAGGACTTTTCGAGGATTTTTCTGAAGGACCACCTACCAGGAATGTAATTTCACAAATGGTACATGAATGCACATTCCCAGTCCAAGCTAACAGGTTTCGAAGACTTCAAGTGTTTTCTTCATCTCCTTCTCTACATTTTTCAGTTCATTTGTTTGTTTGTTTGTTTTTTTTTCGTTATTAGCTCCCTGCTTTACACAGGAAAAGAATACCAAAGTCTATGCAAAGCAATTTGCTTTCAACGCCACTACATTTACGGGCGCGTTCGTTAATTGGGATCAATCCGGAATAAGAATAATTGGAATAATGCAAGTTAGCGTTCGTTTGGCTGCTCTTCGGCCTATTCCGGAATACTTGGATTTCCATTCCAGCTATTCTGCTCCCAGGAGCAGAATAGCCGGAATATATTCCAGAATACAGTATATTATTCCAGAATATTCCCAAACAAACGCGCCATTAAAATTGAAGAAAATTAAAGGACTTGCACAGAAATTCAAGGACTTTTCAAGGAAAAATGGAATTCAAGGACTTTTCAAGGACTTCCCCTAAAATTCAAGGACTCTTCAAAACTGTGCGAACCCTATAATTGTGCTGCTTTTCACAAACTCTGGCTCTGCACTTTTCTTTATCTGAATGTCCCATAGCGTACCTTGCCTTGTTCAGGGAACAAGGGAACATGGCCATTAACGTTATGGGAACATGGAAAAATATAATGGGGAACACGGGAACAAAAGCATCTTTTAGGGAACAGGGAACACCAAAACCAAAGATTGAAATAGTTTTCCGCAACAAGGGAACACAAGGGAAATTCTGTTGGGAACAAGGGAGAATGGACCCGCTCCCCCTCCCGCCCCTGAGAGGGGCTCATTTTAAGGCGTACGATCGTTTGAGTTACAAACGTGAAGACTGCTTGGTTTACAGTTGACTATACTGTGCTTTATTAAAACCTAGCAATGGTATATTGCAATTCCTGCGTTTTGATTGGTTAACAGGCAATGGTATATGAGCTCATATACCATTGACCACAGATATCGTAGTCGATCCGCGTCCACGAAAACAGCTGGGGAGCTCGAATATTGCAATTCTTTTGGGCGTTTTTAATAAAACAATTATTCCACTCGCGCTTGTTGGATATGAGATCGTTATAGCCAACTCGGCGCAACGCGCCTCGTTGGCTATCTACCATCTCATATCCAACGCGCGCTCGTGGAATAATTGTTAAGTATACAATAAAAAAAGTACACCAGGGCAAGCTTTTTGATATAATTTTGCTTTATTTCATAACTATTTAGATTTCTGGTCACTGCAGGAGCACAAATCATGAGTTATTTTAGCATGTGCTAAAGTGCCTTTAATTTAGTGCCTGCAATTCTTGAGTGGACGCTAAATTTTCTCGCATTTGTATACAACATTTTCACAGCAGCCTTTATTTTTGTTATTTTTTCCTCAATTAAGTGAAACAATAGGATGTAAACGACTTCCCAAAAAACGAGAAATTTTGTTATGGTCCCTAGAGCATTGGGTGAAAACGCTCTATTTGAGAAACATGCCACTTAAAAGAGTAGCATTTCAAGAAGCTTGTGCACTTATAAACATCTTTTCCAAATCTTCGTCAATCATTTAAAATATATAAGCATTTGTTTCCGCAATACTCTATCAGTTACCAACAAAACAAGTAGTTAACTCAAGTATATTACTTCTCAGAACATAAAGAGCTGTTGCTCACCAAAAAGGAACAACAGTTAACCTTTATCCAGATCAGCCAGATTTGGTTGATCCACTTTACTTTAATAGCATGCCCCTTTTTTGAAAAAAAAAATAATGGCACGAATTTCAGCTTCTCCTCAGCCAAGTTAATATACAATCCAATGCCATTTCTAGTATTATATGGAACTCAAACACTGTTCTAAGTTTGGCAGTCATAAAATGGGCCCTATCTTTAATATTATTATAAAATTACGAACAAGCCCACAGTACATCAGAATGGGACATTGTACTATTCTGCTATATACTATAAGAATGACAAATTAATAATTTTTTTGGCACATGATGTATTACGGTGCTCTGTAATATCCAATTTATCATTCTCCTCAGTGTCGTAGCCTCTCTCCCCTCTCCCATAATCACAAATTTATGAACCTAAAGTATTTGTAATCAATGTCTGGAGCATTTTCCAAGCCAAATATATCATTTCATATAACTATCTAATGTCAATAGCATTATTATTGTCAATTTATAGCTCTTAGTTTCATTGTGACATCACTGATCACGAGATTTATACAATGCAGACGTGATGTCACATACTGCATGATTCATTACCAGCAGGCTAGACAGTGCTAACAATTAGAAGAATCCACAATCTGCGAAATAAAAAAGCCTAAATATTGGCACACACAAGGAGACTAGTCCCTCCGACTTACCCCGGGAACCAAGTCCCTTCGTGTGTACTACCCATTTTTGTCAAAAAATCTAGTCATGGCTACCAAATTTTTGTCCCTGCGACTAGTCCCACAATTCAAACTGGTTTGAATTCATGGGACTATGTATTACGAAATTTGGCTTGTTCCCTCGTGTGAACTGTTTATGCAACTAGCTAGTCCCTGCAACCAAAATTGAAAATTAGCTTATCAGAAACCAAAACAGTCGGTCCCTGTGACTAGCCCATTCATGTCAGTAGAGACTATAGGGGACTTATACACAAATGGTAGTATAAAATTTACCCGTGATTTCTCAAACCTCCAAGCAAAAAGAAACAAACCATTTTCAAAATGTTTCTGTTTCGAGAGATCAGGATTCCATGGTAGATACTTCTGCTTACCTTCGGCTTCAGGTGATACTTTAACACAAAATTAACTTGCCTTTGATAATTTTTACCATTATGCCCAACCTCAATCATTCAGTAATTCTTAATTATCATTTTGTTAATAGCTAGACTATATTAGACCCATGCTGTAGGATCATTTCCTTGACCACGTTCATCTGGCACTGTATGAACAGTAACTGAAAGTCTCTCTAGTTCAGTCTCTTCCATGGCCACACTGACGGATGACTGCCTCGGACGCACCCTCTGCGGTAATTTAACATCAACTCCTTCAACTTTTCCATTTTCTTCATAACATTCAACCACCACATTCTGGTTTAGAGCTGCCCATCGCTTTGAATACTGTTTAAAATGCTTTAAGCTGTCGAAGTACAAACCACCAACAGCCAAAGCAATGAACAAACCATTCACCATATATGCAAACTTTACTTCCTCTGTCGTTCGCTCAGCTATTGCAGACGGCGTTCTACTGACCCTTGACCAAATAATCCATGTTACAGAAGTGAGTAGCATTGTTGCAAACGCAATGAAAAGTCCAATATGAAGCCATCCTTTAGTGCTTACTTCAGGGAAACTCCACTGCAAATATATCACAAAAAAAATGATTATTATTAATGATTTTGCTGATTGTTTTTAAAAACAAAGTCGAAGTTATCGACTTCCTGGTTTAGATTGATGCCAGGCTTTACTACCCAGCACTTGGGTGAGCCCCAGTTCATGAACATGTCAAAACTCCTTGCTCTTCATGCGACAGAAACTTGAGTGAATTGTTCTGCAGAGCCACTATATGCTCTGTAAAGTAAAGCCTTTTGAGAGCATAGTGGCTCAACAGGCCAACGCCTACTTAAGTTTCCATAGAAATGGCTAGGAGAATTGCCAATCTCCCTGAATGGGATGTAAGTCCATTTCAGGTTTACAATCAAGCTTGAGTGTCTTGCCCACACAAAACCACCTCAGTGTCACCCCCACCAGGCATTCTCATTCCCAGAGCCGGTTGGGCCTTTGCACAAGGAACTGGTGGATCTGAGGACGCAATATGATTGGCTAGTTTTTAGCAAAGGGGGTTTGAAATCTAGCTGCTCAAATCTCTTCATTGTAAGAGAGTTTACAATGGTTGATTTAAATGGCTAGATTTCAAATTTCCTTTGTTAAAATCTAACCAATCAAATCACGCGTCCACAGAGCGTGTGCAGAGACCCAGCTGGCTAAGAGGGACAGACAGCTCTGTGGATGAGAATACCCCGTCAGGGTCAAACACAAAAATAATGCCTAAACATGTTGTTCAATTTTATCCTTGGTTCAAGTTTTCCTTTCCTTTGTTTTACGCTTATTATCATACATTACCATACCCACAAACAAAGGAAAATAAAATCTGAACCAAGGATAAAATTGAACCATCAGGCTGCCAACCACACTACAACAGGCCTTTAACACTGTCTTAAATATTATTTGAAAATAATTACGAAAATTGAATCATAACAAACCTTCCAGAAGCACTTTACACTTTGTTTGCGAGTCCTAAATTTGAACTTGCACAGCTCACAGTTCTCGTGTCCTGATTTCGAAACCCAGTTCAATATACAACTCTGATGCGCATACTTTACAGTTCCAGTACATTTGCAAGGTCTTATGAGCTCTTCATCTTCACTGCCACTGTGGCAAATTCTACACATCAATCCACAGCTTTCTTGCAGTTCAGTAAGGTTGCCGAGTGATGAACACTTGCTTGGAGCCTTCGAACTGTTGCTACTGAGCTGCTTGACCTTTAATACAGCACTATTCAGAACAGACGCTGAACTACACCTCACCGGCGTCAGGTTATCACATGAATTGGCTAGTAACTGAGATGCCTCTGTGCCCTTTGAACAGGAGTTCAACACCAGCAGACTTTGTGACTTATTTTTCTTTTTAGACTTCTGATCATCACTGGCATTCTCTGTAATCACTGGTCCCTGTTGCATACAAAAGAAGCAATATTCTACAGACGACGAACTTGTACCATTCTCCGCAACAAGCAAGTGAGGCCCTTCACATTCAGTAATTGCTGCAGTGTTCGCTGGAACATTCTCAGTGCATTCTAGAGCTCCTGCCTCTAGTCTTTCTGAATCTGAATCTGCTAGTGGTAGAAGTGGTTCACTGGCCATACCAAGCTGTTTACTATTGCAGCAATAACTGTGCCGTTTTGAACTGCTACTCACCACACTGTTCTTGCTCAAACAAGGAAAACTTGCTGCAGATAGCTGGAAAGCAATGGAACAAGAGGGCTTCAAGCTTAGTTATTATAACAATAATTTAAATAAAATAAACAAGATGCATGGTTTTAGCACTTGATGAAGTTAACATAGGTGAAATCAGTGAAATCAAAGTTTACAAGAAGATTTTTTTGCCTGCTGCGTTTTGCCTGTTGGGAAAATGACTAATGAGTACCCAAAATTGTAGACATCCCAATGGTCCTATAGCTATCTTGTTAGAGTGTTTGTGAGAACTGTTTCAATGTATTTTGTACTTTTCTGATGTATGCAAATCACCCAAAGCTTGATCGTGTCGGCGAAACAACCTCGATGTATGCGAATTGACTTGTATGCGAAACGACCGACATCCTGTGAAACTGCACTGTCCAGGACGTTGGTGATAGTTTTAGCTTGTTTCTAATCCTCTCAATTGCTTGGCTCCAGCCCCTCTTCACAAATAAAAATGGCATCTACCATTGTCAATCAAGACATCTATGATACTCGTACAGTATCTGCAAAATCTGGGACAGTCTGGAAAACCTGAATAGTGAATAGTAGGAATAACGAATAGTTGCAAATAGTGGCAAAAAGCCGTTGAATAGTCATTCCTGAATAGTGAGGAATTAACAGTGATGAATAGCCGTGAATAGTAGGAAATAATGGCAAATAGTCGTGAATAGACACAAATGATGATGAATTATGGCGAACAGTTGTTGAATATAGTTGCGAATAGGGACAATAATCGTAACTACAGTTCAGTACTGATGATGAATGGGTGGAATTGATCACGCGTGGTAATAATGTTCATCCATGGGCACTGATGCTCCACCCTGGGCTTGTCACCTTGTCGTGGTGGTGGAGCTTGCGTGTCTCAGTGACCCCAAGAGCTATGCCGGTGGGGACTTAGCCCCTGGTGGGTTCAACCCTGCCGGATTGGTCAAGGGGTAGAGAACTGACAAAGGACAGCCCCTGGTCCTCCAGGTTGGGGGTTGGGCGTGAGGCTAATCACCTAACCCCGTAAAAAATGAATGATTTTGTTGTCCATGGCCCTATGCGCCAACTTGGCGCCAGGGGACAGGAACTAGGAACTATGGGCACTGATGGGTTTCTCTAATCTTGAGAAATTGTAGCAAAGAGTTATATTGTTCCCAAGGGTTAGGCAAGTACTTGTTTAAAATTTTATTATTTGTGCAGTTGTTGTAGTACAGTTTGAAGTTGTTATTAATTTAGAGTGCAAGATCTTGCACTTTACACCCCCATTTAGACAGTGTTCAAGTTTGTAGTGTACAACATTTTTCTACTTTCATTTCTCAGTTTCTATCTGGATTGGTTTTTCAGGCCCATGATAGGTTGTTTTCAACTGGGCACGGTCACTTCCTCTTAAACTCAACGAGACAGTTGCAATTCGTTCAAGGTGCAGAGGATTACAAAGAAGAGACATTCCAAGTTACCAAAACCAACTGAAACCCATTTTGTTGTCCATGGTATATGCTGAAATATAAATAGATCAGTCAAAGACATTGATTTTGATCAACAATAGAGAGTATTCTGGTCTGAAATCATGATCACTATTTGCGATTGTCACTATTCACAATTATTCAACCACTATTCACCACTATTCATCACTATTCAACGACTATTTGCCACTTTCTGCCACTAACTTTTTGTCACTACTTGCATCTATCCAATGACTATTTGCCACTAATTGTGACTATTCTTTACTATTCATACTGTTTCTTATTTGCGACTAGATTCACTATTTGCTATTCCAGGGTCGTAACGAGGTATATGGGATCAGGGATCAAAGGCCTGTAAAGGGGTGGGATCAGGGATCACAGCTGGGGATCTGGGATCACAGCACGTGGGATCGGGATCAGCAGCGTTTTTCATGGAACCAGGGATCAGGCTGTCCTTGGTGACAATACAAATTATAAAGTGCACTTTCACAGGGAATTTTAGAGCTTTTTTGCTATTATGAGATTTTATGGTTTATTTCAAATAGTATTTGAAGACATTCGGATTCATGACCGGACAGTACTGGCTAGTCACGCAATCGTTGATAACTTAACAGGATTTGACAGTGTTGCAATCACGTTGCATGACGCTTAATCATTAACACGTCATATGATCACGTTGGCCTATTACGTGTTGGTCTATGTTAGAGCCTGGTGTACGCGATAGAGAGATCACATAAATTTGGTTGATTTTCAATGGGAAAAGAAAAAGAAGAAGGACGATCGCTTTCAATGACGGTAAAGTGATTTTAGTTTTGATTGACAGCTTTTCGTGCTTGTTAAAATCTGCAAGATATTCCATTTTTGGCCAAATTTAATGTTATGAACCATCAACTTTCCAGATCACGTTCCTCGATCTGTTCGATGAGTGTCTTTAAAACTCTGAGTGTGTGTGAACTCGAAATCGTTTGTAACAATAGTGTGGTGTCCGCAAGGCGAGAGTTGACTGTAGATGGTGAGACATAGTTTGAATTATTTCAGGACCTTTCAGTTATTTGGTGGCGTAAAGAGGGAAGGGGAGTGGGTCCCAATAACGAATCACGCGCCTATTTTCCTTCAAGTCACCAATCACGCATAATATATTTAGACCATTTCACAAAAATGAGCTTTAACTGATTAGGAAATTCGCGTGGCATTTTAAAGCAATAGCCTAGTCAGTGCCTTAGTAGCAAGACTTGTCCATTTTGGTTTTATTACCGTTAATTCATTTACGAGTAATTATTTTAGCTGGAACTACGATTAACGGTCCTCAAAATAAGCAGATCCCGCATCATACTGGACTGACAATATTCACGGATCACGACCAGATTTTAGTTGATTTTTCGCGTGTCACGCGTATCGTTTTTGCTCAAATTGCGCACCACGGGTAACCCCTTTACCACCCTGATTCCTACCGAGAATTGAGGAAATTTGCTGACACTCAAAGCGACTTGAAGTGACCATTTCAGTGGAAGTGCGAGTAGATGAAGCGTCGGTTCCTCTCTTCTTTGCCATACTCTCAGAAGCCCTCCGTAAAGGTAACGTGTTTTATCAAGAGACTCATTCTTTCCTTTGGGAGTATCAATAAGGGAAGATCAACTTCAAGAGAAAATACAACTGAAATTCACCAATTTACAATTTAACTGTGCACCCACCAACCACCCATTTTGGTGTCTATGTATGGATGTTACTACTTTTTATACCATCAGAACACAAGAGGAGGTTATCACAACAGTATTCAGGGCATACGAGCACTTCTACAATAACAACCCTCCCATTTTATCCATTATCTCAAATAAATGCTCAGACTATTTTTAAAGGAAGAAAACTTGTTTCAATTCACTATGGGGGAAACTATCCCTAAATCCAGGAAACAGCCATGGGAATGAAGAAAGCATTACTTTACCATTGTCGAAACAAGAATGTCGAGCCAAAGCAAAATAGTCAACAATACGGAAACGTTTTATCGATGATGTTTTCGGCCTATGGGACGTTGACTGACAAACAAGGCAACAATTTCCAACCAACAATAAGACTTACAGCTGAAATCTCAGCGAAGGAAATTTCATTCCTAGACACAGTTGGATATAAAAGAAAACGATTCCAAAATGAAGCTTTCCTTGACATTGCCGAAAACTCTCAACAAACTGACTGAAGCATTTCAGTACGTATACATTATCCCTCTTGTCACCCCTCGGTGTCAAACGAGGTTTCATTAGCCAAAGGCGAAGGTATCAGGCTACTCTCCACAGTGTAGCCCAAGATTATGAAATGGCTGCGGTTATTTTGGTCTATTCTGCATTGCGCATTATAAGCGACAAATATAAAGATCGTAGATCTTTGTATTCCTAACTAAAATTTCATGAATCAGGCAGTATCACGCCCGTTTGTTTCGATTATTTGTGCGGTAAGAACTATTTCAAATTAGGGCAGATCAAGAATATAAAAACTGAACAGGAGAAGTCGTAGCCAAGATGATCGGGTTGCTGATTCAGCAAGAAGCGCAATGTATTTTTTTTTTTTATAAAAGAAAAGGTCAACAGCTCGATCGTGCGTTGGCACGAATGTTGTCAATAGTGATTACGACGAAATCGATATCGAGGCAAAATTATAAAGAGGGAATCTTGTGGGATCGAAAATTTTTTGCGGGATCAGGGATCAAAATTTCCATCTCCTTTGGGATCAGGGATCCAAATTTTGGGTAAAAAAATGGGATCAGTTATGAAAAAATATACCTCGTTACGACCCTGCTATTCGGGTTTTCCATGCCGACACCCCAGAAACAGTGAAATCCCCAGTTGTCTGGGATTTTCCCCACATATGAAAACCAGACTACACTTTGCCTTTAAATAGCCCTAAAAACATGAATTTGCCCCATAAGTTGGCTCTCCAACCAAGGCTAGTTTTTACAGTCTTGTTGAATACTTATTTGTAGAAGGCTCAGCATCGCCGCCACATGATCAATAAATGCTTCATAAATTTGAGCTGAAAGTTTGAATATTTGAACAAAAAAATTACCGATCTACAACAACCTTGCAGCAATGCTTGAAAAGTGAAAAAGAGAGTTGCAGCATGGTCAATAATCTCTACTTTCCAAAGGTGAATCAACCTGCAGTAAAATTCCTTGTTGTTCAGAAATAACAAATAAAATTTAGGAAATAAACTACAAAGCTACAATAAGTTGCAAATACTGGCAAAAGAAGAATTGTGTTAAGTTTCACAGAAAAGAGAAATTACTAAATTCGGGTATTCTAAATAAATTTGAAAATGCAATAAATTCAAAATCATTTCCTGATAGAAACTTTGCAAATATACTAATTTTGACATTTCTTATCTCCACTTTCACACCATCAAGTCTTGCCAAGGACCAACATGATTTGTGGGAGCTTGTTTCCGCACTGAACAAAACAAAACTTAATAATATTTTGATTGGCCCGATATTGCATTCCAGGTTGTATATGTAGCTGGCTGACATGTAAATTTAAGCTTATATGAAGAAAAACAGTTATAAAGCTTCAATTAAGTGAGCTTTTTACTACTTGTTCGTAGTTTCGTTTTCCCCTGCTGTGCTGAAACCATCTTAAGTCAGACCTAATTCGATTGTAATGATGTAGTAAACAGCGCTAACCCGTTCTTTGTTCTTGATTGTATTAATCAATGGGGCATTTCCCTCGATGGTAGCGAAACCATTAACAAGAAAGTCAACATGTCTTTTTTTGCGACTTTTCGCATGCACGCAAATGGCGATATTTCCTTTACGGCCAAAAACGTTTACTTGGCAGCCAGGTTAACCAAAGCAAAAGGCAAGAAAACTTCGAAGCATAATAAATTAAAAACAAAATCGAGCCAAATTGAGGGGCTTTTCATTTACGATGCAGCAGCTTGTGTGTTAATGCAAGGCCTCGATCTTCCAGAATACCAGGGCGCCCTGAGAATACTAATATAAACTCCTGTTAAAACTTACAGCTTTTGAATCCATAGTTGTCGATGTCAGCACAATATTACTTGGCGTTCATGTGTCAAATTCCACACTAAATGGGTAAAAGCAAGTCCTTTGGCAAAGATATCCGCCGTTCGATGGTCGTCGCACGAATCACAGGAGTTTGCAAGTACTTCGATTCCTGCAAGATATGGAGGAACATTTTAACAACAAAATACCAAACAGAGCTGAGAGCATCTGTCATTTAACCTCGCAAGGAAGCTTAAATCAGCATTATTCGCAGCTGCCTACGATATTCATGAATTTGCAGCAATATTTCATTACAAAGCTAACACAATTTAGTTTATAAAAGTACGATAAATAAATCAAGCAGAAAAGATCGCTTTAAACACCATTCCCTAGCCTTAGTAAACGTGGCAACCTGTTCAGCATATTTATCTACCCTTTAAGTTCAAAGTTATACCTGTAAATGACTACAGATCGAATAATTAACACGAAGAAAAGGAACGCTAATGCACAATGTATATGGCGGGCAAATATTTTGACAAGATGAATCACTTTTCACGAGACTTGCATGTGAAAATGCGCCCTATAATCACATGAAAACCTGTCGACGATTACTCTTGGGTAAAGAACGAAAATACAGTAGTACCTTGCCCTTAATGCCTCCGTTCAGAGTAAAAAATCCATGGAATATTAAACTCACGTTCCTACGCAGTTTTATGTTGGATGAAATTGAATATTTTGAAAAGAAAACACAATCGATGTTTCGCTCTCGCCCCAGGTCATCCAGGTTACGGTATTCCCCGGTTTCCGCCCCTGTCACGACAGAAGACTTCCGTTGTCACGTACAACGGCTGAAAAAGTCAAATTAAAAAAGATAAAAAACGTCGCGTTCTTTACCGATGAAGTGACAGTAGTGCAAACTGCAATATGGTTTTGGCCAGCTTTTTCAGAAATAAAATTAAATAGACAGACAGGAAGAACTAACTCTAAGGGAAGGCGCCACAACGGTGCGCGCTAGAATAGAATAAAGTGGAAAGTCGTTTTTTCTTTTGTTTTTTTTCACCTGCTCGCAATTTTTTTCCTTTTTTTAGACCACCGCCTTTCACTTTAATAGTCTATGTACAAAAACAGAAGACAGCAGCCGGTTTATTTGCCTGGTATTCAATTTCATTGTTAGTCGTGGGTTGAACCGGAATCTTTTTCTGATCCAGACTATTCAATTTCCGCCTGTCGTAGACGACAGTGAAAATAGCCTCCCACGCGTGCTTCATGCATGCTAGCCTCCTGTGCAGACCTGCACAGGGTCGTGACTAGAATGTATACTCCAAAATCAGAAATCTGCTGGGAGATTGGAACCTATTTCTACATATCGTGTTACCCTCACTAAGAAATGAAAGCTAACCGCAAGCAAACCATAGTGAAATTAACCGCAAGCAAAACGGAGTGGAACTAACCGCAAGCAAACAAAAGTGGAACTAACCGCAAGCAAACAAAAGTGTTTGGTTTTCAGTCTCCCAGCGGATTTCTCATTTTGGAGTATCCATTCTAGTCACTACCGTCTTTGGGCTCGTCACGCGTTCCTCGTGGGGGAAGAAAGCGTGACAAACCCAAAGACGTCTGCACCCACAGGAGGCTAGCATCATGATGATCATGCAAGCTCTCTCTCGTCCCGCAATCGTTCCCCGTGACTGTTCGTTATTCACTGTTTTTCGCCATAATTTTTGGTTAAAATGCCTTATCCAATCACAGTAAGAGGCCGACCATCTCTCCATGAAGCCGATTTTCGTTCCGAACGTGCGTCGATCCACATTACACTTCATATGATACTTTTGCGCCCATGGAAACGTCCTCGCAAAGGACAAAAATTTCTGCCCAGGGTAGCCTTGCCACAAGTCGACTCTTACGACGCGAGCAACGAAGTTGCGAGACGCGGCGAGAAACGGGCTTTGAGAAAGTCTTTGTCTAGGGTTGCCGAAAAAGATTGCGTGACGAGAGAGAACTTGCATGATCAGCATGATGCTTAGGCTCGATTACCAGCCGCTGTTCGGGGAATGAGCTCGAGCCTACATGATGCTAGCCTCCTGTGCAGACGTCTTTGGGTTTGTCACGCGTTCTTCCCCAACGAGGAACGCGTGACGAGCCCAAAGACGTCCGCACAGGAAGCTAACATGAAGCACGCGTGGGAGACTATTTTCGTTGTCGTTTACGACAGGCGGAAATTGAATAGTCTGGATCAGAAAAAGATTCCGGTTCAACCCACGACTGTACTAATAATGAAATTTGAACACCAGCCAAATAAACCGGCTGCTGTCATCTGTTTTCGTACGTAGACTATTAAAGTGAAAGGCGGTGGTCTAAAAAAAAAAGAAAAAAATGCGAGCAGATGAAAAGAAAAACAACACTTTTGAAATTCTAGCGTCTGGCAAAACTGACCTCCATTGCAAAATTAAAGAGACCTTATTCATTCAAGAGCTACAACCTTCATTAAATGCCAACGTTGGTAGTGAGAGGTTGTTGCTCTATTAACTTAAGCGATAATATTAAGTTACTGCTGTAGATCAATTGTCTCAGTCTAAGTTCCAGACCCTTTTCATAGCAATATATAATAGTCGTTAAAATTTTGTAACGGTCATACTTTTGAAAATGTATTTTGCATAGCATACGAAACGTCAAGTTAGTAAAATGCGATTTTTCACAATGTTTATTACCGC
Organism: Meandrina meandrites; assembly: GCA_963693305.1. Taxonomy (NCBI): domain Eukaryota; kingdom Metazoa; phylum Cnidaria; class Anthozoa; order Scleractinia; family Meandrinidae; genus Meandrina; species Meandrina meandrites. The sequence goes on from OY855908.1 coordinate 35,432,441, forward strand.
TGTTTGTTTCATGTTTTTAAAAACGACACTCCACTTTATCCACTATTTGATAACTTTAACCATACGCGCTAACGCTCTGAACCCCCTCCCCCCCCCCCGGGCTCTGAAATCACTCAATCAATAAAATAAAGCTGCTGCTGTTTTTCTTGTTTTTCTTGTTGTTAATGTTGACTGATGATGATGATGATGATGATGATGATGAGGATGAGGATGAGGATGATGATAATTATAGTGATGATGATGTTGCGTGAGAAATCGCTCCTCACGTGCCCGTTTTCTGTACCTGTAATCGAAATACAGCTCACTGAATTCAAACCGTCTTAGTCTCTGAACGCACCATTTTACTATACTTTTTTCCTCCGATTAGAACCTTCCGCCCCCATCAGGCCAGGAGAGAACGCCTCCCCCAAATCCAACCCTTGATCTTGAGCCCACCCCGCCCTCTTTTGAGGCGTAACGGTCAGCGGAAATCACCATTGCAAAATGCTGGCGCATGTCTCCTCTTTGATCCGGGAGATTCCACGGAGCACAGGCTATGGCGGAAAAGTGGTGTTACGAAGCGAAAAATATTTGCCTTGCCTTTTGAATTTATTCCAAGAGTGTTGAACGAAGCAAAGCAGATAACCAGGCTGTGCTCGGCGGGCTGCTTCGCAGAAAAAATTCAAAACGTCAGGACTTGTTGTGCACGATTTGTGAGAACAGATGTAAGCTGAAGTCTGCGGCGAACTATAGCTGTGGCGAGCTGTGGCTGATTGCTCAAAATCGTAGAAGGTGTGTGTTTGTGTGACTTCATCGTTGAAAATGAGCTCAGCGCACGGAGGCAGAAGAAGGCCGCTTACTAGGACATCCTCTTCGTCAGAAGACCAGGCTCTGAATCAAATTGCTCGTGAGGTAAGGCGTAATAAATCTGGTTCAATCTACACATCGTGAATTTTGATTCGTCACAACCTTCCCAATTAACCGGACCAGAAATTTTACTATTGAGAAATACAACCTTCGCATACTACCGAATGATTTAACGCTTTTGATAAATTCATTTGCTTTATTGAAGTATGGTGATTAAGAGTTCTGTTTGTCGTGAATAGCAGCAATTTTCATGTTTAAACGTCTTGTCACTATTTCTTGACGTGAGTTATATTTCGTGTACAAAATGTCAATTTCTGATGGCAATTTTCAATCAGTGACACAAAGTCACGATTTACGATGTGGTATTAACTTCTAAACACTTATTTTCGGTTAGTTTAGGTCGAGTTGTTTTCTTGTTCCCTTTTTGACTATCTCTTTCCTCTTTGGCATTTCTAATTAGTCTCGCGTTTTTCTTTTAATTTATTATCCATAGAAGTTGGAATTTTAACCGCTAGACATTTCGCCGGGGCGTGTGTGTCGTTGTTTATTATTTACGATTGTTACCACTCAGTCTTTTTATGGTGGGCGGCCACCTAAATCATTTCCTGCTTTATTTCAGCAGCCCTGAACTGTTTATGAGGGACGTCCAGCTGCTTTTGCGAGTAATTACTACTTCAAAAATTGCATATTTCTTCAGTGACATCGTGGAAGAAATAAAACTTAAACATCATTAATAAAACTTTCATTCCAAGAGCGTTTTAGTTCGTTGGCACCCGTATACCAATGTTTCTAATTAACAAGAAAAGTCGACGATTTTGGAATCAAAGCTCTACTTTTTCCGAAGATATTTTACTCTTTATATATATAGGTAAGAATGATTCCTGCAGATCTGCACTATTATTCATTTTCAGCACACATCTTTTTAGACATGCATTTCGATTAGTAATTTTTTCTCTTCAGCTTGCCAATGGACACATTTAGAAGAGAAGAAATTTTTATTTTGAAGTGCATGGTGTAGAAAACTGCAAGTTCAATCTCCAGACAATATTTTTGTTTTAGACACTCAATATTAAAATTATTTTCCAACCTATTTGAATTATTACATTATTTTGTGAATATAAGTCACTAGAAAATTATGTGTTTGCTATCCAAGCAAGATGGTATTATTAACCATTTCATTAATGATTCATCTTTATACATATATTTTACGCAGCTTTCACTACAGTATGAAGGACTGAGCTGAGATGATTTGATGAAATTTGCTGTTGTTGACAAGCAAATCCTAAAATATCCTTACCAGCACACAAACATGCTTCATATAATATACGTAAGGCAAGCTTGTTTGCTAAAAATTCATTGTTGTAATTATGTCTATTTCAGGCTGAGGCACGTCTTGCCGCCAAGAGAGCAGCCAGAGCAGAGGCGAGAAGTATTCGTTTGAAGGAGCTTGAACGCCAGCAACAAGAAGGAGAAAACGTATGTCTTTAAATTTGTCTTAATGCAGAGAAATAACTCTTACCTTTTTTTAATCAGTTCATTGCATAGAATACACTTCTTTATTTTTAATTATTGTATATATTTTATTAACAACTATTCCATGAGCATACATTGTATATGAGATGGCAGATGAGCAAGGATGTGCGTAGTTCCCAGTTGGATATAACTATCTCATATCCAACAAGCATGAGTGGAATAATTGTTATATTAAAAACACCGAAAGAATTGCAGTATGTGAGCTCCTTGGCTGTTCTCTTGGACACGTACACCTACAAATTTTGTGTTCCATGTTAATATGATTGAGCTTATATACTATGGCTGGCAAACCAATCAAAACTTGGGAATTGCAATAAACCATAACTGGTTTTTAGTAATATATTTTTTTATTATTTTAACAATATTTATATACAGAAACATCCAGTTTAATAACAGTGCTTGGGATAGCTATGGTAATGTCATGTTACTGACGTGAATTTGCAGGTTGATGATGATGATCAGTCTGTAAATGATGAGCCACCAATCCCGCCAGCAAGAAAAACTAAGGTAAGTATCTCAATAATTATTGGTAACTTTCTAGTTCATATTCTACAATAGGTACTAGTAATTAAATGGTAGACTTTTTTTGACAAAATGTCTTGCTAAGTCATCTTAAGGAGGCTTACTACAGTTTTGACGGGGTAAATGAGCCCAGCTTTTAACTCTTTAATAAAATGTCCAGAAAGGTTTTAGCTTTCACTTATTATTGTTTGTTGCATCCTACAACCAATATATGCGACATTTGAGCAATATAGATGCTAATAAACAGCTAAAACGAATGTCCGAGTGCTTAAGAGGAGACTGGGCACTAGTAGTTTCAATGGCGTTTTTCTCAAAATCTGCCCGTACGACCCTACCTAAAAAATTCAGAAAATAGAAATTGAATCAGATAAAACATTCATGCAAAATAAATTAAAAATCTGTAAGACAGATTTTTTGCAAAATAGGAAAATGTGTTTTTTTGCCTATTTTAAAAATAGCTCAAAATCTGCCTTACAGATTTGTTTTAGATTTTGACAGTTGACGCGATTCACCCCAAAAAATAAATTGTGAAAATTTCATTATGGGTCGTACGGTAGGTTTTTGAGATATTTTGAGCCGAAGTCAGGTTTTTACGACCTCCGACAAGAATCAAATTGCGCATGCCCTATTATTTGAGCGCGCGCTCGTATGACGCCACACGTTATGAACGATGAAAAAAGCGAATTAGAACTCCTCTGTCGGTTGTTTATCAACCTATCTGTAGTATTGTTTTTGTCCTATGACATGTCTAAAACCTTTTGAAACTTTCTGAAACTGTTAACTTTCGAAAAAAGGGCTCAAACTTGTTTTCGTTTCCTTTAGTGTTGCTCACGAAAGTTTTGCGAGCGCGAGCGATATTGACGTCAGGCAGCCGAATCATAGCGCGCGCTCTTGCCTCGTAAAAACTGTAGTAAGCCACCTTAATTCCTTATTTGCCCACGTGCATCTGAATTTTTATGATTAAATAATAAACTTAGAATACAAGGTAGTTTTGTGGAATTGAGCCAAGAGTTAATGAATCAGATGGTGTAACAGACAAGTTGATATCTTCAGCATATGCATTTATGAGTTAAAAAAAAAATATATTGTTTTAATTGATGCTTTACTTATGCATTTGCTGTTAAATGTCCATCATGTTTTATGACAGTGCAATGACCGTGACGAAAGACCATGTTTGATCAGAGTATATAAAACACAGAGGTTTCCGTTTTAATTATTTTTTGCATTCATCAATTTTTCCTCAATAGCCCCTTATGTTTTGTAGCAGTATAAAGAACATGCTTAGGATTGGCATGTACTAAAACCTAAAACGACAAAACAAAACCAGCCAAAACAGAGCAAAACTTGCTTGTGGTTAGCTCTTACGGTGGCTTGCTTGCAGTTAGCTTTTACTCCAGTTTGTTTGCGGTTAACCTTCACTCTGTTTTGTTTGCGGCTAGCTATCTATCTATATTATATTTTGTTTCATTTTATTTCGGTGGTTTGCCTTTTTTGCTTTTCGGGTTTTAGTGCATGCCCCTAGAATTATTTAATTGGGGAAGTAATGTTTTTTTTTTTCAAAAAGGTGCCGGTGTCCAGGTCAATTTCTACAGGATCGTCAGGCTTGAGTACCATTGCTAAGGATCAGAGCATGGACATGAATGGGCCACTGGTGCCTGAAAAAGTCTTGAAGAGCATTCAGGTTTGTGACATCTTTAAAATTTTAAAACCTCTATCTCCAAGGAGCTTTATAGACATTCAAGGCTAAGTTTGACATTGGTTTCCTAGCAACTCATATAGGAGTGTCAACATTCAATTCTCGGTTGGTATGGATATCCATCTCAGGTTGCTGTGAAGGGTAACCATAAGAATTAGTAGTGCATTAACACCTGGCTTGGAAGAGGTACTGTGAGGTTGAAAGTGGCTTACATAAGAACACTGCATGTATCTTACAGTGCTTTCAATAAGATTTTAAGTAGGTGGCTGCCATTGTGTGGCCGGCATGAGAAAGCAAGTTGTAAACACCACACCTTTATAGGGAGCTGCATGAATTTTAGCCAGTGATTCACCTCAAAATGCCCGCCAGAGCTCCAGCGGGTGCCAGGTCTTATTGAAAGCACCATTTCTAAGGGCAGTGGCAGTATTTTATCCAACATCGTGGTCCAAGATATCAAAGCTGCTTTGCTCCCTGCCTCAGCTCAACCTTCAGGACAGTGAAAGTAAATTTCAGCATGTGTATCTAGTTTCAATCTTAGTTTACTAGTCTAGTAGTCTCAGTGTAGATGGAATGCTACAAGTCCCTGGTAAAATGCAAGGCATTCATGTATGACAGGTCATTTTGCAAAGTTATCACTCGGGGAGATTTTTTTAACAGGGTCTAACCAAATGGAGAAATGACTACTTTATTTATCTCCTATAATATCCCATTTTCTTGGCTTCATTCACTGAATGGTTTGTTGATTTATATTTTTGTTGTGTGACAGTGAAAACAATCTATATCTGACATTTGTATTTCTGCATTTGTATTTTTGGGGAATTTTGAAAAATGATGTCTGTGGTAACCAAGGTTAACGAATCAAGGCAGTTTCAAGAGTGTAGTAATGCATTTATTTTTCTGATATTCAGGAAAACCTGAAAGAAACTGAAGAAAAGTACAGGAAGGCAATGGTGTCGATAGCTCAGCTGGATAATGAAAAGCAGGCACTCTTGTACCAAGTGGACTGCCTGAAAGACAGGTACAGTACAAGCCAAGAGTGATCAAAATCTAATTTCAAGATCTTCAGTCCTTCAAGTTAATGTTCGTTTTTCCCATATTGACCATTTGGCAACCAGCTTCACCTGTAGGTGAAAAAACTGTATTAATTACATTTCTATGAATCTATGTGACGAAAAGCTTGAATGAAAGTTCCCCACTTATTGTCACAACCTCAGGTAAGGTAAGGTAGAGAAACAAACAAAAAAAGTTCATTCTTGTACAGTACACTAAAATGATGGAGATGTGGCAGCTTCACGATCGAAGACATCAAACAATACAATTAAGCAACCTATGTAAAAAATTGAGTCGCCAAATTTATTTTCACTTGCCATGGCAACCAAAATGGTTGCAGCTTGGAGGGCTGCCATATATTTCATTTCATTTCATTCCTATAACTCGTAACTAATTTTGCAAAGCAAATCCATGTTCAAAGCATTTTCTTTTTGGGTGATCACATGATGAAGCTCTGGCAGAGCAGTCTTGAAGTTGCCAGGCTGGCAATTCAGTCTACAATTAAGTCAGCTCCAAAATATTCTAATCACCATGGCAACTAAAATGGTCGCAACTCAGAGAATTGGCTCTTCCAAACTCAAACTTGCACCACCCAATGTTGAAAACGCGTGTCCATGTAAATTATCTTCAACTCTGTTATTTAGTTAACATGGCTTTAAATTAATAAACTGTAGGCTAGCTGAAGAGGAAGAGATTTCAAGTGAAGTAAAAGCTGAGTTTAAAGAGAAAACAAAGGTAATGACCTTAATTTCTGTTATATTTTTGTGTCAATTAAAAGAATAATCATTGTAAGAACATGTATAAATCCCAACAGTGAATAGTGCTTTTCTCGTGTTCCAATTGGTTAACTTTGAGATGATTAGCAAAGTACTATTCACCTCTGGGCAGCCAAATGAAAATGGCAAAATGGCTTCCTGCTTCGCTATGGTTCCCTAAAGTAATGTTTTGGTCCACTAGTTATTCCACTTGTGTGATAAATGTATATACGAAAAACAATTATTAACCTCAGTGTTGGTTAAATGGGTGGATATTTACCTCACCACTTTGTGGCTCTGTGGGAGGCGCGGTGGCCTAATGGTTAGTGCGCTGGACTCCGGATCAGGCGGTCCGGGTTCGAGCCCTGGCCGGGGCACTGCGTTGTGTTCTTGGGCAAGATACTTTACTCTCATAGTGCCTCTCTCCACCCAGGTGTATAAATGGGTACCGGCGAATTTCCTGCTGGGGGTAACCCTGCGATGGAGTAGCATCCCATCCAGGGGGGAGTAGCAATACTCCTAGTCGCTTCATGCTACGGAAACCGGGATAAGCTCCGGCCTGGTGGGCCACTAGGCTCATATGCAGACTTAACCTTTTACTTACTTTGTGGCTCTGTAACTATCCACCACTATTTACCTCCACTTCGGTGAATAATTGCTAATTATTGTGTGTGAAGTTGTCCTCAAACACAACTGTAACTTATCTCAAAATATCCAAACTATGCATTTTAATTTGTTATTCAGGAATGTAGTAAACTACAAAAGACCATAAAAGGAAAAGAAGAAGAAATGACGCAACTAAAAGAAGCCATCGAGTTTCGAGATAATTTCTTGGCGGTAAGTTTGTGCTAAGAAATTAATATAAAATTGCAATCTGTTTTCTTAAGGCCCGTTTACACAGGCGATTTTTGTAGTGCAACTCGATGCAATTTTTGTCGCGCCAAAGTTGCACGAAGTTGTAAGGCCCGTTTACACAAGCGATTTTTGTCGCGCAACTAAATGCAATTTCTTTCACGCCGAAGTCGCATCAAGTTTCGAACATGTTCAAAACTTGATGCAACTTCGGCACAACAAAAATTGCATTGAGTTGCGCGACAAAAATCGCCTGTGTAAACGGGCCTTTAGATAGACAACAAATACAGTAGTCAGGTTTTCCAAACAGTCAGCTGGTTCCTTTATTGTTAAAAATATCCACAGATACATGTAGACTGTCATAAAAAGAGAGATTAAACAAAAGTAGATGTGTGTGTGTTATATAACCCCTTTCAGGGGTTTCAAAATGTTTTGAAGCAGGTGTCGGCAATCGGAAGGGTAGACAGCTGTGATAAGTTAGCTATTTTGTCGCAAGGGGATTGCTATGACCAGAGTGACTGGCGACATATAGTCAAGTAGCCGGTGGAACTTGGACAGTCGCTGGCTTGTTTTGAAAACCCTGTCCTTTACCCCAGTAATCTCGAGTTTATTTTGTTCCCTTTTACCAGTAATCTGCTTATCGTTGTCATTAATTACAAAATACCTCGAACTCCCCCCCCTTGTCCCCCCGCAAAAAAAAAATGTGGTCAAATTTGTTTGGCTTAGCAATCAAACTGCAATAAAATTGTTGATGCCTAGCCAGCCCTTTGCACTGCCGTGGTCGCAAAATTGGTGACCTTTGTGGAAAATTTAGTTGCCAAATTTTATTTTCACTCACCATGGCGACCAAAATGGTCACAGCTTGGAGGGCTGACCTTGTGAACATTGACTCTAACATTCAAGGAAGCCTGTACTCCCAGCTCTCTTTTCCCTAAAGCTTATTAGAGGATTAATGAATAATAAATTAATAATTTATCATTATAGGAGATAGTGCCATCATGTAAACGTTGTTGTTAAATTTTGTCCTTGGTTCAAATTTTATTTTCCTTTGTTTTTGGGTATGGTAATGTATGATAATGAGTTTAAAACAAAGGAAAATAAAACTTGAACCAAGGATAAAATTGAACCACAATATAAATACATGGTTTTCAGGGCAGTCCTCCATCAAAGATAAAAAGTCAAAAACTAGAATACACCTTATTCATAAATGGCGGCACAAGATATTTGAAGAATTACAAGAGATACTACTTGCATTCCCCATGCTTTGCTTTGTTTTCATGCGAATCGAAGCACCTTTTTGCCTCGCTTTCATGTTCTCGACCCAAACTCTTCCACGCGTTCCGCCATTTATGAATAAGGTGTATACACTTGTGTAATGAATATTAATCATGTGTGTCAGGAGCGAGGCCTTTCCCTTTATGAAGACCAGGAACTGAAGGAGGGTGAAGATGGTGAATCAAGCACAATTTCACTTCGAGATGCGATTAGTTTGGCAGTCCCTGATCATGAAACTTCTTCAGGTATGAAACTCCAATGTCTCCAGGTTGGGTATTCTTTGAAATAAGTTTTTCCTTTTTTTTTTTCAGTCTTAAGTTTCTTTATAATTTTTAAGCCATCACAGTGAAGAAGCCTGAACTTCTTTAAAAGAATTCAGATGTTTTTGTTTTTTTTTGTTTTTTTTTGTTTTGCTGGGAACTGTCTTCTTCTGAAAAAAGGTTGAAAACAAAGCAACATCATTTGTATAACTACTCAAAGTTGATGTGTTGTTGCAGTAAGTGATCTAAAAGTAAAAACAAAGAACAGAAAGAATTACCAATATATTGTGCTGTAAGATACATGTACATGTAGTTAGCAGAAGGAAGTATGATTTAGATTAAATCATGTCTATTGGTTTTTTTTTCTCTTGTTGCAAATCAGACAGAGGCAGTGTCTCCGATCCACCAAAGAGTCGTTCAAACAGTCGCCGTCCTTCGTTATCAGATGAAAAGGATGTATTAGTTTTACAGGTGTGTCATTTGGCCAGTCTTTGCCCCAGTTCTAAACTTTTTGTGTAGAATCAAAATCAAGGCCATTCTGGTTTGTCTATCTGAGCAGAAGACATTATGTCCAGTTTTCTTAAATTGAAAAATGCAGCCCTGGGTGGGGACTCCCCTATAAAAATGACAGGGGTGCTTGCCATACCTTTTAGGGGATACAATTTAATGGTTGGTAACGCTAAGGGTGCTAAAATGTAAAATGACCCTGTTAGAGTTATTGTGATACTGTTTACAAACAAATGACAGGAACTATAATGCACTGATTTTTATTGCCTCTTAAGGGTGAAAAAAATTTTGGTCATGCCCACTAATCAAGATTCTGGTACCTTTTAGGAGTTCTTTTAAAAATTTCCAGTGAGCACCCCTGTCTTTTTTACAGGGGTCGATTTTTAAAACATTCCTTGCACCCATTAAAAGCTTAAAGTTTTAAACAATGTCATGTAATGGCATTTGATTTAAGGCATGTAGGTGTTTTGAATAGAATAAATCCTTCTGGGTTGTTCAGAGGTTGTATTTGAATTTGTAGTTAAGCTGAACCCTGATATTTTTACAAGATGTAAACCTAAAGAGCTTTTCAGTGAAAACTAAAAAGATTCACTTGTGGCGGTTTCCTTGGCACAGAGCTGGCATAAGCAATGTGATATTATGACAATCATTTATTGAAAACAGCTATTCCTTCTTTGTTAGAATTATCAAAGACTGTCAGAACAATTTACCAAACCATCTATTTGGACATGACATCAACACCAATAAATTTAAAACAGATTTAAAAAATGTGAATGAACATTCACTGATCACATATTTATACGTTATATTTTTCTGCTGCTTTATTGCCTGCTGTTCTTATTTAAATTGTATATTTTCTATAAACATTAACCATTAATTTACATCAGTATTAATTGATATATTTTTGTTGTTTAACAATTTAGTAAGGGGACCTAAAATAGGGATAACCTCATGGTCCTAGTCGTTTTCATGCAAATACTTCAACACTACAAGTTTTGTATGTTTTTGTTTTGTTTTGAATAAATACACTTTATTCGATGGTTTAGTATATAATATTTTGCAAGTTGCGTAGTATTTTTCCGAGGCCCCCCCCCCCCCCCCCTTCAAGGAAAAATACGAGCAATGAGCAAAATGTCTGCTAGTATTATATGTTAAACCATCGAATAAGGGATTTATTATTCCACTAAAAAATAAAGCTTAGTTGGGCAATTTTGTCGCACCTCTTTCAGTCCATATTTTTGCCCTGTTCTACAGTGTCATAACGTGGCATATTTTACGCGTTCTTTTGCCCTAATATGGTAAAATGGCGCAATAGTGGAATAATGAAGTATTATAATTATTGATGTTAAACATTTCTTGCATAGATTAAAAATCTTCAAGCAGAAATAATATCTCTGAAGAAAGAAGATACTGAAACACCGAAGGCAATTACAGCAGATTTAGAAGAACTTAGAAGTATGTGGTGATCACCTGTATAATATTAAGAGCGGGATTCTGGAAATATCGCCTGGAGGAGTGCAATTTGAAAAAAATTGAAAATTCTCAAACTTGGCCAGAATGTAGGTCTTGTCGAACTATTTCTAAAAAAAATAGTTAAAGTTCAATAAGTTTTGTTTTATGCGAACGGCAATGATGACGGTTTGAAAGCTCTAACAAGGTGTGCATACAACACATGACTTCAAAATTTACCAAAAATTAACAAAAGGCACAGTCAAACAATTAGTACATCATTGAAAAGAAGACTGACATACTGCTCAATAATTTAAATGGTTAAATGAACAATTTGACTAAAAACATGATATTTTCAAGTTTTTTCATTTTTCAGCTTATTTTGCCAATTTCAGCCTGACAGAAAATTGCAAAATTGAGAGCAAGACAACTTAACTTGGTACATGAGCCGGTGCTATAAAATATATGCAATAACATTTTTGGGCTATTCAAACAACAAATTTGACAGCACGAAATGCAAGTGGTACCAAGCTCATTCTGGCTAAGTCTGAGAATTTTTCTTTTTTCAAATTGCACTCCAGGTGATATTTACGGATTAAGCCCACTCTTAAGTATCTTGTGACTTTACGTCATGTTTGTAATCACATTGCTTTAATTCCTACATTTGTGCACCAGATACAATGTCTTTTTTGTATTTTTTTTAAAATACAACTTTAAGTTCATTTTACTCTGGGTACACAGGTTTTCTTGGCTTGCAGCAGTATTTTAGCATAATTATTTCCTAGCCAGAAAGTCTTTAGTTCAAATAGCCAGATGTAGCCCAGAAATTGCACTACAAAAAAGACTTCTCGTTTTACAGTATTGTACTTTCTAGTGCAAGTAGTCTCTCTTTTGCTATTTTGCACTGGTCTCCACGGACTTAAGAGCAAAAAAGAGACTTCTCCCAGTATAATAATTAATTATTTATTTTACTTTTAGCCGCATGCACTGTAACTAGCACCTAACTACAAATAATTGCATTTCAACCACTAATGTTAAAACCTTTGTGTTCAAATCACAAGTAATCATCTAACATCTTCCAAGCGCTGAGTAACAAATTTGTAACAGTTTATCCACTAACCTCATCGTTCACAAAGCTGCTGTAAAATCAGTGCTTAGATTCACTCTAACTGTTTCAAACACGAGCCATTATGGACCAGAAGAAACCAAATATCATTGTACATGGAGTGTAGTTTCTAATGCATGCTAATGCTATTTTTCCATTTCCAGGAGAATTTAGTAGGCAAATAAATGATTTCAAAATAAAGCTTCAAAAAGCTGAGCAGGACAATGCGCGTCTTGAAGGACTTGTAAGTAAAACTAAATGGCTGAGATAAAATTTTAACACGACTCTGATTCAATGAGTCAATCAACCTTTTGTCGGCCAAACAATCAAGCAAGATCAATGAACTTAATCCGATTAGTGATGGCAAAAATCTCTTGTTCATGTAAGATGAAGAAAATGGCACCTCCATGGTGTACAAAGGGGGACACTAAGCAATGATTTTGTTGGTTGGGGTGAGGTAATGGAGAACCCCAGGAAGTGGCATCAAAGTGGGAAGGGGTGGGATTTGCCATAGAAAAGAGACATACGTAAAAAAACAACCAACGAAAAATATACATTTAAAATGATTTCTTGGCAGACATGGTGTGAGTGGGTCAACTTAAATAAAGTTCTGCAAAGTGTTGCTACACTATGTACAAATAAGATCTTTTACTTTGACAGATTGCTCTCTCTTTTTTTAGTTTTTGCTCATCCAGTTTTGTATGCTCTGAAATGTAGATTCAAAGTTTTTCTCTTTGTAAAACGAGTTTAGTGTAAACTGTTACAAATTATTATTCAGCCAAACAGAAACGAGGTTAAAACGTTTTCTTCCGAACCAAAATGTAAATTATTCTTAAACAATCTTTGTTATTCTTATTTTCTCTGCCTGTTTTGTGATACTCTTCTGTTTCTGTGTGAGTTTTCATTGGTATCATATCAACTTATCAGGATCTTTGATTTTGCTCCCAAAATATCAAAAAATACAAAGATGGGATTTTAGGACGCGTGAATGCAACTGGTCAGGCAATTAAAATACTCTTTAGTTAATGTATAGTCAAATTCTCCCAACCGGTGCTTGAAGTCATGTATGGAGGCAAGTAAGAAGAATTTGTATGTTGGCTTCGAGGCAAAAACGGTTCACCTTTATTTTGCCAGTTACATGTATGTCGTGCTTCTTGCAACCGAGTAGTGTTGCGTGACACTTTTACATGACAGACATCGTGACACTTGTAACGTTAACTTGTTCATACCATTCTCCTCTTCAGGTGGCGAGAGTGGAGAGTCAGGTGAAGCGTTACAAGACCCAGGCGGAGGCAGCGGTAAGAACTGGCTGGCTTGTCAATTCTTGCAATGTTGCAAGATTTAAAACGCGAGAATTAGATTTAGGTTAGATTTAACCATTATTTTCTTGTAGGAAGCGACGGAGGACTCTCTCAAGGCTGAAAAAAGGAAACTGCAAAGAGAGGTTTGTTTTAATCAAATGTTCCCGTTTTATCTCGTTCATTCTTTCTCTCGAGTGTTAGGAATTGCGCTTCACGCGCTCGCTTTTCATTCTCCCACGTTCATCTGTCTTTCATCATATGTACTTTACTTCCCTTCTGCCTGAGAGACTGACTTAACGACTGACCCACCGACCGATTCGTTCCTTCCTTTGTTTAGTTAAATTATTAATTATTTATTCATTTTCTTTTTGCAGCTCCGTAAAGCACAAGACGAAATAGGCGAATTGCAAACCGTTAACGATCACTTACAGAAGAGATTCGATAAACTAAAGAGCAAACGAAAAGACGACACGTAGTGCACGTAGATACAGCTTAGCTTATAAACCTAATTCAGTTAGGACTGTCTTGTCTAATTCAGATAACAGAACCTGATATATCAGTAAATGGTTTGATCTGAGGCGCAATGACCAGATGTAATAAAACAGCAAAGATCTTTTGCGCGTCCTGATTGGCTACAAGTCGTTAACCATGGTGTGGCAATGAAAAGACGCGCGTTGTGATTGGTCGAGAGACTTTATACGAATTTACTTGATAAATTTTTCCCAAAAGTAGTACAGACGTTGATTGGTTTAAAACTGTTAAAAGTACCATAGGAGATAATTTTATATACGCGAGTTATTTTATATTTTCCAACAAAAAAAGCAAGCATTTTTGTCAATGGAATGTTTGCCCGGTGTAAGAAAGCTAAGTCACGATAGATATCAAACCATTTTTGCTTTGTACAAAATCACCTTCCATTCGAAGGAAACCTTAGATAATAGTTTGTAACGATAAAAACAATGCCACAGAGGAACTAATAAACCAAAACAGAACAAGGATGGGGTTCAAGATGGGGTAAGATTGACAAGGATTGTGCCGGCCGTGACGAAGTTCTTTAAAAAAAAAGGCTATAATAGGAAAAAACGTAGACTTTGTGTACGTTTTACACGAGGTTCTGGTTTTTCACGCTTTCTGGGGGCATAAAAAAGTCGAGTGCTGTAATCCTTGAACACCTTTTGTCAGTTGATGCTGTGGATGCTCAATTGTCAATAAACCGTATTTAAGCCTAAAATTGGAGTGGAATTTTTCCACTTTTTGGTTCACAAGGTGAACAGTAACAGAATCGTGTTGTGGTCAATTAATTTTAATTTCCTGGGACTGAAATAAAATAAAATGTGACGCGAAACTCTTAGATTATGCTTGTCAAACAATGTTAACGGTAGGGCTTTATTTGAACTCAAGAACACGACTGCAGTGACTTTTTCGCAGAAATGGCGCCGTAATGAATATATGAAAGACATGAACTGCGGATTAATGATGAAATGAACTTCGCAGTGTGTAAGCAATTGCATTTTCTTAGCCTGAATTTTTTTTTTTGGCGTCGTTGCACGTAAGACAAAGAACGTACGAACTGAGGGGAAGGAGAGGAGAGACCCTGGGCCTGGGAACGAGGAGGGTGCGGCGAACCATTCTCGTCCCCATAGCCCTTTTCGCTTCTCTTAGCCGGCAGGGCGTTTGCACGAGAAGCGAAGGGCTCTGCGGACATAGGAATATTTGATTGGCTGTCTGAAACAAAGAAATCTTGAGCGGAAGTAAAATCACCGTGACCCTCCCATACAGTATATAGAAACATCACGACTTCATACGTGAAGACCGGAAGTCCTAGAATCTGGGACTGGAAATCCTTTGTCTCCAGAGCTCATTGTTTCTCTTCCCAAGGTCCCGCCGGATAAGAGAAGCGAAAAGGGCTATGGGGACGAGAATGAAAAATGAAAGAGGTCGAGAGGATGTTGGGAAAGGGTGTAATTTTTTTCTACCTGATAGTGTAATTTAAACTATCTTACAGCAAAGTGATTTTAAAAGACTTGATTTGATTGGCTAGATTTTAAATTTTCTTTGTCAAAATCTAGCCAATCAACTTTTCTGCGGTAAAGGCCTTCCCGGCTAAAAGGGACGGGCGCATCTTTGGGCGAGAATGGTTTTCTCGCTTACTGTTCTCTTTTCGGTAGACTTTCAGCTGAAGTCATTACCTGTTTAGGTAGACACTTCATGAAAACTTATACCACGTAAAACTGACGTTAAGTAGGCCGCTTGCTTTTGTGAAAAAAAAGTTGAACCAGCTTGCAGCTGGCCTCTTCACATCTGTTCGCATCACTGAAAATGCTCCACTGAGTGAAATTAACACGTTTTGACATTAATTAAGGTTTCTGAACTAAGTTGCCGAATTCTTGTCTTGCTTCGATAATTCTTTCATTTTGTCTCTGGGCGTCACACCTTTTATTTCTCAGCAAGCTGCTAGATTGCGTACGTCTTTTTACAAAACAAAAGTTTAGTTTTTCATTAAAACGTCGTATTCATCTGCGTCTTAGTATTGATGGCATCGTAAAGATCGCCATAGCAATGCCAAAATAACTCTGGATCAGTTAACGAGGAACTTGAGATCGTTTCGATCCTTTTGGCGAAGGTTTTTCTTCGTTGCTCTTTTGAGTAGTAAGAGTCTAAGGTTAGATCGTTTCTTGAGGATTGGCAATATATTCCAACCAAAGACTAGGCATCAAAATGAGATTAAAAGCCGCCAATGCAAGTGCAGGTAATTTTTCAAACTTGGACAAGGAGTCGCCGAATAGGCCATTTCCGAGTTACCCTTTGCGACCCTTTGCCTCTGTTTCAAAACGAGTCTACGTGCGAAACCATTCTAATGAAAATGAGTTTGATTTGCATGAAAATGGACATGTATTTGAATCTCATTTTCATATGAATGGCTTCGCACCTAGACTCGTTTTGAAACAGAGGCAAACGGTAACTCGGAAATGGCCTATTTAGCTGTCAGTATACACGAGATTTTACATTATATACTTCAACGACACGGCAGCTCTTCAGTCCACCTTAGTCGTGCGCGTTGCTTCAATCACTTGCCCAGCTACCATTCTTTTCAACGATCTGGTGATCATCGCAGTGCGACAGAAACAAGAACTGCAAAGGAACTGTAACTTTTTGTTATGCAGCTTGGCCAAAGCGGATCTGCTGGTTGACGCTGCATCTATGCCACTAAATGCTGTTTTGGGTGTAATTGTACTCCAAAAGATACATGTCGAGAATTTCTGTACATTATTCTTAGTACCTGCGCTAGTTTTGGAAGTGACTTGCATGTACTCTTTATATCTCGACTGTGATCGCCTAGGAGAGGTACATGGCCATAACAAAATGGATTAAACACAGAGCCACTGTCACAAGAAGCCGTGTCGAGAGGAACGCGAGAATCGCTTGGTTTATAACAATATTAACTGGAACAGTGCAATTCTTTACAAGTACTTGAAACGCCCGGACTGGACTTCACATTCCCAGATATCTTACCGATCACGATTTTCTGCCTTCCATCTTCGATTTGCCTGGCCTTCATGGTCTATTTCTACGTCAAAATCTTCCTGGAAGTTTGCCAACGTAAACTGGAGCGAACCTGCCAAGTGTCTGTTTATTTTAAAGTGAAACAAGAGAGAAAGGTGGCTGTGACGACCGCCTCGTTAACCTTGGTTGTGTTGTCTTCGTACGCCCCATCGATTATTATCAGGGTCTTAGGTTATCGCAACTCGATCCTGCGCCAAAGTAAGTTTTTTTCTATGGACGCAAGTTCTTATTGAATTGAATTCTCTAGCGAATCTACTTATCTACTGCTTCAGGAACCGCCATTTTAGGAACGCTGTTCTAGAGCTGTTAAAGATGAAACAACCAGATGCAACTCAGAAAGCAGTTGCTGGCCGCCTCATCAGTTACAAAACAGACGCAACCTATAATCAAGATCAAGATCCAACACGCGCAGGTGTCGACACTGCACATCGAAAGAAATTTCATTAAAAAGAAATGGAAAGGCCCAAGGCTGCTCCGAAAGAGAATATCAACGAGTCTCTAGGTCAGATCAGAGGCATTCTATCCCTCCTACAACACTAAAAAGCCTGAGGACCGCAACACGCACTGTTACCACGCCCCTTCGCCGCGATCGAGTAGATTGTACCAAATGAAGACTAGGGACAAATTACGCAGTTTGTAGCCTTCACGTTTAGAAATGACAGGATCAAAGACATGAATAAGCGATCCGTCCCAAATTAATAAGCTCCCTACCTACTATATTTTAAATTAATATTGCTCTTACGGCTTACACTTGAGCTAAGCGCCCTGGCCAGCGCAAAGAGCTATAAGCTTCAGAAGAAAGATGAGCAAGCCAGTTGTTCAGTTTCTTTACTATGTGTATAAAAAAGCCTACTCTCGCCAGAACTCTAGCCTTGGTTTGTGTGAATTGGCGGAATATGTATTTTCTTAAAACGCTTTACAAAGTTCTCTTTTCGGCGTTCAAATTCAATTTCCAAGAAGTCTTTAGTCAATTAGCCGGAATACATTAAAGTTGGGTTCTCATGCAGCTGCATTACAAATTTAATTATCTTTTATATATGTATCTGAAGCAAGTCGGCTGCGAGCCCCGGGGGGGATACTTGACAGAATCTCGGGTAGGGAGGTGCGGCCTGGCCGCCGAAACCCTAACATTTTCGTTTTTTTCATTTAGCCATTTCATATGGCTAAATGTAATTTAGGCTAAGTTAAACGCGAAACAATGCTGTCCAGCCGTCCCCCCAAGGGTTGTTGTACAGAGTGGCCGGGGCTATATGTAGGGTTCCTCTGCGGTTTACAGGTCAGCTTCGGATATCAAGTCATTCCGCATTCGTTGTCACTAACAGATAGTTCTTGCTGACGTTCATTACACTAATTTTTTAATTCATTGTTATGCCTATGCTGCAACGAACTGGTCTCATGAACTAGTGATGAACCAAACAAAGACAGATGAAATTCATTAAAACTACCAAAATGCCTCAATTTGTTGTTTTTGTTGTTTTTGTTGCATGCTATGAAAATAAAGTGACTCAATAAAATCATATAGGCAAAAAAGACAAAAACCTAAAAACCGATCTAAAAAATGGTCAAAACCGAAAATCCCAATGCCCCAACCGTAACGAGAATCGGCGTAGCCACATTTTTTTTTTTGTTGTTGATTTGTTTTTGTTCTGGCAACGAACTAAATTAAAATCGGCTTTTACTTCGTGTGCTGGACAGAGATGACGTAAATAATAAAAACAAAAGAAAACAGACAATACTGTCCAAAATACAATGACTCACAAAACAATGCTTGAACAATGTGTTTTCATTTGTGTTCGGTACCCGAAGTAAAACCCCTAAAATCTGAGTGGTTGCTTTTGTGAGTTGGCGCCAGAAAGTGTCTCTTTATTTCCACTGATTATATGACATCTCCTCAGGGGATGATTATTAATCACGACAGCTGGCTGTTCACCAAACTGAAGAGAACTTTGTCGATATTGTGAAGAAATCGGCTTCATTTGCCTTTTTTTATAAATTATCCACCATGCTCTTTAGATTTTGAGGATGAAATTTGAGAACAGCGGATATGCCAACGTGGTTCAACTTGATTGAAATGCAAAATTATTTGATTTAAGGCCATTTAGTAAGGAGCTTTGTCCAAAAGAAAGAGAGCGTGAATTGAAGGTGCTTCTTTCTTTTAGCAAGAATGTCTCATATTGCCTGTTACATGTAGATAAGGCAGCCAAGCAAAGAAAATTAGTTTTTTTTTGAGCTGGCTAGTAGCGTTATTAAACAGCTCGAACCTGTTCTCCAGAGGTAAGTTTCTTGCTTCAATTTTAAAATTCAGCATGTTTACCTTTTCATTCCAGTTTTTAGTTCTGGTTTACATCGGCTTGCTTCACAACCTCGCGCTGTTTAGGTGCTGCTCTCGACGACATGCTCGCATCGTATATCGCGCACGCTCGCTTTCGCGTTCTTTCCCGTGGACTTTAGGGCAAAAGGGAGATTGCTCACATTCTAACGAAGCACCCGAAAGATATTCTTGTCTAGTTTGAATTTTCTCTTTAAAACAAGTTACGAGCGAACGTTACTAACAGCCGCACAGTTCCTTGGGATTACCCTCAGCCATACATTTCTTTGTAAACCTTGACAAGTTTGGAATCCCATGTATTTTCACGAGTTTGCAATGGGCGGGTTAGAACTCGAAAAGTGTGGGGGCGAACTCGAAACGTCTCGAGAAAAGACCAAAATCCTACCACTACAGTAAAATCAAATTACACGTCTCTGACTTTTGGGGATAAATTTTGTGGCGTTTCAAAACTTGCGAATCATCGGCTACAAATAAGGACTTAACAAACAACCGACATCCCACTGACATCCTATACCAAGCTCATTCAAAAGCATAATTTTGCTTCTTTGCATCTTAGCAATTGCAGTGAAATCACCCTATTTCACCTCCGCGATTTGTGATTTTTACTCGGCGCAATTTTCAATATTTTCATAACAAATCAGTGGCACCGTTTTGCTCATTTCAAAAAAATTGAAATGAAATCTCTTAAAACTCGGTCGATAGTTACTTTGTACCTTATAATATTTTTTTATACCTGCAAAGTAAAATATCCTTCTTAGGAATATTCTGTAGAATGTCAGTAATTTTTGTAAGTCCTTAGTTGTAGCCGACGACTGGCAAGGTTTTAAATGCACTGACAAAATTTATTGTCAAAACCAGAAACAATCTGCTTCATCAATTCACCAGTACAAAACCAGGCTTGCGTCCAGATCAACTTATTATGACTATTATACTAGTGGTACCTATCGGTAGAAGTGCCAACGAGTACAACAAGAGAGAAGGGTTGTGAGGATAATAAATTTATTGTAAATGTTTGACTAAAAGTACACTTTATGATGTGGGTGTGATCAATGTACATTGCATGTATTCGTTGCGGAATGTTTATGGAATAAACTGATGCGATTTGGTGAAGGCCTAACGAAGGAGTTCTAAAATGATACTAAAGTAGTGAGAAACCTTGTGAAATCCATGTAATTTGAGGGTTGCAAGCCGTTGCAGTTCTATGCCGCTATTTTGGAAAGGTGTCAGCTGTTTTTAAGTCCAATAGACCTTAAATCAAAGTGGCTGTGAGCCACTGAAACTCGGAAAATGTATAGCCTTTGTTTACTTCATATATAGTAACACAAATAAAGGCTGCATTTTACCCAACCCCCTACCCGCTTCACAAGACTAATTGATTACTAAATTTAATATTAAAGACTCTCTGTCGACTGCGAGTGTTTGTTATTGTTTTGATTCTGGCGCTGAAGAAAATCGTTCGAAAATCAAAAAGATTTAGGGCATTCGCGGCCTAAAATAAAATATACCGGTAGAAACAGGTATAAAATGTTTACTTTCGAGGTCATCCAGCTAAGAAATACTTTATTTTGAAATTATGACCTCGCGTCGTGGGGGCGCAAGCTACAATTACAATTACAAGCTCCTGTCGCCATACGCGTCATTGGTCGTCATTTGAAACAACTCCATAAAATAAATTTCCTTTTTATTTGCTTTTAGAAGCACATATACAGAGTATATATATACAGTACTTAGTGCTCTTAAAATACAAGATGTAGAACTAGAGCAATGAACATTTCGTGGCGATTTCCATACCGGGGTTTGGAATTCCTGCGGAGATTGTTTCGATAAGCGGTCACGTACAGATTCTAAATGCTTTCAGTTCGATCTTTTTTCACTCCGAAAGATTGCCATTACTAGCGAGTAGGGGAAAAATGAAGCAAAGAACGCACTTTTCATCGAAATAAAAATGTCAAATAATCTCAATAAAGCTTACTTGGTACTGGAAGAATCTACTGGCAATGCGAAGGGAAATAATTCTGCAGCGATTCAGTGTCACTCAGCTCAATACTGCAACAAACGTGAGCAGTTTTCACTTTGCCTGTATCCGAGGTCATCTTCTTTGTTTCTCCATTGATTCTGGGCAGATTTTCTTGAATAAATCTTTTCGGAAGAGCCTCTCGTTACAGTCTAGGCCTTACGCAGGCGATTCTTGGCACCCGCCATGCATGGCTAAAAGCAGATCGCGTACCGGCCGTTGTTTAGCTTCTCACACATGTGAGTTTGCGGATCACGTATCGACGCCATGAATCATGCATCGTGCACGTGCTGAACAAATAAGTAGCGCGCTGATTGGCCAAAACTATGACAAATTGTGCACGTGCTGAACAGTTTCTGCTCAACAGATTGGCTAAAAACATCAGACATTGTGTCGTCACGATCTACCTTACATTACATTACATTACATTACATTACTTACATTTCTACATTTTGGAGCGTTTGTGAGATTTTTTCCGCACATACAAATCTTCTCACGGCTCTATAATCTGCCGCCTCGTCAGGCCTTCTGGTCTTCCAGAAGGCCTGACTCGTTGGCAATTAACTCTGTCAAAACAAACTATGGTAAATTCAACATTCGCTTTGCTGCTGTAAAAGTTTGGAATGACTTGGATGAAAACATCAAATACCTCCCCCTCAAAATGTTCAAAAATGAAGTTAAACTTAACATCTTACAGAAATACTGCCAACATTAATGAGTGTTCATCTGGCACCTAGTAGTTACTTACTATTCAATACTTATTTTCTTTATTTAGCTTTTATATATTTTGCTATAGAATGTTTATGTTAGCTATTAACGTTTTCCATTAACCGTTTTATTTATTTATTTATTTATTTATTTATTTTTGCTTTATTGCCAACCACCGTCTTAGTTTTAATCTAATTTAACTTCGCTCAGCTCGATAAGCTTTTTAGTTTTTCTGAGTGTTTTTACCAATATCTGGTTTAATTTTTTTTTTTTTTGAAGCATTGTATGAAGTCTTTTTTTGGTAATAAAGTTGTTGTCTCATTCGATATTCCTCTTACAAACTTCAACCATACTCGGCTAATGTATTTGTGTTAGGGAACCGTAGCATGCATTAGGCAAGAGCATAAATTGCCTTGTGAGCCCGAAAAAGGCTTTATGAGTAAAACCACACCTAGCAACGCAGCGTTGCAAATATTAAATTATCGTACTTGTGTTATATACTTCAGGAAGAACTGATTTATAAAATATCGTGTGAAGTGTCGAAGGACTAAAAAAAATACTCAATTTTTTGGTTGTGTAGACTCTAATCCAAATGTATTCAACTCCTGAATTTTACAACATTGGCTCTCGAGAAAAATTCTCTCTTACACCTACTCCACTTGCCATAATATTACATGTAACGTGTTGGGCACAGGAAGCCCAAAGTTCGAAGTCTTAACTCTTTCAACAACAAGAGCTGACTACACTAAGTTACAACTGTTCTTTTCTTCAGACTTGCAAGATTCGTTTGCCCGCCGCTCAAGTTGTGGGTGCAGTTCTAAATATGTCTCTTCTTCGACTACAGGAAAAACGTTTCCTCCAGGCTGTGCACCAGGATATACGCGGTGCGCTGACCTTTCCTCGGATGGCAAAGCGTGCTGTCGTAAAACCAAGCTTGAAGTACAAATAAAGCTAATGTTCAAAGCAACATACAGTATGTTATGTTCGACTCCCACCGAGAGCTCAAGAAAAAGTTGCTTTTTATTTTTTTTAACACAATTAACACCTTAGTAAAAAAAAAATGTCTGCATCTCTGAGCTGGACAGCGTCGCGGACGCACTCCTGTGCCACGGACACCCACAGCGGCCCTGGGTAGCTACTAAATTTAACATTGCTTTCGTCGTAGCACCCATCTCCCATGCAGGGTCTGTGAACCAGCATATTCCAAGATCACGAGCCAATTACTAGAAGCGTCTATCTCCCATACTAGGTCTGTAAACCAGCATGTTCCCTGATCAAAACCAGTAATTACTGTAAGTTAATTTTTAGCTCTTCTGTCTGGTCTACTGCTTCACAGTCTACAAACAAATCCTACAACAAAAATCAATTGACCAATGAAGAAATGGTTCATAAGTAGCGTGCATCCATCGTGGAATAGATGCACGCGGGAGGTTGCTAAGCTCGAAAGAAGCGAAAGAGTCGCACGAGGCGATAGCCGAGCTAGTGCGACTCTAGTTTCTTGAGTGCTTACAACCTCCCAAGTGCCGCATCTATTTCACGATGAATACACAGCTACGTATGAACCATTTATTTTATAACATTTCTGGAAAATATTCGTACAGTGAACTGATTTTACTTTCTTTCTGCTCAAAGTACAAATTCTCTGGACGCGTGAATTGTCTCAAAACACGAAAGCAAAAATCGATATTTTTGTACAAACAAGGTTAATTTTAGAAAAAAAACTAATGAGAGATCATCAAAAATTATTGTTTACTAAAAATTATTAATTGAAATCCTTTTTTTATTGTTTGGACGTCTTTGTCGTTCAAAAAACGTTTTTAGGACTTTATGAAAGACATTTTTTGGAAGAAAAAAGTATGAATCAGACAAGACAACGATCTTGTTGAACGTAGCCTCGACGTTTTAAAAGTGCTTTCGCCTGAATTCCAGAAACGTATTAGACAAAATAAAATGTTATTACTACTTTCAAATGTTCCAGTGATACTCCAGTGTGACAGTTTTTCAGATTGCCTTTGACTGCTTATTTAAATAGCTTCGCTTTGAAAAAATAACAACACGGCTAATAAACTGACCAATCATTTTCAATTGACCAGACCGGTGTACGTGTGACATTAACTTTTCACTTGACTCTGCAATTTATATTAATAATAAACGCAAACAATAAATTCCGTTGCTATAATAAAACGAGAGGACTGTTTGTCAATATTTGTCAGAATAACTTAATCTCTGAGAATTATTCTAATTTCAAACGGAGGCTCGATATAGTTTTTAGCTTTTTGGCTTGATTTTGTATAGATTTCCGTTCTTTAATGACCTTCTAAGAAAATGCGGACCTGATGGTGGATCTAATGACGTCATATGACGTCACAACCTACACAAATTATCTCATCTTGAAGATAGAGTTAGAGGCTTTCTACCCAATGCAAAATAATTGGCTGTGCTTTTAAATAACGAAATCCTGCGGTGGGGTTCCAACAATCCCCCTCTCTTTGTATCGCTTTGGGTTATTTTTTGAATTTGCTTGTACGACCGAGGCTTAAAGACCGAAAGGCAAATAAAGTAAGAGTCGCTTTAGCTGGAAGATAACTAGACAAAGGGCGTTTTAACTTGTATCCACGTCTAATGAGTTTATCTGGCACTGTAAATTGGATGTAAATGTGTCAAAAAAGCTATGAAATTGTTCGCCTAGTTTACCCCCCCCCCCCCCCCCCCGCGCGCTTCCATTTGCCTATCTCACCAGGCTCCGCGCGCTTACTTTTAACCTCTCCCCATCTCTCCCCTCTTCCTAGCCCGTCCGAAAAAATAGAAGAGGCCTCTGCGGAGGAAAGAGATTCTGATTAGTTAGATCACAGGCTTACCAGACTGTGTTTGTGAGGTCACAGCACGCCCCATATAAATATTCAAATTTTCTCGCTAATCGCTATTGTAAATATTTAAGCTTCCTAAAATCGGCTTTTACTGCTGTCTATTTGCAATAAAATGAATTAGAAACATTTTCGCAATGTTTTAGTTTGTTTTTACGCCGTTTTTTTGACGATTTGAAGCGTGCGAGAGCAGTTCTATTAGTTTAAGTTTTGACTCGTGTATAGAATACTAATATTTACACAAGGCGTGCAACTTCCACATCCAAGAATCGGGTACCGCCTCTGGAATGTAGCCCAAAAAATATCTTTCCCCTACTCGCTTTAGTAAGAGCTCCCAGTCCTCGATAGAACAGTCTTTGAACTATAATCTGGCCAAATTTGAGTCCAATCAGTTCGCGAATAGTTCTTTGAAACCTTGCTGGAATATCAAATTAGGTCGTAAATTTGCCGATTTACCATGATATGTACCAGTTGTCGGGACAATTTATGCAATTTTCGCTAAAATTGGTCAAAATTACTGCCTATGCCCGCCCTAGAAAGCAGAACGTGCCCCACTACAAAACCTCCTCTGGGACACCCCAAAGAAACACTTCGGAAATGTCGACAGCAAAGCCGAAGACAACCGGGCCTGGGAAATTAATTTATTCCAATATTCAGTGAATTTCCTGAGCGCTTATTTCCATATTCAGGAAATTCACTGAATATTGGAATAAATTAATTTCCCAGGCCCAGTTGTCTTCGGCTTTGCTGTCGACATTTCCGAAGTGTTTCTTTGGGGTGTCCCAGAGGAGGTTTTGTAGTGGGGCACGTTCTGCTTTCTAGGGCGGGCATAGGCAGTAATTTTGACCAATTTTAGCGAAAATTGCATAAATTGTCCCGACAACTGGTACATATCATGGTAAATCGGCAAATTTACGACCTAATTTGATATTCCAGCAAGGTTTCAAAGAACTATTCGCGAACTGATTGGACTCAAATTTGGCCAGATTATAGTTCAAAGACTGTTTTACCGAGGACCGGGAGCTCTTACTAAAGCGAGTAGGGGGAAGATATTTTTTGGGCTACATTCCAGAGGCGGTACCCGATTCTTGGATGTGGAAGTTGCACGCCTTGTGTAAATATTAGTATTCTATACACGAGTCAAAACTTAAACTAATAGAACTGCTCTCGCACGCTTCAAATCGTCAAAAAAACTGCGTAAAAACAAACTAAAACATTGCGAAAATGTTTCTAATTCATTTTATTGCAAATAGACAGCAGTAAAAGCCGATTTTAGGAAGCTTAAATATTTACAATAGCGATTAGCGAGAAAATTTGAATATTTATATGGGGCGTGCTGTGACCTCACAAACACAGTCTGGTAAGCCTGTGATTTCACCAGTGTTTTCACTGGTAAACAGTCGGTTTCATTGCTTCCGACGCATGTGCGAAGACCGTCAAGACCACGCGCGGTCCGAGGAAAAAAATATCACCGTTTTGCAATCTATTTTTAATGGGGAATATATTTTACAGGCTGGTGTGGGACACGTTTTTCCTATTTCCCCTTTAGGGTTTTCACAGTTTCGTTTTCCAAAATAAAATAAATTATAAATTCACTGACTTGATCAGTCACCATGCACGTGTCTGGGTGGCCTCCTCAGACAGGGCTAGTGTCTGGGCGGCTTGGAAACGTAATGTTGAGAACAAAGTTTCCTTTTGATAATTTCGTGTCTTCCATATATCTCTTTGCAATGCAAAATAAAAAAATGTAGACTATTAATTCTGTATTAATTTCAATTTTAAATCGTACAAGTATTAAACAGAAACTTGCACAGTACCGTCTTAACAGTCCAAAGTCTATTCGCAAACGAAGGCGCAAACCAGCTCTTCACGTGGGCAGTTTGCCTCTGGCCCGTGAAATTTTACAAATAAGCCAATCAGAAGAGCGAGAATAGCCCGCGAAATATGCTCCATTCATTCATGCATGCAAGCGACGCAAGCGACCAAAACAAACCGGAATACACGTAAGCGTCATTTGGACTTTGACGGTAATCTGTGAAGTTCCTGGTTACCAATTTAAAATTGTGACTACGTCGTATAGAGAGAAAGAGGTTTAGAATGGATCTTCTTTATGACGACGACGTTGTAGAGGAAGGTGTCTACGAAACCCCGAACGACTTTTCAGAATTTCTGGAGTTCACAAACCGCCTAAACATCCCGCT
The DNA here is from genome assembly GCA_963693305.1 of Meandrina meandrites. Taxonomy (NCBI): domain Eukaryota; kingdom Metazoa; phylum Cnidaria; class Anthozoa; order Scleractinia; family Meandrinidae; genus Meandrina; species Meandrina meandrites. The sequence continues at coordinate 35,459,272 of OY855908.1, forward strand.
GAACGAACAGTACTTTAGCGATTTGAAGGCCCGCCGGCTCCAAAACAAAGATTCCCTGAATCAAAGTTTGTCCGTGTTCGAGCAAGGCATCAAGGACGGCAGGCATTTATCGAGTGAATATCAGAATGAAAGAAGATTGCAGAATGCTTTGTGGAGAGTTTGGTGGCGACAAACACGCGCTCGATTCCATGCTAGCATCAAAGAAATCCCTGACGGCGAAAACATTGTCGAAGAAGCCATTCCGGAGGTGCGTACACTTCGAATCCGGGGAGGAGATATCGGCGATTTTCCGACAGAATATATCATCCCTGCCTTAAGACCTCACGAAATTCCAGTAGTTGGGACTTATGTTGACAGCAAAATTATTCCTGGATTCGCGTACCGAGTTCGCCGAAACGGAACTAATGATTTCTTGTTTGACGGCGTGGCGTTGGTGTTGAGAAGCATTGGGAAAGGCTACGGCAAAAGGCTTACGTTCCACAGCGAGGACATTGAAAATGACAATTTCTTTTGGTCTGATAGTAACTACGAAGAAGGCTTCGCGTTTTCTGTTCAAGTTATTTTCGAAGGGAATAAATTCAACGTGTTGGATCGACAAGGCCGCAGAGTGGCCGAAACCCAGTTAACAGCTGTGGGTTTTGAACAAGAAATCGAAGAAGTTTCTCTAAGAAAACGTGAACTAAGCATGGTTGTTTCTGTGGAAATGGAATGCTCTTTGAAATTTTCACCGCTCGACCACGTGCCGGAATATTTACGCGGTCAAAGCGTTGATCTACCTGCATCCGGAATAGCACTGTGTCAGAAAAACGCGAAATGTTGGAGAGCAAAAACTGTTGAGATTAGAAATGTACACATTCCCGATTTGGGCGCCTGTTCGTTTCATTCTGTCTTTTAAACGAAGAAACTATTTCGAGGAAACTGAAACTATCTTTGGGAACAAGATCCCGACAGCAGAATTTCAATAAGTTTATGTATGCGTACTTGACGACAGAATGAGTATATTTGCATATAATTTTATGTCACAGTAAACAATTAACTATTGTTTCAAATTCACGGTTAATTCAAGAAATTTAGTGACATTTGCATATTTAGGTCCATATTTGGACTTTGAACTCAAGTCTTTCATGTAAGAAACCTTTCTCTGAGGGAAATAATTCTGCTTAAGTTATAAACCATGTAACTTGTATTATATTATCAGATGTTTTATTGTCTGTTTGTGAAAGTTTAAAATTTTAAAATATCAAAGCAGATCAAATATGTGTTGCTTATATTTTAAATTAAGTTATGTATATTTATGTTTCAAATCATATTTCAAATATGTCAAAGTGGATTTATCTTTGTATAGAAATTAACTTTTGATAGATGTTGAATAATCCTTTTGAGAAGTTAAATCCATTGGCTTCTTATTGTACATATTTATTGCTGTGAAAAATACGATTATTTAAGTTGCGAGTCACATTTCATTTTGAATAGTGTATTTTAAACAGAGAAGTGTAAATAGTTATCAGTGTGAGAGATTAAAATTGGGGTTAAATTAAAATTGTGCAGTGTTTGTTATAATAAAAAGAATATAATAGTAAAATGTAATAAAAAATTAGAGTGTGGAGCATACCTTGCTCTAGTCAGTAACGAGTTTCTATGGACTGCAGTGAAATCTTTCTACAGCAATAGTACATTTTGATTATTTCTAACTGCCCAACCTCAGGAAGGTGTGAAGAGGTGAGATCTGTTAGTTTGAGATGCTCTGAAACCTAAAAAAAATTAAAGATGTCTGCCTGGGAGGTTTGTCAGGCCTGATTTCTACTGTGCATGAGTCTCTCATGTCTGGTCTTAAATCCTCCTGGCACACGGTCCTATCCCAAACTGCAGTTGGTAATCAATCAAGATGGGTTTAAACTGACTTACAGGGGTACCCACTTTAGAGGGTGTGTCCATGATCCACCTTCGAGAGAGGTCCACCTCACGTCCAATTTGGAGGGCTTAAGGTGTGTGTCATTCTAAGGGATCCACTCCATAACATAGAGTGAGAAACATTCAGCTCTACTTTGCAGTAATATTCGCAGACCCTTGGCTTTTAGAAGAACTTACCCTTGTATTCATCTTCGCACAGACACATGGATTTCGAGGACTACCCAGAGTAAATAGCAAAGTGAGTAAAGCTTTTGTTGTGCTAGCAACGAAGGAAAATAAACTAATTCGATTAGTTGGGAAACAGCGCGAGAAGGAAATTAGCGCAAAGAAGCATGAGCGAGTGGAAAATGGCAATTGTAGCAAGGTGCTCCCTGAAGCTCATTTCATCGTCCAAGGTCATGCCAAGCAGTGCAATGGAATTCTCTACCGGAAAAGAGAACTTGTAATCAGTTTTTCCCAAGACCATAGCTTGATGTTTATCAGGATTTACAATCATACCGTTATCGGTGTACCACACGTTGGCAGTATTCAATTAATGAAGAATACGCTTGTATAGCTCCGCAGGGTCCCCCATCTCACCCTCCCCCATCCCACCCCGATCCCTTCCCCCTTCTCTTCTCTTCAAATGCGTTATTCATTAGCGCTAGCTTCATTTTCATTTGAAAAGGATATTGGGGGAGGAGGCCTTCAAACTGAAAGGCGGGGACCTATTATAACAATTTAAGTTGAAAAGTGTGGTCTTTGGTTGGTACTGTCAACTTCCCCAGACTCAGGGACGGTCTAGGAGGGGAGGATTAGGGGGTCCCCCCCTCTTTGCCCTGAGATGATCGGGTGGCTTTCTAATACCACTGGTATTCTGCAAAAAATAAAGAAAACAAAACAATGTGTACCCCCTCCTAAGAAAAATCCTGGATCCGGCCCTGAGACTATACCAGTGAAAGAAAGGTGAGATCTGCGATTCCTCGCCAGACCGCTTCTGGCACGCTGATTTACCCCATCAAGGAGCCTGCTCACGGGCTAGGTTAAAAATTGGGACTAACATCATACTCAAGTTCGCATGTTTCTTTGAATGAGGCGCGGGACAGAGCATGTGACAGCTGCTACCACAATATCGCCACACCCATTTCTCCGCATTAACTTGTTTTGCTCGTCCTAACCCCACCCTTAAGGGAGCGGCAAAAGAAAACTAGAGCTGCAAACATTTCTTGGCCTTTAGTCTGCGAAGAATAACTGCCGAGCATGGAGAAATATCTTCCAAGAGAATGGATCGGTGAAAGAGAAACTGAGAAGAGATGATTTAACTAAAGTACATTCATATTTTGTCAACCTTGTATTAAGCTATGGGAGGCTTAATCAGTCTTCTCCGAGACATAAAAACGGTCTATAAGGACCTAAAGGTAACTTTAAAACTCACTGCTAGAATTGTACTGAAAGTGCACAGTATTGTTGAGGATGTAGAGCAAACGGTTCAAGAGCTCAAGGCAGCCGTGAAAGGATTGTCTTCTAAAGTTCACCCGAACGATGAAATGGGCGAGGTCGCGTTTGGAGCTCTGGTGGAAAGCGTTGAATCTAAAGCAATTTCGCTGAAAACGTCCCTCGTCGAAGCTACTAGTCAGGTTTTTAATGAAGACCTCGTCAGAAATACTCAAGAGAAATGGGATAAGGTTATGCAGTATTCGAGACAGAGTAGCGAAGCTTTGGCAAACATCATGGCGAATTCTTCGTTCACTGTTATTGGTCACCAAGTAAATGGTTCAGAGCCGATGAATACGCTAGAAGAGACAATTTCTCTATCAGATGTCAGGGAAAATAATCAAAGGAACGAACAAGTCGGAAATTGCGAAAACGATCGAGCTTTAGTTCCTGTTTTCGGAGAGAATTTGCCTGGCATCAGAGAGGAAGAAGAGATTCCAGATTTTGAGATTTTACCCCTAGATATTATGGATAGCTTCTGGAAATGTGATATCGGTTGCTTCAACATTGACTGCGTCGATTTTCGCCAACTTCCCACCTGCTGCAAATCTGACGAAGCCAGCTCGCAACCAAGGAAAAAGAAAGCGAAGAAACGCATTAAAAAGTCTAAATCTATTAAAAAGGCAGCGTTAGGCACAAGTTCATCAAGCAAGGCACCATCGAGAGAGCGCGACCAAACCCCAGCTAAGTATCACAGCAAGAATAGTAAACACCCAAGAGAAAATGTCGCGCTGGAGTTAATCTTCTTGCTTGCTGTCTTGGTGGAAGGCGTAGCAATGTCGAATAGCGATTTGTTAGTTCGTGGAAATGTGTGGAACGAACCTAATCGAAGCAGTTGGAACCGCACTGCCGAAATTATTGAACTCGATGACTAGGGCTTTAAAATAAAAACAAGGAAAACCTTTGCTCGTGAACTATGACAGGTATTGACAGGTGCCTGTCAGGTAAAACAAAACCAAATTTATACTTATTGCCTTCGTTCACCTTGAACAGCGGTCGAGAACAGACCAGGAGCATTGCTTTCGTTTCTTGATCACTTAACCAAGCGAGCAAAAAACTTGGGAAGGAGATTCGTTTTCTAAATGTCTGTGTAAACAATCTGTCTAAACAACAGCCAAGAAACTTGTAAAGGTTGTTATTGTCACTCAATGGCAAAACACGTCTTGAATTTTTTTTCGTCCTTCTCTGTGATTTTTCATCTTCCGGGTTTTATTTATTAATGTATTAACTAATAAATTGTCTTTAATTTGTTTGTGTGCACTTGGTTTAATCTGGTAATAGTGAAACAAAAGGCGGGAGGATATTCTCTTGCCTGAAAAAAAATCAATCACCGTCATTCCGCGTCTACGCCACTAGAACCAAACAATCATTCAAACAAACTAGCAAATGGACAAGTGAATGGAGCGAGCGATAAGTATACCCCTCAAGGCTATGTTACTTTTTCCAGTGAAATTTCATATAAAGCGCCTGCTCACGAATTTACGGATTTAGCTGTTCCTCTCCTTCTTCTTGTTTAACCATTACCTGTAAGACATTTGTTGTATATTTTTGGTGTAGCGTCGTTTCTAGTCATTTGATTCTATTATTTTCCAGAGGAGAAGATACACGAAAGAGAAACCTTTCCCCGTCAGTTATGTCAAAACTTGCCGTTTTACATGTTGTACAGGTTTTCCCACACTTGCAACAAGTCACATGTTATACGTCCTTGCCACACTGATTGCCTCGTTTTCTCTTTCTTGTTTTTCTTTCTGATTTGTTTGATTTTTTGTACGACCCAAAGAAAAGTAATAATACCAAACGGCGATTGAAAACTCAGAAGCAAGGTTTTCAGGTCTTTGAACTGATTTTTTCAACCATGGTAAACAGTATATTTCCTTACGAAATGTTCACGGGTGTTTCTAATGAGTTATATTTATAAATCATAAGAGACTTGCAATTGGTTATATTATTTTGTGTTCGACGAGTACTCCACTGTGCAGCGTATGACTTTTTTTCAAAAATCTTCTCCTTAATAATACATAATTTACTTCTCACTTTATGTGTAAATTGCCAGAAAACAAACCAGGGTTTATTTCAAAATGTTTTTTCGTCTGATCAGGCGCTTCAAACCGTTTGTTTTACTTGCTTCGCTGTTTTGTTTTCTTATCCTTCTGCACACCTTGAATTCCTTCTTCGCGAAATACGAGGATAAAGTCACTGCTTATATTTCTTTCATCCAAAATTGAGTGAAAACGAAGACTTCCGCGAAGTCTGTTGAGCATTTATGATCACTATAACAAAAAGACCATTTGAAACTGAAAGTTTTAGGAATATCAAGGAGTAGTTCGTCAAAATAATGCATCAGTCAATTCCAGCAGTGCCCATCCCCCCCCCGGGCTTACCCCCGGGCATTAGCATTTCTTTGGTAAATTCCCCGGGGTGGGGATGAGGGAACCGGGAAAATGCCCCGCTCCCGGGTTGATTGTTTTCAATCTCTCGATAGGTGATATAAGAATATAATACAAGTTGTTGCTTCTTGACAATGAAGAAATATCTAAAATTCAGAAAATATACCTTTAAAAACATCCATGAACATCCACGAGCTTCTCTAGTCCTTCATGGACTAGCTAATCTGCAACGTAGTCCACGTCTTGGCCTATAAACGCCTCCATCACGAATACGCGACTCACTCCACGGTTTCGAAACCACGTGTCAAATGCCCGGGAGTCAACCCGAGGTACGCAAATGCCCCACCCCCGGGACGGGCAACATTAGGAAATGCCCCGGGGTTGCCCGGGGGGGGATGGGCACTGCTGGAATTGACTGATGCAGAAGGAACTGAATAAAGAACGCACTCATGCGCAACACGCAAACTTTGTTATTGGACACTTCAGCTGCGCGTGCTCCATTGGTAAAATATAGGGCGTGTTGAGAACCAATCAGATTCTAGAATTTTGTTACAGTTATGATTAAACAGAACGTATCTCAGTGCGATGGCAGTGGTGGAAAACAGAACTGTTAAATTATTACTTTACAGTCGTTGCTGCTGGCAAGAGAAATAACCCCAAGAAAAAGCTTCTCCCTGATTGAACCAAAAAGGCCGATTTATTATATTTCGGATTGTTTTAACAAAAAACATTAACAGTAACATATTATGTTACTATAGCAACCAAAGGCACGCGACAGCATGGTTCTTTGTAATTGAATTGTGCGAAGACAAGAGAAACGTGTGTACAGAGGTAGATGACTAGAAGTTTTTATTTCTGTTTCAATTTCTCACTTAAATCAGTGTTTTGGGGGGATAAGGGAACCCTTTCGGGCTTTTACAAGAGTCTCGCGGTTTCTACTTTTAAGTAAAAAAAGCGAAAAAAGGGAAGGCAAAAGAGGTAAGAGCGCTTAACTTTTCTTTCCTGACATTCAAAAGCCGGTTAATAACTTTTGTATCGTGCTCTGCTTTGTTTGGCGCAGTAAACATGGCGGATTGTTTTCAAAACACATGGCGTTAAATGCAGGAATGGCACCGGACACTTAGATTTTTTTTATTAAAGTGAAAAAAGAAAATATTCAACATAAAGTGCGCCGAGGTAGAATCGAACCCGGGTTATCCTACTAATGAGCGTGTCTCATGACCACTATGCCACCAGGCAGCTGGCTCCAGGAACCGATAATTTCAAGAATATAACATGCTACCCTTACAAATATAAAGAGCTAACCGTAAACAGGCTAACCGAAGTGCATAGTACGCTCGAAATGCATAGTAGGCTAACCGGAGTGAAAAGTAGGCTAAGCGGAATGCATAGTAGGCTAACCGGAGTGCTATTTTTTGCTATAACTTTACTCGTTCCCAGTGCACTCGCAGGTCGGAGCCATTCCTGTTATTTACGCCTACATTTCAAAACCTGTGTTTATGCGCGATGCTCATATCATATTCTAGCCGGCTCAGTGTTAGCAAGCTGATAGCTTGTTCAATAAATATACTGTTTCACGAGAAGTCGAAGAAAGTGGTGATGAATGGTCCCTCAAAATTTTGCAGTGCTCGCAAAATTTTAGTCGGTGTTCATTTACCGCAAAATTTTAGTCGGTGCTCATTTACTCGTGCTCGCATCCTCGGTTTTTAGTGGAAGTAGTTTTTTGAAACTGCTCGTTGTTCGCAAGGCTAACGATTGTAAGTGCTCGTGCTCACAAAGAAAAACGCTGTGCTCGCATGCTCGCAAAGACCACTCGATACCCCTGAAGAACAGTATTTCTGAGATTCTAACACACTCAAAATTACTTACTTACCGGAAAAAAGGGATAATTGTTACACAAAAAATATTAAGAACTCGCAAGCAATTTTTAGAAAACAAATCTGGATAAATAAATGAGGTTTTGGGGGGGCGTGATTCATAATTACACGATGCACAGCTGCCTAAAAAAACTGACGCGAGTTTTTTGAGATGTCAAACCTCGAAAGACCGAACAAGAGTCAGTGAAACAAGCTAACAAAGGAACTGTGTAAATTAAAAATGTATACTTTTCGTCAAACCATAGATTACCTACTTTTATTATATAAACTTCAGTGTGTTATAGGGATGTTGGCCACTGAGAAATGTCGTATCAGAACACATGTGTTCTGATATCGTATCAACCACATGTGTCCTGATATGGCCTTTGGAATATTCACCTTTTGAGAGAATTTAGCTAAATTTATATAATAAATAGAGTAATACATGGGAGCTTGGAGATATGAAATTGATCTTCTCGTGTTCAATCTCGATATCTCACGAGTGAGCGCAGCGAACGAGTGAGATATCGAGTTGAACACTCGAAGATAAATTTAACGTCTCCGCGCGCCCATGTATTATTCTCTATATCTTCACGACTCTTACACGGGAGTGGGTGTAGAGCTCAAACTGTCAGTGTGAGTGTTAAATGCCGTCCACGTAAGATACACAGGTCAAATAACTTACTAAATACAGAGTACGTAACATGCGTGGAGTTATGTACCACTCAGGCTGTAAGACCTGTGCAACCGCCTTATCAACCCAAAAACTCAGTGGGAAAAAATGGGCATGTATTCCCCAACCAAATGCGGGTGCACAAGCCCCCCCCCCCCCCCCCCCCTACAGTCTAAAGATCGTCATACGAAACAGGAAAAGCAGTATTCCATTCTCACTCATTAATATGCCGCTAATTGTATTGTGTGGATAAATTATGGGAAAAGATTGTGGCCGAGGCAATGAGCAGCTGGACGCCGAAAGCACTGTGGCTGTGAACACGTCGCCGAAGGGGAGGTGGGAGGGTCGAAAATGTCTCCAGACTTCCCGGTTTGCGTATCCCTTTCGAAATGTGCCGAATCAAAGCAAAGGGATATTTAAATAAGGTGATATTGCACGTGGTAATTAAGCATTACATCACACAACTATCATCAACAAACAGGGTTATGTAATCCACGCACTGCGGAATATCACACGCTAGTAATGAATGAGAATAGATTACTGGATTGCATTTGACCCCATCAGTAGCTCAAAACACGGCCGGCGAGACTTAATAAAAAAAATTTGAGAGTTCGAGAGCTGAAATGCATATATACATTACAGCAAAAGACTCAATTAGCGACATAAGCTATAAAGGGCGCACCTGCGTTCAGGCCAAAAAGAACACGAATTATTTACATTCGCTGTCACTGCCACATACAGTTAACCTCCGACGAATGTAAATACACGTACATGAATACGCCATAGTGTCAAAAGCGAGGGCGAGTACCACGTATTACCATATAAACTCGTTTTTTGTTTTGGTTAAAAATGTTTCATCTGAAACGTTTCAAACCGTTTGCATTGCTCGTATCGCTGTTTTTTCTTGGTCTTCTTTTCACGTTGCACCCTTTCCTCGCGAACTATGAAAACAAGCTTGTTATGAACAAGTCTCTTCGTCCAAAGCCGACCAGAAACGATGATTTGTATACTGATCATGATATGAACAAACACCTTTCGCTTCTTCGACAAGGTTTCAAAAAGACACTCGACGAATACGAAGCGTCGAGGCGGATTCTTGGCAAGAGATTTACAGACGCAGTTATAAATGCCTCGTTTAGCAACTTGGTTGGAAAGATTTCGAAGAAGCACATTTCTTGCAATAATGGGCTTTTCCTTCTAATTCAAGTGCATTCCCTTCCTGAAAATTTCATGAGCCGAGAAGCAATTAGATTGTCGTGGGGCAGTAAGGACCGTTTTATTGGAAATCCGCAAGAAAACAACGCCACACTGAGGTAAGTAAAATGGCATTTTACAGCTGGACTGAAACATCCCTATTTCACTGAATATAGCAACAATGATAAACAGGAGAATTTCATTGAAATTAAGGCAAATATAAATAAGAAAATTATATGATTATGATGAGGTTGAACAAAGAAAAATTCTAAGTCCCGACGGGAATGGAACCATGGCCTCCCAGATACCGGTTGGGCGCTCTAACCACTGAGCTACTAGAGATTCTTGGTGAGCTAGGCTATTTCACTAGGTGTATCTGTTTCCAGATAGCTTTTTCACAAAACAAATGTGTAATCAGAATCCATGCTGTCGCTTGGACGTGTTAGTGAGTAATCTAAAAGTGTTTTGGAGCGAGAATATTTTTAGCACCCCATATAATTTAAACTACAAACCTTGAAAGCCGTGCGAAATTACGTTAATTAAGCCGAGAAAAGTGATTATTGCAAAATCCCGTTTTCGTTTATTACAGAATGAGATGAGATGTAATAAACAAAATTTCGGCTCTATTTCAGAGTCATTATCATGTCAGTAATACTAATTTTACAGGTAAAGCAGCTTATATAACAATATCATCACTTTAGAGACCTTGATGCGTTCATTAATGCTAGGCTTTAAATTCTTAATGTTGTCATTACTCATTGAAGTCAATGACCTCATAGTTGGTGTCAGCATTGAAAACGTGTTCTTTGAGGTTAACGCAGGTAGATGACAAGTCACTGTAATAATCAGGCAATCCACAAAGGATAACTAACTCTTTAAAGCCGTCACAACTGTCAAAATGTTTGTACATTTGTTGCCCTTTTCTTCTAAGAGCTAAGGAGCGGTAACCTAGAAAAAACATTCCGGGGATTGGGGGGGGGGGGGGTGGGGGGGTGATGGTGCTCTTTATTGCTTAATGCATACCTGGATGCATGATGTTGAAACCGGTGTATGCTCCAGCAACATGGGCTGGTTTATCCAAGTAATGAATGAGAATAGATTACTGGATTGCATTTGACCCCATCAGTAGCCCAAAACACGGCCGGCGAGACTTAATAAAAAAAATTTGAGAGTTCGAGAGCTGAAATGCATATATACATTACAGCAAAAGACTCAATTAGCGACATAAGCTATAAAGGGCGCACCTGCGTTCAGGCCAAAAAGAACACGAATTATTTACATTCGCTGTTACTGCCACATACAGTTAACCTCCGACGAATGTAAATACACGTACATGAATACGCCATAGTGTCAAAAGCGAGGGCGAGTACCACGTATTACCATATAAACTCGTTTTTTGTTTTGGTTAAAAATGTTTCATCTGAAACGTTTCAAACCGTTTGCATTGCTCGTATCGCTGTTTTTTCTTGGTCTTCTTTTCACGTTGCACCCTTTCCTCGCGAACTATGAAAACAAGCTTGTTATGAACAAGTCTCTTCGTCCAAAGCCGACCAGAAACGATGATTTGTATACTGATCATGATATGAACAAACACCTTTCGCTTCTTCGACAAGGTTTCAAAAAGACACTCGACGAATACGAAGCGTCGAGGCGGATTCTTGGCAAGAGATTTACAGACGCAGTTATAAATGCCTCGTTTAGCAACTTGGTTGGAAAGATTTCGAAGAAGCACATTTCTTGCAATAATGGGCTTTTCCTTCTAATTCAAGTGCATTCCCTTCCTGAAAATTTCATGAGCCGAGAAGCAATTAGATTGTCGTGGGGCAGTAAGGACCGTTTTATTGGAAATCCGCAAGAAAACAACGCCACACTGAGGTAAGTAAAATGGCATTTTACAGCTGGACTGAAACATCCCTATTTCACTGAATATAGCAACAATGATAAACAGGAGAATTTCATTGAAATTAAGGCAAATATAAATAAGAAAATTATATGATTATGATGAGGTTGAACAAAGAAAAATTCTAAGTCCCGACGGGAATGGAACCATGGCCTCCCAGATACCGGTTGGGCGCTCTAACCACTGAGCTACTAGAGATTCTTGGTGAGCTAGGCTATTTCACTAGGTGTATCTGTTTCCAGATAGCTTTTTCACAAAACAAATGTGTAATCAGAATCCATGCTGTCGCTTGGACGTGTTAGTGAGTAATCTAAAAGTGTTTTGGAGCGAGAATATTTTTAGCACCCCATATAATTTAAACTACAAACCTTGAAAGCCGTGCGAAATTACGTTAATTAAGCCGAGAAAAGTGATTATTGCAAAATCCCGTTTTCGTTTATTACAGAATGAGATGAGATGTAATAAACAAAATTTCGGCTCTATTTCAGAGTCATTATCATGTCAGTAATACTAATTTTACAGGTAAAGCAGCTTATATAACAATATCATCACTTTAGAGACCTTGATGCGTTCATTAATGCTAGGCTTTAAATTCTTAATGTTGTCATTACTCATTGAAGTCAATGACCTCATAGTTGGTGTCAGCATTGAAAACGTGTTCTTTGAGGTTAACGCAGGTAGATGACAAGTCACTGTAATAATCAGGCAATCCACAAAGGATAACTAACTCTTTAAAGCCGTCACAACTGTCAAAATGTTTGTACATTTGTTGCCCTTTTCTTCTAAGAGCTAAGGAGCGGTAACCTAGAAAAAACATTCCGGGGATTGGGGGGGGGTGGGGGGGTGATGGTGCTCCTTATTGCTTAATGCATACCTGGATGCATGATGTTGAAACCGGTGTATGCTCCAGCAACATGGGCTGGTTTATCCAAGTAATGAATGAGAATAGATTACTGGATTGCATTTGACCCCATCAGTAGCTCAAAACACGGCCGGCGAGACTTAATAAAAAAAATTTGAGAGTTCGAGAGCTGAAATGCATATATACATTACAGCAAAAGACTCAATTAGCGACATAAGCTATAAAGGGCGCACCTGCGTTCAGGCCAAAAAGAACACGAATTATTTACATTCGCTGTTACTGCCACATACAGTTAACCTCCGACGAATGTAAATACACGTACATGAATACGCCATAGTGTCAAAAGCGAGGGCGAGTACCACGTATTACCATATAAACTCGTTTTTTGTTTTGGTTAAAAATGTTTCATCTGAAACGTTTCAAACCGTTTGCATTGCTCGTATCGCTGTTTTTTCTTGGTCTTCTTTTCACGTTGCACCCTTTCCTCGCGAACTATGAAAACAAGCTTGTTATGAACAAGTCTCTTCGTCCAAAGCCGACCAGAAACGATGATTTGTATACTGATCATGATATGAACAAACACCTTTCGCTTCTTCGACAAGGTTTCAAAAAGACACTCGACGAATACGAAGCGTCGAGGCGGATTCTTGGCAAGAGATTTACAGACGCAGTTATAAATGCCTCGTTTAGCAACTTGGTTGGAAAGATTTCGAAGAAGCACATTTCTTGCAATAATGGGCTTTTCCTTCTAATTCAAGTGCATTCCCTTCCTGAAAATTTCATGAGCCGAGAAGCAATTAGATTGTCGTGGGGCAGTAAGGACCGTTTTATTGGAAATCCGCAAGAAAACAACACCACACTGAGGTAAGTAAAATGGCATTTTACAGCTGGACTGAAACATCCCTATTTCACTGAATATAGCAACAATGATAAACAGGAGAATTTCATTGAAATTAAGGCAAATATAAATAAGAAAATTATATGATTATGATGAGGTTGAACAAAGAAAAATTCTAAGTCCCGACGGGAATGGAACCATGGCCTCCCAGATACCGGTTGGGCGCTCTAACCACTGAGCTACTAGAGATTCTTGGTGAGCTAGGCTATTTCACTAGGTGTATCTGTTTCCAGATAGCTTTTTCACAAAACAAATGTGTAATCAGAATCCATGCTGTCGCTTGGACGTGTTAGTGAGTAATCTAAAAGTGTTTTGGAGCGAGAATATTTTTAGCACCCCATATAATTTAAACTACAAACCTTGAAAGCCGTGCGAAATTACGTTAATTAAGCCGAGAAAAGTGATTATTGCAAAATCCCGTTTTCGTTTATTACAGAATGAGATGAGATGTAATAAACAAAATTTCGGCTCTATTTCAGAGTCATTATCATGTCAGTAATACTAATTTTACAGGTAAAGCAGCTTATATAACAATATCATCACTTTAGAGACCTTGATGCGTTCATTAATGCTAGGCTTTAAATTCTTAATGTTGTCATTACTCATTGAAGTCAATGACCTCATAGTTGGTGTCAGCATTGAAAACGTGTTCTTTGAGGTTAACGCAGGTAGATGACAAGTCACTGTAATAATCAGGCAATCCACAAAGGATAACTAACTCTTTAAAGCCGTCACAACTGTCAAAATGTTTGTACATTTGTTGCCCTTTTCTTCTAAGAGCTAAGGAGCGGTAACCTAGAAAAAACATTCCGGGGATTGGGGGGGGGGGGTGGGGGGGTGATGGTGCTCCTTATTGCTTAATGCATACCTGGATGCATGATGTTGAAACCGGTGTATGCTCCAGCAACATGGGCTGGTTTATCCAAGTAATGAATGAGAATAGATTACTGGATTGCATTTGACCCCATCAGTAGCCCAAAACACGGCCGGCGAGACTTAATAAAAAAAATTTGAGAGTTCGAGAGCTGAAATGCATATATACATTACAGCAAAAGACTCAATTAGCGACATAAGCTATAAAGGGCGCACCTGCGTTCAGGCCAAAAAGAACACGAATTATTTACATTCGCTGTCACTGCCACATACAGTTAACCTCCGACGAATGTAAATACACGTACATGAATACGCCATAGTGTCAAAAGCGAGGGCGAGTACCACGTATTACCATATAAACTCGTTTTTTGTTTTGGTTAAAAATGTTTCATCTGAAACGTTTCAAACCGTTTGCATTGCTCGTATCGCTGTTTTTTCTTGGTCTTCTTTTCACGTTGCACCCTTTCCTCGCGAACTATGAAAACAAGCTTGTTATGAACAAGTCTCTTCGTCCAAAGCCGACCAGAAACGATGATTTGTATACTGATCATGATATGAACAAACACCTTTCGCTTCTTCGACAAGGTTTCAAAAAGACACTCGACGAATACGAAGCGTCGAGGCGGATTCTTGGCAAGAGATTTACAGACGCAGTTATAAATGCCTCGTTTAGCAACTTGGTTGGAAAGATTTCGAAGAAGCACATTTCTTGCAATAATGGGCTTTTCCTTCTAATTCAAGTGCATTCCCTTCCTGAAAATTTCATGAGCCGAGAAGCAATTAGATTGTCGTGGGGCAGTAAGGACCGTTTTATTGGAAATCCGCAAGAAAACAACGCCACACTGAGGTAAGTAAAATGGCATTTTACAGCTGGACTGAAACATCCCTATTTCACTGAATATAGCAACAATGATAAACAGGAGAATTTCATTGAAATTAAGGCAAATATAAATAAGAAAATTATATGATTATGATGAGGTTGAACAAAGAAAAATTCTAAGTCCCGACGGGAATGGAACCATGGCCTCCCAGATACCGGTTGGGCGCTCTAACCACTGAGCTACTAGAGATTCTTGGTGAGCTAGGCTATTTCACTAGGTGTATCTGTTTCCAGATAGCTTTTTCACAAAACAAATGTGTAATCAGAATCCATGCTGTCGCTTGGACGTGTTAGTGAGTAATCTAAAAGTGTTTTGGAGCGAGAATATTTTTAGCACCCCATATAATTTAAACTACAAACCTTGAAAGCCGTGCGAAATTACGTTAATTAAGCCGAGAAAAGTGATTATTGCAAAATCCCGTTTTCGTTTATTACAGAATGAGATGAGATGTAATAAACAAAATTTCGGCTCTATTTCAGAGTCATTATCATGTCAGTAATACTAATTTTACAGGTAAAGCAGCTTATATAACAATATCATCACTTTAGAGACCTTGATGCGTTCATTAATGCTAGGCTTTAAATTCTTAATGTTGTCATTACTCATTGAAGTCAATGACCTCATAGTTGGTGTCAGCATTGAAAACGTGTTCTTTGAGGTTAACGCAGGTAGATGACAAGTCACTGTAATAATCAGGCAATCCACAAAGGATAACTAACTCTTTAAAGCCGTCACAACTGTCAAAATGTTTGTACATTTGTTGCCCTTTTCTTCTAAGAGCTAAGGAGCGGTAACCTAGAAAAAACATTCCGGGGATTGGGGGGGGGTGGGGGGGTGATGGTGCTCCTTATTGCTTAATGCATACCTGGATGCATGATGTTGAAACCGGTGTATGCTCCAGCAACATGGGCTGGTTTATCCAAGTAATGAATGAGAATAGATTACTGGATTGCATTTGACCCCATCAGTAGCTCAAAACACGGCCGGCGAGACTTAATAAAAAAAATTTGAGAGTTCGAGAGCTGAAATGCATATATACATTACAGCAAAAGACTCAATTAGCGACATAAGCTATAAAGGGCGCACCTGCGTTCAGGCCAAAAAGAACACGAATTATTTACATTCGCTGTTACTGCCACATACAGTTAACCTCCGACGAATGTAAATACACGTACATGAATACGCCATAGTGTCAAAAGCGAGGGCGAGTACCACGTATTACCATATAAACTCGTTTTTTGTTTTGGTTAAAAATGTTTCATCTGAAACGTTTCAAACCGTTTGCATTGCTCGTATCGCTGTTTTTTCTTGGTCTTCTTTTCACGTTGCACCCTTTCCTCGCGAACTATGAAAACAAGCTTGTTATGAACAAGTCTCTTCGTCCAAAGCCGACCAGAAACGATGATTTGTATACTGATCATGATATGAACAAACACCTTTCGCTTCTTCGACAAGGTTTCAAAAAGACACTCGACGAATACGAAGCGTCGAGGCGGATTCTTGGCAAGAGATTTACAGACGCAGTTATAAATGCCTCGTTTAGCAACTTGGTTGGAAAGATTTCGAAGAAGCACATTTCTTGCAATAATGGGCTTTTCCTTCTAATTCAAGTGCATTCCCTTCCTGAAAATTTCATGAGCCGAGAAGCAATTAGATTGTCGTGGGGCAGTAAGGACCGTTTTATTGGAAATCCGCAAGAAAACAACACCACACTGAGGTAAGTAAAATGGCATTTTACAGCTGGACTGAAACATCCCTATTTCACTGAATATAGCAACAATGATAAACAGGAGAATTTCATTGAAATTAAGGCAAATATAAATAAGAAAATTATATGATTATGATGAGGTTGAACAAAGAAAAATTCTAAGTCCCGACGGGAATGGAACCATGGCCTCCCAGATACCGGTTGGGCGCTCTAACCACTGAGCTACTAGAGATTCTTGGTGAGCTAGGCTATTTCACTAGGTGTATCTGTTTCCAGTAGCTTTTTCACAAAACAAATGTGTAATCAGAATCCATGCTGTCGCTTGGACGTGTTAGTGAGTAATCTAAAAGTGTTTTGGAGCGAGAATATTTTTAGCACCCCATATAATTTAAACTACAAACCTTGAAAGCCGTGCGAAATTACGTTAATTAAGCCGAGAAAAGTGATTATTGCAAAATCCCGTTTTCGTTTATTACAGAATGAGATGAGATGTAATAAACAAAATTTCGGCTCTATTTCAGAGTCATTATCATGTCAGTAATACTAATTTTACAGGTAAAGCAGCTTATATAACAATATCATCACTTTAGAGACCTTGATGCGTTCATTAATGCTAGGCTTTAAATTCTTAATGTTGTCATTACTCATTGAAGTCAATGACCTCATAGTTGGTGTCAGCATTGAAAACGTGTTCTTTGAGGTTAACGCAGGTAGATGACAAGTCACTGTAATAATCAGGCAATCCACAAAGGATAACTAACTCTTTAAAGCCGTCACAACTGTCAAAATGTTTGTACATTTGTTGCCCTTTTCTTCTAAGAGCTAAGGAGCGGTAACCTAGAAAAAACATTCCGGGGATTGGGGGGGGGGGGTGGGGGGGTGATGGTGCTCCTTATTGCTTAATGCATACCTGGATGCATGATGTTGAAACCGGTGTATGCTCCAGCAACATGGGCTGGTTTATCCAAGTAATGAATGAGAATAGATTACTGGATTGCATTTGACCCCATCAGTAGCCCAAAACACGGCCGGCGAGACTTAATAAAAAAAATTTGAGAGTTCGAGAGCTGAAATGCATATATACATTACAGCAAAAGACTCAATTAGCGACATAAGCTATAAAGGGCGCACCTGCGTTCAGGCCAAAAAGAACACGAATTATTTACATTCGCTGTCACTGCCACATACAGTTAACCTCCGACGAATGTAAATACACGTACATGAATACGCCATAGTGTCAAAAGCGAGGACGAGTACCACGTATTACCATATAAACTCGTTTTTTGTTTTGGTTAAAAATGTTTCATCTGAAACGTTTCAAACCGTTTGCATTGCTCGTATCGCTGTTTTTTCTTGGTCTTCTTTTCACGTTGCACCCTTTCCTCGCGAACTATGAAAACAAGCTTGTTATGAACAAGTCTCTTCGTCCAAAGCCGACCAGAAACGATGATTTGTATACTGATCATGATATGAACAAACACCTTTCGCTTCTTCGACAAGGTTTCAAAAAGACACTCGACGAATACGAAGCGTCGAGGCGGATTCTTGGCAAGAGATTTACAGACGCAGTTATAAATGCCTCGTTTAGCAACTTGGTTGGAAAGATTTCGAAGAAGCACATTTCTTGCAATAATGGGCTTTTCCTTCTAATTCAAGTGCATTCCCTTCCTGAAAATTTCATGAGCCGAGAAGCAATTAGATTGTCGTGGGGCAGTAAGGACCGTTTTATTGGAAATCCGCAAGAAAACAACGCCACACTGAGGTAAGTAAAATGGCATTTTACAGCTGGACTGAAACATCCCTATTTCACTGAATATAGCAACAATGATAAACAGGAGAATTTCATTGAAATTAAGGCAAATATAAATAAGAAAATTATATGATTATGATGAGGTTGAACAAAGAAAAATTCTAAGTCCCGACGGGAATGGAACCATGGCCTCCCAGATACCGGTTGGGCGCTCTAACCACTGAGCTACTAGAGATTCTTGGTGAGCTAGGCTATTTCACTAGGTGTATCTGTTTCCAGATAGCTTTTTCACAGTATTTAAACTGAGATATATTTCCCGCAAATTTTTACTCAAAAACATAACTTGAAAATGTACATTATCTTGCGATTATATTACTAGGTAAGTATTAAAGCACAGCAAAGAATTGTTGATAGAAAAATGTTACTTAAATATAAGGATTCCTTGCTTTTTATATGAAATGTTTAAGTGCGTATCCTTAAAAACGAGGTGTCACTCTGTACCCTCTGTTAATAATTAAGAACGTTTTTGAAAAAGCGTGAAGGGCGACAAAAAAAAACAAATGTGTAATCAGAATCCATGCTGTCGCTTGGACGTGTTAGTGAGTAATCTAAAAGTGTTTTGGAGCGAGAATATTTTTAGCACCCCGTCCCCCCCCCCCCCCCCCTCCCTCCACAGATGTTCTTACATCTAAAACGACTCACATCTCAATTGTAATCAGTTCAAGTTAGGTCTTCGTTAGTAGTATTTATTAATATAAGAAGAGCACGTGTAAAATAAAATAACGTATTTTAAGTCTAAGTTTGGTATAGCAGTGTATTGTATTGTATTTGTAAGTAATGTATCTGTAATGAAACATTCTGTCATAGGGTTAGTAATTCAGTACTTCAGTATTGTATGTATGTTTTGTTGTTGCAATTAAAAAAAAAGTTCAGTTCCAAAGGTCAGTTCCAAATTTACATCGGGAAAGCGAGTTCCCAAGCAAATAGATTACTCTGTGGTTTTTAAAGATATATACATTTCAATTGTTTAAATAGTGTGCTTTACACAAATTCTTTTGGGCAGCGTTGGTTCCTGTGATGTTGCACATGTCCTCAATTTAATCGCATTTCCTAGCATTTTATCTCTAGCGTTCAGCATAGCACTTGAAATTGCTAATCTTGTATATATGTAAGAACCCACCATCTATAATTTCAAGCATCTTTGAGATTTGATAATCGCGAAGACTTCTCCTTGAAATGAAATGCAACTAAGTCACTGTTTGCCACGAATGTTCCTCTGTTTACCTTTAATAAAATTCAAGTTCAGTGAGCTTTTCTTTTTTTTATCGAAGCCCTTTAGTTTTCAAAAGTCTATCACGAAATAAGCAGCATGTTTTGGAAGCTTGTGGCGACTTAAAATTTACGAAAAGCAATCAAAATCAACGAAAGCTTTTTCGCTAAGGGAAGATAATCATTGCAGCCGTAAAACGGCGATAGAAACAATGAAGAAACACTGCATTTGTTGTAGGCAACTCGATTTTCAATTTCGCGTGGAAAATATGCCTAGGGCGCCTAATGATTACGTTGGACTACGGAACACGAGCGGTCTGAGCTCGAGCATTGGGCTTGGCGACTTTGACTCCTGTCAAAGGAACCTTTGACGCGCGTCAAATCCCTGTCAAAGGTGATATCAAAGGGCTTGCTTATCTTTGACACCCGTGTCAAAGATAGTCATCCATTTTTGTCTCACTTTGGAAACAAAAGTAAGACAAGACTAAACTTTTTCAGCGCTTCTCTCCACCTAAAAAACTAAATAAATACCGGCGAAATGCTAGAGTAAAACATAAAGAAAATAAAGCCGAGAAAAGTGATTATTGCAAAATCCCGTTTTCGTTTATTACAGGATGAGATGAGATGTAATAAACAAAATTTCGGCTCTATTTCAGAGTCATTATCATGTCAGTAATACTAATTTTACAGGTAAAGCAGCTTATATAACAATATCATCACTTTAGAGACCTTGATGCGTTCATTAATGCTAGGCTTTAAATTCTTAATGTTGTCATTACTCATTAAAGTCAATGACCTCATAGTTGGTGTCAGCATTGAAAACGTGTTCTTTGAGGTTAACGCAGGTAGATGACAAGTCACTGTAATAATCAGGCAATCCACAAAGGATAACTAACTCTTTAAAGCTGTCACAACTGTCAAAATGTTTGTACATTGTTGCCCTTTTCTTGTTGGATGCTCACAGAGGCTAAGAGCTAAGGAGCGGTAACCTAGAAAAAAAATTCCCGGCAATGGGGGGGGGGGGGGGGGGGGGGTGGGGTGTGATAGTGCTCCTCATTACTTCATGCATACCCGGATGCATAAGGTGGAAACCGGTGTATGCTTCCGTAACATGGGCTGGTTTATCCAAAGCGCGTCTTGATCACTCTTCAAACAAATGCAGTAAAACTTTTTCTTATATTTCAGGTCTTATAAAACAGTATTCCTTATCGGACAAAGCTCTAACCCTAAACTAAATCACCTTGTTGATCAAGAGGCGAGCATCTACAAAGACATCGTTGTAGGATCTTTTGAGGATACATTTCGCAACCTTTACATGAAAATGATCTTTAGCATCAGTTGGCCGGTGGACCAAAAGTGTCACGCTACCTACATTCTGAAGACGGACGAGGATTGTTTTGTCAATGTTGGCAATCTTCTTAACTGGCTTAGCAACTACCACGAAGCCAACGGGACGCGCGCGCTTTACGCGGGTAGAGTTCAGTTTCAAATGCCAGTTATACGGGATAACAGCAGTCGCTACTATGTTTCAGAAAGAGACCATCCAGCTGCAACATTTCGGCCGTATGTATCTGGGGGAGGCTACGTCCTGAGTAGAAATTTATTGCCATCACTTGCTAAGGTTTCCAAAACATCGCGACTGTTTGCGAACGAAGATGCATTGCTGGGTTCTCTGATGTACCGGATTGGGGTTCAGCCAACAGACCACAGCAAATTTTTGCCTTTAATCTTCTGCGTCTTCACCGATGACATGTATATGGACAAGTTGCGAGAAGCAAACATGTGTGGCTTGTCAAGACAGATTATATTGCATGATTTCAGAGACAAGCGTCAACTGGAAATGCATTTCAACACCGCTATACTCAGTTATTTTCCTTCTTTTTGTTCTCTGCAAACAAACTACGAAGATATGCGAGATCGATGCGAATGATAAATTTTTAAAAACTCTGCATAAATAAGACATAAAGCCTACCCTAAAACCTTTGTTGTTGAACTATGTTTTGCGTTCATTTTAGAACCATTAGGAAAATTAGGGCTATATTCACAGGACACCGGTTTGAATTATATCCAATTCACGAGAGGGTACCTACGGGACTCACGGGACTCACGAGACTCACGGGACCTACTATCCGTACCACCTATCTGGTCTAGCAGGTTCAGTTTTGGAACTGTTTCGGCCCCAAATTTGGACGGTTCTCGTGTGATCAGATATCGACTTTGTTTAACGAGGGATGGACGTAACAGTCTTGCGACTGACAATTTATGCAGGGAGTAAAACCGGAGAACGCGGAGAAAAACCCTCGGAGCAAGGACGAGAAACCATTAACAAACTCAACCCACACATGACGCCGGATTCAGGGATCGAGCCCGGGCCACAATGGTAGCAAGCGAGTGCTCGGCTCACCCACTGCGTTATTCCTACTCCCTCAGATAGACTGTCCTGTTTTGGGGAAGATTACACAGGATCGTCCCAAATGAATCCCCGATCCGAGATCACGCTATGTCAGTACAATCTGCGTATAAGTAGCTGGTAGAAAGAGCTGATTTCCTCACGTTGATTTAAAAGCTGGCTGGTAATTAACTAGCCTGCGAGAGCAGACGGCTTCTCGGCCGGTGAAACTCGAGCCGAAAAAGCCCTCTGCTCTCGCAGGCTAGTACTCAGCTGCTCCTCAGATTGCCGTGAAAGAAAAGATCCCGAATAAACATATCTGATCCCGTAGTCAGATTCCCGGCCGCCAGGAGCCACCTTGGAGCCGGTCTCTATGAACACAGCCTAAAATAACTCGTTACTATAAGCATTCACTGTAGTTGGTAATTTTCCTTATTCTCCTTAACTGTTTACTTGTTGCTAGTGCATTGGTGCTGCAACGAGAATTCATTTGTTGATCATTTAAAAGTAAGCCAGTGTTCGCGCGAAAAGCGCGACGGCTGCAACAGTCACGTGACTAGTATGCCAGCTCTGACCAGACTCGTTCCCAGTCGCTCCTGAGGCGGTTTTGACTAGAACGCATTGCATCGCGTCTTCAAAACAATTCAAACTTAAGTTGTAGTTTATAGACATAAATTTGGAAGACCATAAAGAGTTTATATCTGAGGGCGTAAATATGTTTTTGGTCCGACTCAGGTTTATTTTAGAGGTTTCCTGCCTAGTTTTCCAGTCCCGTTTTTCCGCTATACTTTGCAGGTGCAGAAGGAAGCGCCTTGACTCAAACGGCGCTTAAAGTACTATCAGCCAGCAACCAAGAACACGGCGCAAACAGTTGAATGGATGAGCTTTAGCACACTGAATTATCCATTTTAGCCCGCAAAAATACGTCGCAATGTCCGATGAAATTACCATTATTTTTTTCCTCTTGAAAAATTCACCGCAAGAGAATTCAAAGGAAGGAGAGGAAAAAGTTGAATGATAGGAAGGCTGAACACGGAAACGTTATTTTTAAAATGGAAAGTGCAAAAGTTCCGCATCGACCGCGAGGAACGCTTGACACATTTTGATTTAAGAAGGTCTCGTTAGTGCAAAGAAATTAAAGCAAATTTGTTTACGGTAAATCAGTTAATCAGACTCGGCTAATCAGTTCTCGGCTCGACTGATAAATCGCTGCATTGCTACGTATAGAACTAAAGTGACTGTGTCAGTCTTTGTATTAGCAGTGGTCGAAGGATGTATAAGCTTAAGAAATCTAAAGGCTGGTTTCCACTAGCGACGCAGTCGAAGTCGAAGTCGTAATCAAAAGCGCAGAGCGTTTTGTTCTAATAAAAATCAAACCGACAGAGACGTAAGCAGAATTTCCGATTCCGCTTATAATTTATGGCTCCGTCACTCATGATCCAAACGAAAATTGAATTGTCGAACGCCGCAAACAGAGAGGAAGCACTCGGAGGGCGTGAGAACTAGCATTGTGATTGGTTTGTTTTTCCTCTTCTGCATGCGACTTTGTCAATCTAGTTTTCACTGGATCATAAGCGCCGGAATCATAAGCGGAATCGGAAGAAAATGGAAACGTTCTGATTCTTCAGACTCCGATTCCCTCGCAGTTATGACTCCGATTTTCAATTTTCTCTTGATCGTAAGCGCCCTTACAACTACGATTCCGTCACTAGTGAAAATAGCCTTAATGGAGCCGGACAAAGAATACAATAATTTCAGCTGCCCCAGCTGAAACAAGGCATTGGAAATGATTGTGTTAGTTAGCAAGGCGGTTTGACACTTGGTCATCAATCAATTGTTCGTGTGAACAAACGTTATTAGTGAAATGTACGTGTTAACTGGGCTCAGATATGAGTTCCTTTTCACAAAGTGAAATGCATGCAAAAACATTGTTTCTCCGGAATAGTAGAAGTTTTGGTGGTTGCATGTGTTCCACCATTACTGCTTTTTCGTCCAATTTCAGACCTACAAAAAAGGAAACCATACCCATTTTCGGACCAAAATGACCAAAGTAAACATGGGGCCTGTGTGCTGAATTTGAGGTTAATGAAATAAAAATTCTGTTCTAGATTTACCCACGAGTTGATTGTTTAATTAAAAAGTGCTGACTCGTTATAAATTAGAACTAATAAATGACTAATGAATTCTAAGCAGTTGCAGCACTTAATATTGTGTACCTTTTTAAAAAAATTGATTTTTACCGCGAGTCAGAAACCGCGGTTTCGAAAAGGCTTCTATTTTTCTACCATTTTTTGAAATCTCGCCAGTAGCAGTGGAGTTCAATTTGGAAAACTAACCACAACGGGAAAGTTACGTAATTAAAAGGAACTATAAGTGTTTAATCAGCGGAGCTCAAAGACATACTGAATTCAAAAGTTTTTAATAAGCTGCTGTTGGCTTTTGAAAAGGATTTGAATACTGTGAACACAGATAAGCAAGCGAAAAACTGAAAAACTGCAAATCCTCTCGTAACAGATGTCAGTATTGTGTGCACAGAGGCGGGCGTTAACACCTTACCGTAACAAACTTCCTTTTTAAATTTGGTTTATTTTGGGTCCAGGATAAATAAACGCCGCCATTTTGGTAATTTATGGATGCCCAAATCTCTTTTGATTCAATTGAAATTCTTGAATTTGAAGCTTCGGTGCAAAATCGTGGTGATTTTTTTATTGTAACGTCAATCGAAAGTGTCACAAAGAAAACGTTTAACGTTTTGGGTTGTTTCAATGGAAAAGTAAATTTCTAAAGCCGAACAAAAAGAAATTTGAGTAATATTTAATGACCTTCCTCATTCACAAATAAGGGCCTGTTTACATGGAGGTGGGGGACCCCGGGCAGGTGAGGTAACCCGGCTAGGTGGGGTAACCCGCCTCTCCATATAAACTCTCATTTTTTCTCGATCGCGTTTACATGATAGGTGGGGTAACCCGCCTAGGCGGGTTGCCCGGTCTGCTGAGTAGGGTAACCCTCCCAGCCGGGGTCGCTTTTTGCCATGTAAACGTTTCAAGATGGGGTAACCCGCCTACCCGGGGTCGGTTCATGTTACCAAAACGCGCCAAATCCGAACCAACAACCAAACGCCCGCCATATTTGAACCGCAACAACATGTTTCAGTCTCGAGGATATCAGCGTGGGGAGCTTTTTCGCCGGGTTCATCTGTTTAGTGTCGAAGGCCGCAATCAAGATGGCAATCAGGAAGAATCTGAAGGTATTCAAATTTCAAGTGATGCTTTAAGTGAAGGCCCGATCGAAGCACGCGCTTCTTCTCTACTTAGAGATCAGACGATAACACAAAGCAACGAAAAACGTTCTCTCTGCCAACGAAAATCATGCTGTGAAAAAAAAAATAAATAAAAAAACAAGAAATCTACGCCACGCTATTTTCTCAAGAAAGTTAACCCCGGGACCCCGGGGTGATAAGATTGCATGTAAACGCGAGCTATTTTTCGACCACGGCTGGGCGGGTTACCTCACCTACCCGGGGTCCCCCACCTCCATGTAAACAGGCCCTTAGAAAGCAAACATTGAAACAATCGTATGGTCTCACGGCGAAAGGCAATTATGAAATTTACGGAAAATTTGATTGAAAACCGTGAAAAAATATTACTTCAAAGTTCATCAAAATGCTTAGTCTTCAATTTTTCGTTTTCAACACTGTGACCGACTCAAATCAGTTATGCCAGAAAATCTTTAAATGAACATTACAAGCAGATAAATGCTGTTATGTGTTTGCTTACCAAAACACAGATTTTTTTTCTTTGTTTCCCAAGTTAAGATTCCTCCAGCTGTTTAAGCTAAGCTCCCAAAGCACACAATAGTTGTGCTAACTACAGCAAATAGAATTAAGTGTTGGTCTTATTGTTTTACCATTATATTTCGTATTCCGCCGAAGGATAAAACGCGGATGCTAAATCACTGAGTCCACACAAGCCAGCCAGGCTTTCTTGCCGACAGAGCAAGTCATTTGGACGGTAAGTTAAAAAATGAGATTTTTACACACCCTACATTGCGTGGGATAGCAGTTCGAAATAAGCGGTTGAAAGAATCCTTTCGTCAATTAAATGCTCACACAGAAAAAAAAACAATCAATGCAAAAAGTTTAACAGATTTCATTGCTGTTCAGATAACCTAATGGTGCATCGCTGACAAAAATGTCTGTCGGGTTTCTTCGCCTGGGAGAAAAGATCACCTTGATTGTTGAAATCAAGTCAAATTAGATAAAGACGAGAAGAAAAAAAGCGCAGGAACTCAAGAAGCGGGCAGTGTTAGTAAAAGTTTAAGGTTAAGGTTAATTAAGGTTACACTACAGAAGAAGACTAAATAATTTATGAATCTGCTTACTAGCTGGCCAAATAATAATAACCACGAGTCGATTTTAAAAAGTAGCTCTCTGGTGTTCTTCCACACAATTACGCAATCATGTTTTGATCTACCCACCGAAAAAAACACGTAGCCCTTTTCAACTTATGTAAATATGTCAGAAAATATATACTTTTATTTTAACGTGAGACCGTAAATCAGCTCAAAACGTATGATGGTCATCTGGAGCATAAGGCTCCTCCCCGCTACCCAGGGGGTGGGGGGGGGGGGGGGGGTGGGTAACCCGGGATTTCATGTGACGGGGATGATAGAAGGATTTTTTTGGGTTTGAAATTTTTGATTCCAGGGTTTTTTTGAGTAGGAAAATTTGGCAAGTATTTTTTGGGGTGGCTTGATTTAAGTAGGGGTTTTTAATTAGGGGGTATTATCGACCTTGGCTGCATAGTTCTGGGAATAAAGCACAATGAAAGGAAGTGTCCTTGGGTGTCTGGGGTCGCCCACTACCTCTCGGAACGAGTTTTTCATTGGTTCTTAAAACAATAGATAACAGGTCATAACAATGCCCCTAGCCCTGAATAACAATAGAGGTAGTGTTTACAGCGGGCGAATGAAAATAGAGGTTCCAGAGAGGAAGTGTCTTACTGGGTGTCTGAATTGACTTTGGTGTATTTCTAATGTTTTTTAATGTTTAAAATATTAAGGGTCAAACATTCGGCATGGGATTTTTTGGGGGTTAATTTTGGTCTAGGGATTTTTGGGGGTTTTGTTGGAGGCCCTTGCAATTTTGGGGGGTCTTGATTTTTGCTCCCATTCGATCAGTCCCGTCACTTGAAATCCCGAATACTCCCCCTGGGCCACGCTCAAATTTAGGGCCATCAGCCTCTTTAGCTCATGAAGAAAAATAGAATTTCTTTGTGCTACAAATCGTTATGTTTTTCCCATGCAGTGCTCTTGTAGGCGCCTAATGTTTTTCAGACGAGCATTCATTCGAACCCAAACATTTTGAAACGCAAGGTTCCTGCTGATTACAACCTCTTCCTTCTTTCCTTCTCCCCCCCCCCCCCCCCCCCCTGGATTAAGCCAACTAAATAAGCTGCTGGAATAGTCCAAAACTCCCGAGCTTTTCGCATGTTACAGTTCTCCTTGTCGCTTCTTGTTATGGCACCTAGCATAAGCTTTTCTCTATGGATATGGCAGACGTATGTTTTATTTCTTTTTGTATAGTTTTTATTACTCTTCACTACACAGAGAACAGCGTTAGAGACTTGTCAAGTGTCCTTACAATCCATGGCGCCTCAAACAGCCAAACTGTTCTTGGTTCTGGGCGTTGTTGGCATATTGACGTCTCAAGTACTCGGTAAAGTATTCTACGTCAGTAGCAGTGAAAACAGCGGAAAATGCAGCGTCAATGACAAGCTATTTGACAATTCACTTGGAACGATCCAGGAGTGCGTTGACAGTCTTAAAGACCCTGGTGATGAATGCGTTATCCAGCCTGGTACCTACCACGAGAGCGTGACCATCGCGAACAAAAACGGCACCAAAGAATCTCCCATCATCATCCGCGGCAGCCATGATGGTGTGACCAAACTGGATGGCACTGTAGCTCTGAAGCCCGCAAAATGGGAGAAAATGCCGAACGGGGCTTACAAGGGGATTATTGATTATGACATCACGCAGTTATTCATAGACGAGGAGATGATGACGAACGCCCGCTGGCCTAATTCACTGTGGTCTGACAAGACCATATTTGACAGTCAGTACTGGGGTAAATCCTCTAGAAGCTCAAAACGCGGGCTCATGATAGATGGAGGCAAGCATAAGCTGGCCGAAAGTGGTATCAATGCAACTGGTGCGATGGCCGTGTTGAATGTTGGGAGTTTTTGCACGTTCACTAGAGAAGTACTAAGCCACGATAAAGGTATGTCACGCTAATAATCCATCTATTTCGTGACACGACTGCATGACACAAATATACATACAGTGACAATTGCTTCGAAATTTGTCACATATTTTCTTGCTGTTGCTGTATCAGTTGCTTTACGTATTTTGCAGTAAGAAAATTTTGCGTGACATGTATCGGTGTGATAAGCACTCTCACCCCAAACAAGTAATCCCTCCTAACGGTTATCCATTCTTAACAGGTGACATTTTGGCAGTAATAAACTCAAAAGTTAAAGCAGGCTACTCCATGTAGCACAAAATTCGTCTAATGGATGGAGAACAGATGTCGAAATATCGACGGCCTACATGCTGTTTTTTCTATTCTTTTTAGACAGGTTCACCTATAAGGATGACTTTGGGAAGAATTTGAACTTTAAACCCAAAAATAACCAATATTTCTTGGAAAGTAAGCTTGAGTTCCTTGACAACCCGGGTGAGTGGTTCTACGAGAAGAAAGATGGAATTGGAGGAACCTTATACGTCATGACCACAGATGGAGGCTCTCCCGAGGGACGTGACGTCAGAGGAAAGGTAAATCGATAACCATAGCAACTGGAATACTTTGATTCAGTTTATTAGTCGATTTTTCGTCAATACAGGAAAAAAGATGTGGAACTCGAAATCGAAATCAAATTATATCCGTTGGTATTTTCTTAGAAATGGAATACTTTCAATTGCACTTTTTGTTGTGTAATCTTCATTACCAAGGAGAAATTCCAGTTGGAGTTAGGTTTACGCACAATTAATAAGCAATCCGATCTCATTGTCCTTCATTATTCACCCTCTAGCTTCTGAATGAGTCCCTGTCTAGAAATTCACCAATGTTAACAAATAGAAAAAAAGTACGCGAGTTTACTTGGCATGTTGCAAACACTGCGAGGAAAAGTTTGGCACAACTCAAAATTTCTGTAACAGGGATTACGTAATTGCTTTTCAATCTTCCCAAAGTTTCTGGATTTTTGCATCCGGCTGTGTAAACAAGAAACGGTTTCTTTCTTATAGGTGAACTTAATACAAAACGCGTTTATATAGCACCATACAAAACGACTAAACAGCCAATCAGAACACTCCTTATATATATTTCAAATTTTATAAATATAAAATTTGAACAGTTTCAAGATTTTGACACGCAAAACCCAATGCTTTTCTAGTTCAAAAGAAATATCTTTCTGTTTTCTCCGCTACAGGTAAAGCCAGTTTCGTTCGCAATCACCGACTGCACGCACGTGATCTTCAAAGATCTGACGTTTTTCGCCACGACATTGCAAGCGCGCTCACCAAGAAATGATTACAATGAAACGCTGGAATTCCACTCGCTCAATTTCAGTTACCCGTCCTACAATCGGCGCATGCTCAGAGATACAACACCTCCTCAATGGACAAAGGTGGTCATGGGAAAGGGTTATGCGAAGTTCTTTAACAACACGTTTTATGGAACAGACGGAATCGCTCTGGAGTACCAGGGTATTGGTGACATAGTGGAGAATAATTTCTTTGAGTACAATGACTGGAGCGGAGCAAACATGAATGTGGCCGGAGGAGGTAAAATGATGTTTGGCAAATTTGACTGTAAAAGGGTACCCCTTGTGTTGGGAATAACTGAAGGGATCTGAAAAAGGGTGATTACACATAAAGAATGCCTTCTTGTTTGAAGTGAAAGGTGAAAAATTTCTTTGCTCTCTGTAAAATAATTTCATTGGTTGAGAGTAAACACTTAGTGGTATTTAGTTTGAAACCAGAAAATTGTACTAACAAAAGATTACTGCCTCTGTGTTTAATAACACAGAGTTTAACAATGCGCGATACTCCAAGTCTATGTACTTTCAAGGAAGCCAAACGAAGAGTTCTTACGTAAGAAACAGCCTTTTATCCTTACACTGAAAATTCAACATTCTCTTGGCTGAAAAAATCATTAATAGGAAAAAATTAAAGTCTGATCCATCAGGCCAGTACCTGTCATCCGGTTTTCGTAGCATAAAGCGACTAAGAGTATTTCTACTGGATGCTAGTCCATAGCAGGGCTACCCCCAGCAGTAAATTCGCCGGTACCCATTTAGACAGCTGCGTGGAGAGAGGCACTATGAGATTTAAGTGTCTTGCTCAAGAACAAAACGCAGTGCCCTGACCTAACCATCAGGCCACCGCGTTTCCCATATAAAGATTTATAGGCATTAATCGAATTGTTCCAGTCGGAAACTTCGTTGTACCTTTGATGTCAATTTCAGGTGCTGGTACTGTAGTGTCCCAGAGTATCGGCGACACGTTTATTAGAAACACCCTACGTTACAACGGTGCTAGTGTCGGATACCGCTCGGGTTACGCATCTAAAGCAAAGCTGAACGACGTCAGCCGACAGTGTTGGGGAATGATTCAACATGACGGCAGCGGAATGCAAGCTCAAGTTAATCGTCAAACAAAGTTGGTTTTTGAACAAAACTGGATCCATCACAGTCCCAAGTACGGGCTTCGCTTTGACGGAGGTCCCCCAAAAATCGGCAAGTATGGCACAATGAGGAAGAATGTGATCCGTAAGACCAATGGAATGATGGTGAAGGGAGATTACCACACGCTCGACCATAACTTAGTCTTCCACAAGTTCACCAAGGCGGGAGATCATGACGGGCAGGGCAGCAAGTGCAACTTGTGTGTGCTCAGGTATGGCATTGAATTCTTTCCTTAATTCGCTTCCGTTCTTTGAATTTTACTTCATGAAAGCCAGTGTTTCTCAACCGTTGATCAGCGGTCTGAAAACTCGTTTCATGAACGCTAGTAAATGGTGATGCAGGCTCTGGAAACGAAGTTGATTTGCTCCTTTCTACGCAAGCTCAATAAAATGAGAAATTCGCAAAAGTAATGTTTCAGAGATTGGTTATGCAGGCAACTTCGAAACGATGGAAGGCTTCTTCGTAATACTTTGCAACACTTACATTCTTTCTATAAATTTATTGCCAGGTACGTCAGGCAGAACCCGGTAGCTATTAACCATAACACTGTAGTTGAGTACAACGCGGCAGACATTGCTAACGGCGGCGTCCACAACAAGAAGCTCTACCCCATGAGTGGTATCCTCAAAGACAACGTCATTGGAGATGTCCGAGCGCAGTTGATGGACCCAGACAATATGGATTTCAGACCTCGGGCTGATTCTTTGTACAACTTAAACGGCGTGGGACCGTATGACATCACAGAGAGCAAGAAAAAGTACTGGATCCCGGGTCGAATCATGTACAAAGCGAGTAATCCCATCCCGCCAGACAACTCTACCACTGTGAAGGCAAGCAGCCGTGACGTCCTGATGTGGCTGAACAGCTTCGAGGGACAAGTGCATGTTCTCTTTTTGGGTACCGAACCAGGCAATCTGAAACAGCAGGGCGTTGCACGTCACGGAGGCAACGTGGTGAAGCTTCGAAAACCGTTGGAAAGCAGTCGCCGATACTACTGGCGAGTCGACGTCAAGGTTCAGGGGAAAGTGATATACACAGGAGACATGTGGTCGTTCAAGACAATAGAGTGAAGACGTCTTAGTCGGGGAGATAAAAAATGAATCCTTGATTCAAAAAGCTTGCAGAAAAAGAAAGAAAAAAGAAAATAAAGTTCATGATTAAATTAAAAAGCAGGGATTTATTTACTGTATTCAGATAAAATACCCTTTTGAACACTTGCAGATTTGGGAGAAACGGGCAAAACTATCCAGAAATACGTCTGGGCGCTGGCTTTATAAAACACTCATACGAGAGAAAAAAAGATTGAACAGACAACACTGCGAGAAAGATATGGATGTAAATTTTCTCTTCTCTCCTTTTCTTTTTCTGTTCATTTCGCGCCTTTATGTCACCCGTTCACCGAAATCAAGAAGCCTGCAACAGGCAAGCAAGATGTCACCTTTACCCGGCTATCCGTACATTTTGCGTCAAACCTGCATCGACTTGCGAGAAAAAGCGCGTAATTAAAGATAATTTAGGTGTTTATCAAGTGATTTTTGACTCTTTTCCATACGAATCAATACCAAGAAGCAGATAATGCACGATTTGGTTAACTAAAAGATCTGAGCAGGTAGATACAAAACTCGGTATCTAATGTCATAATCTGCAGACTGAATATTTCTTCGCCTTTGCCTTTTACTAAAGTCGATAACCAATTCTTGGCAGTCTTCTTCGTTCTGTGCAACAAGACCGACTTTAATCAGTTATTTTAGAAAATCTTTACTTCCAGACTTTGTCTTGGAACAAATATATGTTGTAATTCGTTTGCTCAACGACAAGTATCGACACATCGGTCACTAAAGCCTAGTTCCCACTAGCGACATAACGATCATAATCATAATCATAAGCACAAACATAACGCTGTTATGTCGCTTATGTCTTAGTGGGAACGTCCAGAAACATAATCATAAGCGCCCTTATGATCAACATAATCATAATCATAAGAAAATGATCGACCATTTTCTTATGATTATGATTATGTCTATGACTATGACTATGTTGCTTTTCTTTATAGTGGGAACGCGAAAATCATAACGACATAATCAGAAACATAATGACGCAACTGGGTCATTGTGTTTTGGCCAATAAAATTCTAGGTCCAGTTCTTTCGGGTCGGTTTATTTTAACAGAGACACGTATTGAAATACCATTTTTTGAGTTTTAACTGTGCGGAAGTTCCCACTAGAACATAAGAAGCTTATGTTTATGTTTATGAATATGCTTATGCTTATGATCCTTATGTTGCTAGTGGGAACTAAGCTTAAACAGACCAAAACACAGACATTGTTCTTTTGTTTCGTAAGTTTCAACAGATTCTATCTGTTTAAAGCTCCAAGAGAGCACAATTGCTCTTAAGTTAATTACAAAAATGAGAATTAAGTGTTGGTTTTTGTTAAGAATTCCCACAAGCTTATCAACACAGCAAGCCAATCAGGCGGTACGTTTTTACACTCTTCAATACATGGACAGAAATTCGAAATAAGCGTTTTATTCTCCTTGTACTTTAATGGTCATAAACGAATCAAAAAAAGTACCAAATGTAGAACGGACTTACTAACTTCATTTCAGTTAACTTGGTCAGTTAATAATGCCTGACGAAAATAACTGTCGGTTTTTTCTGCCTGGGAGAACAAATCACAATTTTTTTATCGATTGCTGGAATCAACCTGACGGTCAAATTAGATTAAGGCGTAAATCGAGGCGTGGACAGTGTTGATAACATTTTTAGCGATGTAATCAGAGCTACAGTGTAAGTTATAGTAGAAACAAAAGGCTATAAAATAGGGAGCCTATAATTGAGCAAACTGCTGCAAAGAAAATTGCTGCATGTACCAAAATTATCTACACCTTATTACAATCTTTTGAGATACTGCTTCAAATATCTTAATAAAAGAAATGTTTTTTAACAACACCAAACAAATTTCGAAGTTCCACTGAATCGCTAAAAGACGATTTTACAAAATGGCTGCACGAGAGAACTTTGAAATTCATTTTCTCGGGCTCTGATACGAAATTGTTGTTGGTGTTTTCAGGGATAATTACTTGCATCTTTACCTTTCATTAAGGGTAGAAAACAACGCAATAGGATTTAAATGATTCTGGAACTCGATTTTTGTTCAACGTAAATAAATATTACTCGACTTCCTGGTGGATTCCAGAATTGCACGTGCGTTTGAAATCTTGGTACATTTCCTAACCGTTCTCTGCGAAACTACAACGTGAAATGATCAAATTCTGCGTATTTTGGACAACGTAAGCCACGACGGCTTATTTCTGGTTTTTCTATTTGGATTTAAGCGCTCCAGATCTCTTTAAATATTCAGTTGGAGCTAGTGCTTAAACAAATAGATACACTGAGATTCTCGACTAAAATAAAAATTCATTTTTCACTATGCCTTTTCCTCGGCGTCGCCGTCGTCATTACTTAAGCTCCCTATTATGTAGTTGATGCGAGAAGGTCGAAAATAATCACAAGATGAATAAGCTGACTGTTGTTGATACTCACAGCCTCCCCCCTCACCGAGAGAATCCTGCCTCCCCCCATCCCTCCCCCACCCCGCCTCTTTTGAATATATGTCCATGGGCTTATTTTAGCTCTAAATGAAGACATAATCTTATTTCTTTTCGTCATAAGCTCCCTCTTGGAGAGCTTGTTTCTTATAGTTCTGTATGTTTGACGACCATCTTGTAGGCACCTAAAAGTGTTCAGACGCGTAGCATCCATTCCAAATTTCAGCACAAACAGCTCAAGAAACGCACAATTCTTGTTGATGATAAGACTCTTATTTATCGCCTTTATAGCCCCTTAAGCCTGGTTCTCTTATGCTGCCGACCTACCTGCGACGTAGCCGCCGGTAAATGCCTGGGGTACTATTCCCACATATGAGAACATACGCCGCCGGCAACAAAGATCATCGCAGGTCTTTACCGCCGGCATGCCTGCGAAGTTGACTTGAGTTCAATGCAGGCACTTAGACGGTTTTACGGTACTCCCTGCCGCTACAAGCTAGTAAAATGGATAAGTTTGCGTTCTGGCTGCGCGGACCAAACGAAGAGAATTTATCTTTTCCTGTATGCATATCGTATGTATCTTTTTTTTTTTTGTTAATTTTTGTTTTTTTTTTATTACTCTTAAGAGGAAGCCAAGTGCCTTTCATATCGATGGCGCCTCGAGCAGTCAAGCTGTTACTGGTTTGGGGCGTTGTAATTGTCATGTTGACGTCTCAAGTACTCGGTAAAGTATTCTACGTCAGTAGCAGTGAAAACAGCGGAAAACGCAGCGTTCATGGAAAGCTGTTTGATAAGACACTCGGCAAGGTCCAGGACTGCATTGACAATCTTAAAGAGCCTGGTGACGAATGCGTTATCCAGCCTGGTACCTACCACGAGAGCGTGACCATCGTGGACAAACACGGCACCAAAGAATCTCTCATCATTTTCCGCGGCAGCCATGATGGTGTAACCAAACTGGATGGCACTATACCTCTAAAGCCCGCAAAATGGAAGAAAATGCCGAACGGGGCTTACAAGGGGTTCATTTATCATGATGTCACGCAGCTATTCATTGACGAGGAGATGATGACGAACGCCCGCTGGCCCAATGCACTGTGGTCTGATAAGACGGTCTTTGACAGCCAGTACTGGGCTAAATCCTCTAAGGACTCACAACGCGGGCTCATGATAAATGGAGCCGAGCATAAGCAGGCCGAAAGTGGTATCGATGCAACTGGTGCGATGGCCGTGTTGAATGTTGGGAGTTTTTGCACGTTCACTAGAGAAGTACTTAATCACGATAATAACCCAAGAATTTCGTGACACCACTGCATGACACAGTACAACTATGCATGCAGGGACAATAGCTTTCAAATGTGTCTCACTTGCTCTGCAGCATTACGTGATTTACAGTAAATAATTAAGATTTGCGTGACATGAATTGGTGTGACAAGTACCCCAACCCCAACAGGCACTTTGATCTTTCCACACTAGTGGACGTGTGATACACGCTGTCACACAATTTATAGCAATGGTGTAATCTGGTCGAAACAAAAAATGAGCAAAATGTTTGTTGAACGT
The DNA here is from genome assembly GCA_963693305.1 of Meandrina meandrites. Classification (NCBI taxonomy): domain Eukaryota; kingdom Metazoa; phylum Cnidaria; class Anthozoa; order Scleractinia; family Meandrinidae; genus Meandrina; species Meandrina meandrites. The sequence goes on from OY855908.1 coordinate 35,495,155, forward strand.
TTGTTATAGACAATTTTATTGACAAGTTATGAAAATATCAAATGAAAAAAAGTAATCTTTAGAACAACTTCACCCTAGCAAGTGCTTTATCCCAGTTCGTTCTTCAGTCGTGAACTTGGGCAAATTCTAGATAGTTCAATGGATTGTCCTTTGCTTCCTTGGTCGCCTACAATACACTGACTGTTATAAATTAAAGTATGTGTGTGATGCGAATTCGTCAAGTTGGGAGCGAGCTCGGAAAGATAGGCGCGAAACCTCGGGTAACCGCAACGGGCTTCTGTTGTTGTTGTTGTCGCTGCTGTTGCTGTTGCTGTTGCTGTTGCTGACGATGACGATGACGATGGTGGTGGTGGTGGTGGTGTTGCAGTTACCGATGCAGCTCACCAGCTGCTGTTGTTGTTGCTACTGCCGTTTTTAATACATGGAAAGCTCCCGGTGACCTGGCAATTTGTTTCACCAAAACAGCTGAGCCACGTTATGGAAGATCATCTGTCCTGTTAGAGCTGCTGAATCTCTCGCAAAGCCATTTCAACACGACTAATTTACTCCTCTCGCAAGTCATCCGCTGCTTTCGCTACATCTTGTGGATGTTCAGCATTTCCTGTAGCACTTTCACTTTCACTCTCCTCGTTCAATGGCCTGAATATCATAACAAACGTTAAAAACACAAAAGTCATCAACGTGCCGGCTTTGCTAGGCATGCATGTTGTGTTAATTAAATAACCTCGGCAGGCTCTCTAAACTCTCCAACTTTATCCCGGTTTTGAATCACTATTGGGAGTGTCTTTTGATTTTTTTTTTCTGTTGGTTTACTAAAGCTCAGCCCCGTCCATCGACCGTCCACGCTTTAACAGTTTTCGTAAACATCGTATCCATTTGGCAACAAGGCTCGATTACAAGCCGCTTCTCGGGAAATGAGCCCGCGCTTCTCCAAGAAAAGAGAAGAAGGAACACAGACTGGACTCCAGGCATGTACAAAAACCAGGAACACCGGAACACCAGAACACCCCAGAACACCGAAACAGCACGGAACACTGGTAAGTTACCCTAACGAACAAATGAAAGGTAACCACAAGCAACTAGCCGCAAGCAAACTGGTGTTCCTGTGTTCCGGGCTGTTCCGGTCTTCCTGGTTTTAGTACATGCCGGACTCGATAGAGCGCCAGAAATCAAGCCTATTTCGCCACAAACGAAGCAAAATATAGGAATTTACAGCATCGATTCATGGCGTTTTCGACATCGCTTTCACTATTCTCTACTAAAAAAGCTGTAAACGGAAAAGAAAAACTCCTTCACCTTAAGCGATGGCTTGATTTTTTAAGTCCACTTACATAGTAAAATGTTCCACTTTTTCTGGAGTAATAGGCACTGCGTTGTAACCAGTTATTCTGTTGAATTCAGTTAAGACTTCTACCTCCTTTTGGCGCATCTGCAAAGTCAAATACATGTAATGTCAGCAATAACGGCTAGCACCACGTAGTTGATGGAGCCAACATAAACAATTACTTTCGCTCTGAAGACTGAAAGTTTAATTAAACCGCTTGTTTTGTAGTGCACCGAGCATGAAGCAGAAAACGAAAAGAGTATTTTAAGTAAAACATTTAAACACGAAGAAACAAGAAAAGCAATGTCGATTGTTTTGAGTTTTACTCTGTTATACTTGTAGTTAGGTAGGTAGGTAGGTAGGTAGGTAGGTAGTTAATTGATAATAATTTTAAAATGGCTGTTGGAAATACTGTGTCTAAATAAAGTTATCAGAGTCGTATCCGTCATATCGTATCATATCGTATTACAGGCTGATTGGGGTGGGGGGGAGGTGGGTCAGCCCCCCCCCCACCCCCTCAAGTGCACCACAACCAGAGTCATGTCATGAGTATGGGGTGAAGTTGCTCACTCACCAAAATGTTTTCAACTGAGTTAAGAATGCTATAGTGGGCAATTTTTGCTTATTGCCCTTGTGACAGCGATGTTAACGATTTTTTTAAGCCAACCTTGTAATATCTCAGTGCTCATATAATAAACAAATTGCTTCATATTCACTTGTTGTGAAGAATAACAAACTCACTCACTCAGTGCACTCACTCATTCATTCTGTTATTCTTCACAGCTTGTGAATAAAACTCATACACACTCATGATCACTAACCACAAAGTACTCTCTATATAAGTTACCATATTAAGGCTGTTTTGCGTGTCATGTTTATATCCTAGTAAGTGGCACAGACCATGTGTTATAATGACCTGGAGAAATGAAGAAAAGCGTCAAAATGAAACAGTTCTCTGACTGCATATTCAATTACCACTAAAGACTCCCAATCTTTTTACCACAGCAGAAATGCTATGCTATAATAGAATTCATTTCAATTATGTATCCAAGTGGGCTATACTAATGTTGTTGGTAGGCTGGGGGGGGGGGGGGGGGGGTACACGACCCAAAAGTCAAAACCATTACGTTTTTAGAAAAGGTAATGCTTGCGTATAAATTCCAGAGAAAATGGTACCCCTTGCACATACAAAATAATGTACCTACAGAAGGGAAACTGCATCGATATCTTTATAATTTTTCACTTGAATAACCCCTTAAAATACTTAGATGAATTAACTGTTTCAAACTGTTTGAGATATTTTGAAAGGCCCTCCTTCCTTAAATACCTAAATGACAGATTTCCATACCCTTTTCTATACCATCCCCTTCTGGGTGGAGCCTTCCTGTATAGGTACAGCCCAGCTCTCCCCCATCCCAGGGCATAGCATTAACCATATAGGCCACCATGATTGTGAGTTACTTACCGGTAAGTAATCATCCAATAGTTTACCATCAGCTTCACAGTCTTCTACAATTCTTGGAGTTCCAAGGACAATATCGCCCAGTGTGTAATCATGTTCCAGCCGTGGTAGTGGTGGCAAGACACCAGGGATCAGATTCTGTTAAACAGACCAAATATTGACAAAACACTGCCAACAGTAGCAAACACAGAAAACTAACCGTAGCAGTCCCCATATTAAGTCTATTATCAAAACTGAGAGCAGACTACCCAGTTTGTCTATACCAACTCTCCCAGATTATTGGAAAGTCGAAGGTACAGTCCAAACCTCCCAGTCTATGGGTCACCAAATCTCCCGAGTATGAAAGAAAGTGCTTGAAATACATGTTTTCACGCATATTTTTTGCCTGATTTTGGGCAATTTTGTGGAATAGTTTGGATATTTTATCCCGATTAGGGTGGCTGGTGTCCCTGCCTACCCCCCCCCCCCCCCCCCCCCCCTCAAAGATTCACCCTACCACCTCCCTGCATGGAGGGCCGGGCGACCCTGGAGGTTTGGTGTTCTGCCAGGCATAAAGCTCAAAATTCATAATAAGTCAACTTGCCACCGTTCAGCTTAAAAGATAATTTTAAACATAATACATTCCCTTCCACTAACCTCAACGTACGGGAATGCTAGAATATCAGTCACGACATTTCTTCTCCTGTACCGCAAATTCAGGCTCTTTATGAAACTTCTGCCGGCAAACATGAGATTCACGTCAAAATGGCTGATCCTCAGGATATCCACGAGGGTATTACAATTGTTCAAAAGGACAGGAAGATTTAAAACAGTCCGCGTTTGTAAGCTTCTAATCAAAACCACCATATTTCACGAGTTGTCAAGAATTTGCGGCCATAAGCCACATATCACTGTGTATAAGCAAAACCAATCATCCCATCAGCGTTATGAAGTGCCCGATCTTGTCAAGTGTGAGTTAGGAGGACTCATGATGTTACATACACGACGGTATTTTCTGGTAGGTACGCTACGAACCTGTCAGCGGTTCCCTTCTTGAGTGTTCACTTCACGTGCGAGAAAAAATAAATATGGGGAAAGAACGGAAGAAGAAAGCGAAGAAAAATACGACAACGGCGAAAAAGAAAGGTATTTTTTACGTCCATAGCTGAGACTAATCTCTGCTGCTCTACATGAATCGGTTTAATTGACCGAGACGTTTAAAGAGAGTGAAATGCCGACTAGTAATTTAAAACAACATCACCACGTGTTGCCATTAGATTTTGTTCTAAAATATTTTAAAGCTTTGTGAATATAAGATTTTTATTTCACTTGCCTGTTAACGAAGTTAATGTCTTTTTAAAGTTTGTGGTACAAGTTGGCCTTGAGATTCAGCCAATCGCCGCTTATAGATTGTTTGCAAACATTTTGCTGCTGCTCTGCTGCTGCTGTTGTTGTTGTTGCTGGATGTTGTCAATAAAGGGAGCAACTTCAGTCTTCAGAATACCCGGCCACTTTTTCATCCTACCAATTGCTTGCAAATTCAGCAGAATATTGAGGTGTTTCATGAACTTGTCATGTAATCTGCATGCTACCAATTGCAGAATATATTTTATAAGAGAGTCAAAATTCTTGTTTGAAATTTCACTTCACTTGGCAACTATCATGAGATAATTTTTTTAAAAATGTTATCTTTAAACAGGACCTTCCTCTTCACTCAATGGAAAAGTTACAACAGATTTAAACAAATCTGAAAATGATTGTGAAACTGTTGCCACAGAAGGGAAAAAGACGAAAGGAAAGACCAAGTACAACATTGCAGATCTGTTAAAACAGGTTAGATTTAACTAAATATGTTGAAGTACTTTTGAAAATTAAAATAATACAATACCAGTATGTAACAAAATACAAATATATGGGGAAAGTGCGATTTTGACTACTGGTATTTACTGAATAATAATTCCTTTTTACTTTGTATTTCCAACTACTATATTGTAGGTTGATGAATGCATGGATAATTTCAATTTTGAACTGGCAGTAAAGTTTTGTGAAAGAGCTCTGGATATGGAGCCTGATAATGTTGAAGTACTGGAAATGGCGGGAGCAGTGTTCCTTGAAACTGGAGACGTAGACAAAGCAAAATCAGTATCCTTAATTAACATACCAGTTATGCTAACATTGATTTGTTATTATACAAATCAGTGCTTTCAATAAGACCCAGCACCTGCCGGAGCCCAGGTGGTATCCTGAGACATTTTGCTCACAATTTTCAACCACTAAAAAAGTGTTCATTTGTATGTTGCTTTTGAGTTTCCAGTAACTTCACAGCCTTTGTGTAACTTCAGTTATGCTCAAACTACAATGATTTTTGTGCAAGGCAACTAGGAGTATTGAGCAGTTTATGTAAATTTAATGCTTCTCTCTCGTAGTTTATGCCCGAACAGTTTTTCAGGTTGTTTCAGCTGGCAATTTTATTGTTACTCATTTAGTCATCTAGACGGCCCATTTGTTCAAAGAGTGAATATAACACTTATCCACAGTCCAGTGGATAAGTGTTGTAGCCTTGAATTGTTTTCAGGTTAAAAGAAATGGGGGTTAAATTGCTTTCAAACTGTGAGGATCATTTCACTCATTGTGCAGTTCCAGAAAATATCCATACCCACCCCATGGAAGGTCAATGGAAATTCCGAGGGGGTGGGGGGGTCTCAAAAGCCAAAATTTTAAAAGGAAAGTATGGGGCTTAAGTGGAAATTCCAGAGGGGTGGGGGGGTTTAAACCAAAAAACCTTCCGTGGGAGGGGTATGGATATTTTATGGAACAACACATTTCATCATTAATCTGCAGTTCATATATGTCATTCATATATTCACTTTGTTAAACTACACTATCCACGCAGACTTTGAACAACCATCACCAGATGGAGAGGCACTAAGTCTAACTGTATCTACATTATAATAATATCAGAGGCAGTGAGGTGTTATGTTTTTCTTTAACAACTTGAAGTGCTTTGAAAATGCTGTAAAAATTTCACCAGAGGAAGGTTTTTCAAAATACATGAATCTTGGTCAGCTGTTGGAAGGTCAAGGGGCAGTAGCAGCCTTCAATAAAGGAATTCAGCTAATGATTGCAAGTAGAGATGATGAAACATCACAGGTATGTCTTCACCATGTTGTACAGACTAAGTTGGAAGGGTTAGATTCTTAGTAATTTAATGAATTTAAATGATCTTGGACAATGACTGACATCTTTGTTATTGTTAGGCAGCTGCTAGTAATATTCCATCTGCGTCAGCTACTGAAATCTCCACAGCTTACTGCTCGCTTGCAGAAATGTATCTTACTGATGAATGGTAAGGGCTAGTGCCGATAAGTGGTACAGTGTATAACGTCATAATGGTAAATGGTCATGTTCCTTTTATAGCTCTTTTCCTAAGCTCAATGTGCTTCAAAATATTGTTGTCATGGGGCAAACTGCAAATCTCTATGTGTTCATTACTCATGTCTGTGTAATTATATACTGATGAGGTTATCATGTGACAAGTCCAAGAAAAAGGGTGATATGTCAGCAGGCTCCTTGACAGGTTAACCAGTTCAAAAATGTGTGTCTGTCAGTTGTTATTTTGTGGATTTAGATCCATTTTAAATGTGTTTTTTGGTTTTTCAAGATTTGTTGGCTGTCACTAAAAATTGCAAGTGTGATTGACAGTAGCAAAAATCAAATTTATTCGCTGGATCTTGAACTTTGGAGTACACGTGTTATGCAAACGCACAGCAGGCGGGGATCCATACCGGTTTCCACTGTTTTACAGAAATTGGTCAGAATTTTCCTATCCACTACAACTCAGACATTGGCATTGACAAAATAATCCGCTGTTTTGCAAGGCTTCATCCAAGGAGAATGGAACTATTAAATATTATGTCAGAATGACTCAAAAACCCAGAAAAGGGGGACTTTAGGAAGTTAGAATCAAAGTGCCTTTGGCACTCATTTTGTTGTAAATCGGTCAACTTTTTTCCTAGATCCGCGCCTGCACAGTATGCTGTCATTTTGTAATACATTATTTTATATGGATTTGGTTGAGAATTTGTTATCATAATTACAGTAACTATGTAACAGTAAGTGTAAACTGCTATATTCCCTAAAACCTTTAAATTTTAATATAAATTTTACCTTTAAGTTTTAAAGAGGAGGCTGATGCTAAGTGCTATGAGTGCTGTCAGAAAGCAATTGAGTATGACGCAACTAATCCTGAAGCATTTCAACTGATGACAAGCTGCCTGCTGAGTCAGCAAAATATGGAAGAAGCAAGGAAGATGTTGGAGAAAAGTTTAGAGCTGTGGCAAGGGAAAGATGACGAGCTTCCTGAGGTTTGCACTGGATATCTTCTTATTAGTTATATTTAAAATAGTAGAAATATTTCCTACAACGCAAAATAAAATATATTTTTGGCTGTTCTGTGATCATCCTGACTCTTAATTTCTTTCTAGGCTCCAATACCATCATATGAATCAAGAATCACCACTTCAAAACTGCTCATTGAACTGGAAAATTATGAGGTACGATGTAACCATATTGAGTGAAATGCATCGTGCTGTTAATAATTGTTAGTCAGTGAAGTGTTAGTCACCTGGTTTTTCTGTTGTTTATACTGCACTCGTCCACTGTTATGAGTTATTTTTATCCACTGTTATAGACTGCCGGTTCTGTACTGGAAGAACTTGTTGAAGAGAGCGATGAAGTTCCACAGGTAAGTAAATTAAAGAAACACTGGTATGCCAATATTGACATATCAAAATTCTAACTTGGCTCCAAGGATCAGAGAAATAAAAATGAAAGAAATTAGGCATTAACCCGCAACCCACTAAAGTTCTTTGGTTCACCTAAGCCTTGGAGATGTTGTGGTTAAAATTTTTCTTTGGTTTAAAATTTTATTAATTCAGTGTGATTCATTTCTCATTGTTTAGATTATGATAACCAATTTGAGACAATGAAAGGTAAAAATCAAACTGGTTTGAAAAATTTAAAACCAAAGATAAATTACAAATTAAAATTAATATACAACAGAGACAAGTTACATTTTAATTTTTTATGAAAAGGTTTGGATATTTATGATCAGAAATCTTTTTCAATTATTATAATTTTCTGGGATGTTGTTAAACAATGCCCATGATGTTGTTTTGTTTCTTTGTCTGCACAAAATAGTTCAAGTTATCATTTATTGATTAATTTGTTAATATTCAATAATTATTTTGTAGGTGTGGTATCTACTTGGTTGGTTGAATCACATCACAAATCAGGACGGCTCAAGTATCAGAACATGCCTGGAGCGAGCTCAGAAGGTAAGTTGTCTTTGTATCATCAAGACATTTTTTTGTAACTGGCAGAAGGTTACACTCTGTTCCAATTCAGTGGATTGTAGGCCAGATTCTCTAGCTTGACTTGACTAGAGTATTGCCATGTTTTACTTTGGTTCTAAGAGCACTGTTACATGTTAACTTCTGGGTTACCAATAATGGATGTTTTGCCCTTGTTAAATAAAGTCATTATTATCATAATCATTGTCATCATCATGCAATCCATCCAAATGCATGTGATTGACATGAAAATGGCATAGGTATCCAATTGCAGGTTGTTATTGGTCAGCTGTAATTGGACCCCGTGCGCCAAATATGCAAAAAAAATAGGCATAGGCATTGAACCAATCAAAATTGTGAATTTTGTTGTAGATACGATTATTTTTAATCCACCCTGGATATACAGCCTTGGTTGCAGAAGTTTTCATTCTTTCCCATCTTAATCAACATAAAAAAGAAAAAATAGTTTCTGGAAAATAGTTTCTCCTAGTCACTTCATGCTGCGGAACCTGGGATAAGCTCTGGCCTGATGGGCCAAGAGGCTCGTATGCAGACTTTACCTTCACCTTGACATTAGTGGTACCCATTTATACTTCTGGGATGAGAGAGTCGTGTGACTTTTTTATGTATTTGTGAATGTGGTTTAATAAAGCTTCTTCAGTGTTAGTGAAATTATTTCAACATGTAGTACATTTACCCTGATCAAGGCTGACCAATCAGAACCAATGTAACATCTCATGTATTTTATAAATGTTGACAGCTATTTACACAATTTGGATGTGAAGACCAGCCCATGATGGATCACGTGACTGAACTGCTGGCCAGTTTACCTGAAGACTCAAACGAAAACCAAGACAAGGAAAATGGCGAGCTTGACGATAATTCTGACCCTGGAGACAGCGATGAAGCTGAAGAAGACATGGATACGCAATAGTAAAAAAACAAAACGCCGCTACAGAGAGACATGAAGAGTTATCAAAAGTGGACTTGAATTTTAACGTGAATAAACGATTTTACTCTCCAATAGGAAATGGATACACGATAAATACTCCTCTTCAAAGACAAAGACTATCTAGAATTGAACAATTGCATTTTATCATGACTGACTGGAAAAGAAATTGCTGCCATAAAAGTTTCAGCCAGTCAGATTATCTTTTCGTGGTTCATATTTCACACCTCTGTACATGAAAAAAAAATTCGCTTTTAAAAAAAATCTCAATGATGGTAGCGTACTTTGACGATGGATGCCAGTTTTGGACAGAGAGGTTAAATCCTTCTTGACTCTGACGAAACAACAGGCTGTGTTAAAAAAAAGAAAGAAAAAAAAACAGGCGAAAACACTGACTGCTTTCTTAAGCCAGAACAAAATCAGACAAGTCAAGATTTTAGTTTTTTGAAAAAAACTGTTCTCTTTAATAAATTTTAAGTAGTTATAATGCTGTAATTTATAAACCTATCAAAACTGACTGTTTTGAAAGATTAAAATATGTGAACACGTCATTGAGATGCCATGGCAACTGCAAGTGATGTTGTCATGGTTACAAGTCCAAGACCAGTCGTAAGGGCCTTCTCGACCTGCCACACCATGAAACAAGCATTCTGTGGGCCCAATCCCATAGAACCACTCCCAGCCATTCTTAACTAATAACTTTTCCCAGTGCAAATCTTAGGATCTCTTCTTGGGTTTTGGTTGTTGGTAACGAGAAAATGTCCATTTCTGTGTGCTCTTGCCCCTTTTGCATGGATTTACAACCACATTCTGTTGGTCCTTGGACATGTCTAAACAAGTGTCTGTCCAAACGTGTACTATGGTACCCTGGAAAAGAAAGGCAAAATTTTTATTGTAAAGCCGAGCCTCCCGCATGGGACCAGTCAAGAGTCAAGCCCAGATGGTCGCTTACACGAGTATTCGAGAAATGGTCCCACAGAGAAATTTGATTGTTAAGTAGTGAAGTAATTTCTTGACAAAACAGAAAGTTCCCCAGTTTGTAACATCATTGAAGCTTTCATATTTGGCCTACCTAACTTTCCTAAGAAATGCAGTAAATGTGAAACTTTGTCATGATCCCTTAAAACGTTTTGTATAAAAGCTAAACAATTATAATTGATTTTTTTAGATGTCTTCAGTTGGTTTTGGATAAGAAAAATTTTCTTTCATTTAACAATTCCTTGGGCAATCAGTTTACTCAGCATGGAATAGCCACATCGTGAAATGTCAATCATCCATCATCATTATGGCTGAGTAACAACTATAAAATTAAAGGCTCGACCATAACCTCCTGCTGGCTTTATTTGTTTGCTTGTTTGTTCGTTTGTTTGTTTGTACATCATGTGTTGTTTACCTTTCTCTTATCGTGTTTCCATTCCTGGTTTCCCCTCAGTCCATGACACGTGATCATCTCAACGAAACTTCCTGGATCGGTTTGCGGTGCGTCCAAACACTTGTCGTCATTGAATTGTATTTCATTATTCTTGGTCAAGGTAAAGAACTGCAAATGGAGTCAGAGCAAATTAGCATTATTATAAAGGATGCGTAGTTAGATGAGGATGGAATACAACGGTTAATACAAATTGAAAAGTTCGAGCACGTTCAAAGTCGATGAGAGTGCATGAGAGTTTCAGGCCAAAGAGTTTGAACTCTCATCCTCGTTTGGTCGGGGCTTTACTTATAAGTTTTTATAGTGGCTTCTAGAAAACAGGGGGACGTCCTGAAGTTGTCCAAACCATAGTTAATAGAGGGGACTGGTTATGAAACCCGGCGAACTTCAAAGAAATATCTCTTTGTTATGGTTTTTGCATCGTCACGTGACATTGAAGGTGCACACGCAAAATTTCAAGATGGCGTCCCGAGTGAGTTCTATTCGAAGCGTGGTTGAATCCACTGTGAAAGTTGGCTTGTTCTGGTTGAAAATGAGTCAAAAACCGTAAGTTTTACAAGATAAGAGATCGTAGATTGCTATACCTGGCGATAATTCCGCTGCCTTCGGCTGTGGATCGCGCAGAAGGAGAAGAGAAATCGACATTTGGAAGCTATTCGCACCAACACTTAGAGGCTCACATTGGAAATGGAAGAAAGGCTGACTGAACAAAATAGCCGGGTCGAGAGGGATAGGGTACTGTTTATCTGTGTAAACTATTTTGAAGCTGAAGACACAGAAATATGTATAAGGTTTGTTTGACCATAGCATAGTAGAGGTGAAGGTGTTTATACGCACACTGATACCCACCATCGCATACAAATTTCGAATTCACTGTAAAGAGAAGGTTTCTTTCTCGAAAATCTTTCTTTCCTTACAATTTTATGTTATTGCTGTCCAACGCATTTGTAAATGGCTGTTTTTTAATAGTCTCTTGTATAATTTTGTTTTGTTCTTATTAATAAGAATAAAAGTGTTCCTGTTGTGAGTCAGAGGCTGACCCATTGCAATATCACACATATGCAAAGGTAATGAAACAGTAAACATTCATGTCACAGTAACAGTTGTTCTTTTTTTTATGTAAGGATTTCTTTTTCATTTCCATACAGCAGTTAACTCTTCGAGTCACAAGATTGCTGATCATAATAAAAATTTCTCCTTGTAATATCCATATTACCTGTACTCCATCACACAGGCCATGATAATTTATCCCTGGGAATGTATCTTAAAGGTTGAAGTAAATCTTCCTACTATAACTGTTAGAAATATGAACTTATTTTGTTAATCATGGGTTTTCTCCTTCCCTGGTGTACAAGAGGCTCATTTGCAAAAAGGTCTTCCTTGTTGTCACTTGAATGCTTTATTCTCAAATGATATCAAAGTGATTACTTTTGTGTTCCATCATCACAGATGATCATGCTTGGATCCAGGGTAGATGTCGTATCCACTTATGTGCATCCAAGACACCCTAAATGCTGTTGTGCAAGGGTGACCTATTTGGTGGAATGACGGAATGTCACTAGTTTGCTTGTGGTTAGGTTCACCCCAGTTTGCGTGTCATTAGGCTCACCCCGGTTTGCTTGCAGTTAACTTTTGCTGGTTAGGGCAAAAAACTTTTGCCGTTCTGTCATTCTGCCAAATAGTGTCACCCACTGTGCAACATATCAATTGGAAAGCAAATTGGGGGAGGGGGGTGGGGGTTGGTGCCCATTTTGGAATAAAGTAAAAAGAACTGACGTAAGGATAGCTGGGTATTGTCTCTATTTGTGCAAAATTTCAATTTCTCCTAAGTCTCATAGTTTTGTAACACCAACACTGAATAAGTAAGATTTTGATTGTATTCATAGTAAATAATTAATTAATTAATTTGAGAGTAAATAAAGTATTCAGTTAAGTTCAGTTCAGTCCCTGTCCTTGTCGATATTTATCTTGATCATTTGGGGGCAACCCTGGGTTTTAGGGTTGCCCATCATTTGGCACTTAACAATATTCTTGGCAAAAGTGGATTGAGTGTTTCAAGTTCTGCATGTGATATTATCTGATAATCAAATTGTAGTTATTAAGGAAGTCACTATCAGGGTTATCCCAGCAATATCTAACCTTAGCAATTCAATTCCCAAAAATATCCTGCCTCTTTCGCACCCTTCTTCAAGGGTTTGATATAAATATCTCCTGCCTCACGTGCAAGCACTTCAGTTTCTTTTACATTTAATTTAACACTACCAACCATTTTATGCAAGAAGACTTGGGGTAACTGTTTTAGCTGTTGGAATCCTTCCCTTCCTATTCTAAAGTTTTGCATCCCTGTGTCTCAAAACCTTTCACTTAAAATTCACATATGAATATACATTTTCAGCTCACTTTTACTTTTTCCATTTGTTTACTTGTTTGATACTTATATATTTAGTCGTGGGCTACTTGCACTACAGTAGCTCTTAGCTAAGTGTTAACATTTACAATTCTTCCCCAAGTAATTGCAAACATTCTCTTAATGGTGAGCCTACAACAACAACACCCCAAAAAATGTATTTATATATGGTAACTGAAAAATATTTGAAGAGTTAAAACATAAAGTGCGGCAGCCAAATTGTATGCTGAGGTTTTTTGACTCACTGGAACTATTATTAGGAAGCACAAATTATCTACTAGGTATCTACTAGACTACTACAAGGTCTAGCACTCAAAACAATATAAACAGATCACCATATCCCAGATCTTTCTCAAAGGTTTAATATAGGAATTTCGTGATTCGTAGGAACCCGAGAGGAAATAACCATCGACAGATAGGCAATATATAAGCTTATATTGTAGGTGAGCGTTTGTAGGATTCCATTCACACGAATCGAGTAGCCAATGTGCCGAAAATTTAAGCTCATTAGTTTGAAATTATGACTCAAAATGGCAACCTGTTATGCTTACATTACTAACTGCGACCGAAAATGCTTTTCTTATACTCCATCGCCTTCCAAAATGTCAAAAATTGCCTCTAAATCGTCTTCCCAAACAAACAGATCGTGTGCACCGTCCGCCATCTTGAATGAACTTGTGCACGGTCAGAGTCACGTGATGGGTCTGTTCAACATCGGAGACCGCACTATTGTTTAGCTCTTTGAAGTTCGCCGGCTTTCATAACCAGTCTCCTCTATTAACTATGTCCAAACGAAGATCTGTTATTGGCTAACAAAACCTTAATAGACAAAAGACTGCAAACAATGCCCTCATCCCTAAAACAAGAGAGTATGCCCTAAAAACAATAAAATAGCAGCTACAGTTTATCAAGACCAATGAAAATAAAGCTCTGGAAGAGGGGCGGCGTTACCAAAAACTGGAGCATACTTGTTACAATAAAACATTTTGGAATAAAAATACAATAGGAGGCCAGTTAACAAAAAACCGCAGCAACTTTGACTACATCAACGTTTAAATTGCTGGATTGGCGTTACTCGGCATTCATTCAAACACCTGGATAATGCTCCTTATCAAAACCCGGGTGATCAGGGGCGCAGAGGACGACATTGAATGAGGGCCTGACCTGATTTCCTCCCATTCCATGACAAGTGTACAGTCCCACGCGGTCTACTTTTGCTCCTTTCTCTCCAAGCGTGTCGACACAAAGCGACGAGCCTGGATTTCGGATCTGAAATCGAAAAGCGCCAGTTATTGATTGAAATAATTAAGTACTGACTCGCTGTAGACGTTTGTGTGTGTGTGTCCTATAGACTAATGGACGATTGGAAAATTGTTCCATTGGGATAATTCAATCAAATCTTCTAAAACCGTCGAACAGCGATAAAGCACTTTACCTCGCCTTGCGCCGGAGGATTGGGATCCACTGAAGATAGATCCGGGAACACATTTTCCAGATACCATTTGAAGTTTTTACAGCCCAGTCTCTTTCTTAGTTTGATTCGTTCGCTGATGTCGCCTATATCAATATTCTTTTCTTCTTCCGTTTTCCTCCTGAAAAGGAAAACAACAACAAAGTTTTCCAAGCTAAAACAGACAAATTCATGTTTCCTTTCGATAAAATCTTCGTTAAAGCGCTCCTTTTCTTAGTTTGATTCGTTCGCTGATGTCGCCGATAACAACATTCTTTTCTTCTTCAGTTTGCCTCCAAAAAATAAAAAAAGTTTTCCAAGCTACAACGAGGGGAAATATATGTTTCCTTATCGATAAAGTTTCGAAAAAGCGCTCCTTCATAACCATTATTTTGAGTCGTCAGCCCAACGCTATCTAACGAGGAAAACAAATGCCTGTAATACCTGTAGTAGATCTCTTTGTACTCGTCCAGCCATACTTCAGCCAGACGATTGAAGTTCTTTGCCAGTGTTGCTCCAGTACCCTTTGGAAACTTGTAAGGTGACGTATATTTACGGAACACGTGACCGACACGTGAGCAGGGCACAATCTCTAACTGACCTCCGCACATCCAAACCTGAGTAAGATTTGACAATGAAACATTCATACATTGACTTCACTACAAAAATATCACAGCTGCAGTAACAAAGAGAAAAAGATAAAGGTTTAGGAACAAAAAAAAAGATGCAAGTTCTGAACTTAAATATAATAGATAGTCATAACAAAACTGTATTAGGTTTTTAAAAGTGTTAAATGTAGAAGAAAAATCGTTATCGAGATATAGAAGGGCCTTTCCTTCCTTGGCAAAATTTCAGTTTAAACCTGAGACGAAAAACAAGCGCGATCGTCTCGAGCAAAAGAAACTTGGCTAGTGTAAGCAAAGCAATGTCAGGAACAATTCCCAGCATTTATTCCTGATTGTCGTGGTCAACTTAAATCAACATGACTGCTTTATTCTTACCCTGAAAGAGAGTTCCAAATTTTCGCCTCCCCAAATGTCCATTTGGTCGTCATATGATCCCAGGTCGTAAAAATACTGTTTGTGCATCGAGAAAAGACCTCCTGCCATGGTAGGACTCCTGAAATGGTTAATTGGCCAAAAGCAGCCAAGACTAAAAAGGGAGCAATTACCTTATATGGTCATAATCTTGGCTGGCTGAGCCCGCGTTTTTGTGGGTCAGATAAACAACTGTTGACCGATCAATCTGATCTTATCTTCTAGTTGTAATGTTTTATTTACAAACTACCCCACAAGTTATGTAGCTTTTTACCCCCATCGTGTCTAAATAAAAGTTTGACTGACTGACTGACTGACTGACTGACCGACTGACTGACTGACTGACTGACTGACTGACTGACTGACTGACTGACTGACTGACTGACTGACTGACTGACTGATTGATTTTTTGAGCAACTTGCCATTATTTCTACTTCTCACTTGCCTTATAAAATCTGTCTCATCCTCTCTTCGTTTCTTTTCTTCTTCGGGGATAGCTTTCCAAGTGAAGAACAAATCCCAAGAAAATCCTCCGCGCTCGTAAATCACGTCTGAAGTTTGGTAACCAAAGTCATCTGCATTAATCACTTCTATAACAGGACATACAACGTTTGAACGATTTTGAGCAATCCTCGACAAGAGTGGCTCTATCCATCCTTCAGTCGCCTCGCAATGGGAGTCCAGGAAAGTCAGAACATCTCCCCGGGACACCTCGGCCCCAC
Organism: Meandrina meandrites; assembly: GCA_963693305.1. Taxonomy (NCBI): domain Eukaryota; kingdom Metazoa; phylum Cnidaria; class Anthozoa; order Scleractinia; family Meandrinidae; genus Meandrina; species Meandrina meandrites. The sequence goes on from OY855908.1 coordinate 35,511,265, forward strand.
GAAGCCGTGCTCGGACCAGACCTTCCCTCTGGGGCATCCGAATAACTTTGACTTTTTCAAATTGGCTGACTTGCTCTTCCAGGGGCCTCTTGAGATTTTCTGTTTGAATGCGATAAACATGTTTATTTGGTCAACATATAAGTTGTTTGAATACTTTCAGTCAATGATGTAAATGTAACTGTGGGGAACTGTGGAAAATCATTTGAAGGTGCTAAGTCATCGATTGTGCCTTTTTAAAATATTAATGATCATTTTATGTTTGCCGTTGCTGTTTTTGGTCCCCTTTAAATTGTAAACGGTTGATGCCATTTTTGACGGTCATTGTCATCATTGGTTACCAAGCTTTTCGGAATGGACGATGCCATATCTGCTTTAGTTTAGGCCTGGACCAGGCCGAAACTGTGCTTTCATAATTAGATAAAATTAGGTCAAGATAGGAAGGCGCGGTTGGCCTAATGGTTAGTGCGCAGGACGCCGGATCGAACGGTCCGGGCTCGAGCCCCGGCGGGGATCAATGTGTTGTGTTCTTAAGCAAGACACTTTACTCTCATAGTGTTTCTGTCCCAGGTGTATAAATGGGTACCGGCGAATTTACTGCTGGGGGTAACCCTGCTATGGACTAGCATCCCATCCAGGGAGGAGTAGATATAGTCACAACACAGGCTCACCATACTCGCTGAAGTCATCCACAAGAACGATATCTGCTAAAAGATGCGGAGGCGAACGATTTAGGACACTATGTACCGTCCTTAGTAAAACTGACAGAGCTTCATTATGGAAACAGATAATAACGCTTGTAGTGGGTAACTTTGTTGGGTATTTCTTGTGTTTCTCACGGCACCTAGAATGAAGGAAAATATATAATTTTCTAATTAAGAATAATACGCTAAATTTCGCAAAAACAAAAAAAATGCAAAGAGGAATTGAATAAAAAAAAATTATCTCAAATTCCACCACAGAGGGGGCTTTTCAGTAAATATATCTCACGTTTCCGGCCGAATAGAACACTTTTCCAACTATTTTTTTCTTGAAACCGTTGAACAATATATTTAACAAACCTTTTGCAACAAAGTAACCCACATCAGTGTTTCGTAAAAATACGACAAAACTAAAAAAAATCCAACAAACCGAAAACGGTCAATCTCAATGAAACATGACCTAAGAAAGCTGCAGTCAGGGATGGACTTAATTTGGCGTAAAAAGTGCCTTTCGCTGTCTTGGTATACAACGTCTGACTTGAACCAAAAAGCTGAGTTCGGCTTTCGTCGGTCCACTGATGGAAAATGATTAGCAATAGCTAATCTAACAGTTTTCAATTGCTTTAACAAAAATAGTCGCCAGCTAGTCAAAATAGGTTGCAGTTGAAGTGCTCATTGTGGTAATACCAGCAGATGGCCTTAGGTTTAGTCCACAAAACCACCGAACAAGTTTACCAAAACATGTTAGTCTGGTTTACATTGTGCGGTTTACGTTCTACGTAAAGTAATTGAAATAACTATAATTTATTATTATTTTAAAGTTGATGAAGGTAAATTAGCCGGCTTAGTCAATTGGTCAATTGGTCGATTCGCAACGGCGGGGGTTAATTTACCTTTATCAACTTCAAGATGATAATTTTTAAATTTGAAACGAATGAAATGTGTCTTTCTGCGTCGGCGACTGTCTACGATGAAAAAAGAAAACATACGTTTACTTACTTGGGTCCTCGGTAGTCCCTTAGAGTTCTGTCTAACGACATATGATCGCTAAGGATCACATTAAATGAATGATTGTCGAACACGTGTTCAGATTCTTCCTTGTATCGAGGCGGTAAAGCCGCCGGTTCGCCGTCATCTCCTAATCCTACGATCACCTCGGTAAAGTACGGTTTGACTTTGGCGCTTGTCCACTTCCGCTGTTTTGTTTCGACACGCGACCTCTTTTCGTGGGTATTTCCGGTTGCATCTAACGGTACAAACGAGTCTGTGTCGAAGAAATTCATCTGGGTGTTCATGGCGGTTAAGATGTAAAGAATGTCCACAGCGAGCCAGAATAGAGACGTGAGTATAAACACCTTTACAAATAGCCTTCGATTTCTCATAATTACCAGTTAATTTGTAGCGGATCTCAAAGGTTTCTGTAGCGTGCACCATCCAGTCGGGGCGTTTACTATTTACACCAAGAAAATGACGCGTGTTAATCTGTCGATCTCATGTTCCAATCGCCTTTCAGAAGTTCGCTCAGTTAGAACTCCAATGAAAGCGAATGATGAACGATCTGAGAAACATACCGGCTCTAAAAAGCTAAAAACGGAACGAAGAGTAAGCTTACTTGATAAAATATTCATTTCCGCAGGTCATTTATGTTCGAACCTTTATCTTCAAGAGGTGATAGCACCGGTACCTGCTTGCTGTGGCATTCTGGGATAAAATGTCATTCAAACAAAATTGAATGTTTTATCTCGCCTCGTAAAGCCGCAAGCCTGTAGAACCGTGGGCATCTCGACCTCCTGGTGTTTGCTGACTCCTTCATAGATCTGGTTCCAGATAATAAATAACGTGGAGCAAGTTTCATCTGCTTTCTTATTTATAATAGAAATTTACGAATGAGGATATTACATGTAGCAGTTAAAACATGTTAAAAGAATATCGACTTGATGAGATTAGTGTGAGACTAGCACTACCCAGTGACCGACTGTTAGATAAACACACAATCTCATTGGCTAGGCAAAGGAGGTCTAATTTTCGATAGACTGTTCTGGGAAGACTGGTAACGCGTGCAAGTAAATTTGCCGAAATCACAAGCCAAAACTGTAAATAAACCACTTTCACTGAAGTTTTTGTTGAATACATCGGTCTGTGGGTTATGCTAAAACTATTAGACGGCTCGCTCTTGGCCAATCGACTTTTGATAGTTGACTCGAGATTTCGCCCTGGCCAACTATCAGCCGATAAAAACCTCAAGCTTGGCGTATTGTTCTTAAATAGTTTATTTTAAGCGAGCCCAAAGATTATCGCACAGTCTTAGCCAGGCGTTTAAGGTAACCTTAAACGTCTTAAACGTCTTTAGGGTAGTTGGCAAGCGTGAAAGGAATTACCTCTTCTCGGATAGAGGAGAGTTCAGCAATGATGTCTCTGCTTAAAATAAATTGAAACGACACAATGTTTCATCTTGCACGCAATTTATTAATACAGTTAGGCCTATAATGTTAAAGAACTGCTGTTTTTCATTCATGTAACGCTTTGTGAAATGATTGTTTGATTGTTGTTGTTTTTTTCACTTCAACTTGCAACTCAAAAATACGTAATGAATAAAATAAAATATTCCAAGTTGTAATACACAGATTAACTTAGCACCGTCTACGTGGATGAAGTCCAGATTTTGAACCTCAGGCGTTTCGACTGACGAGCCGGCTTCCTCGCATTTTAAGTTTTCTGGCAATCGTATAGCAAATGCCACTCAATAGAGTTTTAGACTGACTTTTGTCGACTTAATGCCGATTTCTGTTATAGGTTTCTAAATTTCGCCGCCATTTATGGTGTGATTTTCAGTTCAAACTCATTTGGTTTTGAATTTATTCGCGACTTTAGAAACGAAAACATCTGGGGCGAGCTCATCTTGCAGTGGCTTATGGGTACTGGGGACAATATGGCTTTCCATCTTTTGTTTTGTTCTCGGTAACGGTCCCACAAGCCACTCCGAGATGAGACTCGCCTCAGATTTCTTCTCATTTAGTTTCAAAGTGGCGAATGTGGATTTCACTGTAAATTTATTTCAACATGTGACGTGCAACATATGAAGTGTCCAGTAAGCCAGATCGAAAATGAAGAGAAACCATTTTTCAGGAGATTTAAAAACAAGCGTTGCAAAATCAAAGACGATACAGAGTTTACATCCGTTAAAACCATTGTAAAACCGCTCTATGCACTGATTTGTGAAGATAGAAATTAGGCTTCTTCTTCTTCCTCGTCATCATCAAATTCTTCTTCGTCGACCGTGGCGTCCTGGTACTGCTGGTATTCAGACACCAAGTCGTTCATGTTGGACTCGGCCTGTTGATGGAAATTTAAAATGGTGAACTCGAAAATAAACTTCTATCACACCAAGAAAATCCATTGTTTTCAATCTGGCAACTGAGAAACATGGATTACACAAAGATCCACAGATAAATCAGGCACTTTCACTTAAAAAAAAATAGAAAATTGCGCGGAGCGTTTGCAAATTATGATGATGATGATGATTCGCGATCGGTGAAGCTTCGTAAAGTTAATGTTAACTACGAGGGTTTTCATAAGCACTGTCCTAACCTCCCAAACTTTTCCGAGTGTTTGTAAACAAGAATTTCTTTAATAAAGGAAAGCCAGCAAAATGCAATGATACGTCATAAGCGCCATAACCGTATGTACATAGCTTCATTTCTCACCTCAGTAAATTCCATCTCGTCCATGCCCTCGCCAGTGTACCAATGCAGGAAGGCCTTACGTTTAAACATGGCGGTGAACTGCTCGCTGATTCTTTTGAACAGTTCTTGAATGCTTGTGCTGTTTCCAATGAAGGTCGCTGACATTTTGAGCCCGCGAGGAGGTATATCGCACGCAGCGGTCTTCACGTTGTTTGGAATCCACTCTACGAAGTACGTGCTGAAAATACCAAATATGGCGGAATGAAAGAACTGTCAATGAAATGAAAAGATTCAGAACCTTTTACGAATTTTCGTCTGATTTTAAAATATGTTTCTAAAAGGGGACTAGGCTTGTCCTAACTCGCTTGTTTTATCTTTGTGTCGATAGAGTTGTTTGAACGAGATCGCTTCGCGAGAGACCGCGCGGAATTTATATTTTTCCGTGTGTAGCGCGCGAAGAGCACTAAGTCGAGAAATTACTCGAGCTATTCCTTGCGATCCGCCGCCATTTTGATTTTCAAGCTCGCGCGCGCGGCCGAGCGTGCTATCCATATACAGTGGTCTCCTGTGAATTAAACAAGCGACTTGGAGCAATTCTAAAAGGGGAAAAACGAATGGATTACACCATAAACGACTTTTACATCAAGAAGAAAAAAGGAAGCTTTCAAATTACAATTTGAAGCGAATGCTTTGAAAGTGACACAAAATGGACTAGGTACCCAGAGTGCTCTGGGGGGAGGTCTATTTATGTTGACTTTTTCCTGCCTTGCTCCTCCCTTAAACTCTCATCCCATTTCATAAAAAATAACCTAAAATTCAATTTTTTTTTTCAGCCTTAATTTTATAGGCTATGTTTACCTGTTCTTGTTCTGAACATTCATCATCTGTTCGTCGACCTCCTTCATGGACATTTTCCCGCGAAACATGGCGGCCACCGTCAGGTATCTGCCGTGACGTGGATCACACGCCGCCATCATGTTTTTGTTGTCAAACATCTGCTGTGTTAACTCGGACACAGTCATCGCGCGGTACAACTGGTTGTCGCGGCTGGTTAATGGCGCGAAGCCTGGGATGAAGAAATGCAGGCGGGGGAATGGGACCATGTTTACTGCCAGCTTCCGGAGGTCTGCATTCAACTGTGGAGTCAGAAAATGACAGCTGGGAATCATATCTCCAAGTTGAATTGGAAACGACTATCGTTTTGGGCAAATCTTGTTAACTTGTTCGTAGTTTTTTCCGATGCTTATTGTACGACCAAAAAATACCACGACCACTCCGAACATTGAAGAGAGTCTGCTCGTGGGCTATGAAAAAATCTGCGCGCTTGATCATTTTCGGCAAGACCTCGCCCTAAAATCATACTTTTTCTTCCCTACCCCCTCTCCCCACACGTTTAAAGTCTTCGAGTCTTTGTTCCCCTTGACCAGTGATCAGAAGTGAGTTGACTGTAGCTGGTCAAGGTTATCGAAGGCTCTAGTTAGCAGGCTCTCGTTACCAGCGTCTCTCCTTTTCGCCATTGAAAAGGCTTGGGGTGGGGACAAATTAAAAAGGACAGAGCGCAGTGTGAAATAAAATTAGAATATGATCTGTAATCTTCTTACTTGGCCTGGAAAGCGCAGGCAGGTCGTCACTCCACTCATTGTGGCAGACAGCAGATGATTCAAATCCCCGTATGTGGGTGTGGTCAGCTTGAGTGTTCGGAAGCAGATGTCGTACAGAGCCTCGTTATCGATGCAGAATGTCTCGTCCGTATTCTCCACCAACTGGTGAACCGAAAGGGTGGCATTGTAAGGTTCTACAACGGTGTCCGACACCTGAACAACATCGAAAAGCACAAATAAACTTAGTGAAAAAAATATATCACCAACAGTACTCTCAGATTGAATGCCAGCAAATTGTCCTTGCTAACTGCCTCACATTTTAAGTAACAATACTTTGCAACGAGAACGTCGCAGCACTACAATAGCTTAACACGTGCGTTATCCATTTTGGTAAATTTCTTTGTCGTCCTCTGCAAAACAACGACGTAAAATGGTTAAATTTGCGTAGTCTGTAGAACGTGAACCTCCACGACGAATTTTTCATGTTCAAAGTTTGAATTTAACTTACATATTCAGCGCGTTTTGACAAAATTAACTCACGAAATAAATTAGGATAGTTTCTAAAATGTTAAGGAAAACTAGATAAATTCATTTTTAGTCGACATTGTCGCCAGTGTCTGGTAAGGTCCCTACTTACTTTCGGCGACGGCACCACACTGAATGACGTCATGATTCGATCAGGATATTCTTCTCGAATCTTAGAAATGAGCAGGGTACCCATGCCTGCCCCAGTACCACCCCCGAGGGAATGGGTCAGTTGAAAGCCTTGTACGCAGTCGCAGCCCTCAGTCTCGCGTCGCACCACGTCTAGTACCGAGTCCACCAGCTCCGCGCCTTCAGTGTAGTGACCTTTGGCCCAGTTATTACCGGCTCCGCTTTGACCTGTCAGAAATAATGAACTCTTTCAATTCTCCTTACTGAATGCGGTATATTTCAACTGATTATAGTTTGAGAATTTTATGGTTTATCATCCCCTCCTTTACTTTATTGTCTTCGCCTGTATACTCATGCTCGACAGTTATGTACCGATACTGAAGAAAAAAAACTAAATTTTGTAGCCTTAGAGTGTCATAAAAAACATATAAATTAATGCACACCAAAATAATTATCGGGCCCCATAAAAGTAACAGAAAAGGAAAGGATTTATAGAAATTATAGAAAAGAGAATAAAAGAAATGAAAGAAATTAAGAAAAGGAAAGTAAACCGGAAGGAGAGCAAGAGTTTGTAACCCTATTTTCGCAGGTGTGGCATTTATAGATGTTGTTCACCTATAGAAATTTAAAAAGAGAACGAACGCACACATGTATGATGTTGTAATTATGGTCTCTTCGCAATTCATTGTTTATTGTTCTCATGTTAAGCCAAAAAGTGGTCTGTTCTTTTCAAACATTTCCCTTTTTTCGCGTTTTGTATTTTTCGTCTTTCCAGGCTGAGGGATTGGCTCAATTGCATTGTGGTTTGTAAATGTTTATAATGGTATTTTGAGGATGTTATTTATTTTCTGTTTGGTAGAGATTTTGTGTTGGATTAACGATTCGACGGTAAAATTTCATCAAACGCAACACCTGGAGTTTACCCAACATGTGCAAAACTTTAATCTAATTATGCAAATGCATGAACTAAACCACTCATTCATTCAATTCTCTTCGGAGCATACAAGATTAATAACTAAAAATCAATTCTCACCAAAAACGAAATTATCCGGCCTGAAAAGCTGCCCAAATGCACCGGCTTTAACAGAATCCATAGTTCCTGGTTCCAAATCAACAAGGACCGCTCGTGGCACATATTTTCCTCCTGCGCGGTTAAAAACAATCTGTACTCGCATTTTACATTTACAGTGAAACAATTAGTTTTATTATGAATGAGAAGCGCGATTTCATTCATTCCTGTTGTCAAATGAATCAAGCGCTCAATTTACCTGTGGCTTCGTTGTAATATACATTGACTCTTTCAAGTTGCAAATCTGAATCGCCATTGTAAGCCCCGTGCGCATCGATGCCATGCTCGTCAGAAATGACTTCCCAGAACTGGTGAACGAAAAAAAACACGTGTATTACAAGTGGGCGCATTCTTGCGCCAAATTCACTTAAACCTTAGCTTTAATTTTAAAGAGGGCAATAAATTCTTTTTGACTCCTGTGGATATGAAGCTCTTTTAGGCAGCATCGCGTATTCGCCAAAAAGCTCATGTTAAAATGATTTGAACTGGCGAAGCTACGATGGAAATCTTGTTCAATATCGGGTTTCTCATGAGATTAAACTTCTATGTACGCGAAAAAAATATAGTTAAATTCTGAGCCGATTTTCAAGGGTCCGGAAGCAGGGAAAAGCGCGTTTGTTTATGAATCAAATTCTTCTTTGTAACGTTTATCTAAACTCTATTGCTGAAATATATTGAGTTGACAGACTTTTTTTAAGCCGTTAAGTAAACAAATATTCTGCCTTTAAGATTTTTTTGCGAATTCAATTTTTTCTCCAGTGAAAAAGTAGAATTGTAGCTTTGAAGCCGGCAAACATCTGGAATTTCCGCTTGAAGCTTCCAATTGCAAGTGCGTTTCAGTGTTTTCACCAAATCCTTACCTTGGCTCCAATTTGATTTCCACATTGGCCCGCTTGCAAATGAACAATTTCTCTCATGGTGAAAATTATAAACAGCTAAAGCTCAAGCAAACAAGTTCTTTACACTCCACTTATTTTCTCATAGGGTGTGTCCGTATCAATATATATGTTTAATTCCACAAAAAGAGCTCCTAGTGTTTTGATTAAGATTAGATTAATTCCAGATATGGTGAATGCAATTTTATGATTGGCGAGTTTGAACTTACTTTGAGCAATTAGACAAATGTTCCGGGCACGCGACAGCTGGTTTCGTATAAATAAATGATTTCTTTTAAGATTAAAAGAGCAAATGTTTGGGCATCGCGATTTTATGGGTTAGCTTTTTGGTCGCCGTTCGTAAAATATTAATAAAGAATTCCCGTGTTAATTTAAATATACTCGATTTCTCGAATTAATTTTGGTTTTCCTTGGAGCCTTCCACTGCAAAAGGCATTCGTGTTTCTAGCAAATCTTCCTGGTTTGCTAGAGATTATAATTGACAACAGAGTGTACTCTTCACTTTACGGCATTTAACAATAAAAATCATTTATGGCGTACGCCAGGCTTTTTCTGAGACTTTTGTTTATTCAGTTAAACTACATCTGCGTGAAGTACACATTTCCTTTGTTTCGAGACGGGCTAAACACTGCCCTTGAAGTCTCGATTGAAGTCCTCAGTTTATTAAGGCCTTTTATGTTTAAGAACTGTTTGTTTACAAGAGTTAAAAAGCAGAAACTACAAATTTATCTCGGTTTTTGTTGTTGCCTGAACCGTGATATCTTCGCCCGTGCACTTGTTCAACCAATCAACGCCAACGGTGATGTCGCTCGCGTTTCATTTCCCGCTTTTCAAATAACACTTTCTCATTGGTTTATTCGCTGAATGCGTTTTGATTCTGTTTTTTTCCTGTACTCTTTACAACGCCTGTCTCTCTCTTGATAGTATGCGGGTTTCATTACAATGCCTGTTTATCTTTTTAAATCCCTGGAGTGTCTGTGTGTCCTATCATCTCTCGAGTGTCTGTGTGTCTCGCTGTGATGTCTGTCTGTCCTACTATCTCTCGATTGTCCGTGAGTTTCATTGTGACGTTCATCTGTCTCTTTGGATTGTTTGTGTGTCCTATCATCTCTCGAGTGTCTATGTGTCTCGCTATGTCTTTCTTCCCTATTTTCTTTTGGCCGTCTGTAAGTTTCATTGTGGCGTTCCTCTATTTCTGCATCTTTGGAGTGTCTGTGTGTCTTGTCTCCTCTCGACTGTCCGTGTGTCTCGCTGTGACGTCTGTCAGTCGTTGTATCTCTGGCCGGTCTATGTTTTTCTCTGTTCTTCTCATAATCTTTCTGTTGTTTATACTTTTTGTCAGAATCTCTTTCTACCGATTCTCTCGATTTTCTTCTCTTTTCTTTCATTTTGGACTTTTTCTTGCTTTTCCTCTCGTCTGAGTCGGAAGAGTCCGTTTCGTTGTGATGTTTCGTCTTTTTGTACTTGCTGGATTCTTCATCACTCTCCGATGAACTGTCCCTTTTTCGTTTCTTCTTCTTGTGTTTTTTGTGACCACTTTGGGCGTCCATTTCTTCCCGTTCAAGTCTGTCCAATTTTCTAAGGAAAAAAACAGATCAGAGCTGGTCAGTTCACTTCAAAAACGTTTTACATCACGCAGTTCAAGGGAGATTTTCTCTCTTCTTATTTCAGTTTTGAGTCAACTTTTGGTAGCAATGCTCATAACAGAAGTCCTCCAGTCAATAAAACAACAACAACAACAAAATAGTTGTACCTGAGTAATTTTTTCTTCTGTTTGTCCGTAAGAGAAGCTAAGAAAGTGGCTTCTGCGTCGTCGTCACTGTCATTATCGGATGCCACAATTTGCTGCAAAAAAAAAACAGAGTGAAAATCAAAGAACAGAAAAAGCAAAAAATACGCCGTACCATTTCTGCTCAACAGTATTTTCAGTCTTTTTGTTGGGTTCTCTGATTAATAGCCAATCAGAGAGGAAACAAGAACTCGTGACAACTTTGATTGCTCCTCCCTTCAACTAAGCTTGTGTTTTGATTGGCCGTTGCTCCACCGAGATCCGTGTAGCGTCTCTGATTGGTTGCTGCTCGGTTTTGAATTTTCGCACAGAAGTAGCAACCAATCAGAGACATTTCGCGAAGCTCTGAAGAAATACGTCATCACTCAACTGTGGAATCTGAGAACATCTCGAGCGGGAAAATAGAGTAAGCATCAGAAGATAACGGCTTTTCACTCAAATACTTAGGCTGCAGATCCAAAGAGGTCAGGTTTTGCTGACTAATTTTTTTCGTTTTGTAAAATATTAAGACGTAAATAAAGTTGTTGTTGTTGTTGGCTTCCACTTGTTTGAGCTCGTGCCATTATGAATGACTCATACTTTGGGTAACAATTAGATTTATGTAATGTTTAATAAATGAGCAGCAGTGTTCTATCAAGTTTAAAACACGAGGCGCAGCCGAGTGTTTTAGACTTGATAAAACACAAACTGCGAATTTATTGAACGGCTTCAAAATCTTCTGATGTAGATCAACTCATTTTTGCACTAATATTTAGATTTGGGGTTATTTTGGCCTAGAAAACTGGACGTGAAGTTTAGCCGTGCCTTTATCAGATGTAAAGAAACTCATTAAACATTCACTTCTTTTGTATTTTCTTTAAGAATTATTAATGAGTTTTTGAATTCAACGAAAAAGATTTTTGCAGGTTAGGTGAAGTTTAAGTACGCAAAGAGAGTCTAGCAAGATAGTTCTCACCTGATTTGGGTCACTGGGATCAAACACTCGTCCTAAAACATTCTGTTTCAAGGTCAGACCGTCAGTTTGCATGTCTTTCAGAAGTCTCATTGGGTCTGCAATATCTGTGAAGAGTTAAAAAAATATATATTATTCTGTTAAATTAATTTTAACATGTCACCTTCGTGATGTAGGAAATTGTGTAACTTGATGAAAGTTGGTGTGTTCAAACCTGTAATAAGACTTGGATCAACATTGGCAGTTTTACTCTTGTTGAATAATGGACACTAGGACGAACAAAACAAAAATAAGTTAAGATTTTAGACTTCCATTGTGTGGGAAGGAAGGGGTGGGTACTTTGGCAAAAAGCTTGTGAACAAATTCAAGTAACTGGACACACAGACAGTGTTAGAATCAATGTAAATATTAACAACACACGGCATTCATGGAAAGCAGGCATTTCTTTTATTATAATTAATTATCGCATCCTTTCTTAATATCATTGTAGATGACTAATGCAATTTCAATTTATTATGTAAAATAATTATTAGGTAATTTTAAATAAGTATGTATTTTAAGTCCTGATGATTTTACCGTGTTGAAATAAAGTTACATCATGTTAAATCAAACTACTTACCTCTCTGTCTGTGTTGATGTGACCCCATTTGCCACATTTAATGCACTTGACATTACGAACCTAAAAATAGAAGTGTTTGCAGTGAAAATCGATGCATATGACAAGCAACAAGCCAGGATCAAATTCAAATAATGACATGGTGTTACCCAAAACTGACTAATTACAACTGGATGGCAAGCTCAAAAAAGCTGACAGGAACCATGAAGCAATCAAAATGTTTTAGATAGGTAGGTAAAGATAAAGTCTGGATACGAGCCTAGTGGCCCATCAGGCTGGAAGTTATCCCGGTTTCTGTAGCATGAAGCGACTAGGAGTATTTCTACTCCCCACTGGATGGGATGCTAGTCCATCGCAGGGTTACCCCCAGCAGTAAATTCACCGGTACCCATTTATACACCTACTTAACAATTAGATTATGAGCTCGAGATTTGTATGAGGTGATAGTTGATGAGGCCGCAGGCCGAATCAACTATCACCTCATAGAAATTGAGAGCGAATAATCTAATTGTTTTAGTAGAATTCTGACTGAAATAAGCGCAAATAATGGTTTCTAATTATTTTCCTACGCATTATCGAACTTAACGTTTTAACAAAATTGCACGCATTGAATTGTCCTTGGTAAATTTGCAGTTGTTTACGCGCGTGCACCCGTTTTTCAATAATTTCAAGCTTTTAAAGTCAAGAAAACGCTAATGTCCTTCTTTTAGTCTTCTTGGGAATTTTATTATCCATTTACATTTAAACTTCCTCCCAAAACTTCGGAAAAACGATAAAAACGTCGCATTTTGTGGACGACCTTCGGCAACTGCACACTAATGGCTGATAGTGTTCAATAGCTCAGCCAATCACATTGCAGCATTTGCATTAGTGTACTGGTAGAATTCTACTAATAGTAGGTAGAGAGAGGCACTGTGAGAGTAAAGTGGTTTGCCTAAGAACACAATGCAGTGCCCCGGCCAGGGATCGAACCCAAACCACCCAATCCGGAGTCCAGCGCACTAACCATTAGGCCACCGCACCTTCCACAGATTGTTTCAGAATAACTTAACACAAAGACCGGTCTATTCAACAAAAAGTTTAGTGGTTTATTTATAGTCTTGTTTTGTAAATAGTAATATCAGCAATTTTAAAATTGGACCATGTTTGCATTGCCAATCAGGTTGCAAGTTTGCCTAATACAGTTGGTCACAACATGTAGGTTATGTTAATACAATTCAGACAGGTTAAAAGACGAAGCAATCAGAAGCACTGCCTACATCAGTCTGAGTAATGCTACAAAAGTAAGTTCAGTACAGTTATTCTAAGCTATAGCACATTAACTTCCAAACATTTTAAATTACTGCTCAGAGAGCTCTATTTGTGGGAAGTAATGTTAGTCTGGCCTGGTAAAGAGCAACAGAGCTTCTACAGGCTTCTTGACCAAAGAAAGGAAAAGGTGAATAACATAACATCACTTTGATGCTTACAGCTATTCCAAATGGCTGATCACGTGCTTCAATGCCTAAGCTCTTGGCATATCTGTAAAAAAAAAACGTAAATGGCTTTGATTAGCGGAATGTTCACAATGAAACCAACTCTTAAAAATTGCATGTTTTATCACATTTACAATAAAGTTATTTTAATAATTTATTTGAACAAACATTTTTTTTGTTTTAAACTCATTATCATACTCAAAAACAAAGGAAAATAAAATTTGAACCAGAACACATACGCCTCTCTTGGAGCTCCTCGCTGCCACTCAAATTTAACTTCTCCTTCCTCTTCCTCTGATACCTAAAACAAAAATTCTTTTAAGCTTTCAATAAAACTATTCTTTATATGACAGAGACACATTACAATTCACATGTCCTGGATAGCTGTAGATCACTCAAAACAAAATTAATGATGGCATTGTTTTTTAATTATGCATAATTATTATTCATAATGTTTTCATTTGTATATTATCAACAGTAATGAGGGTCGTACAGGGGGGTTTCCGACATGGTTCAGGGGCAAAAAAAAAACAAATCACAGATCACAGATATCAAAATCTCATTTTCCTGAATCATGAAAATAAGCAAGTAATGTATATTGTGTGTTTCCAGAAAATATCCGTACTCCCCCCACAGAAGGGATTGGAAATTCCGGGGAGGAGGCGGGGTCTTGAAGAGCCAAAAATTTAAAGCAATGTATGAAGCTAAATTGGAATTTCCGGAGGGGTGGGTCATAGGGTCATAGGGTAAATCCCTTCTTTGCGGGGGTGGGGGGGGGGGGAGGGGTATGGATATTATCTGGAACCACACATTCTTTATTTCCTGCTCTTGCACAAAGTAGTGGCAAAGTAGTAAGCAAAATCAATAAAGGCTGAATACTGCAAATTGCATGCATTTATTGCCGTCTTTTCCCTTTTACATATTTTCGTAGTCTTCATAAATCTTCCAGAGGTCTCCTGACTCAAAATCACGAGGAATAGAGCGGTGAAATCACAAACAGTGATTATTGATTCAAGTTCTTCAGTCATGCAAAACCTTCGAGTCACGAAGAATAATTTAATATTAAATTCACGGAAAATAAATTCAGCTAATCACGAATTACAAGAATACCATTATAGGACCTTCAGTAATGCTTAGGTGTCTCAACAAGTCTTCTTCAGTTGATAATCAAGGCCTAGAGCTTAATTTAATTAAATTTATAGTTGAACATACCTTTTTATCTATAATATCCAATGTCAAAAGGATTCAATTTTATGAAAGAAGAAAAAGAACATTGATAAGCACATGATTGAACAATGTATACTGCCATGATAACAGCGAAACTTTCATTTTGATACTTAGCTAGGCTGTGCTCACAGTTGGTGTCTAAGCAGTGGTACCTGGGTACTGGCAAAAACTTTCTTGTATTCAGACAATGGGAACCAAAGTATCCAAAAACCATTACTGCCAAGTACTCACAGGTACAGGCACCGTGGCCTAACTCTGGCAAGTGTACTTAAAAAATAATCTGTTCATGAGTGCCTAGCGAGAATCACACTTTTGCACAGTGCAGAAGTTCATATTGAATTTGTGCCCACAAATAGCAGAAAAGATGTTTTTTTGCTAGTCTTAGCTTTATCAGAGCAAATTGAGACATACAAAAATTGTAACCAGTGAAACAGTCATTGTTTACACCGCAAATATAAAAAATTCCAAGTTTGCACAGAGATGTATATTCAATCTGCACTACTTTCGACTAACCTTTATTAAAACCAGGTGGTGCATCATACAAGAAATCTAAACCAGACTTGATCCTTTCGTCATTACTGATGGCTTGTCTGTAGAAAAAAAGCAAAGGCAAAGACAGTCAACATTTTATTATTATTATCAATCCCAATTTCCCAAACTTCTGCAGGAAATAAAGATTGATTTATAAAGAAATCAGGGAGTTTGAGAAATGGGTCTTGACAAAGTGCGAACCAGCGAGTCGTGAGCCATTCCGGTTAGCCTAAATAGCACATCTTTTACCCTTGTCCAACTTGACATGCACAGTGAGTTAGTACAAATATCTCACAACATTTATGACTAAACTTTGGTAATCACCTATTTTTAAATTTCTCTTGTTCCTTGTTATACTGAAGTTCCAGTTCTTTTTCTTTCTGCTGCTCCGCGAGTAGTTTTTGTTCTGCCATCCAGACCTATTGTTGCATTGATTTAAGGACAAACATAGATGACTTTATGATGCTTTATATGCATATCTTGGCTGTACTAAATTTTTTTTAGTTTTTATGGGAATTTATTAATTCCTTACCCTTTTGATGTTGGCTTTGGAGCCTGGATGGAAATCCTTCTTGTTCATAAACTTGGCAAACATCTTGATGTTCACAAATAGACACTTCCTGAATTAAAGTTATAAGATTAAATGAAAACAAATGAAATGCAACTTTCTCACTCGTCCGCCATCTTTAACTGGTCGCTCGCAAGGGTACCTGGGATTGATATCTGATGTTAGTGCCCATGTCCTCTCGATCTTCAAGAAAAACAACATGTCTGCTTCTGTTCATGAAATTAGCGAGGAGTTGTTGAGCAAAAAGAGATTTGAATGCGATCCTCTGGCAGACGATGCAGTGTCAGCAGCAGTAAGAGATCGTGGTGAACATGTTTTACGTAATCACGAGTTATACAGTACTGTCAAAGAACTGGGAAGAACTATGAAGGACTCGAGTTGTGCGAAGTTCATGGATTTCTATGAACAAGAACCTTCGTGGAGTGTAGAATGGGAAAAATGCGATTTAGGAAGACGATTTTTCGTTCGAAACAGTACCTTTGCTGGTCTTGTTCTTATGTATGGTAGTCTTGTTTCCTCGTTCACTGCTTCACTTGGAAATAAGGTACATTTGTAAGCAGGTATAAATTAGGTACCCGTCCGGTGAACTTTAAAATGGGCCATTCCATTTAATATCCGCACCCCCTCCCCCTATTGAGGATATTTGGTCTCAACCCCCTCGGAAATAACATTTGAAAACCCCTTCATATTTTTTTATCAAAGTGCCGACACCTACCCCCCCCCCCCCCCCCCTACAGAAAAATAAAAAGATCAAAGGTTCCGACATGGCCACCCCCTCAGAAATAACTGCTGAAGACCCCCTCCCTTCCCCTAGGATTTCCTTTGCCCTCAATAGGGGGGGGGGGTGGGGGGTGCAGATATTAAATGAAATGGCCCAATGCTGGGGGCCTGGCGGTGTGCAACAAAAGCCGTTTTTCATTGCTGCTTGCCAAGCCTAAAGTGTTTTAGATTAGTAACTATGTGGGATGCATTAGTCTAAAACATGTCCTCAAACCTAGTTACCGCTGTACTGTTTTATTTGGACAGGTGCTGTCAGCAATGGGTCGGCTATCTCCCTATGGAGATGTTCGCCAAAGGCTGTTTGAAACCATTTACTTTGTGAAGATTGTTGTTCTTGGTTCAGCAAGTGACATTAAGGAGGCATGTATGAGAGTGCGTCTGCTCCATGCTGCTGTACGTTATCACCTCTGTCATCGCGAGGGTGGTTGGGAAATTGAAAAAGTAAGTGCAACAAAGTTTTAACCAAAACAGTGATTTTTTAAATTTGCATTTTCTTGAGAAGTGGTTGTTGTGGACAAGAGTTTCCAAGGTCATCGCACCACAATTCTTCACATGGGTATTTCCATGGACTGACAGATTAGCCAGTGTGCAATCCGTGTACACACTATGCCAAGGGCATGCCAAAGTTTTAAATTCTACACCAAGGTCTCTTATTATTCTTACCTAAAATAAGTCATCTGAATGCCTATCAAAACATGCCGACTATGATTGTACGCTGCACACTTTTGAAATCCACGCCGTAGATCGGTGTAACCTGTGTAGAATGCAGCCTGGCAGATCAGTAACAAATAATTGGTTTTGCAAAAACAGAAATGGTATTTAATTTAAATTCTTTATTTTTTTTCTAGCATGGATATCCAATTAACCAAGAGGACCTTGCTGGAACACTTTCTACTTTTTCATCTGTTGTCATTAATGGTTTAGAACTTTTAGGAGTTTCTGCAACAAGAAATGAAAAGAATGGTTACCAACAGTTATGGAAATATGTTGGTCATCATCTTGGTAAGTGAACTTATGTAAAAATTGTTTAATCATGCATAGTTAATAGTTTATCCTGTACATTTCTCTGGCTGTCGGATTCCAATTCCACATGGAGTGCTGCTTATCTGCTGCTTAAAGCCTGCCACACACAAGCCTATTACTTTCTCATCGGCCATCATAAAAATATCAATTTGTTGGCTAGTGTGTGGTGAATTCAGACAAGTCTTCAACAAGATCGGGCCTTGTCGGGCAATATCTGGCAGTGCTAGATCTCAAAATGTCTTTTGTTGGGGCTCAGTCACATCATAACCAATGAGAAAGTGTTGTTGTAGTTACATGAACAAACATCATATTTTGAGTGCTTTTTCCATGGTTTTTAAATCGCACATTTTTCAACTGCTGTCTCTCTTTTTTCCAATTATGGTATTTCTTTTGATTTTAGGGGGCTTCCCCACCCATATGAAGTTGCAAATTAGCTTATTCATTTCTTGGATGTAGTGGTCTGAAACAGGCAGTACAGAAGCTGAATAAATTAATTTAGATTTGACTATGTAAAATATGTTAATCTTTCCATAAAGGGTTAAATAACCGTTTCCAAGTATTTAGCATTTTCTCGAGGTTAAGTATTTTTTTGAACCGAAATTCAATCTGTCAGCACTTGCTTGGTTGTAAGAAAAGAAGACACCAAAAGCGTTGGATATGCAAGAAGGTGGCTGGAGAACAGACTCATTACAAGCTGATTATCTGACAACTAACCTGAGAAATTTTGCCCCGATTTGACCCCGATAAAAATCTCCTGTTCCATGCCAAAATCAGCTAGTGTGTGGCGGGCTTAACAAGACCAAAGGGAGTCAGTAGCATTTATCTTTGTAATGCAAAAGTTTTTTCTGAACTTTTAAATATTTCTTTTATTCCAGGAATGACAAGGGACCTGTTATGTAACAACTATGAAGACGAGTGGAAATTATGCACTTTTATAAAAAAACAGCAGTGTAAGCCTGACAAAGACTCTGTAATATTAACAGAATCTCTGCTACAGGAGTTTGCCGACAAACCTCCCTTCCATCTAAGTTACCCAACCACAAGCAGTTTATCGAGACACATGATCGGAGATGAACTTGCAGATGAGCTTGGTCTCAAAAGGTTCAATGTGCTCACACAGATAATTATGGTATTGTTGTACTGGTTTCTCAGAGTTTTGACATTTCTGCAAAGATGTATCTCTCCTCTTGAACAAGGGATGTATGCATTTGGAAAGCATTCGTTGGAGGTGTTAGTAGAAGTTTCTTTAAAAGGAAGAAAACCATCTTATGTCATGAAGGTGTACTCTTGAGCAAGGATTGTTGTTGGTTTTTATTTCATTTCGTTGAAAATGTTTGTAATGTTCCTTTGCTGCTCACTTCATTGCAATGAGCAGCCAAACATCCGTGTAATAAGTAGTTTTATTTAACACAGAGAGATCTAAACATTGCTTTTTAATGCAAAAATGTCACTCTCTTCATTTTTGTATCCACTGATTATAATTAAAATGAAATCAATACGCTGATATGCATCTAATATAAACAGGTTTTAAGATAATCTTTGATTTAAAAAAAGTGGGAGTCCAAATTTTGCCATGAGGCCACAGGAGGGGTGGGATCAGGGTCTGCAGGCACGTCCCAGAAAATTTCAGTCGAATTCTGAAAAAAAATCTTCTAACAAGATCCATACGGGTGGTGTCTCACAAAGTCTAGATCTACTTTTCCGCGCTACCTGAGATTCTTCCCCGAGAAGAGTAAATGGTTATGATAATGGAAAGTTGAGACGTAATCATGGTAATAGACGTAATAGGCACGTTGAATTTAAGAAGCTAGCAGCAGACAACATAATATTTGAAACTTGTAAGGTAAACTGTCTTCGCCCTGATTCAAATCCGCTGGCTTCTAAAATGACTCAAATACACACAGGAACATCGGTAAATACCAATATTTCATGTTTTTGCTAATACAGCGTTTGGGTTCCCTGTGAGCCTCCTGTGCTAGAGTCAAAGTAAACTATGAAACTGATAGGTCACGGTTTCATATGTCATCTGACCATTATCAATATATATTTGAGCTCTACCGGTTATTTCAGGAAACAGCCACGTTTGATAAAACCCGACTACAAAATTTCTACTATCCGTTTTTCCTCGATAAAGCGCCTCTTAGAAATTCTTAAATTCTTGTTGGACATGGCAAAGAGGACTGAAGTAACGTTTACTATCCGTAAAGCAGTCGAAATAGACAAGGACGATATATACAGAGTGCATACTACAGCTATCCGGAAAACGTGCTCGAGTCACTACAGTCCGAATGAAGTGGATGTTTGGGTGAGAAGACAGAGTCCAGATCGTTATGTAGGGTTTCTAAAGGGCGGAGAAATTGTAATTGCTGAAACTCAAGATAAAAGAGTACTTGGCTTTCAGGCCCGTAGGGTGGGGGGGGGGGGTTCGAGGGGTTCCAACGAACCCCCTAAAATGCTTTATGTCGGCATTTTTGGGGGGTTGAAAAGATAAAAAAAAATTTACACAAAACAATCAAAAGACTGATCGGTCGATTACAAGGACGACTACCTTCCTTGCCAGGGATATCGGAGGAAGCCGCAACATTTTGGCACTACAATGAGAAGTTCTAATCTTTTGGATTGGTTAATTGATGTCAGATAATTCATCATAATCCACCATTCTTTCAACTTCTTGTCCACTCATCCACCCTGCATGTAATTTTAATAGTTGTGTTTTGAAAACTGTCTAAATGCGCACACTCATTTCTGAACATTTCAGAATTTTTTTAGAATGAAAATTACTTTCTGCAGAGTTAATATTTATGGAAAGTGCATCCCACCTCAGAAATGCAGGTAATCACACTTGAGAGAACCTAAATTTGCAAAATTTCCTGGGGAGGTGCCCCCAGACCCCCCTAGAGGCTCGCGCCTCCAGCGCTAAAAATACCTCCCAAAAAATAAAAGAACCCCCTTCAACAGAATCCACCGTACGGGCCTGGCTTTAGTCATTCTATTCCTGATACTATTCTAAACCAAGAGATGAAGGAGCAAGATAGATCCTGTGCGGATATGCAAATCAAAGGCCTGTACGTTGATCCCGAACACCAAAGCAAAGGCATAGGTGGGAATCTCATGAAATATTTAGAGAAGACAGCTTCAGAGCAAGGAGCGAAAGCTTTAACAGTTCATGCGACTTTAAATGCCGCAGAGTTCTACCGAAAGTGCGGATTTGATCCTTTAGAGGTCGTCGAACATCACGTGTCTGACGTATTCTGATTGTATTCCGTCTTTTATAGGGTTTGCAGTAATTTTCCGCCGTTTGGTTTTTGAGGATTTACGTTATATTTCCGCCGTTCCGTCTTTTACGATTTACGGTAATTTTCTGCCGTTCCATCTTTTACGATTTACGGTAATTTTCTGCCGTTCCATCTTTTACGATTTACGGTAATTTTCTGCTGTTCCGGTCTTTTAGGATTTACGGTAATTTTCCGCCGTTCCGTCTTTTGGAATGTGGGGTCATTTTACGTCATTCCGTCACTCCGCGTTTAGGGTCTCCCGTTTGAAAATATTGCAGTGCTGCCGTTACTAACAAATAAAAGCTAATCGCAAGAAAATTATAAAACGGAATGGACCGCAACCAAACCGGAGTGGTAGAACATAAAGAATCAAAACTAATCAAACCACAGGCGGCCCAGACGTTGTATTCGATTCTTCAGCCGATAAGACAATGTATGAGAATACTTTGAACATTGCTCTAAATAGAACTTGTATTAAAGATTTGAATGAAAATGTCTTACGCTATGTTTATCTTACGTTATTTTGACATTTCTGTGCTCCTGGAGTGGGTTTAAAGCTGTTAAGACGAAATTTTCATTCTGAGGTGTGCTTTCCCTAAAGAGAAACGAAAGGCAGGCGACCTAGTTCGCCAACGGTCCGCACTCGAAGCTCCATAAATCCCACAAAAATGGTTGAATCTCGCCAAAATTGCTTCAATACAGCCGTCGATAATTCCTCTTTCGATTTCCTTCACCTAAGGTTCCAAAGTTTATCTAAACCGCCCGAAAAGCGCTCGTTTTTGAGCGCTGGGTTTCCATTTTTGCAATGTCTGAATGCGTGGTCAGTTATCTTGGGCACAAGATTCAAATTTCAGCTTAGCGACCACGCCATAGCGACAAAAATCTCCATCAACCATGGGGAGGCACAGAGCAATTTGCGTCTTGTAAAATACACCGTGCGATGGTCCCTGGGGAAATTTCATCGGAAAAGGCGGGAAATCTCTGAGATAGCGCGTAAACTCAGATCGGTTCCCGGTTGCTTAGAGAATGTTTCTTAGTTGAACTAAAGCTTTCAGCAGTGCTCCTTAGCGCTGAAATCAGTTTGCCAGGTGTGTGTATTTACTGACCTTGCATTTTGCTGGTTAGAGTCTTTCTTAGTTGAAGCTTATTTCAACTGTGCTTCTAAGCGCTAAAATCAGTTCGCTAGTTGTGTTTTGCCAAGTGTGTTTTTAGTTAACAAGTGTAAAGCTGTACGCAGTGAGTTCAGAGATTTCCCGCCGTTTCCGGTGAAATTTCCCCAGGGACCATCACACGGTGTATTTTACATGACGCAAATTGCCCTGTGCCTCCCCACGGTTGAGGGTGATTTTTGTCGCTATGGCACGGTCGCGAAGCTAAAATTTGAATCTTGTGCCCAAGATAACTGACCACGCATTCAGACATTGCAAAAATGGAAACCCAGCGCTCGAAAACGAGCGCTTTTCGGGCGGTTTAGATAAACTTTGGAACCTTAGGTGAAGGAAATCGAAAGAGGAATTATCGACGGCTGTATTGAAGCAATTTTGGCGAGATTCAACCATTTTTGTGGGATTTATGGAGCTTCGAGTGCGGACCGTTGGCGAACTAGGTCGCCTGCCTTTCGTTTCTCTTTAGGGAAAGCACACCTCAGAATGAAAATTTCGTCTTAACAGCTTTAAACCCACTCCAGGAGCAAAGAAATGTCAAAATAACGTAAGATAAACATAGTGTAAGACATTTTCATTCAAATCTTTAATACAAGTTCTATTTAGAGCAATGTTCAAAGTATTCTCATACATTGTCTTATCGGCTGAAGAATCGAATACAACGTCCGGGCCGCCTGTGCTACCATTTGCTGAAAACCAGCCAATCGTAGCAAAGCATCCTGCTTTTGATATAAGGTTACATGTTACCAGTCGAGCTTATCGCCTGATGAAGACCAGCAGTATGCAGTCGAAAACGTCGCGATTCACATCACAAGTGACTACATCGTGAGACAAACGTTAACACTTTATTATAATACTACAAACAGTGGTTTCTAAAACACAAGAGGCGCCTTGACGAGTTCATTCAAGGGGAGAGTCACAATGTTTGATGATTTGGGGAGGGGTCACAATTTTTTTACTCTGATTTGGCGAGGGTCACAACTTTTTGGACTCAAAGATGGGAGAGGGTCACAATTTTTGAGCCCACCTCTTCACAACTTTAGTAAGGTAAATAATGACTGGTCCCTTAATCGGACATAATGATGCATTCAAAAAGCTTCAAAATGCACACAACTTGATAAACTGTATATATTAAATTATTGATTATATTCTGTTACACGTATAAATTCTCACGTTTATTAACTCTTCTTTAAAGTTACAATCAGACCATATGACGTCACCTCTCTGACGTTAGGCCACTTATGTAAACCTAACATAACTTGTGTAAACCTAACATAACCATACAAACTAAGTTAGTATGTTATTAATGTAATAAGTAACGGATATTACCTCAGTATAGTGTAAGTTACAGACACACGAGTTAGAGTGGTTTTACTTAACCCGTGAAATAGAATCTAAACTTTCAGGTAGTATTACAGGTATTACACACCAATTCTATCGTTTTCTTTTGTTTAGTTTTGGCTATTACGCACTAATTGCTAGATGTTGTTTCACGCGTTAGATCAAACCACTCTAACATCCTTGTACAGTTGAATAGCTACAATAACTCCGAGTATAAAGCAGACACACTCCTATGGCAGAATAATCTATTCGTTTAGAGCACTTACTAGGTCATTGTTGTACGCTAATTGTTGCTAATAGATTACATTGTAAAACATCAATTAGTTATACTGTAAAACTTAAGTACTGTTCGGTAGGTTTGTGTCCCCATTCGGGCTAGATGCGTTACAGTGCGACTACTCGAACCGGGGCACCCTGAACAAAATTAACCAGTCACAGTGTTAATTGAAAACAAAGAATAGGGACATTTTTTAGGGTTAGGGTTGTTTGCGTCCTAGAACGTCATTGGTCCGTTGCTAAACAATGTCCCTATCCTTTGTTTTCAATTAACATTGTGATTAGTTAATTTTGTTCAGGGTGCCCCAGTTCGAGTAGTCGCACTGTAACACTTAAATTAAGGTTCTTATCTTATGTTATCTTTAAAACTATCCGTTACCCCTAGCGACAGGGGGTTTGTGCAGAGCAAGTCTGTAGCTTACAGAAACTGTGCCTGCTTGAGATGTTTTGATGTTGTTGTTGTTAAAAGGGATGTAGCCCGACAAGATATGATCACTCAGTGAAATTCCTGGCATAATAGTTGTGCAGTTTACGATTGCACGATTCAAAATGTAAGTGGTGACATTGAAAAAAGAAAACTCAGTTATGAGAAACCTTAAAATATATATATTTCACATGGTACAGTTTTGTTGTACTATAAACCAGAATTACAAGCAGATGCCTCAAGCTTCAACTGATGAAGATCCCTCATGGAACAGGGAATTGCCTTTTTAGTGACAGGCAATTTCAATTTTCACCTGTCCACCAAACAACTCTTGCCTGGTTTTTCAGTAGAAAAGTCTGAAAAATCTCTCTCCAGTTGCTCAGTTCTTAAACATGAACTATTCGAGAGAGAAAACATCTGAATTGAACGTTAAAACAACCAAAACAATGCAATGGCTTTCCAGGATAAATATGAACAACTACGCGGTTTTATAAACCTTATCATGCCCAAAGTTTTTAGACTTTGATGCCACATCAAGACATGCATGTGAATCTTACCAATAAACTCTCTTTAAGACTAAATAAGCTACGAGTTGTTTTTCATTCTCACTACACAGTGCTTATGTGAGTTAAGGGCTTATGCTTTCACTGGATGCATGACGAATGATTCAAACTAATATTTTTACACTTCAGTTGCTGCCTCGGCCAAATAACGCCAGAAGCAACAAGAAGATGCGAATGATGTCCATGTAAAGAATCAGTGATGCAAAGACATATTCCTCAGGACTCAATTCGTACTTCCTTCCACCCATAACCAGCTGCACATCGTAGGCAAGGAACTGAGGAGAGATGAGGGACAGATATTTGTGTTATTTCGAGGATTTTCAAGCAATACATATTTATATCCAACACTGCTTCGTAGAGTGCAAATAACGTGCGAAACGAGTACAAATATCACACGATATTTGTACTCGTCTCATTCCCCCCGACCGCGCAAAAGATTGAAAACCTTGGAGAGTCAGAATTTTGGGGAAACGAAAATGTTGGATAATAAATCTCTTATTAGACATTTAAGTGTGAAGTATCGTTGTAAATTTTTACTCATCACTTGTATTTTGACTCGCCCTTTGGGCTCGCCAAAACACTGCATGACTCGTAAAAATATACAGCGATACTACACACTAAAATGTCTAGTAATAAGATATTGAACAGTTAACACACTCAATTTTAAGGACTGTAGAAAGGTCTGGTGGGAAAATTTTCAGAACTTACTGCAACAAACACCAAGGCCAACACGCCCCCAATGACAATTTTTCCAGCCTGTTACAAAACAAAACAGCAAAGCAAAAGAAATAAGCATTTTTCAACTACTAGATTCCTAATAAAGTGGGGGCATATATACTGCTAATTCAGAAAGACAACTCTTAATACTAAATTCTACAATCCGAATTTCTGGGTCCAGTTGTTCTGAACTATATATTTTCAAACTCATTAACAATTCGTCATTGAATTGAAGATTAAATTTAGAATTTCAGAACTGTGATGAAGGTTTGTCTTTGAGATCTTAATAAGCATAGATTTATTTATTTTTTCTCGCTAATTGTAGTTTCAATTGAGAAGATCTATCAAACACTTGAGATTATAATTCATCTCATTTCCAAACACCTCAAAGTTTGCCAAAAATACTGTGCTGTGTGTTGTATTTTCAACTCTCCTCTCGGTGTTTGAAAAATGTGATGAAACACTCTCTCAAGTTTGATATATTACTAACAGTACTTCTAGAATGAAATGCTATGCTAAGTCACACATACCGTGGTCTGTAGAGCCAACCAAAGGGGAGTAAAGATGCTGAGGAAAAAAATGGCCAGAGCTGCACAGAATAGCACTCCACCCCATGTAGTGAAGTCATACTGTTGAAAAAAAACCTCACATTAATACTCTTGCTGTCAAAATTTTCCATGCAAAAGTTGATAAACAAGTTGTACTACATGAAAGGTGTATGAATGGGTACCGGAGAAATACTGCTGGGGGGTAACCCTGCGATGGACTAGCATCCCATCCAGGGGGGAGTAGAAAAACTCCTAGTCGCTTCATGCTACAGAAACCGGGATAAGATCCTGCTGCATGGGCCACTTGGCTCAAACGCAGACTTACCACATGAAAGTACTGCTCAATAGCTTTCACACTGGGTTTCATCTACAAACTTCAAAGTTAGAAATACGATGGGTACAAGATTTGATTTTTATTTGAACCTCACCTTGGTCTGGCAGGCAAAGATCATGACAGATGCACAAACAAGCTGAAATAAAAAGAAATGCAAAAAATTCAGTTCACTTTCAGCATGTAAAAAGTGCAGCATTCTTACATGTAGCTTAAATTGAAAGTAAAAATGAAGATACAGTAACTGTTATATTTAAAACCATACCACAAAATACTGGGGAGGTACCAGTCTGGAGTTTATTGCAGCACTGGACTTAACCTTTACTATAAAAAAACTATGCTAGTATTACTTACAGTGGTGACTCCCATCATGATCAGCACAATGTTTGTCTCATGGAAGCTGTGGGTGAAGAAATCAATATAAAATGCATTGGGTGCACGATAAACGGGTCTTGACTCGTACTTTCTACATCATCTAAATAATTTGCATAATACAAGGTGTGAACACAAAAGCTTAATTTTCTGCTAAACTCGACTTGTACTTCTGTACACATCTAGCTCCTAATTTCTGAAGAATAGGGATAGGAGAGATATATAGTACAAACAGAGTTTTACCATCTTTAAAATTATGGTCGAGTACATTTAAAAATAAAATGTCTTTGCAAGAATTGTTTGAGATCAGAAGGGTGTAACACACTGTACTAACAAAATAAAAGCAAACACCAAGTATTAGCAGCAATGGAAAACTGTTTCTGAATCAACTTTATAACTATTTGCAGTGAGACCCAGTACCCACCAGAGCTCTGGCAGATATTCTGTCAAGAATAAATTGTTGGCCAAAGTTCATGCAGCACCCGATGAAGGAGAGATGTTTGTGACTGTTATTAAAAGTTTATATATGTTTATTCCATACCTGGAAATCATTCCAACAAGGTAAGACAAAGACAAAGTCTAGAAGAAACAAAACAATATAATTAATGACTAATTATGTCAAGAACAATGAAATCAGCAAATGAAGTCATCATTAATTTTACAAGCTGGGCTATTTGATTCATGAAAATTTGTTATTAAAAAAATAAGTGGCAGTTAAATTTTATAATTATGTTATTTTATATTTGTCTTGCTTTAGATTTTTTATACTTACAAATAACACCAGCAAAATGACGTTTGTTGGGTAGTTCCTCCTGAAAAAATGAAAACCAATCATCAATGATTAGCATACTAACGTTTTTACACTTAAAACAGGTTACCCATCTGGACGAGCTTCGGTTGACATGGATATGCGTCTCTAGTATAAAGATGGGCACAACACGCATTACCCATCTAGACAAGCTACTTTTCGAAAAGTGTTTTAAATGACCCATTACGTAGCTCATTTGGACATGTTACGTGTCTTGTGTCCATCTTTATACAAATAACAAAATGTTTGCCTAAGCTCATCCGGACAGATTACACATCTCTAGCATAAAACAGGCACTGTGTATTTTATGGGGTGGCAGCTGATCTTTCAGGGTGGAATAGAGAGGGCTGCGGAATAGAGGATTGTAAAAATATCACATGCCAAAGCATGCATCCTGTTACTTTCAGAATTGCTAGCTTGGACATTCCTCCTCCCAATTTCCCGATTATAATCAATTTGTGCTTTGTACCTGCACACAGTCATTGCAACAACTGAGACAAAACAATACACCCAAATCACAAGCACACGCGTTTATTATTCAAACTGGCTAATAATGAACTGTTTTAATTTTGTTATGATGAAAAACACAAAGAAAGCCATTTTATAAAAATTTCAGTACAATAAAACATTTGTCCCAGGGGTTCTGAAATAAGCTTTGCAACCAATCATGTTTCCCCAATTTTGACATTTTCCATAAGCGCCAAAGTAAGGACACGCCCCTTGAACACAAGATGGACTGAACCTGATGCACTCTCCCTATTTTTTCCACCTCCAGCAACCCCCATTATCCCCTACACATGGGCATTTTGTACTCTCCCCAGTTTTTGCTCACATTTAGAAACCAAGATGGCAGTCTCTCAAACTCAACAACACACTTCTGCAACTTCATGGAAAACTAGGGGACTGTGAACAGTCTAGATTAATAAAAAGCCAATATTTGCTGTGATAAAAATTTATTTTAATCTGTTTCAAACCAGTTTACTTTTCATTTTCCTAATTTGTTTTGATTCATTATCACTATCTAAAACAAAAGGAAATTCAAATCAAACCATATGTCTTACAAGGTGTGATGACTAATTTAAACTCACCTTACTCCCTCACAGCACACCAGCACAAAGTACAGCACGATAAAAACCACACTGAAAATAAAGCAAGTGAAGAGGTTTACTTTTTTGTAATGGAAATCTCTTGATCAGTCCAAATTAAGAGCATCCTCGGAAACCCAGGGCTTCAACACGGCTTTTTTTCCTGCTCCCGGTCTCTCCCTTCCCTTCCCATCCCCTTTGAAGCCCTGGGTTTCCGAGGATGAATTGAGAGCATAACATTTCAATGATCTACATTTTTAAATACTGGTGGATTAGAACCCTAAAAGAGTAACCCTTCCCCCCCCCCCCCCCCCGCCCCTCCAAAAAAAGGTTACATTTTTAATATTTAAAAATTCCTAGTTTCCAACACTCAATGATACTTTCGACTTATTTGTACACTTAATTTTGACTTGAGAATGATGTCTGAAAGGTCGAGATGCTGTCAATTAGCAGATATTAATTTGTAATAAAAATAGTATAAAGGTGTTCATGGTAAAATTATCTAAAAATATATATTAAGCTTTCGACAGCAAGTCCACTGTCTTCGACGGATAAAAATGTGTGATATGAAATGAAACATTGAAAATTTGAATATAGAAAGTAATTACGCATAAATTAAAAAGTAAAAAATACATGTTAAAGAATGTTTGGAAGAATGTTAAAATTAGCTGAGCATTAGCTGTTGTTAGCTTCAACAGTTTTGGCCATGCGCCATGATTCCCGTGTCTTTCTGGTACGACTGTTTGTTTTGTCAATGATCATGGAATTGTCAGTCACTTACATGGTCAAAAGTGCACGCATGTTTTGCAATGATCGAACGAGACGCATAACCAGACGAATTACAAAATGCTTGCCAAAAGCTCGTCCAGACAGGTAACACATCTCTAGTGTAAAGACAGCCAATCATTTAATATGTACACTTTCTCTGGTCCTTATGGTGTCAATATTACTAGAATGTGACTGTTAACAAGTCGTACAAGCATCTAACTTTAAAAACCCACTCCTCAAACACTAGGATTAAAAACAGACAGTATCAATAAAGACACTAACTTCTTCACCTTTTTGACAAGTTCATACTTACTATGCTGAAATGTACAAGCCCCAGTTTTCACGCGCAAAACCTTTTACTTTATCACTGCAAATTAAGGAAAACAGTGAATTTTGTATTGGTTATTTGAAACAATTAGAACAGTCAAAAAGCTTCTTGAACTTATGCCCTTCACTTTAATGAAGCCCTCACAAACACTTGTGTTGCTCTGGTCATCAATTTACCTTTCATGATCAACCAACTATAAGTGACATTTTAAGTTGAAGTACAAATCGATTCAATGCAAAATTCTCACCTGAACAAGAACAAACAAATAAATCCCACAGTTGTTAACAGCTGTAGCATTAGAACGGCAAACACCTGTGAAAAGATAAACATGAACAGTTATTTGCAAAAAGAGCGACTTTAAAACCAAAGAAATTACTTTCAATTGGCCAATCAAAGAGGACAGACAATCCAGCGAACCAATCAAAACTCACCTTTCTAATAAATCCTGTGATTAAGGCACACATCAACAGCAGTGAAAGAGAAAATTACATTGTTAGTACCGACATAATTGTTGTTGTAGCTATAAAGAACTAGTAGAACTTCCAAATCATAAGGTAGGCCACATGCAAGCATAGTGCAAGGTGCAACGAAGGCTGCATGCTTTCAACTTGATTCAGCCTGCCGAACTGAATGGTTTCAAACATCGTGCTACCACCAGGCTTAAGCCGAATTTAATTCTTCAATTTAGTTCGGCAAGGCAATAGCATGACGTTTGGAACAGGCCTCACATGCATGTTGCCTGTGAAAACAAAATTACTCTTGATTTTTGGTGTGAAAATTATTGTAGGATTCTGACTGGTATACCAGATAACAAGAACTAAACTAATTATGAGCGATAGTCAACATGGCCGCACCTTTCTGACTATTTGCTCCTAGAGAAACTTGGGCTGACGTTGTTAAATGGAGTATAGGTTGACCCCTATGGCTGACTCCCAGACTGGTATTACTGCCATCGCTATGATTCTTTCCAAGAAATCAACCAGGAAGTAAGCCTTATTTGCAAACTCCAACTATTACAAGTCGGTTGTGCAGATAACCAATCGATATTGAGAATTTTGTAATTGATATGATCACATATGGAATAAATAGTCTAGAATCAATGATCCTTGACAGACATTTTTCAAAAAATTGCAAATTAAATCAAATGAATATTAAAGAAATACATAGACCTTAAATATGTGGCAATAAACCTCTGATCAGTGAAACAGATTTCTCTGCCCGACAACATAAGCTTACTTACATAATTAACCAAAACGTATGACGCAAACATGACAATTTTAGAAAAGAACAGAGGAAAATGAACTACAATTTAAGAATTTAATATGGCGGCGTGTACAATACAATAAATCAAAGATGAAAACAACCATACCAAGCCTGATGGATTTGTCGCTAAAACCGATGATTCCGGAGTATTCAGAAGCGCCTGATGGACCATATTCCACATCACGAGCCGTGTACGATGAAGGGAAGGTCGCTGGAGCGACTGGAGGAACAGGCTGTGTTTGATACGAGAAATTTGGGCTTCCATATGTATTCGGTGCCGCTGGTTTGCCTCCTGCCCCAACAGCCGATTCGTAAGTCGGCGGAGGAGGAAATGCTGCATTATAAGGTACTGTTTCGACCGGCGGAGGATATGCAGCTTGGTTTGAAGGCGGAGGGTAGGCACCGGCAGCAGGAGGAGGATATTGATTCATGGGCTGTTGTGTTGGGTAGGGCGGCTGGTTGCTGCCTGGTGGATACGGCGGATTTGTCGACATGATCACTTAATAGTTCAGTAACGTTAACTCGATCAAGAGTGAGATGACAAAAAACTTAAGCGGACCTATAAAAGCAAGCACGGTACAGTTCCTCGATTTGTGCCAGCCAGCTGCTGCTGTAGCTCTTTTCAGATCGTGACGTAAATCACGTGGTTACTTACAATGACGTCATTCTCTGTACAATATTCTGAACCAGAGAAGCAGGAAAACAGAACTTTTAGTGTACGTGCGGAAAATATGCTAATGCAGAAAAACGTCGGGAAAAAAGTCGAGAAAAAAGTCCGGAAAAAAGTCGGGAAAAATAAAAATTGATTGGAAATTTTCCATGGCACTAACTGGGCTCCGTAAATGCACGTCAAGTAAAATCACTCGATGAGCTGCCAAGTGAGTTGCATTTGCATGACATAAGTTAGGCCATCTGGCACTCGATCATTTTGCGTTGACGTTTGAAAGAGACGGTTAACAGGAAAGCCAAGATTCACAGAACCACTTGGAAATGAAACCTAGCTTTTTACCTTTCTGGGCCTTTTTGACGCGAAATTATAAAGAATTTGAGTCAGCTTTGAGATCAGCTTTCGAGAACGGAAGTCATAAGTATTGCCTTTTCGTTCAGCCGTTACGTCATTTCCACTTTGGAACTTTTTAAGAGGGGGTGGGGGGGGGGGGGGCATGGAGGAACTATCACAAAAAATAGAATGCAAACAGCGGCAACAAACAGCAGATGAACTACGCATGGTTCGAAAAAAAAAACAGAATTTAAAATTAATTGACGTTTCGCATGCTATAGCACGCATCTTCAGAGCATAGTTCATGTGTCATGTTTGTCGCCGCTGTTTCCATTTTATTTCTCGTTTTAAAAATTGAAATAGCCAAAGAACAACAGTGTTTATGATGAACTATCACATGTTCCTACTTACCGTTCCCTTCCTCCCCTCCCCCCTTCCCAGTTTTTACATGTTTCACCTGGAGTTCACCTACACACATATACCTGATTCACACCAACAAAACATGTTTAGTTAAACCAGGTTTAAGAAAATGAAAATCAGCAACAGACAATAGGCCATTTCCGAGTTACCCTTTGCCTCTGTTTCACATCGAGTCTACGTGCGAAACCATTCAAATGAAAATGAGCTTCACCTACAGGTCCATTTTCATGCAAATAAAACTCATTTTCATTTGAATGGTTTCGCACGTAGACTCGTTTTGAAACAGAGGCAAAGAGTAACTCGGAAATGGCCTATTGACAGACCAAATTTTACAAAGGGTTCAAGTGTGCTCTAACTTGTGCTTTCATTGTGCCAAATTTGAAGTCGATAAACATCAGTCAGTAACTTCCATGAAGAAAACAATTTTAAACCGTGTTTAACTAAACAGCATTTAAAAATGTTTAAGCTTTGGTGTGAATGGGGTAATAGACATTGCATGCAGAGCAAACTATCAACACTTAAACATAGTCACGCAACTTTGGTAAATCGTCACTCAATTACCATAATTACATAAACAACTTGTAACAGATTTATCTATATATATTATGTCAGAAAAACACTTTGGTGGCAAATATGAGAAAGTAAACGAAGGCAAAAACCATAACATTGCGTGCCAGCACATATTTGACGTAGGTTATTCGCTAACTTTGAATATTTTGCAGTGCATTTTCACAGCTGGCTTTTGGCTGCTCCAAGCCTGAGGGTCCGAATTTCTTCCGAGTATTGGCGTGCTGACAGACATAGCAGTTCTTAACTGTTTCATCGCAATCCTTGGTGACTCCAGCCCAATAATACTGTGCAGTAACCTGAAATAAAGAATAGGAAATGAGAGTTAGGTATTGAAATAATAAGTCAGTAGCATTAATGTATTAAAACGGACCTTCTTTCTTGTCTTGTCACGACCAAGATGTTCACCATCGATTTTGTCGTCCTGATGGCAGGCGATTAAGATATTTTGTTGCTCATCAATATTGTGAACCCATCTTTTCGGCTGTTTTCTTCTGTCATACCCAACAAAGAACAACGCGCCTTCGACGTCTTCCAGCAAGGCGAATTTTTGCGCCTTCTTTCGCAAGTTTCTCTTTTGATCCTTTGTAAAATCATTAGGATACTGGCCATCTCGGAGATAATAAAATATTTCGTCGTGCGATTTTTCTTCAGTCATCGCTCAGATCACTCACAGATTATACGGAGCGTCGTCGTTTCATTACCAAATGATAATGCAAATGCCGTACGGAATCCTAAACAATGTGAGAGGTTTATAAATAAAGCCGTTTTGGGAAGGAAGAAGACACAATCTCCGGGAGAGCATTTCCTTTACACTGTGATGTCACGGAATACAACAAACTAATTAAAAACACCCAAGCGGTAATAAACGTAAAGGTTTTAGTTGATATGACCTTTTTCAGGCGTTTATGTCATCCTTAAAAAATAAAATATAAAACAATAACAACCAAAAAACCTTCAAATGCCGGCACCTCTTGGTCATATCCCACTGGGGGTCCAAATCAGCTAGCGGTTTTGGACCCCCTGGAGTCCGCATCCGTTAGCGGATAACGTCCGTGGCTTGGGGTCTAAATCCGCTAGCGTAAATGGTCCGGGAGGTCCAAATCTGCGGGGCACAAAAACCTCCAGAATGTTTTCAAAATTGTAATAGGCCATTTCTGAGCTATCCTTTGCCTTTGTTTCAAAACGAGTCTACGTGCGAAACCATTCATATTAAAAAAATGTGTTTCACCTTCACGTCTATTTTCATGCAAATCAAAGTTATTTTCATTTCAATGGTTTCGCACTTAGACTCGTTTTGAAACTGAAGCAATTGGCGTATACAATATGCTAGTTTTTCGGAATAGTTTGCCCTCAGATTTCTAAACTAACCCGTCCACTAGACTCTGTTAATTACAGCTGTAATTTATTAAGCTGCTTAATTTTTTAAATATAAATTAGCGGACATTTTTAGTACTAAAAAAATTTTTATTCAATCACTCCTTCTTATTCTTGTGATAATTGCAATATTGCTCATCAATTGGAACACTTTTAATACACCGTTTCAATAGTTTGTTTGTTCCCATGCACCGGACCAGTCCAGACGTGCTGTCATTAAACTGATGAACTTTACAAAAGTTGCTCTTATCCATAACCTTTGTCTTGCATTGTCTCTCAAACCGATTTAATGCCTGACACGTTGGCGAGTGAACCAGTTTTTCCTCAGTGTGAGTTTTTCTTTGAAGTTCGCGTTCCTCTTGTCTCCTGTTTCTCTTACACAGAAATTTGTCAGTCTTTGCTTGGCGAAGTTTGGCGAAAACTCTTTGCATTTTGTTGACCTTTTTCACACCATAGGGCTTTTGTTTTCGCTTCTCTGGTTTCTTTTTGTACATCATTTTCTTCCAGTACGGCTTGCACTTTGGAGATCTGTTTGAAAATACACGGTGTTTTGGATCTCTCGTTGGAGCATCCATATTTTATTTTGACACAAAATCCCAAAACTAACAGGCGCAATGGAGAGAAGGACTGGGAGTGAATTTGCATTTTCTCGTTCCCAGAGCCCGCGTCTTTCAAAGAAGAAACATGGCGGACGACGTTCGAGGAAAGCAAGTATTTTGCGATGTTTGTGGAGTGACTTTGCCTTCAGGTAAGCACAGCTATGAAAAAAATTAACGAAGGATTGTGGTGATACACGACTGTTAAATTATGTTGAAAAATTTTGAAAAGATAGCCTAAAAACAAGCCCTGGACGTTTATGTAAACATAAGTTAAATCTCGGCATGAAATCAGGAGATGAAATCTGTTATGAATTTGTCTACGTACGTTTAGCAGTGATGAGAGCCTTTCTTTTTTCTGTACATTCATTTCACTATCTGCACTTTGTAGTAGAGGAGGTGCAATTTCAACTTGTTTTCCCTCTGGTCATCTCCTTATTTCTATAAAGTTCTGAAAGTTACATCAATCTCCACAAAACATGACAAAACAGAAAGCTTATATTTGGTGTCGGGGACGTTGATTTTTTTTGCCAGGCATCACGCAGTGGCAAAAGAAAAATCACCTAAAATGTGACATCCCGCATTCGAGACATGTTAATGGTTACCTTGAGGACTCAATTTTTTATGGTATCTTGGCAGTGTGGGGCTGTGTCATGTTAAACAGGCTGGATTTTTGAACAGCCAAAACTGTATTTGTATCGTAGGAAACCTAAAATAATGGTGCATTTTGTTAACAATTACTACATTAGAGAACTGACACTACTAACAAGTATCTTTGACTGCAGATGGCTTGGAAAATTGAGGCTAAACTTTTCAAGTTTTTTTCCTACGTCTTCAAAAAAATATTTTTTATGGGTTACGTTGCCTAAGTTAGACCAAAAGTCCACGAAATCACTGTGACATTGCTCTTTTAATTAATATTGGGCTCTACCATGTACAGTGAAATCGTACCCCAGTCTAACAAATTGCCCATGGACCAACAGACAGGGTCTTTTAACCAGGGTTCTGTTGTTGTAAGTTTACTGTTAGTACGTTTGGCTGGGGTGAAGAATAATTATTTAACACTTAATCACTGGTCCTGAAGGAAACATAATTAACTGGTTTCCCGAGAGGCCAGTCACTGATTGATTTGTTATATAGCACAACGAAGACTTAGAAGGATAATAGTCATTCATCGACATTCAGCGGTAACAATGCACTTTGTTCTTACAACAGGGGCTTTGTTATTTTGAGGTTTGTTATAACTGTACAAACATGGCAAGTGCTGTCAGTCAGCAGAAAGATTGTCCTTTACATAGCTATTTTGTTTTGCAGCTTCTTTATTGCCAACCCACAATAATGGAAAAAAGCATCAAAGATTTTTGAACTTAAAACAGGAGAGAGAGAACTCCTCTAGGAAGAGCATTTATGTTCGAGGATTTCAAAACTCTGGATCCATGGAGGAAGAGTTGACTAAATACTTCAATGTGTATGGGAAGGTCTCAAATGTCTTCTTGGACAAAGACAAGGTATTTCAAATATCATATAGATCATCACCTAGTCATATTTTCGTATTTTCGTATTTTGATATTTGCACTTCAAATACATAATGTGTCATATTGGAAAATATTCTTAGAGGGTAGCAAAGGGTTTATGCGTGACACATGGTAAGGGATAAATTAGACCGCGACGTGTGAAAAAAGTGCGGAAAGAAGCGCGTATACATGGCACTTGAATTTGGTTATTAATAAAAGTTGTGCATGAAACCGGATCACGACCCCCCCTTCCCCCTTTGCCACCCTCTTCTTACCCCTCACTCAAAGACCTGTCAAACTCCCCTGCCCACATCTGGCAATCCTTGGTAAGCTTCTTTCCAATACTTCCATTAAAATCTTTGGGTTTTGAATGCCCCCTTCCCCATGGAGTTTATAATGACCTCAGGGTGAATTCCAGGTATTACTGGAGTGTAGAGACCATGCAAAGTGTCCATGTCGATGGAGTAACTTTTCATTCCAGAGGCTCAAAGTGGGATTTTGATAACATGGAAGATAGTGTCAAGATTCCTGTCTGCCTGATTCTTTCAGTTTTCACTCCTGCCCTCGCCCTTGCACAATGGATTTCTATAACTAATGAACATGAATGAATGCCTCATGGAACCTTCGTGAGGAAAAGAGATGAAGTATTGTATGAGCTTCTGCCAGGGTGCAAAAACAAACAATGAAAGGTAAGTATATTATATTTTTTTTATTTTCAGGGTGTTTTTGCTATAGTGGAGTTCAGTGATGAAGAAAGCGTTACCACAGTTCTGACTCAGGAGTCATTACCACTTTTCAATGGAAAACGACTAACAGTGAAAGAAAGAACTGTAAATAAAGTAGCTCTTCAGTTTAAGACGCAGAAATCAAGAAAACGCAAACACAGCGACTCACAACAAAGCCAAGAAGCACATGGGGAAAACAAAGAGATGGCTCCATTTTTGTCTGAAGATCTCCTTGTCAAACTAAAGTCATCTCTTACGGTAGGTGGAATTTGTAGCTGTACATGCATTAAAACTAGCCGTGGTACATGTATACTGCAATTCCTGAGTTTTGATTGGTTTACAGAGCATGGAATATGAGCTCGTATACCATGGACCATAAAATTAACATGGTGCGATACACATCAGCAAGAACAGCCAGAGAGCTCAAGTATTGCTAAGAATTGAAAATAATTATTCTTGCCGTTTTTACCAATAATTGTTAATTATTCCACTTGTTGGATATGAGATAACTTAAGCCAACTCACAAGATGTGCCTCATTGGCTATCTACCACCTCATATCCAATGTGCACTCATGGAATAATTGCTACATATCACATGCAATATATTCATTTCTTATTTAGAATAATATTTCTAATAATGAGAACAAAGAGGAATTGACAAGATTTCCTTGCTAGACATAATTATGGCACAGTGCCTTTGGTAACATGTGGCTTCTATCACGCTTTACAGGTAGAAGAACACGTCGACTTGTTGATGCAACACTTGTGTCTAACTGACGAGGATGTTAAATTAAGACAACTGGTCTGTCAGCTGTTGCAGGAGGTGTTTGGTGAAGTCTACCCAGGTTCATCAGTGGTACCATTTGGTTCTACTGTAAGTGGAGTTGGTTTGAAAGGAAGCGACTTGGATGTTTGTTTACTGACAAGTGAATACGTTGCACCATCTCGATGTGATGACACTGGTGTTGATTACTCTTTAGTTATTGACATGTTGCGTAGTTTTGCTCCTGGCTGTACAAGCATCATACCAGTCTTGACTGCTAAGTGTCCTCTTATCAAGTTCATGCACCAGCCTTCTGGCCTGTCATGTGACCTATCTGTGAATAACAGGTATTTATTGATGTCCTTATCTTGGCCGAGGCTGTGGGTACGGACTTAATGAAGTCAAGATTCTCTTGCCCAGGCTAATCATTAGAGAATGGTTTCAGGCATGGAAATTACATGTAGTACCTTCTAAATAACAGGAGGCATTATGGCCTAGTAGTGCACTGGACTCCGGTTCGAGCGGTCCAAATTTGAGCCCTGGCCAGGGTCACTGCCTTGTGTTCCATCTTTGGCTACCCTCATCATTTTGTTACATTTGTTACAATTTGTCAGCATACATTTATACTCCTCAACAGAGGAAAGTGCAGTGTGAGTAAAGTGTTCTAATCCTATTTTAACACAACTCAGTGACCCTGGTCAGGATTTCTGTTAGGGCCTGTCAATTTGGAATTCAATGTACTAACGGGGTATTCAGCCACCACATTCACCACCCTAGCCTTAGATTTTATAGCACATCCTGCACATAGCTACCTGTTTTACACTTGTATTTTTGTTGTTTCCTGCAGGCTTGGTGTGGCAAACTCAAATCTCCTTCGCAGCTACATGTCTCTTGATCCCAGGATCCCTCAGCTGGTGTTTATTGTGAGAGCCTGGGCAAAAGCCAAGGCTCTTACTGTTGGTAGACAGATGTCAAACTATGCCCTGACCCTGATGATGATATACTTCCTGCAGATGCAAAATCCACCTGTTATTCCCTCATTGCAGCAGGAATTTGAGTCATGGATCAAAGAACAATCAGATTCGTGTAACACAAAAGATCATGGCTGCAGTGGGCAACCTGCTGTGGAGCTAGGATCCAAGATGATTGATAACTGGAACTGTTCATTCTTTGAAGATGTTGGTAGACTTTCTCCTTCACAGAATACCAAAAGTCTGAGTAAGTAATTTATTAAGGTGATGATTAATTTATTTCAGGACCTTCCTGAAAACCACCTTGGTGAGTGGAGCCTCCTGTCAAAATATTTTCAAGCATTTCATTAAAGGCTGTAGTTTGGCAGCAGAAAGCTCATTTTTATCAAATTTTTAACCAGAGAATCAAGGCCAAAAAAGGTAGCAACAACACCTAAAATGGAATCACAACAAACAACATTCTTTTTTAAGTACTGTGAGTTACATTTCGCACAATCAAACCCGCCAATCAGTCATAAGCTGTTTAAGTAACCTGCTATATTAAGTAAATTATTTTTTTCCTCTTCAATAGGTCTGTTACTGGAGGAATTCTTTTTCTTCTTTTCAACTGAGTTCGACTTTGCCAAATGTGTGGTCAGCATAAGACATGGTCATATGACAAGCATCACATCAGTGTTAGATGAATTAAAGGGTATGGAATATTCAGAAACAGACACAGACAAGAATTTGGTCACAATCAACGATTCAGGTCCAACTTGTGAAACAACAAAGATTGATCACTGTGAGGTTACAGCTGAAAATATTTCATTGATGGAAAAATTCACTAAACAGCAGAAAGCTCTACCAAATTCCAGTGCTTCAAGTCCAGGGAGCAACAAGCTAACTGAGTTTAAAGTCTCCCCTCTGTGCATCCAGGACCCATTTGAGCTTGTACACAACTTAACTCAAAACATTTCTGCTTCAGCATTAAAACATATTGTTGAATTAATGAAGACCGCTCATAGGATTTTCAAGGATCTGAACGGCTGCAGTGATGGACCAAACAATTCAATCAAATTTCTTGACCTGTTGACAGTTTGTAGATCTACCAAGAAAAGAAAGACTTTGCATTGCCATAGTTTCTTTGTCAACTATCAACACATTAGTCCTCAAGCATTTGATGGATCTTGCTCTGTCGTGCAGGGGTCCAGTGTCAAGCTCGCTACACCCAGGGGAATTTTTTTACTTATCATAGAGACATTAGAAAGAGAATTTGGATTAAAGTGCAAAATGAAGTCAGCAAAAAGACCATGCAACTGTGGAAAGAATTCAGACTCATCACAGGCTTCCCAACCAGCCAAGGTGTCACAGCCCATCCAGTTTCTTGAAGAGACCCCTACAGGGAGTTGTACTGGAAATAACCCTGATGCCAGAGAAGAGGAAGATCAAACAAGAACGTCACAGGCTGCCCAACCAGCCAAGGTGTCACAGCCTGCCCAGTTTCTTGAAGTGACTCCTATGGGAGGTACTGGAAATAACTCTGATGCCAGGGAAGAGGAAGATCAAACAAGAACGCCAGATGAAATTGATAAAATCGACGACAACCTTTCAGCTGTTTGCACGGCTTTTGAGAATACATGGACACATTCCCGGAGAGAAAGACAAAAGTCACTACAGCCTCAAAGGCTGCAGAGAAATGAAAATTGCACTGAGAGTACTGAAAAAGATGTACCAGTGGAAGAGAAAGCAGAACAAAAACATCCAGTGAAATCTAAGGAATCCAAATTCGAGATTTCTTCACCTTTCAAGAACCCATTGGAAATTGCAGATGTCCACACTGTTGCCTCTCCAATTCTAATTTTTGAACTGAATATCAACAGTTCACTCCAAACGGACTTGAACCAAGGTTGCACTGTCTCGATGGAACATGCTGAGAGTAAAGACTTCCAGCTATTTGGGAACTTCTTCTCTGCTTACAAGAAATACTTCATGGGTTTGATATCAAAGTAAACTAACAACTCATTTAACCCTTAATTAACTCCCTGAGTTCCCTCGACTGGTTCACTACTCAGAAATATATGAAGATTAACCCTATTCAGACCGGGGGGGGGGGGGGGGGGGGCGAAAAGTGCCCCCGCTGACTTTGAACGTTTATAACTTTTTCAAGATTCAACCAAATGCTGCCAAACTTTACGAGTTTTTCTAAAATTTATCTGGGAATAAATAGGTAGGATAGGTTGTTGTGTCTGGAACTTGACGTTACCATGGCAACGTCATTTTGACAGGCATGTTTTTCCAAATTTGTAATTTTTTGTGTTTCCATTAATAAAAATTAACTTTAATTCAACTATTTTCACCTCTTTTAGGTTTTTTTGCACTGTTTTATAGATTTTGAGTATTTTCCAGCAATTTTGGGCGGTTTTCTGATGTTTTGGAAAAATTTTGAAATCCAAGATGGCGGATCCAAGATGGCGGCTGTTTTGACATCATGATGTAATTGTCACGTGATGTGACATCATCACCGCACATGACGTATATGAAAAGATAGATTTTTGGACATACTATATATCCTGTAAGTTTTATTGCGATTGCTTAAATATTTTGGAAGTTACGGAGGGGGGGCGGAAAAGATCCAAAAAAGTCCGGTATGAATAGGGTTAATACTTGTACGGTATTAAACACAAAGCAAACAGCAACACAGTTGTACACTTGAATTATATCCAAAGATGTGAAAAAAAGTTAGGAATGCAGAACTCACTGTTCGACTGTGGGTTGAACAACAACTCCCATTTTCCTCTTCAGTGGCTGTAGGCGACCACCTAGAACGCCTAGTCGAGGTGGTTGCTTCCAAAATGAAAAGGTATTTTGATAGTTTCTGCACTACAGTAGAACTCCCAAGGGAAAAGAAAAAAAAGTTCAAGATAGTGGGGACTTGAAACTACAGGGTTGGCATAATATTATAATTAATTACTATTCTTACTAAAATAATTAAAAAAGATGCTATTGCTACAGTCCAGTCAGAGACTGGCTTATTCTTGTGTCTTGCCTAATGTGGATGTGTTGTAGGTTAAATTGGTTTTCAGGTTAAAGCTGTTTCCAACCTAGATTAATCTGCTTCAACTTGAACTAGACTGGTTATGCTGACTGATTTGCCCTCATTGAATTGGAACGTTCTTGAACAAAATTCAAAGATCAGAATGGATAAGTGGCTAGCATGGGGCCTTCAGTTGAAAGGGGACTGATTGCAGTCTGCCAAGGTCTACCAACCCTCCCCTCCCCTCCCTCTCCTCATAATCTCATTGGTAGGGTAGCTGACCACTAAGGATTACAGGTTCAGTAGCACCAATATCATAGCTACAAGTGTGTAACTGCAATATGTTGTGGTGACTAAAATTTTCAAACCATTTTCATTCTATTTCCCATTGGTTTACTACCAAAACAGCAAGAGCACAAATTCAAACACGTGTGACGGTTGATTTCGGTGCCAAACATCAATGATTTAGGTGACATGACTTTGCTATTCATCACATTCCTGACCATTTCATCCACAGAGTAAATTAATTTTATCCCGAAACAATTGGTAGTCTCCTTCACAGCTGTTGCTTGGGCTCATCACGCAATGTTCCCTCCCCCACAAATGGCTGCTTAAACCTGAACCACATTCATTTCCACAGTTTAGCCAATCACAGCTTCGCTGACATTTTTCTGAGCTAGTCACACCAAAACTCACGGACTGAACCAATCAAATGTTGTCTTATTGTGACAATAGCGTTGGCAACGTGAACGAGACGCCAGTTCGCTGCCTTTGAATTTGACACACACAAGATTTACCTAAGTAACACAGGTCTGATATGAAACCTTATGTCTAAAAAAATCAATTCCAAGTACAACAGAAATCTAAGCTCAAGATTTGAAGCAATATAACAGCTTTTTAGTTAACAGCAGCTGTCACGTTTTTGGCGATAGGTGTCAAAGCAAGTGGGATTGAAACAAAAGGAAAGGAACGTGGTTTAGGTTTAAGCAGCCGTTGGTGGGTGAGGGGTATTCGCGTAAGGAGCCCAAACAACGGTTGCAAAGGAGACTAGAAACAAATTGGGTCAAATTTAAATTTTTTTATACACTAAAAGCATTTTACAATGTAAGACTTTTTGTCACTGGTTCAACTTCATGGGGGCTCGTGTGAAACGTTGTCCGACATTCCTTCCTTCAAAATTTAAACTTTGATAAGCAATCACACAACGTTTGATTAATAATAACAATTTGATACCAATGACTGCGATAAGAACCTGTTTTTTCATCATGAGTTTTCGTTGAAATGCAAGAGTCAATAACACTGCCTTGAAAATGTTCTTCAATCAATTTTCCTTCCCCCCATCCCATTGCTGTTGACAGATGTTTGGCGCCAAAATCAACCATTGCACGTATCTTTGAATTTGCACTCTACCTGTTTTGTTTTGGTAGTAAATTATTGAAGATAATGAAAAAGGGACTATTTGCAAGACAAAATCAAACTGGTTTGATTGTTGTGACACCACTCATCCCTGCAACACACCCCTTCTTGTATAATTTTGTTATTCTGTGTTCCTTCCATTTGAAGCTTTGAACAACTGACTTATTACATTGGGACAAAGCTCCATTCATCAAAGCATTACCAAGAGGTTACAAAAAATAGAATTGTTCTTGCAGTATTTTCATTATGCCTAGCTATTGCAACACGTTATGAATAATATTTCTGATTAAATCTTCCTTCTTGTGAAAAATAAATGATTCATTTCAATGTGCAAATGTTCATCAAATTTTAATTTTAAAAAATGCTTAACTTGCAACATTTGTTGTTTGTTTGCTATGTAAACAACCTACTGGTAGCTAACAATACTTTTTCACTATAATTTTTGAAATCTATAATATTATTACATGTAACAAAATGATAAAAATAATGATTGTCCTTGACAATACTGTGCAGTACTCTTTCTTGGCAAATTTTAAAGAACGCTATGTTGCACCTAAAGGCTTTAAGGTAAGGTAAGGTAAATTCTTTATTTAAGGTGGCTGAACACAGTTTTTGCACACACTCTGAAGTCTTCAAACAAAAACAAACATGGCACTGATAAACCATTCCGACCCTAGAATTTTTTAACATTTGACAGGAAGATACTTCAGGAAGCAAGTGGATTATTGCAAAATATCTTAAGTGTAACAGGAAATTGTAAATAACAATTTTTTGAGTTAATCTTCAACAGAGGACTGCTAAAAATCTCTGTTGTGCATTGTTACAAGTTTGTTCCAGGCAAAAGATGGAGAAAATCTTACGACTTAATTTTTTGCATTTATATATAAAAACAGATTTTAAAGGCATGTGTATATACAGTCATGTTACCATGGCAATAACCCACAAATGCTAATTAACTTACATCTTGCCAATTTTGGAGAACAAGAGATCAACTGATTTAGAAAATTGCAAATGCAGTACAGGGTGTCAAAACCTGTGTTCAGCCAGCTCAAAGGAGCTAATAAACCTATGGCCCTTCTAATTACAATATTGTAATGAACCTAAAACACTGACATATCAAAGACTTGGCAACGCTGAATACAACTACCATGATTTCCTGCAGGCACATCTCATAGGGGGAATCAGGAATTGAAATTTCGGAGTCTCTAATTCCTAACGTGTAATGTACCAGTCACAGATGATATAAAACAAAGAAATAAGAACAAAGAAATGGAAAAAATAATACTGTCCAAAAACACAAAAAATTATGAACACAGCGAAAACAATCATTTGCATCCAGTACATACAGGAAGACCCCTGTTGATTGTTGCTGTGGTTGATCACTTCACCGTTAGACAAATATATGGTTAACTTTGCACCCTTTGCCTCATCTTCAAGAGCTCTCATTTGCCCTTGTGCTGTTTCCATAGAAGCAGTTTGAGTGTATGCCATGTAAGATCCTATTCCTGCAATGATGCTGACTCCCGTTTGTATGTATTCTCGAATACCTTGGTTCCATGGTAAGGCCTCAGCTTCTCCATCTTCTTCATCATCATCACCTGAAAAATGTAGTCCAACTAAGCGGTAG
Source organism: Meandrina meandrites (assembly GCA_963693305.1). Taxonomy (NCBI): domain Eukaryota; kingdom Metazoa; phylum Cnidaria; class Anthozoa; order Scleractinia; family Meandrinidae; genus Meandrina; species Meandrina meandrites. Next base: position 35,556,078 of record OY855908.1, read on the forward strand.
TTGTCTTCTCTCTCAACCATGATTGGGCAGCCTGATGCCCCTTCTGGCAATACTCCTCTTTTCTTCTCTAAGTGAAGCATTGGAACTTGGCTTCGAGTGGGACTTGTTATATGAAGTATTTTAATACCTTTTTCGTATTTCTTTTCATGACTATCTCCACCATAATGCGCAGCGTACACAGTTTCGCCTTTTACCGGCTGGGGTGGTTCGATCTCAGCAACAGCGTACTTATTAATATTTGCAAGATGTCCTTGTTCATTTTTTTCCCAATCACTGTAATCTTCTGACTTTCTGCCATATTCCCATTGAACACCTAGTTTCACCATAGCGATATCTTTGTTTTTAAAATCTGGCCTGCTTCCTGGTTGTAAATGGTGTACAAATGCCATTCGCTTCTGCTTGCCGAAAAGATATGTCTGACCATCAATTTCAAATTCAACCTCGCAGCGTGCGCCTGAGAGGATACTGTGAGTTGTTTTGTTCTTCTTCTTTTCATTGTCGTCTTGGAAGTTGTGCGCCGCCGTCATGATCCAGCCTCCTCCGTAGCAAAATCCAGTTCCTTTATAACGCCACTTTTCATTTCTTTCATCGTACATTTTGATAAGGCAAACAGCATTATTCAGCTTTTGCTGACTGGATTGTTGTTGCTGCTCTGCGTTCGCCATTTTCGATGAAAAGTCGGAAAAACACGACAAGACCGAAAGGTAGTATGGGTAAAAGCTAATGAGATATAAGGGAGGGACGGGAGGGACCATTAAAAAGTGATGGGGGGTGGGGGGGGGGGGAATAAATGCAAGGAAAAACCCAAAGAAGAAAACTCATGTACAACATGGGCCACATTTTGTTATTAAACTAGAATTATAATTATTCTTGAAAAGTGTTCCAAAATGCACCAAGAGCGTTAGGCATTTAATAGAGCGTGTCAGGAGCACATTGGTAATTATATAATTACAATAATGTGCTCCTGAGCGTGTCTAGATTTTCAAAATTTTCCTGGGGGAGGATGCCCCCGGACCCCCAAGGAAATGGCATCCCGCCCATTTTAATACGGCAAGGAAAATTTGCCGTTTAACGCAGAACGTAGAACGCCGAACGCGAAACAAAATTACCGAAACAAGCAAAAACCAACCGAAGTGCTATTCAGGCTAACCGGAGCGTACCTTGCACTCAGGTTAGCCTAAATAGCACTCCGGTTAGCCTGAATATCGCTCAGGTTAAACTGAAACAAGGTCCAGGTTAGCCTGTTTACGGTTAGCTTTCAATAATGGTAATGGCTTTTGCTTGTTTCGGTGATTTTGTTTAGCGTTCGGCGTTCTGCGTTAGGCAAACTACCCCTGCCTATGGTAATACATCACAATCAGTGCTAACTTTTGGGTCCCCTACCTCAAAATTCATTCCTACGGGCCTGACAGGTATATTACATGTAATTATACATGTTTCCTCTATACACCTGTATACTGCTTCTTACTTTTTATACCATAAAATAAATGGAAAGTAACACTGTTTTTAATTAATTCCATAGCAAACTGTGCACGAAGCAGATTTTATTAAAAACATCGTGCATAGTGCTGCAGTCAAAAAAAAATTCTTGCACAGGCTATGAGCCAAAATGGGCCAAAAATCTCCCTCCCCCCCTCTGATCAGTTTTCAATGCTCCGTCCCTAACGACAAGGCATTAAACTTCTGACATGTGGAAGCGAGGTGCATTTAGCCATGTTGAATTTTGGAAGAATTTTCCTAACTCGGAGACGTGCGACAGTCAAATTATAGCTGCAGGTAAAGGCCTCCTGAGTGGAAGAGTGGAAAAACAAATTCTCCACGTGCAAAAATGCAAAGTTGTTCATTTCCTCTAGGCCAATATGCAAAATTCTAGTGAATACCCAGACCACCCTTCGGTCTTGTCGCGTGCACTTTGGTGCTTTTTTCCGACAACCTTTAACTCCTATAATAGCTGTATACACCAAATGGAGAACCTCATCGAACAAAAACAAAAATCTATGGAACTTCACATCATTTGAAGTCGACTTTTTTCGGCTCATTGCCTGTGCAAGAATTTTTTTGCTGCAGCCCTATGCACGCATTCATTTTTAGAAAATCATGCACAATTTGATATTGAATTAATTGAAAACAGTGCTACTTCAGTTTTATCTAAATACATAGCTTGTACTTTAACGTTACTTTCCATTTTACAGTCAAAACAGCTCAAGCGTTCATATCAAGGGTGAATTAATGATTAATTTGATTAATCTCTCTCTGATTACTACTAGTCGTAAAAGCGAGTGACGACCAAAATGATGACAAAACACCGTGTGTGACATTTGGCGTTTGACTAGTTGCGGTCGAAATTATACAAATTTAACACTTTTCGAGAAAAATTGTAATTCTGGTTTAATATTTAAATGCGGCCCATTTTCTACATGACTTTTTTTGCTTTGCGTTTTTCCTTACATGATTTTTTGTTTTGTTTTTCCCCCTCATCACTTTTCTTATGGTCCTCAAAACGGCATTATTGTTCATTCAAAACATTTCTCAGTTTCTGATTGGCTTTCAATCCCCGGCTAATTCCAGCTAACTGCGTAAACACTTTAGGGAGGGAAGGGGGCTTCAAATCGCAGAATAACATATAAAAAGTTATACCTAAATAATAGCTGTTTGTGAATCAGATCGACCACCTGGCATTTAGCAAGAGATGGAGGAGCTCACTGCAGGACGTTCGCGCGATGCGTGGAGCAGACGTTGGGTCAGACCACCACCTGTTGATGGCAAAAGTCAGGCTAAGGATTGCCAAAGTGAGAAAGGGGGATAGTGGCCGAGTGCGTTTTGATGTCAGCAAGCTGAAAGATCTGGAGGTTAGGAACGCATTCAAGCTAGCACTGCATAACAGATTTGAGGGTCTGCAGCAGTTGATGGAGGAGGAGGAACTTCAAGAGGGCACTAGAGTGGAACCCACAGGGGAAGCGAAAGAGAGGGAGACCCCAACACAGCTGGAGACGCACGAGAATGGCAGAGTTGGCGGCGAAGCATGTTACGTGGAATGAGGCAAAAGGCACTGCACAAAATAGGGTTAGGTGGCGCGCGCTAGTTGAGGACCTATGTTCCACTTAGGAACGAAGAGGATTAAGTAAGTAAGTAAGTAAGTAAATAATAGCTGTAAGAGTGCATAAACGATACGGGGCTAGAGAGAGTTATTGTCAAACCACACATAGGGCCATGGTACATTAAATGAAAATAGCGAACCTTACACGTAAAAATCACTGCCTTTACTACTGTGCATGTGGCGAACGTGATTCAAGATGCCTTAAAAAATACATCAGAAATAGACTGCAAAACAGCCCTATTTTTTGCGAATGCGCTCGAGTGGTCTTTGAATCGAGAGATCTGGAACCAATGTCAAAATGGAGTTTAAGACTGGGGAGAAGCCCTACGGGCGTGTGAGACACGGGTGACGATCGGCGCTTCGCGCCTTTGATACGCGAATGTTCAATGATTTTAGAGGAAAAATGACTGTTTTGCAGTCTACATGAGAAAAGTTTTGATCCGCAACTGCCACTTTATTGTAACACTATCCCAAAAGTAGGGAATCAGATATTTGTAACGTAGATAAAGAGTGCAAAGAGTGCTATTTTAATCTATTGTTTGCGAGTAAATATTGTGCAAGATTTCTGCACGTTCAAACAGAGAACAAAGGGATTTGACCAAAGGCGTAAGGGAGGTCAACAATCAGCGCATTACGTGCAAGGGCGAGGAGTTCTGGATAGAGCTCATATTTGGTCATATTGATTTCAAATTGTAAAAATCCCCCCGGGTTTGCGTCTAAATATGTACCTCTTTTCATATTCCATCAGTAAAGCCCCGCGCTCCCTCACTGACGAGAAATCAATCGGGTTTCTATTCACAGTTCATGTAATTTTCATTATCCCACGTGATGACTCAGTGGCATTATAAAACATATGATAATTGATTAATGCAAAGTGTGTCATTTCGCGAAGACATCATGGGAGCTGGTCGGACTAAACCCTGCGACAGCACGGCCGGTGTCCTAGCGGATTTGGACCCCCTTGGATTTGGACCCCCCGGTCCAAATCCGCTAGCGGATATGGACCCCCGGGAGTCCATATTCGCTAGCGGATTTGGACCCCCCTTCGCGAATTTGGACCCCCCCCCAACAAAAATGATCATACTTAACTTTCGTACTCCTGGAGTCGTAAACGAATAAAGGAAAAGATGATGATTTTGTGGTGTACATTAATGGTGCCAAGTTTGAAGATCACAGCTCAAATATTCCAAGAGATAGTCATGATTCAGTGCTTCATCATTTTGTGGAACAATTAATGACGTCATTACTTTCCTCATTTGCATAATACAAAAACGTAAATATCTCTAAAACGAAAAAAGATATTGCCATTCTTCTTTATTATGAAAAGCCTTTAAAATAAACACCAATTATTTTTTACTTCATAGGCACTTTAAAAGCAAATCGGCAGAAGGTATGTGATTTAAGATGTTAGTTGTATATTTCATAAGTACTGAGATAGATACACTGAAAATGATTTCAAAGTAGTTGAATTGTAAATTCTAAAGGAATAAATCACCCACGAAAAAAAAAATGATGTTTATGAAAACTGTTTCCCTGAAGGTAAATGTTTTGGAAATTAAAAAATTCAAAGAGTCTCAGTAACTGTGAAATGGTAAATGTTAGCTTCGCACTATCTGGAGTTTGCTCCTTTCAAATCTGCTAGATTTTGAGATTCAATTTTCACTGATAGATTCAAGCAATAGTTAATTTTGTTACTGAACGGCTCGACAAAGAAAATAATAGTAAGGGTCGAGAATTCGTTAACCGGGTTAACGATGAGCTGTTTAAGCTGTGTGCATGTGGCACTGACCATGCATAGGATCAGCTCGGCGTACCATCCTCAGTCAAATGGCCTTGATGAAAGAATGAACCAGACGCTAACAAGATCCCTGGTGAAGTTCGTAAACGAAAACCAAGATGACTGGGACGTGCACATCAAGTCCATTCTGTTCGCCTATCGAACCAGCAAAAATGACTCCACGAAATTCACCCCGTTCGAGTTGATGTTTGGCCGTGCACCCGTCTTACCTATCGAGATGGCAATTAAGTCAAAGCCCAGCAGCACTGATAGCGATTCACTCTCTGGCACTGCTGAAGATGCACCCTCTGACTTTGACGAAAAAGTCCGCTTTATGATGCACGTTCGCGACCAAGTGAAATCTCAGGCAATGCAGAACATCAACAAAGCACAAGAGCGACAAAAGAAGTCGTACGATGCAAAGCACCAGCCACTGAAATTCAGCGAGGGTGATTCCGTGCTACTGAGGAACATGCGAAAGTTACCGTTAGTCTATAATTGCAATTGTTTTTGTCTATATTAAGGCGCGCGTAAGACAAGAATAGAACAAAGTTCGCGTTTAAAAAAAAAGAAATTAAATTACCGTAGGTTTATAATTACTGATTGCAATTAGAACGAAGTTCGCGATTTTCTTAGACTAGCTATCGTCGTTGTTTCGATTAAGAACAAAACAGGAATTTTAATGTTAGAGCGATTTCGAAAGCCGCAACTGAAACAAGATTAACAATTTCATTGCAAACAGTATCCGTAGTTAGACGCTGTAATTAGTCAGGTCTTTAGTTTTCGTTAAGCTTGTCATTGAATTATAGTCCTTTTCTGTAATAATTTAGAGGCCTGCCATAGAACGCAAAGTTGCATCGCTATTGTATGAAGTTATTATATTAGCTATAATAAACATGGCAGAATTAAAACGAGATATGCATTTGTCTTCATTCTGTTAGTTACCGGCGTTTTGTGTTGTCATTCAAGAGATCGTTAAAAAAAATTGTTTAGGGGGGTCAAAATCCGCGAAGGGGGGGTCCATATCCGCTAGCGGATTTGGTCCGGGGGGTCCATATCCGCTAGCGGATTTGGACCGGGGGGTCCAAATCCGCGGGGGGGGGGGGGGGGTCCAAATCCGCTGTGACAGGTACAAACCACTTCCCGAGAATTTTTTACGGCCGTGCTGTCACTCGAACCTCAAGCGGCTCCAACATCTGCAAGCGCAGTTTCTCATATTTCTGGAAAGGGCTGTCCACTGCGTCCATTTAATTTTTCTGCTCCAGTCATTCCGGTGAAGACTTCAGACGCGACTGTTGGTTCGAAGCACAACGCTGGGATTGCTACAGGTAGTTCTGCGAGGTTTGAAATTCATTTTATTTATCCTGCTTCGGGGGTTTATGCTCTGTTTGCTTGTTAGTTTCGCATTTAGTTTTGGTGCGGCTTGTTGTTTTCGCTTTATCCCGGTATTTTGGGTACACGTGTTTGCATGTATTCGGTTCGTGTTTTTTACCTTGGGACCTCAGGTGGTTTTTGTAACGAAAGATAACGGTAAAACGTTGACTTTAATGGCGCACAAACAGCGCTCACCGTTGCATGAAACTACCCGCGAAGACGCATAAATTACAAGACTACATCTTAAATACCGCATATGTGCACGTGCACTTATGAAAATAACAACAATCATAATAACACCTAATTACGGGTATGCATAGTTCGTCACAGTTTTCACGTCGGTTTTTGTGTTTGCATGTATTTGGTTGGTATATTTTTTCCCTAAAGGAATAAATCACCCACGCTCCTTTCTTCATTTGGCGGGATCTTGTGTTTCTTTTAATTCGCAGTTGTGACATTTCTACATGTAAAATTTTCAGCAGTTTTATTCGGGTTAATGTGCCTTTTTATGGTAGGGCTTCTGTGTGAGCCCAGGGTTATCTGTGTGAATCCCAACGAGAAGAGCTTGAGTTGCTGTGTGCGCCCTGGGATATCTGTGTGAACCCCAACGAGAAGAGCTCGGGTTGCTGTGTGCGCCCAGGGAAATCTGTGTGAATCCCAAAGAAAAGTTGGGTTGCTGTGTGCGCCCAGGGATATCTGTGTGAATCCCAAAAAAGGGGGAAAAAAGAGAGATCGGGTTGCTGTGTGCGTCCAGGGATATCTGTGTGAATCCCAAAGAAAAGAGATCGGGTTGCTGTGTGCGCCCAGGGATATCTGTGTGAATCCCAAAAAAAAAAAGAAAAAAAAAAGAGAGATTGGGTTGCTTTGTGCGCCCGGGGATATCTGTGTGAATCCCAAAGTAAAGAGATCGGGTTGCTGTGTGCGCCCAGGGATATCTGTGTGAATCCCAAAGAAAAGAGATTGGGTTGCTGTGTGCGCCCAGGGATATCCGTGTGAACCCCGAAGAGAAGAGCTTGGGTTGCTGTGTGCACCCAGGGATATCTGTGTGAATCCCAAGAAGAAGAGTTAGGGTTTCTAGTGAGCCCAGGGATATCTTTGTAACTCCCAAAGAGACGAGATCGGGTTTCTGTGTGAGCCCAGAGATATTTCAGCGACCCAACGAGAGAAGTAGATAACTTTCTCCGTTAACCCATTAATTTGAGGTGTCTAGGTTTACCCAACGGAAAGTCTAGAGGGTCTTTTTGTAAATGCAATGCGTTAAAAAAAATGGATATCCTTATGAGCTCAATGGAACTGTCGATAAGATGGGGTCTTTGTTAACACAATGATTACTGTGAACGTGTATCTTTGTGAGTCCAACGACTGAAGTGAGCGGCCGGAGTATGCTGTGAGTTTGATAAATCGAGAAGTTAAATCATCCTCGTAGTTACTGTGTCGAGGGGATGTTGTAATCAATGCATAGAGCCAGATGTCAAACTGATCGAGATCAACTTCATAGGTGCAGTCTCAAATGTAATGAAAAAGGGTATTCGCTGTGAGGCCATTAATTTCTATAACGTATACTGTAGGACAACTCAAAGTTATGATACATTTCCTGGCAGATAGTTTTCGGCCACTGAGTGCAGTTCCTGTATTCCGTGTTTGATCGGCTTGTAGAAGCGTGTAATGTCATTTAATTTCTGTATGGCGGAAGAGCCCCCAAGGGGGAGCTATACAACAAAGTATGTATGTATGTAACTGTACAAAGTTCAATTGCACTGTACTTGCAATAAATCATGTGTTTGTCAGTGTCGGAGAATCTTGAAAACTAGAGCGTATCGCAGTCTCCAGGGATATGTATGTTAGTTTTCTTCATCAATCTGGGTCTTGAGAGATGACGCCGCAAGCGATTGTCAATTATGGCATCCCTTGTTGCTTCGACTTTTCGGGCAGTGGCAGTCATCTTCTCTAGGCCTGGGTCGGGGGGTGGTCGTGGAAGTGCAATTTTCAGCCGTTGCTGATGCCTGCTATGTATTTCGCTCTATTGTAACACCAAGCAAAAGGCTGTAAATGTTGGAGGATACTTTTACGTTCTTTAAGATTCAGCAAACGGCTGTAGTGAGGGAAATCTATTGCGTCTGGTCAGACGGAACCCCGACTCCAGGCCTAGAGGAGATGACGAATGTGAACAGTGTTTTGTCCAACCTTAAAGAGCTCTATGCGGCGAGCGGCGACACCTAGTTTAGTGCCTTTTCAGGATTCTGGATGTGTTCGATTCATTGCAGGGGAGATTCGTAACCTTCTCGGAGCGTGAAGCATTATCCTGCGTGTCTGACAGGATTGGGAAAGGTATTTCGGGCAACGTCTCCAGGATTATTCAATGAATATCCCGGATTATCCGCGCCCTATTAGGGGATACGATAGCCCCTTTTCCTTTCGAAGGAGATTTGGTACTGCATTCCGACTAGGGTGGTAAACGTATGGTTAAGATGACTGCGAATGAACCACTCTGGGTAGTTTACCTCTCACAGGGAAACAGTCGCAGCTTCGCGTATGTTTACGCTCGGTTTCTGAGCTGTGGGATGTCGGGCTATCCCCATTCTCACAGTTTTCTCTGTATAAATTGGCTGAAGTACGACGCTATGTTTATTTGATGTATCTTATGACCAACTGGATGAGTTCAGTAAACTTTCAACGGGAGAGTCTCGTGTGTACGTTGGTTTTGAAGGTAATGGTCGGTTGTTGCTTTAGGGAATGCACAATGTGCGAGCCAGCGAGCCATGCGAGGCAGACCTGCGAGGCACTTGAAAACACACTGGTTAGCCTAAATAGCACTCCGGTTAGCATAAATAGCACTTCGGTTAGCCTACAGTTAGCTCTTAGGTAGCTTGCGGTTAGCTTTTATATTGGGATAAGGGGTTTCTTGCTTGCCCGGTTCACATGGCTTGCGAGTCAGTTTGCCTCGCATGAGTCATGCGAGGCAAGCGAGCCATTTCGGTTAGCCTAAATAACACATTGGTTAGCCTAGCAACACTCCGGTTAGCCAAAAAAGTACTTCGGTTAGCCTACAGATCGTATAGGTAGCCTTTTTATTGGTATTTTTAAGTGCCTCGCAGGTCTGCCTCGCATGGCTCGCATGACTCGCTGGCTCGCATATTGTACATACTCTTGCTTTATGCGATACTCCTGTTTTGCTGAAAGAATTATTTGCTCATTTATTGCTTTATCGACCTGGCGGCTATTAGTTATCTTTGGGATCTCGGTGTTGCTTGATCCTTATATCTTGTGACAGTCCTGGTGGAAGAACTTTGTACCTAGCTGGATTTGGTCGAAACCAATACATCTGCGAGATAGTGCATTTAGTAGGTGTTCGGCGAAGCCATCGCTTACATCGTGGGTCGAGTTTGGTTATGTGTGAGCTGAGCTACACTTTTTCGTGACGGAGTGTGTTCCAAAACCAATTTGGGCGAATGTTATACGTGGGTTTGATGATCGACTCGCACTTTGAAGCTTTAATTCCGCAACTGAGCCAAGTAAGCAAAATTTGCGCACGTGCAGAAAAGATTAGCGTCCGCCATTGGATCGGTCGCTGGGCAACAAGATGTCCCCTTTCGCCCCTGCTGAGACAATAAGATTTCCGGCGCTTCTTGGACTGCCTGGACTGGTCATATTCCTTGTCGCGTGGTTGTTATTCACTGACGTATCGTATCGCATCGCGTTTATTTCCAAGTGGACAACCTGGCGATGTGTCACACTCAGCATGTAGGAGGTTCCCGTTCAGTCACTCATTTCATTTTACCTCGTCAAAAAAAAAAAAAAAAAAAAACAGTGCTTCGTCCATGCTCCACGTAGCGTCTGGAATGGTTACAGGGAATTGGTTTTCAAGTCACCCGAAAAAAAAAAAGTAACAAAACAAACAATCATAATAATAAACATAACAAAACATGCTGTCACCAATAGGTGGGCTTTTTGATCAGGCAGAGTTCAATGATCTGATGGCTCTTGTTAGTATTGTTATGAGAGACAAACGGGTTAGGGCCCTGAAACGTTTTACTTCCTATATAAAGGTGGAGAAGACCTAGATCCGGCACACGACTGCCAACCTTTCAACTGTTGAACCTCCTGTAGATCTTACACGGATGGGGACTTGAGGAGAAGCTTTACTCAGTCGAAAGAAGTCAAACCTATATTGTAAACAAAATTCCTCGTTAGGACCTTTGGAGAACGAGCTCGCATCCCTGTTTATAAAACTTGTTGCTGCTTTAGGCAATGTGTACGTGGTTGGTTTCTTTATCTGTAATATTCGGGGGGAAAACAGAGGTGTATTTAGAATCATGCCTAGCGCTGGGACGACCAAAAAAAAATATCACGTAAGTGCGTATGTGAGTAATCTTTTCGTGGTCTTGGGCCACGGCTCGGATGACGTCGGGACTTCTACGCTATAGTAGCTGCGTCACCGATTTAATGGTCAAGGATTATCTTTTTGTCCGTTAGGGAGGAACAACTACAGGTGAGAACCTGAATTGTTTGTATTCACGACACAATCGTCGCCCAGGTACAATGAATATCAATGGAATGAGCTTTGTTTCCGATGCCTACAAGTTCACATTCCACGCAACGAATCCTCCTGAAGCAGTTGCAACTCCATTTAGCAAAAACAAGTTAAGCCGTGGATGTTTGACTTTCGCAAAACGAGCCAAAAAAAAAAAACAACAACAACACTCGTGTGGTGACATATTTTCAAAAAAGCGTGTTAAGTTCATTGAAACAAAGAAACAATAGGCGCTGTGTTCATTGTTTAGTTTACCGCCTCATCATGAGCTTATGAGTATTGTCGTGCGTTCATAGCAAACAATCAAATCAGCTTGTTCGAAGCATCTTTGAATATTAACAAGCGTCATGAGAGACCTGTACACTTTTTCCAGTTGTAAATAAATGTCAGGGGCACCCAACGAGAAAATTTTACCATAGGTGTCGGAACACCGTTTTACGTTATTAGTGTCTTTTTTGTGCGATTAAAAGCCTTATTTTAAACGCTAAGAAAAGTATATCTTTTCGGATACGCTAGCTGGACATTCAAACTTCAGAAAATTTTAGGGAACGAAATATTTTGACCTAATTTACGAGCCGCTGTTACCTTCTCGAAAATCGTAGCTGGCCTTTTTTTCGTACCCAAAACGGCATTTTTCTCTCTCCGAAAAAAACAGGCATTGCTTTCCCCATGTCACGAAAGTTTGAGCTAAAGAAATCCTTTGTTTTTATCATTCTTTAATCCGAAAATCGTAGGCGATTATAGGTCTTCCGAACAGATATTCACCGAAACAGTCTGATGGGTGCCCCTGAAATGTCCCGAGAACAATAGGCATTCTATGCTATTCATTATCTAAAGCTTAGCCGTTTCTCCTTACTGATTACATAACAGTAGAACTCATCCAAAATTGTCGCAAAGTCCGAGATTGACCCCAAAGCGGATCTGCTTTCTTCAAAACCCTATTTTTTGCTAAACAGAGCTGCCGGTCTTGTAAGGGTGAAAATCCAGAATTTCTATAGTTACCACAAAGAGAAGGCATATTATAATCACCACTGATGGATCGATATCGCCTCGTTAACTTATTTCCTCTTGCTGGTCCAGTTAAAATAATAGAAGTTTACCTTTTTATTTGCGACCGGCTGAGGGTTCCCTTGCGCGGGGCTTATCTATTTTGCTTCGGGTAAGATTGTTGCCGCCCCAGCTGTTTATTTACGCAGCTCGAGCCGGGCTCTCCTGTTAGCTCGTTTCTTTATATCTTCGTCTCGCGCCTTATTACTCTTTATTGCCTGCGAAGTGCCTTCCGGAGTGTTTTAGTGATCTTTTTTGTGCTGGCGGGAACTCACACACCTGATATACTATCTCATGTGGACTTAAGGACGTCTTAAATGGCAGAACACTATTCAGAGCTGAACGAAGTATTTTGCTCCGGGTGGAGCGAGGGATGCGTTTGCGTATTTCTCTTTAGACTCTCGTGATCTCTAGCTACCCAAAAACAAAATAGATTAGCGGGATTCTATTCGACTGTCAGCCGTTAATTGGGGCATTTCTCTGTTTGAAAATTGATATTGAGTTAGGACTGGGACGTGAATATGATTAGGCATGGGAGGAAATAAATTAAGGACTGGGGAATTGTAAGGATTGGGAGAAGGGATGTGTGAATATTTGATAAGGACTGGCAGTGATTGTTAGTATCAAACACTGGTGCTCCAAGGTGTGGCGAGACAGGAGTCTCCCCACACCTTAATGCTAATGAGTCAGCAGGTGGGATAAGGAACTATTCACAGTTCATGTAATATTCATTATCCCACGTGATGACTCAGTGGCGTTATAAAACATATGATAATTAATGCAAAGTGTGTCATTTCGCGAAGACATCTAGGAACTGGTCGGCCCTCCCTCCCACCCCTCTTGCTGACTCGTCTACTCTTGCGCTCCCTGTCATTTCTGTTCGACAGGAGTCTCCCCACACCTTCATGCTAATGAGTCAGCAGGTGGGATAAGGAACTATTTTGAATGCACTAAATTTTGCACTTATTATGGATTATTTTACACTAGGAGAAAAAATTGGTGAAAAATGTGAAAGCATGGCAGTCCTTTGAGTACGTTAGGGTAAGGATTTCGCTACGAACTGAACTGACAAAACGCGATTGCACTTTGGTTGAAGCCGGGGGTTGAAGCCTGAACAGCACTCTTGTTAGCCTAAACAGTGCTCTGTTGAGCCTGAAAAGTGCTCCGGTGTTTTACGATTAGCTCTCAGTAACGAATCAAAATACCGGGTACAACACGATTTATTATTAAAAAGATTGTCAGGATTCCCACATTTGATCAGGAAATCCTTGTAATGCATTACATTCACATCCGGCGATATACGTAGTTTGCCAAGGAAAAAATGACGATTATCTCTCTTGCCAACCAAGCCGCATAGAAAACAGCCGACTATTTTATGTGCGCGCAATTTACGGGCAAAATTCTGCGCAGTAGGGACTTAAATGCAATACTATGGAATTACCTGAACGCATTATCGAGCTCGCCAAATGTAATTTCAGAAGGAGCATGGTTGCATCCACGAAACTGGAACAGTATGGGTAAGATCCCGACTGATTACCTCTTCTTGAGTCAAAATGTTTTTTTTTATTCATCGATCAGAATGTGACTTGGCTGGCTAGCGTACAACCTTTGATGATCCCAGCAGTTAACAAGAGGCTGGACTGCAAGTCTACCAACTCTTCTCACCACACACTCCACCCCTTACCATACCTCTCCTCATTCTCTCATTGTATTGTTATGGCACCTGACCACTTTGGATAGCAGGCTCACTAGTCCCATCCCTTCCCCTCTACTCCTGTGAGAATCTATCGGTAACACGCTGCAGTGAAATGTTAGCACACAGACAAGGTAACAGTCCCACAATGCCAAGCCATCCGCAGATTATCAATCCCATAATGCAAAGTGCACCGGGCGCGACCAGGGAGCATCATGCATCATGCCCTGCTTCCTTGTGTTCATACAGTGATTTTGTGCCTGCCACGTATTTGATGCATATCCTCTCGTGTCATTTGCCACTTAGCTTTTTGCTGCCATTAGAAGCTAAATTTGGAGAACTCAATTTTAACAACAAAGAGCCCAAAAATGTGACCACTTTTAATTTATTCACATTCCTTTGTGCAGATTTAATTCATTCACAAGTTGAGTGGAAGCAGTCTTTGGCTTCTGATTGAATGGGTAAATCAATAACTACACAAAAGAATGTGAATAAAATAAACTTGTCAAACTCTCTCGGGCTTGTCCTTGCTGTAATCCATTGTGACATAGTTCCATTCATCAACAGCTGTACCAAGGGGACATGTAATTAAACACAAAAATTCAATAACTTGGAATAATTAAATTTTACAGTCAAAATACTCAGCGCGTGCCGCTTAGAATTTCGGAAAAGTTTTGATTAATGGCGAACGGATTGCATTATTGGTTTCAAACATTCAAATTTAATTTGAATATTGTAGATCATCCAACCGTGAACACGTGAACACGTGAGCCTGTCAGAAATGAAGCAATTTGATTGGTTTATTGTTTACAGGTTCACGTGCTCACGTGTTCACGGTTGGATGATCTACAATATTCAAATTAAATTTGAATGTTTGAAACCAATAATGCAATCTGTTCGCCGTTAATCAAAACTATTCCGGAATTCTAAGCGGCACGCGCTGAGTATTTTGACTGTAATTAATATTTTTTTACCATAAATGCATGTCTAGCTACTTGCAACAAATTTTCAATATTTCTAATTAATCCTCCTTCTGGTCAATAATAAATGATTTCATTTCAATGTGCAAATGTTCTGCAAATTTAAGATTTCAAAAAATGCTTAACTTGAAACCTAGCTAACAATACTTTTTCACTATAAATACTTTTGAAATATATAATAACAAAATGATTATTACAATAATATTAGTGATAATAATGTGCAGTTCTCTTTCCTAGCAATGGTTTGCTATACAAAGTTCAAAGCAAGTTCTGACCAGCATCAAACTTGTTCTCACAATACTAATAAAATAATCACCAAAGGGAAATTTCTTTTAATTAATGGTTTAACAAATTCTCCCAACTAATGCAGTAGAATACCGATTTCTCCAGGGAAAATGAAAATTGGTTCAAGAAATCGGGGATAAAATTACAGAAAGTACTATCCAAGGGAAACAAAGATATTGGTTCAATAAATCGGGGGGAATTGAGAAACCGAGGATTTGTGAAATTGGGATTCTTCTGTATGATAAGAAAATATACAAGATCAGTCAGGACAATTCTCCGAGTTTTGGGACTTCAGGGCGCTGATTCACAGATGGTGCATCCCCATTTTTATTCATCTTTTGTAATCCCTCCCCATCGACCATTTTATTCCTTAGTTTACAGTTTATGATCACCTTTTTGGTATTTTGGAAATACCACAAAGCTGAAAATGAGTGTACAATACACATATCAAAAAGTTGTGTCAACCATGCTCTGACTCACGACCTTCTCAAAGAAAAAAGCTAGATGTAGATATTGACCTTACCTTGCAATTACTGACTATTGTATCTGACAAAAGGAAAATGTATACAATTATTACATTTAATAATGCCTATTTGAAAACCAAATATTGGAATGGTTTGACCATTCGGAGTCATCAAAAAACAAGCTGGTTTCACCTTTTAAAGGTGAAATTCTCACTACTCTAGACACAATATGTGACCTAAGTAAACCAATCTGTCAAACTGATTCTGTGCTAATTTAATATATTTCTATTCTGTGCATGCAAAATAATAAGTATTAGTTATTAATTTACGTCTTGTTTGCAAAACAAGGTACTTAAATAGTTCTGTTCCAAAGGGAACTTTGACCAATTCTATTCAATAATTCTTGATAAACAAATTAAAATTATTCAAAATGTTATGCTAATGATTCGATCCTGTTGGAAGCACTCCAACTCCAACACCACCCTGATGCATTCCCATTGACGCCACAGGAGTCCATCTGTTACTCAGCACATCGAAACATTCCACGGTGTTAAGGTTTGATAAGCCATCATATCCACCAATAGCATACAACCTTCCGCCTAGTGTCACCACGGCGACCCGACTACGTCGAGTATTCATCGGAGCTATGAAGGTCCACTTTCCAGTCTCGGGGTCGAAACACTCGACAGTGTTAAGAAAGGTGCTCCCGTCATACCCTCCACATACATATATGCGACCATTTAAGGTGGCAACACCAACTCGGCATCTGCGAACAACCATGGGAGGACTTTGTGTCCATGTGTCATTCTGCGGGTCATATGTTTCTACTGTGTTAAATATGGATAAGCCATTGTGCCCACCAATGGCATAAATCTTTCCATTTAGCTCGGTGACCCCTGCAGCACTGCGGAGAGTCCCCATTGGTGCCATAAAACTCCAGCTGTTGCTTGCTGGTGAATAGCACTCGACTGTGCTCAGGGAGATGTGTCCATCATACCCTCCAACAACGTAAACCCTCCCGCTCACAACCACTGCACCAAGAGCACTGCGGCGTGTATTCATCGGAGTAACAGCCTTCCACGACTTCAATTGCGGATCATAACACTCCACAGTGCTAAGTCTCTTGTGGCCATCAAATCCTCCAAGGGCATACAGCTTCTTGTTCAGGACAGCCACACCGACACGGGTGCGCAAGGTGCTCATGGGTAGACCAGGCACCCACTGGCCTGTCAACGTGTCATAGGTCTCCACAGTACTGAGGGCCTCCCCAGAGGATGTCAGACCTCCAATGGCATAAATCAAGCCTGCTGCCTCACTACATCTTCTTGGTTTTGTGCGGATCGACTGCAGTTTGGACCGGCGTTCAGGCATGAGAAAGTAGTCTTTAGCTTCGTCAACCAAATCACGACAGGCCAGGTTGCTCTCAATTAGCTGGTCGCTGGATATTTTGTCGCACAGATACTGCGGGCTAATTAGCGGCAGTCTAACGTTCTTCAGCAGCTCTGGTAGGAAATCCTTTCGCTCATCTTCCTCTCTTCTCACCCAGGATGAAATCGCTTCGAAAACCTCTTCTTCTGTACGGATATTCAACTCTTCTCGCGAAATCATCTCGACAACGTCCTCGGGCGAGAGAGACAAGAATTCGTCGCTTCTCGCAAC
Organism: Meandrina meandrites; assembly: GCA_963693305.1. Lineage (NCBI taxonomy): Eukaryota > Metazoa > Cnidaria > Anthozoa > Scleractinia > Meandrinidae > Meandrina > Meandrina meandrites. The sequence continues at coordinate 35,572,985 of OY855908.1, forward strand.
CTCCGAGAAGTTCTTGACGGCGAATACGTCGGCTGCCTCCACGAGATCCACGCACGAATAAGTGTCGGCAAAAGATCGAATGCCCAGGCAATTTGTTGGATGAAGAACGCGATGTAGGAATTCGACACAGGCTTGCTTAACGCTGGCCAATTGCAGCAAACTCGACGCGCACAACAGATTTTGCACATTATCAACATTGATCTCAATCCTTCCCGTGTAGCAGAAATTTACGAGATCCTCCAAAGCTGAAAATTCCACGCCAAACAAGACGACTTCATCCTGTCGACTCTCTTTCATGTCACCCGTGAGGCCGGCCGTGAACATCGCATTGAAGTAGCTACTGGCAGCTGCCAAAACGACTCGATGAGATTTCAGATTAAAATCGCCAACACTTAGCTGGATGTCACACAGCTTTCCTTCTTTTCGGAGACAGTGAAGTCCCGAGAAAACCTGAGAGGAAAATTCGGGAACGCAGAAAAGCAAACTCTCCTCTGACGCCATCTTTTCTGGTTATTGCTATTCCCGGTCACGTGACACTTTACAGGTGTTGTTATGACAAACAGACGCGAGAAATAGATTACCGATGTCAATCAAACACGCTAATGGGTTTGGCTGATTGACAGATGTCATGAAATACTTTGCTCTTGGCAACTTTCCATCACTGATTGAATATATTATGCTCGCATTTTATAATTACGAGAAAAAAAGAGCTGAAAAAACATCTCATTATTGGTGCAAAAGACGGTCTTGAAACACACTGATGAATACTTTGAGACATACTTCAGCCAGAAATGGTTTTATTTCCACACAACTCAACTACACAATATTATTGTACAAATAAATAATAATAAAAGCTGTATCAGGGCTGTAGCTAGCAAGAGGCAAGATAAGGCACAAAATTAAAAAAAAAACGTTTAGTTAAAATAATAATCCCCAGTTGAACATAATTGATTTTTCTTAAGGATCATTTTATGAAAAATGCTGAAAATAGCATTTCAGAGCTTCTAGATTTGAAAATTTCTGCTGGGGGGGGGGGGGGGGGGGGGGGCATGCCTCCAGCTCTGCTTGCAGCTTGCACCTTTGGCAATTTGCAGATTTGCGTTGTCTATGCCAAAAGTCTAGCTATGACCCCGTGTATGTAACTCAACCTGAATTTCACTCACCTTATCCGGTTGCAAGTAACCAGAGGAGATGGCTGAAATTCATTAGCTCTATGACTGTACACATAAACCGTGGTAATTAGGTGTATTGGGATTTGTACATAAGACGTTCATAATAATATTTTTTTCAACAAATATATTAATAAAAATATAAACTTCACAGGTTGTAGGTAAATGAAACAAAATCCCATTTCTCTGTCTATCCAAACTAAAAGTTCTAATAAACAATAGTCTCAACCTGCAAATATCAACCAAAACAAACTCGTCCCCAAAAAATTATAAAAAATTGTATTATTATTTTGTATAAAAGAATATCAACATATATTTATCAATTAAATATTACAGTGAAACGAACTCAACCGGGGCCACCCAACGTTTTTAAGCCAATCACAAGACAAGCTCAGAACAAAAGATTTGGAGTTCGTTCATCAGCGGACCAATCACAATAAAGGGCAAATTTAACTGTTGGTTTGAGATCAGATGCGAGTGAAAGCAAAAAATTATTAATCTAAGTTGTTCATTTAGTTTACGGTAAAGGCGAATAAATATTTACCGTATGGCGCCCGCGAATTTTGAAGACTGAATGAACTCATCCTAAATAAATTTACCGAATTACGGCCGGCTCAACGTTTAAAATTTATAGCTTCTGAAAAATGGTAGGGAATGAGGAAATGAAAGCTTATTTAATCCCAAGAGTTTAATTTACCGAATTGCATCCGGTAACTCTGAACACAAAGCGGAAAGTAAATAAATTTATCGAATTTCGGCCGGCTAAACTTACAAAATATATTTTCCCAATGAAGGCCTGGAATGTGGAAGGCGAAACGGACTCGATGTAAATAAATTTGCAAAAGTCAGAAAAGTACGGCCGGGAATTTTGAACACGAAACCTGCTCAAAGAAAACAAATTTATCGAATTACGGCCGGCTAAACTTATCGGGATTTATAAATATATTTTCCCAGTGACGGCCTGGAATGGCAAAGGCGAAAGGCACTCAATGTTAATATGAAATTTACCGAATTACGGCCGTGAAGTTTGAACACGAAACGGGCTCAACGTAAATAAATTTATCAAATTACGGCTGGCTAAACTTATCAATTATATTTCCCCAACCACAGCTTGGAATGTCAAAGGCGGAACGCATGCAATGTAAATATATAATTTTACCGAATAACGGCCTGGAATTTTGAGCACGAAACGGGCTCGACGCGAGTATATTTTCGATACATATTTACCGAATAACTCGAGAATAACGGCCGGTTGTAATTCGGTAAATTGATTTTATTACATTGAGTCCGTTCAGTCTTCAAAATTCACAGCCGTAGTTTGGTGTATTAGCCTGAATGTCGGAGAACAAAACTTATGTATGTTTCGGAAAATAATTTTTTAACGTTGAGCCTGCCGTAATTTGGAATATTTATTCAGATATTCACGTTGAATCTATACCGTCTTCCAAATTGCTGGCCGCCACTTGGTAAATATTTATTCGAAATGGACAACATTACATTTTGCCGTTAAAACCAAGCTTTCACATTCCGTCGCAGTTAAATTTGTCCGTTATCATGATAGGTCCGATGAAGGAACTCCAATTCTTTTGTTCTGAGCTTGTCTTGTGATTGGCTTAAAAATGTTGGGTGGCCCCGGTTGAGTTCGTTTCACTTTAAATTATGTTAACCCATTTGATTACTATTTAAGTTTGCTTTGTGTCACTACTTGTATTAGAAAGTGAATTGTCCTTTTGTTCTGATTTGACTTTTGAAGTTTTTGATTTCCTTTTCCTTCCTTGTCGAAACTTTGATTTGCGTTCTTGCAGTCTTTTCCCTCTTTTTTCTCCCTTGCCTCCTCCTCCGCAGGTTATTTCTACATTTATCTTTCTTCCTGCGAGTACACTGTGGTGTAGGTTGAGGGCTTTCTGTAAAGGAACAACAAATAAATATAATTCATTAAACATTTTAATTTACTATTAGGTAAATGCACTGGAATAACACAGGACATACATTTTGAACAATGACCAATGTCAGAGTGCAGGGCTGTCACTAAGGGCTGGGGGCGGGGGAATTCCCTGGCTACTACAAGTTTGAGCCCCGGCTGGAAATTGAAAAATATATCTTATTTTGTCCACCAGCTACTTGAAAAATTAGTGAAAACCCTGATAGTTGCAAGCTCCATCAGGGTTTGTAACATTCTCAGTGCTCAAAATAATTATCACATTTCCACACAGTCATCACAGCCACGTAAAAGTCTAAGGTCCGTATTTAGTTTCAGCAATGCCAAAAACCAAGCAAACAAAGGCATCAGCACCTCCTTTCTCAATAATTCTAGACACATGCAATTGTGACACAATTGACCTCACTTCCAATGTGTGGCTTCATAGCTAAGGTGGTAGAGCATCACACTGGTCTCGCTGAGGTCACGGGTTCAAATCCCGTTGAAGCCCTGAATTTTTTTCAGGCTTCTTTATTCCAATTGCTTAAATTGGAAATTCACTGTGATGATCATTTATCACTTTCATAGCCTATACTATTAACAAAAATAAATGTATGGACAGTATAGTGATAACAAAGAACTTAAAATGTCCTACTGAATGTCAATTAACTTTCACTTACCCAGTAACTAGCCTTGTTTTCAAATTCTAGGAATCCGCAGCCTTTCGATTCTCCTGTCTTCTTGGTCATAAGCCGAAATTGTTTGATGTCTTCTAGCAATTATTATTATTAAAAGCAAACACAGAATAAGCCAATGGAAAACCTTCTGACCAAAGACTGAAACAATTTTACAACCTTAATATTGCATAGTATAGAGCAAAAAGAAAATCAAAACAACATTTTCATCAAATAATACTAATTTCATTCTTAATGTGTTAATTTTATTAACACTTTAATTTTACACGACCCCACAAGCTGGTCAGCTTTCAACTACATCGTGTATAAATAAAGGCAACTTACTTACTTACTTACTTAATGTGAATGTTCAAATCATTGAGTTTACACAGAATTTCATTTCCTATGTGGTTAATCAAAACCAACTTGACAGCAATACAAGGAATGCATTGGAATGCATAATCAAGCACTACAGTTACCTGTGCATCGAAAGTGATTCTTCACTTGCTCCTCATTGACTGAGAACGGTAAGTTTCCTAATTTAATCGAAAAGAATACAGCAAATCAGAGGCCTCTAGCCTTGTTTCAAGTTTACATAACTAACAGAACCCGAGTTGAACATCCTCTACTTAGAACAACCTAAATTCTTACTTATAGTCCCAATTACAAACAGATAGCCTGCATTGCAGACGTTATCTAACCCCGGTTTGGTTTCGTCTGCGGTGCAGGCTAACTTTGAGAAATTATAAGAATAATATCCTTAATTGACCACTCCCTGAATGGGGCTTTTCAGGGCCAATATGAAACAAATATTGAAAATGAACATGACATGATATGGTATATACCCAGGACCTCTGGATTTCAAGTCCGGTGCTCTAACCACTTGATGATGCCCACTTGATGATGCTGCCTCCTTTAACAAGAGAGAGCTGTTATCAAGTGTATTAAAGTGCGGCAGCTACTATTACTGGGGTCACCCAGACAAAGTTAACCAATCACAAAGCAGAACGGAAGCAATAGATTTCAGCATTTTTAACTTCAGCCAATAAAATGCCGAGTTCAGAACAATGAAATTTCAAATTGTTCGTTCACCACGAAAACAGATCGATACAAATTTTGGCTGTAAGGCACTGAGTTTTCAATTAATTTCAATTGTATCCCTTTTGAACTTGAGTAGTTGTCACAGCAACATTTTGAAAGAGAAGTTCGAAACAGGGAAAGCAATAGCCTGCGAGCAGGCTCACCTTTGGGTTACACGCGTGCGGCGAAGCCGCATCACGCGAGTGGCGAAGCCACGAGAAAGTGAGCCTGCAACGATCTCTGTATTTTTTTCACTTCCACCCCGGAAACCACAGGAATACGATAAGCTAAATAAATTAAATTTCACCGGAAGTTTGATATTTGACAGCGGCTCGCTAAACTCCTTCTCCATTACTCGCTCGGCAGAGTAAAACACGATCTGCTTCAAATATCTTATCAAAAGAAATCTTTTCTAACAACACCAAACACCAAAAACAAATTTTGAAATTTCACTGAATTCCACTGAATCGCTTAAAGACGATTTTACAAAATGGCTGCACGTGAGAATTTCCCTATAGCTTGTGAACTTTGAAATTCATTTTCTAAGACTCTGATAAGAAATTGTTGTTGGTGTTATCAATGATAATTACTTACATCTTTACCTTTTATTTAGGGTAGAAAATAACGCAATAGGATTTAAGTTATTCTGGTACTCGATTTTTGTCCAATGTAAATAAATATTACTCGACTTCGTGGTGGATTCCGTCTTAAACTTTTGCCGTGTCCATTCGGCAAAACGCATGAAAACGGCGAGTACATCTCGATTCGACAAAAGTTTTTTGACAGCCGTATCCTGCTCCTTCTTCAATTTAAAACTTCGTTAAAACATCAGAAATACGCGAACTAAACTCTCCTGAATCCACGTTGACGAACTGTTTACACTTTATGATACCGCGCGGCAAATTACCGACTCCGTGGGCGGGATCTCATCAAACATAATGATTGACAGTTTTGTCACCTTTCGCGCTTTTCGGCCAATGGTATTTCACGTTGTTCAGGCAACGCAGAAATGAAAACTTTACAGAGATCGTTGCAGGCTCACAATCTTGGCGCTTCCGCACCAGACTCCTGACCCAAAGGTGAGCCGGCTCGCAGGCTAGGAAAGCAACAACCATACCGTTTCTCTCAACTGTTGCGTGGCAGAGTTCGCATGTAACCATTTCAATTTTTCTCTACACCATCTCTAAATAAGTTCTGACTCAACAGCTGCCAATCCAAAATAAGTACCCTGCAGTATAATTATTCTCAAAAATTCAGAACATGCCAGAGGTTCTCTAAGGATGAGAAGGGGTACAATCTTACTGGTAATAAATTTATTATATTTAACAGTTTAAAGATTATAAATATGGTGGAGATAAACCTTAATACACCTACCAACAAACAGTATATATCTTTTCTTGTTATTGTCATTTTCAAGTGTGTCAGCAGTTTCTTGTTTTACTGGCTTAGAAATCTTTTTCTCTCTGGTTTCCTTTAATGGCTTTTCTGTGAGGAACAAAAACAAAAAGAATAAGAATAGTTTGTAGAAATAACATCAAGAGAATGATATTACTGGACAGTTGTATACGGTACACTGAGGCAAATAAATTAGGGCACATCAACAGCTGTCATTAATTATCAATCTATTACCCAGTTAATGACCAAGTTATGCGAGAGTCTCCTTTAGCTGAGTAGCCAAAGCAAATTCTATCTTAACTTAACCTAACCCTTTTCTACTGAAATCCAATTAGGTAGACAAACCAAAGTCATATTGAACTAAAACCCAATTCTCCCAAAATGAATTAAAAATTGCAAGGAGAATGACCCTCAGCTTATAGAACAAAACTGTTGTTGCATATGGCCATGGCCTACCCTGAAAAAGTGAACTTAGTCATGTTTTTCATGTGTTTATATTTACCAGATTTCTTTGCAACCTTTTCACCTTTTGATCCATGTTTCTTCCACCAGCTATATGTAAAGGAAAAGTTACAGACTTGTTAATTAATAAAATCTACTTATTTCTGACAATTATTCACCAAAGTGGAGGTGACCAGGCGAGTTAAATATCCACCACTTTCACCGACATGGAGGTGAATAATTGTTTTACATGTAGTATATACTGTACCACACAAGTTGAATAACCAGCGAACTAAAACAATACTTTTGGTACCCAAAGTGACGTGCAAAGCCATTTTGTTTCTCTCCGGCTGCTCGGAGGTGAATAGTAGTTGACCTTTGCTCCAGGTTTTTACTAAATCGCCTGGTTTTTTAACCCACTCTGCAGGTTTTCAGAGTTTTGAGGTTAAGAGGTCTGTATTAAGCTTCTTAGTTCCAATTTTATGCCAAAAATTAGGCTTTAATAGTTCAGCCTAGCTATTCCTTCCAAGCAGAGTTCCCTTTTATCTTTTTAGGGAAATCAAAGGGAACTCTGTTCAAAGGGTATATATATTCAACTTAGATGGGATCGTAAAGAATCCTGACAAAGAACGTTTAAGATTCTTGAAGAGATGTTGATGAGAACCGTGTAAGATACTCATGACATCAAAGTGGAAGACAGACTTTGCAAAGGTTTTCGCCAGGGAGTATTAGCTACAAATATTTACTTACTCGCGTCTTTTTCTTTTTCTTGTTATTACAGCCTGTTTTTCTTCCATCTTATTGTCGCAGAACAAAATCTAAACAACAATTTTCATACACGATGCTACAAAAAATTAAAGCATCGTGGGGTCCGCCATGTTGGAAGTTTGGAAGAGGGAGTCTGGTGCTGAAGACACATGACACCCCAGCAATCCTTGCAGGCGCAAAGTATCATGGCGGATGGTTGAGTGTCTTTGACAACTTTGGGAAAAGAACTTACATATGGATCGTGAATTTGATGTGTTAGGACAGTACCGTGCTATCACTTCAAAGCTGAAGAGGCGTTTTCTCAAAAAGCCTAATGTTTCTGAAGCAAGCGATCAGTTTGGTTCTCTGGCCAAAGAATTAAAACGTCAGGACTGCCCACAATACGCTGGCTTCTGCAGTCTTGCAAAAGCGAGATGCGAAAACACGCTCTGCAACGCGACTGGTGAAGTCGAAGCCCTTACTGAAGCAGCAAGATTGTTTCTGGAAGCGGAGAAAAATTCCGTGGAACTCAGGTGTCGTGCGTTTGAGGAGCATTTGACGGAAGCAATACACCTTTTCAACCAGGCTATCAAGACACACTGTGCTCAGGGGAACTCCGCCCTAGGGGCTTGTTTGTGTCTGGAAATAGGGGACGCCTTAAGATACATGAACCGGTCCCATGAGGCCATGGTCCATTACCAGCATGCAGCGGAGTTACACCATCAGAATCCCATAGATGCTCTACAGTCCATGACCTTAGTGGCATCTTGTAAAATTGATACAGGTAAAGTATGGAGCATCACCCTCTCCTCCCCCAATCCTCAGCATTATTTTTATTAACTGGCCCTTACAAACTAAGGGAATAAACAGCCTGTCCTCCAGGCAAGGTCATTACAGTATGCTGGTACCTCAGAGATGCCAACCTAAAATAATCCACCATACGCAAAAAGATGGCGACTGGTACATTTACCTATAATGCTTAGCGCGCGAAAACTGCAAAAACGCTCATAAAAGCACACAGAAAAGCTCTAAAACCTTGAAACCCAGCATGAACAATATTGTTAGTACGGGGATGAATTTCGCAAAAGCATAGCATTCTGTGTGCCATATGCGCTGTGTTAGGTTCGCAAGGTATTGTGGTCAAATGTACCACCGCCATCTTTTTTCTTACGGAGGATTGCAATCTGCCAGGGAGACTGTCAATTTTGGGTCAAGATACTTCATCTCAATCCTCAAAATGGAGTTAAAATTAGAGCACTGCCAATTCACCCCCAAAAATGAGTCAAATATTTCAAAATTCCCTCCAAAATTGGCCAAAATTAGGATGAAAACTGTAAGAATTTTTAAGTTCTTTGTCTCATTTCTGTATGCAGGAGACTCCCACATAATCTGGGAGAGTTGGCATGTATGGTACCCTTTCATTGTCCTGGATGGAAAAAGCTAAAATGAGAATAGTCTTGTCCAAGAACACAAGACAATGACCTTGTCCTGCCTACTTGGGGGATGATTGCTAAATTTCCGTTCAGTAGGTTTGCCCCTCCGCTCTCTAGAGGTAGCCTGTTCCAGGCGCTCGCTGGGGTGCAGGCTATTTTTTTATTCAAAGGGAAGGAGTAGAAAAGGAGATCTCCATTTTCCCATTCCATTTGCGACCACTAACCAAAATGTTTTTATTTTAGGTGATTTTGATGGATGCAAAGTGGATGGATGGATGCAAAGTGCACCACACGCGACCAGGGAGCGACGTCCAGGAACGAGGTGGTGATCGAGACTGCATGATGTCCTGCGACTTTTCCTTGTGTACATACTGTGATAATTTTTTGTGTCTGCCAGATATGCGACACATTTTCCCTCGCGTCATTTCCCACTTAGCTTTTTGCTGCCATTTGAAGCTAAATTTGGATAATTCAAACAATGTTAACAACAAGGAGACTAAAAGTGTGACCACTTTTAATTTATTCACATTCCTCTGTGCAGATTTAATTCACTCCAAAGTTGAGTGGAAGCTGTCTTCGGCTTCTGATTGAACGGGTTAATCAATAACTTCACAAAAGAATGTGAATAAAATATGTAAAAGTAGTCAAACCCTCTCGGGCTTGGCCTCGCTGTAATCCATTGTGACATAGTTCTGTTCATCAACAACTATACCAATGGGGAATTATCATTTAAACACAAGAAATCAATAACTTGGAATAATTAAGTTTTAATAAAATTGTTCTTGCAATTTTTTCATAAATTCATGTCTAGCTATTTGCAACAAATTATGAATATTTCTAATTAATCCCCCTTCTGGTGAATAATAAATGATTTCATTTTAATGTGCAAATGTTCTGCAAATTTAAGATTTCAAAAAATGTTTAACTTGCAACCTAGCTAACAATACTTTTTCACTATAAATATTTTTGAAATATATAATAACAAAATGATTATTACAATAATAGTAGTGATAATACTGTGCAGTACTCTTTCTTGGCAATGGTTTGCCATACAAAGTTCAAAGCAAGTTCTGACCAGCATCAAACTTCTTGTCACAGAACTAATGAAATAATCACCAAAGGGAAATCTCTTTAATGGTTTAACAAATTCTCCCAACTAATACAGTAGAATACCGATTTCTCCTGGGAAAATGAAAATTGGTTCAAGAAATCGGAAATAAAATTGCAGAGAAGTACCATCCAAGGGAAATGAAAATTGGTTCAAGAAATCAGGGGAAAAATTACAGAAACTACTATCCAAGGGAAACAAAGAAATTGGTTCAATAAATCGGGGGGAATTGAGAAACCAAGGATTTGTGAAATTGGGATTCTTCTGTATGGTAAGAAAATATACAAGATCAGTCAGGACAATTTCTCCAAGTTTTGGGACTTCAGGGCGCTGATTCACAGATGGCGCCTCCCCATTTATTTTGACGCAAATTACAATAATTTCCAATTCATCTTTTGTAATCCCTCCCCATCAACCATTTTATTCCTTTACAGTTTATGATCACCTTTTGGGTATTTTAGAAATACCGCAAAGCTGAAAATGAGTGTACAATACACATAATTATTAAAAACGTGTCAACCATGCTCAGACCATGCCCTGACTCACGACCTTCTCAAAGAAGAAAGCCAGATGTAGATATTGACCTTGCCTTGCAATTACTGACTATTGTATCTGACAAAAGGAAAATGTATACAGTTATTACATCTAATAATGCCTATATGAAAACCAAATATAATTTAGTAATTTAAATTGGAAATGGTTCGACCATTGGGAGTCATCAAAAAACAAGCTGGTTTCACCTTTTAAAGGTGAAATTCTCACTACTCTAGACACAATATGTGACCTAAGTAAACCAATCTGTCAAACTGATTCTGTGCTAATTTAATATAATATTTCTATTCTGTGCATGCAAAATAATAAGTATAGTTATTAATTTACGTCTTGTTTGCAAAACAAGGTACTTAAATAGTTCTGTTCCAAAGGGAACTTTGACCAATTCTATTCATTGATTCTTGATAAACAAATTAAAGTTATTCAAAATGTTATACTAAGCATTCGATCCTCTTGGAAGCACTCCAACTCCAACTCCACCCTGATGCATTCCCATTGACGCCACAGGAGTCCATCTGTTACTCAGCACATCGAAACATTCCACGGTGTTAAGGTTTGATAAGCCATCATATCCACCAATAGCATACAACCTTCCGCCTAGTGTCACCACGGCGACCCGACTACGTCGAGTATTCATCGGAGCTATGAAGGTCCACTTTCCAGTCTCGGGGTCGAAACACTCGACAGTGTTAAGAAAGGTGCTGCCGTCATACCCTCCACATACATATATGCGACCATTTAAGGTGGCAACACCAACTCGGCATCTGCGAACAACCATGGGAGGACTTTGTGTCCATGTGTCATTCTGCGGGTCATATGTTTCTACTGTGTTAAATATGGATAAGCCATTGTGCCCACCAATGGCATAAATCTTTCCATTTAGCTCGGTGACCCCTGCAGCACTGCGGAGAGTCCCCATTGGTGCCATAAAACTCCAGCTGTTGCTTGCTGGTGAATAGCACTCGACTGTGCTCAGGGAGATGTGTCCATCATACCCTCCAACAACGTAAACCCTCCCGCTCACGACCACTGCACCAAGAGCACTGCGGCGTGTATTCATTGGAGTAACAGCCTTCCACGACTTCAATTGCGGATCATAACACTCCACAGTGCTAAGTCTCTTGTGGCCATCAAATCCTCCAAGGGCATACAGCTTCTTGTTCAGGACAGCCACACCGACACGGGTGCGCAAGGTGCTCATGGGCAGACCAGGCACCCACTGGCATGTCAATGTGTCGTATGTCTCCACAGTACTGAGGGCCTCCCCAGAGGACGTCAGACCTCCAATGGCATAAATCAAGCCTGCTGCCTCACTGCATCTTCTTGGTTTTGTGCGGATCGACTGCAGTTTGGACCGGCGTTCAGGCATGAGAAGGTAGTCTTTAGCTTCGTCAACCAAATCACGACACGCCAAGTTGCTCTTAATTAGTTCGTCGCTGGATATTTTGTCGCACAGATACTGCGGGCTAATTAACGGTAGTCTAACGTTCTTGAGAAGCTCTGGTAGGAAATCCTTTCGCTCGTCTTCCTCTCTTCTCACCCAGGATGAAATCGCTTCGAAAACCTCTTCTTCTGTACGGATATTCAACTCTTCTCGCGAAATCATCTCGACAACGTCCTCGGGCGAGAGAGACAAGAATTCGTCGCTTCTCGCAACCTCCGAGAAGTTCTTGACGGCGAATACGTCGGCTGCCTCCACGAGATCCACGCACGAATAAGTGTCGGCAAAAGATCGAATGCCCAGGCAATTTGTTGGATGAAGAACGCGATGTAGGAATTCGACACAGGCTTGCTTCACGCTGGCCAGTTGCAGCAAACTCGACGCACACAACAGATTTTGCACATTATCAACATTGATCTCAATCCTTCCCGTGTAGCAGAAATTTACGAGATCCTCCAGAGCTGAAAATTCCACGCCAAACAAGACGACTTCATCCTGTCGACTCTCTTTCATGTCACCCGTGAACATCGCATTGAAGTAGCTACTTGCAGCTGCCAAAACGACTCGATGAGATTTCAGATTAAAATCGCCAACACTTAGCTGGATGTCACACAGCTTTCCTTCTTTTCGGAGACAGTGAAGTCCCGAGAAAACCTGAGAGGAAAATTCAGGAACGCAGAAAAGCAAACTCTCCTCTGACGCCATCTTTTCTGGTTATTGCTATTCCCGGTCACGTGACACTTTACAGGTGTTGTTATGACAAACAGACGCGAGAAATAGATTACCGATGTCAATCAAACACGCTAACGGTTTTGGCTGATTGACAGATGTCATGAAATACTTTGCTCTTGGCAACTTTCCATCACTGATTGAATATATTATGCTCGCATTGATGAATGCTTTGAGACATACTTGAGCCAGAGATGGTTTTATTTCCACACAACTCAACTACACAAATATATTATTGTATAAATAAATAATAATAAAAGCTGTATCAGGGCTGTAGCTAGCAAGAAGCATGACGAGGCACAAAATTAAAAAAAAAAAAGACGTTTAGTTAAAATAATAATCCCCAGTTGAACATAATTGATTTTTCTTAAGAATCATTTTAAGAAAAATGCTGAAAATAGAATTTCAGAGCTTCTAGATTTGAAAATTTCTGCTGGGGGGGGGGGGGGATGCCCCCAGCCCTGCTAGCAGCTTGCGCCTTTGGTAATTTGCAGATTTGCGTTGTCTATGCCAAAAGTCTAGCTATGACCCGGTGTATGTAACTCAACCTGAATTTCACTCACTTTATCTGGTTGCAAGTAACCAGAGGAGATGGCTGAAATTCATTAGCTCTGTACGACTGTACATATAAACCGTGGTAATTAGGTGTATTGGGATTTGTACATAAGGCTTTCATAATAATATTTTTTTCAACAAATATTAAATATAAACTTCGCAGGTTGCAGATAAATGAAACAAAATCCACGTTTCTCTGTCTATCCAAACTAAACGTTCTAATAAACAATAGTCTCAACCTGCAAATATCAACCAAAACAAACTCGTCCCCAAAAATTATAAAAAAATGTAAATATTATTATTTTGTATAAAAGAATATCAACATTATATTTATCAATTAAATATTAAATTATGTTAACCTATTTAATGACTATTTTGAAGTTTGCTTTGTGTCGCTGCTTGTATTAGAAAGTGAATTGTCCTTTGATTTGACTTTTGAAGTTTTTGATTTCCTTTTCCTTCCTTGTCGAAACTTTGATTTGCGTTCTTGCAGTCTTTTCCCTCTTTTTTCTCCCTTGCCTCCTCCTCCGCAGGTTATTTCTACATTTATCTTTCTTCCTGCGAGTACACTGTGGTGTAGGTTTAGGGCTTTCTGTAAAGGAACAACAAATAAATATAATTTATTAAACATTTTAATTTAATATTAGGTTAATGCACTGGAATAACACAGGACATACATTTTGAACAATGACCAATGTCAGAGTGCAGGGCTGTCACTTAGGGCTAGGGGCTGGGGAATTCCCTGGCTACTAAAAGTTTGAGCCCCGGCTGGAAATTGAAAAAGATACATCATTTTGTCCGCCAGCTACTTGAAAAATTAGTAAAAACCCTGAGAGTTGCAAGCTCCATCAGGGTTTGTAACATTCTCAGTGTTCAAAATAATTATCACATTTCCACACAGTTATCACAGCCACGTAAAAGTCTAAGGTCCATATTTAGTTTCAGCAATGCCAAAAACCAAGCAAACAAAGGCATCAGCACCTCCTTTCTCAATAATTCTAGACACATGCAATTGTGACACAATTGACCTCACTTCCAATGTGTGGCTTCACAGATAAGGTGGTAGCATCGCACTGGTCTCGCGGAGGTCACAGGTTCAAATCCTGTTGAAGCCCTGAATTTTTTTCAGGCTTCTTTATTCCAATTGCTTAAATTGGAAATTCACTGCGATGATCATTTGCCACTTTCATAGCCTATATAAATGTATGGACAGTATAGTGACAACAAAGAACTTAAGATGTCCTATTGAATGTCAATTAACTTTCACTTACCCAGTAACTAGCCTTGTTGTCAAATTCTAGGAATCCGCAGCCTTTCGATTCTCCTGTCTTCTTGGTCATAAGCCGAAATTCTTTGATGTCTTCTAGCAATTATTATTATTAAAAGCAAACACAGAATAAGCCAATGGAAAACCTTCTGACCAAAGACTGATTATTTAATAAACAATTTTACAATCTTAATATTGCATAGTATAGAGCAAAAAGAAACTCAAAACAACATTTTCATCAAATAATACTATTTTCATTCTTAATGTCAATGGTGAAATCATTGAGTTTACACAGAATTTCATTTTCTATGTGGTTAATCAAAACCAACTTGACAGCAATACAAGGAATGCACTGGAATGCATAATCAAGCACTAACAGTTACCTGTGCATCGAAAGTGATTCTTAACTTGCTCCTCATTGACTGAGAACGGTAGGTTTCCTAATTTAATCGAAGAGAATACAGCAAATCAGAGGCCTCTAGCCATGTTTCAAGTTTACACAACTAACAGAACCCGAGTTGAACATCCTCTACTTAGAACAACCCAAATTCTTAGTTATGGTCCCAATTACAAACTTTGAGATAGCTTGCATCGCAGACGTAATCTAACCTCGGTTTGGTTTCGTTTGCGGCGTAGGCTAACTTTGAGAAATTATAATAAGAATAATATCCTTAATTGACCACTCCCTGAATGGGGCTTTTCAGGGCTAATGTAAAACAAATATTGCAAATGAACATAACATGATATGGTTTAAAATCCCAACTGGCAGGAGGCAGACCAGTTGGCTATTTACAAATGTAGCAGCCTAGGAGTTGAACTCAAACCACCAAGAACAAATCCAGCTAGTGGTCAGAACAGGACTTAAACCCAGGACCTCTGGATTTCAAGTCCGGTGCTCTAACCACTTGGCAATGCTGCCTCCTTTAACAAGAGAGAGCTGTTATCGAGTGTATAAGTATTAAGTTATGGATCTTTTTGTTTTGATTAGTAGCTAAACCAAAGGCTGAGGCCCATAACAGCCTTGATATATCAATCGCATTGATATCTGCATGGGTCGTGACTACAATGAATACTCCAAAATCAGAAATCTGCTGGGAGACTGGAACCCATCTCTGCATAATGTGCTTCCCTTACCTAGAAATGAAAGCTAACCGCAAGCAAACCAGAGTGGAACTAACCGTAACCACACTGAACTGCATGGGTTCCAGTCTGCAAGTGGATTTCTGATTTTGGAGTATCCATTCTAGCCATGACCTATCTGCATCATGCCCAATCCACTCATGTGTTGTCCAACATGATGGCTGGGATATTGACCTCTAGCCACAGAGACTTCTGCTCTAAATAAATTCTGACTCAACAGCTGGTAATCCAAAATAAGTACCCTGCAGTATAATTATTCTCAAAAATTCAGAACATGCCAGAGGGTCTCTAAGGATGAGAAGGGGTACAATCTTACTGGTAATAAATAATTATATTTAACAGTTTAAAGATTACAAATATGGTGGATAAACCTTACACCTACCAACAAACAGTATATACCGGTATCTTTTCTTATTATTGTCATTTTCAAGTGTGTCAGCAGTTTCTTGTTTTACTGGCTTAGAAATCTTTTTCTCTCTGGTTTCCTTTAGTGGCTTTTCTATCAGGAACAAAAACAAAAAGAATAAGAATAGTTTGTAGAAATAACATCAAGAGAATGATATTACTGGACAGTTGTAAACGGTACACTGAGGCAAATAAATTAGGGCACATCAACAGCTGTCGTAAATAATCACCTATTGTCCAGCTAATGACCAAGCTTTGCAAGAGTCTCCTGTAGCTCAGTAACCAAAGCAAATTCTATCTTAACTTAACCTAACCCTTTTCTACTGAAATCCAATTAGGTAGACAAAACATATTGAACTAAAACCAAATTCTCCCAAAATGAATTAAAAATTGCAAGGAGAATGACCCTCAGCTTATAGAACAAAACTGTTGTTGTGTATGGCCATGGCCTGCACTGAAAAAGTGAACTTAGTCATGTTTTTCATGTGTTTATATTTACCAGATTTCTTTGCAACCTTTTCACCTTTTGATCCATGTTTCTTCCACCAGCTATATGTAAAGGAAAAGTTACAGACTTGTTAATAAATAAAATCTATTTATTTCTAACAATTATTCACCAAAGTGGAGGTGAACAGGCGAGGTAAATATCCACCACTTTCACCGACACGGAGGTGAATAATTGTTTTAGTATATACCACACAAGTTGAATAACTAGCGGACCAAAACAATACTTTTGGTACCCAAAGCGACTCACGAAGCCATTTAGTTTCTCTCCCGCTGCTCAGAGGTGAATAGTAGTTGACCTTTGCTCCAGGTTTTTACTAAATCGCTTCGTTCTTTAACCCACTCTGCAGATTTTCAGAGTTTTGAGGTTGAGAGGTCTGTATTTAGCTTCTTAGTTCCAATTTTATACCAAAAATTAGCCTTAAATGGTTCAGCCTAGCTATTCCTTCCAAGCAGAGTTCCCTTTGATCTTTTTAGGAAAATCAAAGGAAACTCTGTTCAAAGGGTATATATATCCAGCTTAGATGGGATCGTAACGAATCCTGACAATGAACTTTTAAGATCCTTGAAGAGATCTTGATGCTAACATCAAAGGGGAAGACAGACCTTGCAAAGATTTTCGCCAGGGATTATTAGCTACAAATATTTACTTACTCGCGTCGTTTTCTTTTTCTTGTTGTTGCAGCCTGTTTTTCTTCCATCTTATTGTCGCAAAACAAAATCTAAACATAACAATTTTCATACACGACACTCGTGGAGTCTGCCATGTTGGAAGATTGGAAGGGAGAGTCTGGTGCTGAAGACACATGACACCCCAGCAATCCTTGCAGGCGCAAAGTATCATGGCGGATGGTTGAGTGTCTTTGACAACTTTGGGAAAAGAACTTACATATGGATCGTGAATTTGATGTGTTAGGACAGTACCGTGCTATCACTTCAAAGCTGAAGAGGCGTTTTCTCAAAAAGCCCAATGTTTCTGAAGCCAGCGATCAGTTTGGTTCTCTGGCCAAAGAATTAAAACGACAGGACTGCCCACAGTACGCTGGCTTCTGCAGTCTTGCAAAAGCGAGATGCGAAAACACGCTCTGCAACGCGACTGGTGAAGTCGAAGCGCTTACTGAAGCAGCAAGATTGTTTCTGGAAGCGGAGAAAAATTCCGTGGAACTCAGGTGTCCTGCGTTTGAGGAGCATTTGACGGAAGCAATACACCTTTTCAACCAGGCTATCAAGACACACTGTGCTCAGGGGAACTCCGCCCTAGGGGCTTGTTTGTGTCTGGAAATAGGGGACGCCTTAAGATACATGAACCGGCCTCATGAGGCCATGGTCCATTACCAGCATGCAGCGGAGTTACAGCATCAGAATCCCATAGATGCTCTACAGTCCATGACCTTAGTGGCATCTTGTAAAATTGATACAGGTAAAGTATGGAGCATCACCCCCTCCTCCCCCCAATCCCCAGCATTTTATTAACTGGCCCTTACAAACTAATGGAATAAACTAGCCTGCGTAGCTGGCGGGATTTCGCGAGCGAGTGCTTTTTTTAGCGGCCTCGTGCTTTGGTCTTGGCCGCCAAGCAGCGAGGGGTTTGGTGAGGAGTCGAGTTGAGATCCCGCCTGCCGGAATGCGTGGGGTTTTTTGAATTATGCGTTCGCCAGTGCACGCGAATTTCGGATTGGCTTAGAGCTGTGAAACGTCAATCAAATGTTAATCGATATCTCTAATCGCATGGGAAAACGTCTGTGTTTTACGTGCAGATGGCAAAATGGTGAATGTGGAGGAAAGGAAGGCAAAGAGAAAGCTATGTATTCACTAAATGTCCTGGCAGCGAAAGCAGAAAAATATTCTAAAGGAAAAACAGACTGTGATTTAGTTGCTTTCAGGAAATGATGTTTTGGCGTTACGCAAGGGAGGTAAAATCCAGCCGTCAAGCTACAAACTGCCCGATCAAATAAATGCAAGCCGAGTATAACCTTTACAACACAGATTATCTGATAATGTTTCTCTAAAACCAACTTCTAGCTTTCGCAAATCACCAACAGTCTCCTACGAAGCAAGATAAATATGTCATCCGTGATAAGATCAGTACATCGGTGCATCTTGCAACAGTGTTATAAAATAAAGGGAAAGCGTAGCGGCCGCGATCGACCTCGGACGTCTGAGAATCAGGCTAGGCCCGGCATCACAAATATTTAATGCAATTTATCAACAATTTCACGGAATATATCAGATCTTGTCCTTCCAGAGCTAAAGTATACCTTGCAAATAACAATGAGCTAATGCAAAACAAACCGCAATAGCGAAACATGTGGTAAATTACAGAGCCAGAGGTGTCAAACTTTGCAAACAGGAAACCGTGCTAGGCAGGCACGATTCAAATAATACTGCCTCCGAATAATGCAACACATCTATTAGTCTCCTTCAGATTAGCATATGTCATTTACATATGTCATTTACAACTCCTTCTTGGGGTTTACGGCCCCGCTTTGGAGGCTGTTTTGGTGTAATGTCCTTTGCGTTGTTATCCTTGCGCCATCAAGAGTTTGTTTATGTGTCAATTTAATGCCCTTTCACGCGATTCGTATTACACCTCACTCTCTGATTGGCTTATTTAATTTGAAATCAAAGGCGATAAAAGTGGGCGGATAGCAAAACCCCTAAGAAATCCGGCAGGCGGGAATTTCACTCGCGGCTCCGCCGCTCGCTGACGCGGGCTTCGCCCGCGCAAGAAAAATTTACTCGTGCCCGCTAATCCTGCCAGCTGCGCAGGCTAGGAATAAACAGCCTGTCCTCCAGGCTAGGTCATTACAGTATGCTGGTACCTCAAAGATGCCAACCTAAAATAATTGCAATCTGCCAGGGAGACTGCCAATTTTGGATTGATACTTCATCTCAATCCTCAAAAATGGAGTTAAAATTAGAGCACTGCCGATTCACCCCCTAAAATGTGTCAAATATCTCAAAATTCACTCCAAAATTGGCCAAAATTAGGATGAAAACTCTAAGAATTTTACTTCCAATCTGGGAGATTTGACGATCCATACGGGAGAACGTGAGATTCGTTCTGTATGCAGGAGACTCCTGTATAATCTGGGAGAATTGGCATGTATGGTACCATTTAATTGTCCTGGATGGGAAAAGCAAAAATGAGAATAGTCTTGTCCAAGAACACAAGACAATGACCCTGTCCTGCCTATTTGTGGGATGATTGCTAAATTTCCGTTCAGTAGGTTTGCCCCTCTGCTGTCTAGAGGTAGTCTGTTCCAGGCGTTCGGTTAGTGGGGAGCTGGCTATCAGAAGGGAAAGGGAAGGAGTGGAAAAGGAGATCTCTATTTTCCCATTCCATTTCAATCACTACCCGAAATGTTTTTATTTTAGGTGATTTTGATGGTGCCTTGTCTGTTCTCACTGAGATGGCATACTTTGCTGAAGAACGAGGGGCCATGGGCCAGCAGCAAGGCAAGCTACAAGGCCCATATCAAGAGATTTTGGCACGCTGTGAAGTTGGACGTGTCCTACTATTGATGTTACTGCAGCCGACACCACAGCGCATTAGACCTCAGCATGCTCAGATTCTGGAGAAGTATTCTGAGGAAAGTGACATTGCTAGTTACCCTGTGGACTACATGAACAAGGATCTGTTTCTGTTGCTGCAGTCTGTAGTGACGGTTTGCCAGTCACATGATGTTGATGCCCTTAAGGAGCTAGAAAAGGAACTGTGGACATATCTTGAGCCTGAACAACAGCACCTGCTTCATCTTATCACTTTAAAAATGTCCAATAAAGGAGAATGAGAGAAATAGTTATATCAGAGTACAAAATTTAATAATATACCATGTAAATTTCTTACTTGTGCAAATAAATAATGTTGTAAAAAAAAAATGTTGTCAAAAAAATAAATTTGAAGCCATTCAACAACAGAAGCTATGAATTTCAAATATTATAGGAGATAAATTTTAAACAATTCCTTGAAGTCTCAGGTCCGTGCAGTGTTTACTGTTCGCGAGTTGTTTGCTGAAACTTTCCATGCAAATTTATATTTAAGACGGAATCCGCCAGGACTTCGAGTAGTTGTTGGACAAAATTATGTACCAAAATTATTTACACCTTATTGCAAGCTTTTGTGTTACTGCTTCAAATATCTTATCAAAAGAAATCTTTTCTAACAACACCAAACATCGAAAACCAATCTCGAAGTTCCGCTGAATTCCACTAAATCGCTTAAAAGACGCGAGCTTTTGCGTATAGCTTGTGAACATTAAATTTCATTTTCTCAGGCTCTGGTAAGAAATTGTTGTACCAAAATTATTTACACCTTATTGCAAACTTTTGCGTTACTGCTTCAAATATCTTATCAAAAGAAATCTTTTCTAACAACACCGAAAACAAATTTTGAAATTTCACTGAATTCCACTGAATCGCTTAAAGACGATTTTGCAAAATGGCTGCACGTGAGAATTTCCCTACAGCTTGTGAACTTTGAAATTCATTTTCTAAGACTCTGATAAGAAATTGTTGTTGGTTTTATCAGTGATAATTACTTACATCTTTACCTTTTATTTAGGGTAGAAAATAACGCAATAGGATTTAAATTATTCTGATACTCGATTTTTGTCCAACTTAAATAAATGTTACTCGACTTCCTGGTGGATTCCGTCTTAAGGTGGCTGGTATCGGTTTCCAGCATTTTCCAGCTCTTACACTTTGACGGGTCTGTACTAGAAATCTTTATCAGTTGATGCTACAATAATGGTATCAAATAAATGCCCAATGACAAGTAAATATGTTGTGGTCATTTTCTTGATGTCACTGGTAACCATAGCAACAGTATAACCTGTTAAAAGCACCCTTAATTTTGGCTTTAAGTGCTTATAACTCAAAAACGAGCTCGGTGACCCCCATTTTTTATTATTGAACATTGATTGGTATGTCAAGATACAACTTTTTGTAAAGTTAAAAAAATTTCTACGGAGCGGTTTCAGAGCCACCTTAAATTTTTGAAAATTTAAGGTGGCTCTGAAACCGCTCCGTAGAAATTTTTTTAACTTTGCAGAAAGTTGTATCTTTACATGCTAATCAATGTTCAATAATAAAAAATGGGGGTCACCGAGCTCGTTTTTGAGTTATAAGCACTTAAAGCCAAAATTAAGGGTGTTTTTAACAGGTTATACTGTTGCTATGGAAACCAGTGAGGTCAAGAAAGTAACCGAAACGTACTCAGCAATCATTGGGCATTTATTTGATACCATAACTGTAGCAGCAACTGATAAAAATTTGTTGTACTATCCCTTCAAAGTGCAAGAGCTGGAATGTGCTGGAAACCATTACCAGCCACCTTAAAAGCTTTGTATGGAGATGCCATATTTGTGCCCCCCTCCGAGGGGCACAAATATGGCTGCCAAGAGGTCAGACAAAAAATCTACAACTTGATTTTGCTATAATAGCTACTACTTTTGGCTCATGAGCTAGTATACTTTCACATAAACACCACTTATATTTGAAATGTTCAAAACTGCTGAAATTCAAATGGAGAGGCCATTTTTCAAACAAAACAGCTTTATCACGGCACTCAGCTTGATGTCATATACAGCAGAGAACTTGAATATTCAAAATGCTCTTCATTTTAAAAAGGAAGGATGCTTCCGAACTTTTCATTTAATTTGTTAGACTGCATGCAGTCTGTTTTTCTCTCGAAATTCAGAAAGGGAATGCTGTAAACTAGGGTTTTAAGACGCGAGACAGGGAGATTGTGGCGAGACAACAGCGCGCGAGGAAAAATAGACTGCGGACTCTTATGCATTTTTTTGAGGATATCCGTCAGCCCAGCAACGGAGAAGCTGATTGGCCAATGTGCGCAATCTAAAGTTGCGCGCCCGCAATGGCGTTATGGATCTTGTGTTTGCGTCAACACGTCAACGCAGTGTTTTGTTTCACAAAGTTCCTTGAAATGAGCTTGAAAATTCATCCAATACAACCAAGCGCCTCTTAATGTCTTGTTATTAGTCTTGTCATGGAGCGGAATTTTCTTTATGTCTTGAAGCAAAGTTTATAACGAGCTCAGGCAGCGCGCGTGCAAATAAAAAAAGCAGTTAATCGCAAGATCCTTGACGCCATTCCGCGCGCACAATTTAAATAGCCCAATCAGCTTCTCCTTTGCTGGGCTGACGGGCATATCGTCAAAAATTACAAAAGAGTCCGTAGTCGGTTTTTTCTCGTCTCGTCCCAAGCCCTTTCCATCCATACCGCCTGGTGGTTTGCCCAGTTCCCGATATAAAAGCGCTCCTCCGACCCTTAGAGAAAAGACCGACTACAAGTAGTCTATTAATTTGTAAAAGATATATTTTAAGTCCATCTTACACCTTGTGACAACAAAAATTAAGCAGGCCTGGTGAATTTTGGATACAGAATTTTATGATGCCAAATGAAAACCAAGGATAACAACCAGTAGTTACTTCATAAAAGGAATAAAAGCCCTGTTTCTATGACTTTATAATCTGATTTAAGATCACAGCATGTCATTCTCTTCCTTGAATGGCCAAACAACCCTTGCCTGTGGCTTGGGTTCTCGTCATGCCATCTTGGGAGCAAAAAGATGTGATAGTATAAAGGCATGGAAACAAAATATTTTATCCCCTAAATAAATTTGTGACAACTGCACTGGTAGCCACTTGAAAGACTTGGAGATATTGGCAATTTCAATTTTGGGACTTGAGTAAAAGAGGCAACCAAGTGACAAGTTCTTTTACCAAAAGCCACTTATTACTAACAAGTGACAAGTTTATTTCCGATTGACAAATGACATAGATTGCACCTTTATTAACAACAGGTAAAAGCAACTGACATGCACAGCTGGGCAGCAAAATCACTGCAGGATGAAAACGACGACATGCCCATTACAAGATGTTCAAGTTCAACACTGAACTGCTTTGTCAGGCACTATTGAATTCTCTACACAGTGAACTAAATATTCTCAACTCTCTAGGTCTGGTAACTCTGCAAAGGAGAGGATACACGGATCTGGATTAGTTTCTTAAGAAACTGTTGTACTGCATTGTTCACAATAGTGCAGTAAAAGTACCACTGGTGTAACTTTCAACCTTTAGATGTTCTTAATTCAATGTAAAGAACTTAGGTCATCACATTTGATAAATGGTGTGACTTAGAGGCTTCTCAGAGCAAGAAGCAATTATTGAAAAAAACTGCAACAGTATCAGAAATTAGTGAATTTTCTACTATTGCTGGTTTGTAGCTCATGTCATGGCAGCCATGCTGGTGGACAAGAACAGAGTGTTTTCCTCTGCTGGGAACTTAACTCTTTTATCATGCAAATTCTGCAAGGAATTTTTTTTATTGTTTTGTCTACCAACATTGCTGCCCTGTCACGTAGTTGCAAACCAAGAATTACGTATTACATTGACGATGTTTTCATGGACTTTCTGTCTTTGCATAACTTTGCTGACTGTGTAAGTCTGATGAGTGTGGAGCATTTACCTTCGTCATCACTATCCTCTGACTCATCTCCTCCTAATTCACCTGGATCGAATCCCTAAAAAAGCAATATTTGTTGTTGATTAAATATGCTACGAACAAAAATTAAAATATTTCTAACGACTCACAGAAAAAAAAAACAAACGGTGAAAAGTCCAGCAGCAAAACTTTAATTAAAAAAAGAACATTTAAGCTCACAATTTTCATAGTATGAGCAATAAGTAGGGTAAAATAACATTCAAATTGGATGCAAAACATTTAACGCATCTTTACCTGGCCACCGGCACCAGCTCCTCCCATCTGACTCATCATCTGTAAAAACAATTACCAAAGTCTCTTAGCAAAGTAATTTTGTTTTACCATGCAGTGTAGTAATATTTACTTAACAAGAAAATGGAACAAGGAACTACTTTGAAAACAAAAATGTTTGCTTCACAAGACTTGTGAAACATATTGAGTGTAACTTACAGCTTCAAAATTGTCTTCCATTCCCAAGTCTTCGCCCTCTGAGTCGTCTTCATCTCTCCATTTATTAAAGTCAGTATGAAGGAAACTAGGCTGCAAGTAGCAATGGAAAATGATTAACAACCCAAAGAGTTCTATAAAGCCCACTCTCTTTTTAAGCTCCCTGTCTGAAAATTCAATTTTTAAGCCCCAACGTTCCCAAGCTGGTAAATCATACAATTTATGAAAACTGAACAGTGAAAAGGTTTTCATCTTCCAACTATCCTTACTATTGTTGCTACATTGTCTGTTAAACCGGAACTATCCGACATTAAGTATTAACAGAGCGATTTTGAAAGATTTGAGCTTTGCCGTGCGCGGTTAGCCATTGTTTGAGTCATCATGCAATGCTTCTCCTCCCCTTGAATAGGGTGTCAATTTTCGGGTTTGGGCCTTAGAAAGGGTATCAATTTTCGTTTTCTTTATCCTTAGATAGGGTCAGGGTTTGAGAACATTCGCGGCACACCCCTATCCGAAATTTAGAGGAGTACCCCCCCCCCCCCCCCCCGGGGTGTGTTATCAAACTCCCCCCTCAAAAGCCTCAAAGGTTGTAAAGAGAAATAAGCCGCCAGGAGCTCAAACAAAAACTATTCATGAACATGTTTTGTTGAAGTGCTTAGGGCATTTGTGACAGCTGAATCTAGCTGGTGGACCTCACCTTCTTTCCTTCTTTATGCAATCTTGGCCAATAAGGTCCTTCCTCTTTCTTCGTGATATTGAATGATATTTCCCTTGCAGTTACACGCTGTTTTGATTTCTGTAGAGAGTATTCCACACTTACAACTGATGGTAATAGTAACAGCTATAAAGTTGGCAGTAGCACATCAAGGAGAGTGACCATGGAGCAGAGGAATATTTCATCAATTCCAGCCCCAATGTTGTAAGTAAGTGTCTTCTTGTGCGATTGAATTTTAGAAAAATTTTAAAGGAGGCAGCTCCCACACAGTATGCAAATACAGCCACCTGGTATCACTGGAAGGTTTCCAAACTAGCCAGGAGAGATGAGAGGCAACTGCATTCACAGGAAATTCAAGTCTCTGAGTCCCACAGGTTTGGAAACTGGTCAGGAGCCATGAGATTGGAGGTGGGGGAGGGGGGGTGGGGGAACAGGGGTTCTGAACCTCCCACTTCCTGTACATTTTATTCTTAGTTCCTGCCCCTTTCCGTAGTGGGTTCTGCCTCTTCGTCCCATTTCAATTGCAAAATATGAGGAAATGTTGTAAAACCTTCACAATTTCTCCTGGTTCCTGCCACCTTGGGAATCCTGCTTTCTGCCTTCTCTTCTCCCGCCTCCCGCCCCTTTTCTCTCGGATTCCCACTCTCCTGCCGCCACCCCCCCCCCCGCCCCCCCTCATGAGAGGTGAATGAATTTGAAGGATGACTCCAAAAGAACAAACATTTGGATATCAAAAAACAGGTTTGCCAACTCTCCTAACTTTCCCACTGGGGGAAACCTGATTTTGAGCAACATCCTGCATAGCATTCTCACAATTAACTGGCTGATTCATCGCAAATCGTATTTTCAGTAACAATGCATGTAACTTGTGCATGTATTAGGTACTTGGCATTATTTCAAGGGGATAGGGCTGGTGTAAATGGCAGGGGGGGGGGGGGGGAGAAGGAGGGGCACTGATTTCTATGCAGGGAAAATGGGGTATACACTTATTTATGCATGAATGTTGGCTAATGGGTAAAGGGGGTGGGGGGGGGGGGCAGATCACCAAAAAAGTGCTTCACAAAGGGGAGGGTCAAGAGAATTTGAACATGACCTTCCTCCATTTGCTCCAGCCCTCCCCTCTCTAAATAATGACTGGTCCCTTCGAGAGATTTTCAATTGAGTGTCGTTAAACCAAACCAAAGCAATCACTGTATGACTGGTGATGATTGGTACTGGTTTAACTTCTGATTGGATGAGAAAATGGTGCAAGGTTTTCAAATCAATCACTCAGCGCCAAAATGTAAAGACAAAGCAAAATATACAAATTACTTTGGACACTCAAGTGGTTCTTATACAGTTTAATCCCGATAACTCGAACCTTCAAGGGAAATCGAAAAAGGTTCCAGTTACCGGGAGTTCGAGTTATCGAGAGTAAAATTAGTAAGAAAATTACCTGGAGGGGAATTGAGAAAGGTTCGAGTTAGCGGGGGGTTCGAGTTAATGAGGGTTTGAGTCGAGTTATCGGGATTCAACTGTATATACAACAATGCGGAATTCCAACTGAATGTGTTCTTGAACTTTTTTTATGAGATTCTTAAAAGTTCTGGGCAAAGAACTTAACAAATTTTGTAACAGAGTATGCAAGAATTCTGCCAGTTACCATAACAACCTAGGGGAGTGCCTGCCATGGGAAAATTTGTTCAGATATACATAACACACAATTTGAAATATTTGTCGTTCAAATCTCAAACATCCCAAATCAACCAATACACATTTCAGCTTGTGCATAAGAAATTTTTTATCTTTGAAATGACTAAGTAAGACACCTTCCAGTGTCATCCACTAATTCTATTACATAAGCTTACACACAAATTCTTGGAAACAGGCAAATATAAGCCTTATTAAATTGAAGTGAAAGCATAAAGACATCAAGAAATACCAACTATCTTACCTCCGGGTTAACCTCTTTGAAGAATTCTAAATCCAATGAATAGATTTTTTGCTCGTGTCCTCCCTTAGCACTGTGGATTAACAAACAATAACTCCGATTCAAACAGTACACATGTACAACAACTTCACGCTTGTTAATAAGCTTACGAACTATTGGTCGAATCGTCTCACACATGATTGTGCCTTTGTGTCTAAAAATTGTCAAATTTCGCTTCTTTGCGCGTGTATTAGGTACTAGTAAGATCTACTTCCACACAGACAAACAGATTTCACATAAATAGAGACACTTGCGACAGCAGCTTCAGGCTTACCTGAAATGAAGAGCTTGCGAATCGAGTTTAATATCTGGCGTTTGACAATCTTCTACTTCTATCGTGAGGAACACTTTGTCCTTTCGCTGCGCCCATCTCGTTGGCGGTGAAAGTGTTCTGTAGCAGTAAAATAAAACTGTGTTAGATGCTTTAAAATATTAAACTGAATAGGGTTAAGGAAGGCCATTTCTTACTTTACTTCTCCCATTTTTTCGCGGTTTATTCCAGAAACAGGTCGACACGAACAACCCTATTTTTGCAGCATGCGGACTCGGAAGGTCACGCTCGTATTCTGGGTACCAATTCCTTTCGGTCTACAGGTATTTCCGATAGGAGGTCTGAACCCAACAAAGTCGGAAGTCATCGGAAAAAATCGGAAAAATTACCTTCCGATGACTTTCCGATTTCTTTCTCGCGTCCAATGATAGGATCCCCAATGATATCCCAGATATCAACGGAAGCGCCATTTTGCATAAAGGGTATAAAATTCATGTCTTACTATAGTTTGCCACGAAAAATATTGTTCTCTTGGGCTGTCAATTGCAATCTTGTGTATAGAGGGAAAACCTCATGTTCATCTTCAATTTTATGTTTGAAGCGTTTTTTATGCTCGAGCCTCGAGGAGCCACTCAAATTTGAAAACAAGATGGCCACTTTGGAAACTCTGAACTTGGACAATTTAGTTTTGAGGTCTTTACCCATAGACAAGGAGCTCAAAAACTATGTTCGGCAGGTCCCTGGAGCTTGCTTTTCTCGTGTTGAACCAACTCCGGTGGAAAATGCAACAACGGTGGCCTATTCTACGAATGCAATGTCTCTCTTGGATTTGTGTGAGGATCAGTTGAGGCGCGATGATTTTGCAGAATTCTTCAGTGGAAATAAACTTTTGCCTGGAACAGAGCCTTCAGCTCATTGCTACTGTGGCCACCAGTTTGGTTATTTTTCTGGTCAGCTGGGAGATGGGGCTGCAATGTAAGTTGAAGTCTAGTATTGAAAGAAAATAAACACCTTCCTCGATCAGATTATGTAATACATTTAGGGATCTTGCCCAGGGGGAGGGTACTCGAAGTATACATGACAGGGGGGTCCGACGTATTTTTTGGGGTTGAAAATTTACACGCTCCGTATTTTTTTTTGGGTCAAGTGATCTGTCACATATTTTTTTTAGGTCTTAAAAAAATATGCATTTTTTTTTGGGTCTTATCTCCGAGCGAACTTTTCGTTTCAGGTTTTCGTTACGATCAGTGGATCAGAAAAATATTCATTCAAACTTTTTTTCAGCAACGTGTTTTCAGGAAAAACCGTTAATATTAAGTCTTGTATTTTTCGGGGGTGGAAATTTTGATGCCAGGTATTTTTTTGGGTCTAAAATTTCTGGGTTTGGGTTTGCAATATGAAGCTCCATCGGACCCCCCCGTCAAGTATCTTGACCCTAGTTTGAGGAGGGGTGGGGGTGAGGGTTTGGGGTGCTTTCCAGGAGGGGTAGTGGGTGAGGTTTGGGTGGACAGGGTTGTGTCAAGGGTGTATTTTATGTCATCATTGAACATATATACTGGCACGTAGTCTTTATGTTATATGCCAGCATGCGATTAGGCAGTGTTGACATAAGGGGGATGGAGGAGGCGAGGTTATTGTTGTGACTCCATATTTTTGGTTCGTGAATCATGAAAAACCTTTCTGTTAATAATTTATGATTGAAGTGTACTCTGTGCATCGGGTCGCCATGCAGCTCTCGTAAGGTCTCACATGAGTGGCTGAGAGAACAGTAGAACAAACAACTGAAGGGCTCGGTATAAAAAGGGCCGTAGCGTTTTTTGGCAAAAATGAAAATCGTCAAAACAACTCCAAATTTCGCATGCCAGTTTGTTTATGTGTGTTAAACATTGTCCTGCATTTATTTTCGCTAGTGTTCGCTTGTTTTTGGAGAAATAAAGAAGAGAATATACTCTTAGCAAATCATTGTTCCAGAACGAATCTAAATGTTTATGCTGGTTTCATTGTTCGGAATAACAAAAGGTTTTTGTAATTCAATTAGAATTTACTTGCTCGCTCGCTTGCTCAAACAAGAGATCTCGAAAATGGTCGGTACACCAAACATTGTGACGTAAGCTTTTCGCGCGCAAAGCCTCTTCAGATTTTAATCGGATAAGTTGAATGCTCACCTCCGCCGCGCATGAAGTGCACTTCTCTCCACTGATTTTCGCTTATTTGACATATATTTGCGTCCGTCTGGTGGTGGAAGGACATCATTAAGTCTGTACACCCGCAAGCTCACCAGCAGGCCTTAAAGAAACAAGGCGTGTTTGTTCCATGATCGCTGAAATGACGGTCGGAACTCTGATTCCAGACGGAAAGAGTTTAAACGCACTTCTCTTCCAAACCAAGTTGACCTTCGTTTGTTTGGGCTCATTTGCCATCATTTGGCGTGTTGAATGTTTGGAAATGAAGACTGGCTTTTAGACTCTATTATTTTCTGTTGAATTTTGAACATAGGACTTCCCGTGTCGAAGAAACTCAGGGATATCCCATAATAATCTTTAATGCATTGATCGTGATTATTGCGTTATTTTTGAGCGTGACTTGACAGTCGGAAAGGGCGAAAGGCGCGGCGGCAAAGCCTTCATTCATTTCACTTGTGCGAAACGCTTTCGCGCGGCAAAAAGAACAGAATAGGAGCTTACTGCAAGTAAAGCGGAATGAAAATCAACCGTTTAGATTTTGTGAGTGCGCATCATGGAATTCCATTGATTGTTTCATCGCTGTCTGTCGAGAGGAATGAAAGGACAAGACTGAACCCGGGCTCGCATGTAAGTTTTTTGTTTGTTTAAGCTTACTTGTTCTGTTCCATCGGTTTTCCAGCCAGCTTAAATTCGATTCAGTGTATTCATAACATGCCTGTAGGAGAAACAGCCTATTCAGCTTTAAACTAACTTCTTTTGTGTTGTCTGAAAAAACCGTTTTATGAAACCAGACTTTTACTGCCATTTTCGAGCTACCGCGAACGGCTAACTTTTTAACGCGTTTTCTCACGATCGAACAAAACATTCAAGTTTGTCTAGACAAACTGTCGCGTTTTACAAGGGAACCAAAGATCAGTCAACGAAGATCGCTGTCTCAGCATTTACCAGAAATATAAAGCCGCCATTTGCTGTCGACATTCATCGAAGAAACATAAAACGTTGACGCAGAAGTTTTCGAAACCTGTGTTTCATGATCAGAAACACACAGGCCGAGTTGCCAAAACTTGACATGTTTACGCTCCAAACGCGACGGTTTGTCTAGGCAAACTTGAATGCTTTACGCGTGAAAATTCGTGGAAAAAAGTTCGCCGTTCACGGTAGTTCGAAAATGGAAGTATCTTTTTTAGTGAAACGGACTGAATTTGCTTTGCTTACGGCAGTGTTATTCACAAAAAATAATCATTTCCCTTAGCGAAATTGACCGCTGAGAAATTTCGAATACGTTATCTTCCGTAATAATTTTGTAATTCGTCGCGCAGACAAAGCATAAATGGCAAGCGCTTTGCTGATAGCATCACTAAATTTCAAAGGCTTTTGCAGCGTCACAGTAGTATCTACGAAATGTCACATCTTGCTCTTTTTTTACTTTTCCATAAAACAGCGCACCAGAAAGTTCCTTTTTATATAATAGTGTTTTCTTTTTTCACGGATTGCAAAACGTTCACTCTCTAGACACTAATCCTTGACTCTATTTAGATACCGACTCATGCCGTGCAATTCAAAAGAAGCGATTTCTTTATTTTTGCTAGGATAACCCTATGCTAACCCTAACCCTAACCTAACCCTAACCCCGATGTTTGTAGAGTTAAAACAGTAATCGGTTCAACTTCGCTGATTTCATTGTTTCGCGGAACAAAAGGTTTCTTTCGTCAAAGTCCAGTTTTTGCATGCGTAATTTGTGGGAAACAAGGCAGACAACAGCGGGAAAAAATACAGGACACTGTTTAACACACATAAACAAACTCGCATGCGAAATTTGGAGTTGTTTTGACGATTTTCATTTTTGCCAAAAAACGCTACGGCCCTTTTTCGACCGAGCCCTTCAACTAGAACAATGCCCCTTGCCCCCAAAACAATAGCAGCTGCTAACTAGAAGGACCAGTAGAATTACAAGCTTACGAGAGCTGCGTAACTATTCTGTGCATCCTGTATTTCTGAGAATCGTGAAAGCAATCTTTTGTTTTGTGATTTGTTAAAAGAAAAATATGACTTTGTAACAAGAACTCCCAGCTTGCCCTATCTAACCTGATCTGGCAAAGAAAACCTGACATAATGCTAAATTGTCAACTATCTTGAATTTTATTTTGTTTCAGGTATCTGGGTGAGGTGGTAAACAAGAAAGGGGAAAGATGGGAGATACAATTTAAAGGGGCTGGCCTAACACCCTATTCCAGGCAAGCAGATGGAAGAAAAGTCTTACGATCAAGCATAAGAGAGTTTCTTTGCAGTGAGGTAATGGATAATGCTAGTTTATAAGGCTTAAAACTGAAAAATAGAATTGCCTTGACAATGTTCAGAGTGCTCAGTGTGGCGGGTGATATTAACTTTTCACTTATGGAACGAGTCATAAACTTGAAATTTAAATAAAATATTAATAGTATTGTTGACCAATCGTTAATTGGAAATAATTTTACTTTTTAGGCAATGCACTTCCTCGGAATTCCATCCACAAGAGGTAATAATACTGCTGAACTTTCATCCAAGAAAAAGCCAGTCATGATTTGCTTCCTGATCTTCTTAATTTTTCTTTAATATTTGATTAATACAATGTTTTAAAAGCAGTATTGAGTCTGATTTTGAGCCAAGTGGCCCATCAGGCCAGAGCTTATCCCAGTTTCAATAGCATGAAGCGATCAGGAGTATTTCTACTCCCCCCTGGATGGGATGCTAGTCCATCACAGGGTTATCCCTGGCAGTAAGTTAGGCATTACCCATTTATACACCTGGGTGAAGACAAGTACTGCGAGAGTAAAGTGTCTTGCCCAAGAACACAACATGGTGACCCTAGCCATGGCTCGAACCCCGACTGCTCAATCCGGAGTCCACCACGCTTACCATTAGGCCACCATGCCTCCCATTCTCTTTTTCCCTCAAATATTGATTGAGTAAAAAATCTGAATTGATGGACATTAAAAACGTCAGGGAATGCTGAAAGAAACTTCAAAAAGTCAATATGAATTAAATTTGTAAAACCAATCGTTTGTTTCCTGTTATTTCTACAGCTGGTAGTTGTGTAACATCAGACACAAGAATAATCAGGGATATATTCTATGACGGAAATCCTATAAGGGAAAAATGTACCATCATTTTGAGGATTGCTCCAACATTTCTCAGGTAAACCGTACTTGTATGTGACTGATGTTAGCTAATCTCAGACCATCTTTTTAAGGTTTCTGTTTCCTAAAAAAACTTTTTATACATTTTTGTTTTTCTTCAAGGTTTGGTAGCTTTGAGATATTTAAACCAACAGACCGCATGACTGGACGCAAAGGTCCAAGCGAGGGACGTATAGACATTCTTATCCAACTTCTTGACTATACTGTGAAAACATTTTTTCCACAGGTACAGTAATGAGTTTAATCATTTTGATTTATTCACTATTGTGTTATTTGTACTGCAACAGTCAAACCTCCTATAAACAGACGCCCTTGAGAGCTGAAAAAGTGCCTGCCTTGGAGAGGTGCTTGCTCATGGGAGGTTAAAAATGTAGTGTTTTTATGTGGCAGGGACCATTAGTTTACCAAGTGGCACCTTATGAGACGTGTCTGGCTACTGGAGGTGTAGTTAGTTCAACTGTAGTTAATTCTTAAGGGTAATTGGCATGGAGGCACACTGCTCATAGTGTTAAGAAGTTTTCTGCATCTCTGCTATGGATGAAATGGCCTGTGATGTGGTAATGGTAACAATTATTGGCTATTTAGTCGCAGAGTTAATGAAGTGCATTCTCTCAGGGTGTTCCTCTCGAATAAGGAGTGTAAAAATTAAGGGTGACCTGACAAATTTACAGAAGTGGAAAATGTAAGTTGATAGCAGGAGGAGAAGAAATACTCCAAGTTGCTTTATGCAATTCAGCCAAAAACCCAATCTTTTTCTTATTTTGAGCAAAGCTGCCATAGTCCCCTTCCACGCATTTTAAATCTGTTATCCACATTCTCTTTCCTCTGCACATGGCCAATTGGACCCTTTTATACGCTTATAAATGGGTACTGTCTCCTTGGCAAATCAGCTTTAACCCTTTCAGTGCGAAAGTCGACTTTTGTCGACATTTGGAGGAGTGGTCATTGAACTACTTGTGACGTCATCAGTTTACACGTCAATCAACTTTTCAGATGAGCAACTGACACAGCGTGGATTGATCTTTCCATAGGACCATGCATTTGCTATATTGACTGCATTCTGATGGAGCTAATCGAAAAAAACAGGCTGCGTTTTTGGTGCAAAATTGGTGCATAAGCAGTCCAACACACCTGTAATTGATCAACGTCCCCTTTTCAGGGTTTACCAATGATTTTGTCCAAACTTATCCTGCCAGAAAGAAGGATGTGAAGAGTAGAAAGGAAAGAGGATAAGAAAGCAGGGAAAAAAAGAAGGAAAAGGAGCAAGAGAAAATTTGGAACGGATTCGGCAAAAAAAAAAAAAAAAAAGTCCAAGTCCAAATTTTGGCTTATGTGTATGCACCAAAGTGAAAAATTGTACATTTTTACAGGGAATCTCTATCAAAATGTTGCTGCGATGTAAAAAAGTGCTTTTATAGCAAAGTTTGGGCAAAATTAGCATCGTAACAACAAAAATTGGGTTAAACGGTTAAAAAAACGCGTTTTTGGGGGAAAATTTCGCACTGAAAGGGTTAAAAGAAAATTCCTCCAGACCTATAAACTCTCTTCTCTGACTATTTGAGTCTGGATATTTCTACAGGTTGTCACAGACAACAGCGAGGAGACATATTTGGCTTTCTTTAAAGAAGTAATCAGGCTTACTGCAAGACTTGTAGCAAAGTGGCAATGTGTGGGGTTTTGCCATGGGTAAGGTTATTAAACAAAAAATATTTACTAACACGTACTACCTGATGCTTTAAGTTGTGGTCAATGTTTATTTTGTCAGTTTGGTATTTCTATTGATGTGTTAATTTTTTTTGCTACAGCAATGATTTCTTTATTTTTTTCCTCAGTGTGCTGAACACAGATAACATGAGCATACTTGGCTTGACAATTGATTATGGTCCATTTGGCTTCTTGGATCATTATGATCCTGGCCATGTCTGTAATGCTTCAGGTAAAATGTTGATCACAAATATTCCATATAATTCCATATAATTTATCAATAACTGAAAATAATGGAGCCAGAATTATGACAGGTAGTAGACATTTTACAGTGCGACTACTCGAACCGGGGCACCCTGAACAAAATTAACCAATCACAGTGTTAATTGCAAACAAAGGATAAGGACATTATTTAGCAACGGACCAATGACGTTCTAGGACGTAAACTAAAGATTAGCAACAAAATTTGAACTGTCAACAACGTTACAAACAGATGCGGACCTCTCAGGAAACTTGCCTTGTCTTTGATTGGTTACTTTCGATCCTAAATTTTTAAGAAATAAGCAAAATCAGTCTTGGGTTTTCAAATTCGATGGACTAATAAATAATATTCGCCGCCACGATCAGGATCAGTGTATATATACGTAAAGGAAACGTTAGTATACAATTGGAATTAAACAAACCTTTATTGGCTTTGCATTTACAGACAATCTCTAGCTCTCACAAGAACTTTTTTATGCTATAAAATAAAACGCAATGCATGGGATAATTTTTCTGTTTGTCTTTGAACGTTTGTTGTTTACATGTATACTAACTGAAAACACGATAGGTCAACATGATGAACGGTGCCGTTGAGCAGTAGCCTTTGCTGCAGTTCTGTGCTACTAATGCTAGGCTTGCACAGTTTTTCGTTTTCTAAAAATTCAACGACATCTTCCACCATTTTTGATCGTGGCGCAGCTGCTCTCCGTACATGCATCGATGAATTGTTTAAACAATTGTCACGCAAAACGTTTTGCACAAAGTGCCGACTACTTTTGACTTTGCCTGCGATTATCTGTTGGTTCATTCCAGTGTGATGTAAGTCCAAAACGCGCTCTCGTAACAATTGGGAATGTCAGCGACCATTGTCATATATCCCCCATCACGATTCAATCGAACTTGAACGTTTTGATAAAACGCCATTTTGGAAACTTTTACATGGAAAACATGAACAGAGCTTTTGAATGAAACTTAAAATTTAGGATCGAAATGAACCAATCAAATAAAAGGCAAGTTTCCTGAGAGGTCCGCATCTGTTTGTAACGTTGTTGACAGTTCAAATTTTGTTGCTAATCTTTTGTTTACGTCCTAGAACGTCATTGGTCCGTTGCTAAATAATGTCCTTATCCTTTGTTTTCAATTAACACTGTGATTGGTTAATTTTGTTCAGGGTGCCCCGGTTCGAGTAGTCGCACTGTAAAATTCTTGGGTTTTCTCAATCTGATCAAAGTGTGAATTTGGCAGATGATCAAGCCAGGTACTGTTATGAGGCCCAGCCCGAGATCTGCAAGTGGAATTTAATCAAGTTAGCAGAGGCCATCAGAGATCTACTTCCTTTGGACAGATCAAAAGCTGCTGTTGAAGAGATGTAAGCACTATTAATGAAATTAATATAAAATATGAAAAAAATAACTCCACAAAAATATGAAAAAAATAACTCCACAATATATAGAGGGGGACAGGGGTGTCTAAAACTCCCGGTTCCGGTACCTTTTACTCCTGGTTCCCCTTACCCTTAGTGCATCCTGCATCTTTGTCCCATTTTTATTGTAAAGTATTACAAAATGTTGTGATTTTTTTACCCCGGCTCCCACTGCCCTGGGGACCCTTGGGAATCCTGCTACCTGTTCTCTCTTCTTCCTCCTCCTGCCCCTTTTCTCCCCCCACTATACATGACTTCTAATTACTAATGGTTATAGGACTGAGGGGAGTCCAATTCGGTCTGTAATCATACCTCAAGTGATGAACAAAATTGGACAACTGCATAGCAGGAGTCTGATTTGTTTGATCACAACTATGATTAAAGACCGTTTTGAACAACACAAAGTCCCATTACTAATTAATCACAAGTATAACAAAATTCAAGGAAAAATTTAGACAAAGTTCGAAGCCTGTTGAGGATTTATGATCACTATCAATGACAAAAAAGCCATTTTTGAAACTGAAGGTGAGATGAGTTGACCAACAACTAAATTCAGCTGTTCAGAATCCTTTACTACAGGATTAAGACAGATTTGAGGGCTGATAACTAAAATTGGTTACAGGTAAATCCAAATGCTAAAATTACTGTAACCCCAAACCAAGGGCCAATATTCTCTCAGTACAGCCCAGCCCACACATGGTTAAAAGTAAGATTGTTTACTATGCTAACTGTCTCCTTGGCAATACTATTATTACAGCATGCTGTAACAACAAAATTTTCCCTTTAGTTATGACATGGAGTATCAGCAAGCCTACATGGAGAAAATGAGACTCAAGGTAAGACACAAACAGATTCATGAGTACAATATACAATTTATTTAATATTTGATACTGAAGCATTAGTAAAATGCCTATTTTCATAGAAATCATATTTATTTTTTTCAGCTTGGCTTGTTGAAGAAGCAATTGCCTGAAGATGAGTATGTATAAACTTTTATTTTTATTGAGTTACAGTTTTTAAATGATTTTTCCTGCTACACCAGTGTGTGACGTCATTCCAACAATTTCAAGCCATTGACATACAACTTTGTCAACTTTTTGCCTTTTAGAGATCTTGTAAAAAGCCTTCTGGAAACCATGCACAAGACAGGTTGCAAAATTTTTGTCTAAAATGGATATATTTGTAACTCAACCTGGTTTCAATTAAAACTATCAACCAATATGAATTTTAATTGTAATTTATTGAATTCATAATTTTCCTCTGTCCAGGAGCTGATTTTACGAATTGCTTTAGATGCCTTCACAGGATTTCCTTGCAAAGTGGCTGTTCTGGGCTTGACAGGTACATGACGTAATGGTCTTCATATGTTACTTACTTACAGAACTACTAGTTGGGAGAATTTATCACTGATCATTGTCTCAATTTTTGTGACTTGGTGGGGGGTACTCCGGCTTGTAAATGATGGGGATGATCGAATGGAGGCAAAACTCAGGACCCAAAAAAATCCCTAAGTCTTCCAACATTACCCAAAAAAGTCCCTGGACCGAAAATAACCCCCCAAAAAATTCCTTGTCAAATTACCCTTAAATTGCAAGGAGGGGCAATAACATAACACAAAGAACTGCACTGAAACACATTTGTTTGTACTTTATTCACATAAATACGCCAAGGCACTTTAGTTCGTTTTTAATACCCAAAAAAATCCCCTATTTAAATCAAGTCACCCAAAAAAATACTTGCCAAATTTTGCAACCCAAAAAAATCCCGGAATCAAAAATTTCAAACCCAAAAAAATCCTTCCATCATCCCCGTCATTTCCAAGCCGGAGTACCCCCCCTGGGATGTATACTATACTAAAGGCGCTTACCATTTGTCAGAACTGACTGGCCAGTCCGGTGGTTTGGAATGTGAAACAGGCCTTCTTCTTCCACGACAGTGTATAATATTTATATAAATATGAATTGACTGGTTTGACAGGAATAATCTGACTTACAACAGAGTTCAGTTCTCGAATATCCTGGTATGGCTGGCCAGTTCTGACTAATGGTTAACAAGCGTGCACCGTAAGGGTAGGCTCAACTGCTGCTGTTTTCATTTTCATAGTGATGAAAATATTTTAGAGTACCTGGTGTCCCAATGTCAAACAGTGGATGACTTGAAGAAAGCCACAAAGCCCTTCCTTGGAGCAAGGTGCATTTTTTATACGTTTTTCCTTAATTTCTGTTTTCAGTTAGTACTTGCTAATGAGTAGAACCACTTTTTGTACTTGTCTGGATGTTGTTGCTCAAGGTTAGCATTGTAGTGAAGTTTCAATAAGAGTTGGAATATCCATGGTTAGGTGTGTGGTTGTGGCAATAAAATCTGGCTGTTGTGTATGGCTGGCTCTTGTATCAGTAGGTAACAGTAAGAACTGTATGAGCTGCTAGGTATGTTCAGAAAAGAAAACTCTAGACATTACTATCAAACTCGGAAAACCGTGAACACCTAAAATATTTGAGGAATGTTGATTGTCTAGTGCCCAATCAAAATAAAGTTCAGGACATGCAAGCAAACCTCAAAACCACAAACTAATTACTCTTTCTGTTTGCGGTTTAGTTTTCTCGTAGCTGATTGGCTTTTTCCTTGCAACACAATAACGTTCCATAAATATTTCTGGTGTTCACGGTTTTTTGAGTTCCACGGTAATAATTATGTTAAAGGACTGGTGGTTTTAATCATGAGAGTTGTTCTACTGTTTTGTGACATCACTCTATCTTGTCGCACATTAGAGAGTTCCAGATGCTGATGATGTTACTTCAGACTAGTCCCAGTCTCCTGGAGCAGCTGGGGAGTGGTGCATCACTGATTCAGAAGGAACTGGAGAGGAGGGAGAAAGTTCAGCAGATGAACGTAAGATAATTTCTCCCTCGCCCATC
This sequence comes from Meandrina meandrites, assembly GCA_963693305.1. Lineage (NCBI taxonomy): Eukaryota > Metazoa > Cnidaria > Anthozoa > Scleractinia > Meandrinidae > Meandrina > Meandrina meandrites. The sequence goes on from OY855908.1 coordinate 35,612,113, forward strand.
AGCTTTCAATTCATTTTTAAAAGAACTAACCATCTTTAGTAGGTAGGTTAAGTCTGTATACAAGCCTAGGGGCCCATCAGGCCGGAGCTTATCCTGGTTTCCATAGCATGAAGCTACTCCCCCCTGGATGGGATGCTAGTCCATCGCAGGGTTACCCCCAGCAGTAAATTCTCCGGTACACATTTAAACACCTGGGTGGAGAGAGGCACTGTGAGAGTAAAGTATAACGCAGTGCCCCGGCCAGGGCTCGAACCCGGACCGCCTGATCCGGAGTGCAGCGCACTAACCATTAGGCCACCGCGCCTCCCACCTTTAGTAACTAAAGTTAATTGTCAAATTCTTAACAGGTTGACATGCAATTGTGCATTTTTATATAATGATGAAATTATATTTAATTGTTGTAGGAGTTAAAACCAGAAGAAAAGAAAGCCAAAGACAGACAGCTGTGGAAAGATTGGATTGAAAAATACAGGTACAAAAAATAACGTCTAGACAGACAATAGCTTATAAAAGCACTGTTCAATTGAGTGTAATTTGTTGGTGTATTCTTTCTACTTGCAAAAAATAGGTGCATTATTATTATTACTAAAAGTGGTACTATGATCAAATTTTCACCCCTTGGAATTTTAGGTGTTTCAAAGAGTATTAAACGGAAGATTAAAAATGCTGTTTACCGTTTTCAAATATCTATTTTAGTTCCAGAGATATTTAAGCTTAAAAAAATCGTAAAATATGCAAATTAGAGAACTGATGACGTCATCTACTCAACCCAATTTTTTATCAAGTACAAAAATTAAGTTATCTTGGTCATTTTTCTGCAGAGACCAATGAAACTTGGCAGACTAATAGTTCCTCAGGTGACACATCTACAGCTGTAATAAAATTTTGTTACCATGGCAACTCACTCTTTTCCAGTCCCCATCAATTTTATTTTAATATTTCAGAATTTTTCAGTTCGGAAAAATTAAACCCAGGCAAGACGTCTGCCAAATCCATTGATATGCTTGCTAGATCTCGCATGTAAAGCATTATTTACAAATATTAACGGAGAATGCCAGAATTGGCCAGAAAGGCGTTAAGCATTTGGGGGATCTGGAACCTAGTATGTTGCCATGGTAACCAAGTTGTCAAGTACATATTGTGAAACACAACTAGCAGAGTGTTACTGCAAAGTATCAGAGACTTTCAATACAAATTGGCTGACATATATCACTTTCTTAGTATTTAATCAGAAGTTGGTTGACTATATGATGTCACTACTTTGCTAATTTGCATATTTTAAAAACTTGAATATCTCTGGAACGAAAATAGGTATTGGAAAACAGTAAACGGCATTTTGCTTTTCATGTAGAGTACTTGGTAATATTTTAAAACGGCTGCGAAAGAAAACATGCGAATTTCATCATAGTAGCACTTTAAAGAAAATCATAATATGGGATACTTTCTGCTCAATGGAACATTAAATTTTCAATAAAAATTTCAACACTGTTGCTATGGTTAATCTGTAAGGAGAAGAGAATTCAAAATATTTTACCATATGTTAAATAAGGTAAAGATTTTTTTATTAATACTTTTGATTCCTGGAAAGGCTTAATGAATAGATATCAGATTCAAAGAAGGGCAAGAATGGCTTATTTATCTAGTCACTATGTTAATCATTTTGTACTGATTGAACAAAAGGGCTCATATAACTAATAGATGAATAATGACTAATTTTTTATTTACAAACTTTCAGAATTCGTCTAAATGTGGATGTTGAAGATGAACAAGATTATGAGAAAGTATGATTTAATTTATTTTGTGTTGAAGAAAAGTAGGGGTGTAGAATAGTAAAATCCGAGACTCGCCGAGACCCTCATTTAAAATCCGAGACCGAGACTTACAAATTTTTTCAAATCCGAGCCCGAGACACTGCGATTCAAAAATCCCAGAAATCCCAGCGCGAGACTATTACAACGCTAGTCGAACGCTCTGTATCTCTGTGCTTTGCTGTTGTCGTTGCCATTATTTTGTGATGGTTCAAACTGATTAAAACTTTCGCTTGGTTTGCGAGACTCGGAGACTGAATTTCAAAATTCGAGATTCGGAGACAAGCATTGTTTTTTTGCGAGCTCAAGATTCCGAGACTCTAGTTTGCTACGCCGAGATTTCGAGACTCGCCTAAAATTTTCTGAGACCCATGATTTTTCAAGGACCATTCTTTACCCCTAAAAGTGAATTCCATAAATTTCTGAAAGTAATGACCAATGGAACTTCACAGTTGTTGGTAAATTCCACAAATTTGCAACCTCCTTTAAGTTGCCCACTCCTCCCCGAAAATAACAGTATGACTTTGGGTGTTAAAATATTAGTCTACAGCATTTTAGTGTTCCAACAACATTATCATACAGGTCCTTTAATTAACATATGAAATTGCTAAGTATTCACACTTTTTGTTTTGATGTCTTTAAAGGCAAACATGGAGCGGGTAGAAGAAATGAAGTCCAATAATCCAAGGTAGATCCAGAAGTTAAACAATAAGTACATAATATTGGTGTAATAAATAATTAATTGTTGAAACAACTACACTGACCACAATCCATAGTTATTTGGCAAGGTTTTCCAATTTTAACCTCATTAGGTACCACTTTCAAACCCAGTGCTTCACTATAATTATTGAATTGGTTTTGAAATAATCAGGTAACAGGGTATGTCACTGTCAATTAACAGTTGTTGTAACTCCTATCCTCATCTTGACTCTCTTTACATTTCATTTTATTTTTTTAGGTTTATTCTCAGAAACTACATTGCACAAAATGCTATTTCTGCAGCAGAGCGGGGGGATTTTTCAGAGGTATGGAAAAATTATGAGAAAGGTGTGTCTACTTGAGCGGGCCACAAGAAACAAAACTAATCAATGAAAATGTTAAATTGAGAACAAGAGATGGTGACCTTACTGGTAGTTACATGACCCTGCAATAACGTTGAACAATACAAACAATAGTTAGACTGTTGAAAGATATAGCTGGAGATATTTTTACAAAAAGAAAATAATTAACAATTATTCCACAAGAGTGCATTGGATAAGAGATGGTAGATAGCCAAGGAGGTGCGTAGCCCCGAGTTGGCTATAATGATCTCATATCCAACAAGTGCGAGTGGAATGATTGTTTAACGCCCAAAAATTGCAATATTTGAGCTCCCCAGCTGTTTTCGTTGGCGCGTATCGGCTACGAAATTTTGTGGTCAGTGGCATATGAGCTCATATACCATTGTCTGTTAGCCAATCAAAACTCAGGAATTGCAATATACCATTGCTAGTTTTTAATAATGGCTGATAGAACATTTTTTCCCATCCTTCTTTCAGGTTCAGCGAGTCCTAAAACTCCTTGAAAACCCTTACAGTGATGACTCTGATAGTGAACTAAACCAAGTAGCAAAGAAACAGGTCACAGACTCAGGAGGAGCATCAGAAGCCAGCTGCAGTGTTGAGGAACACTTCAGCTATGATAGCAAGCCGCCAGGCTGGGCTGTTGATTTAAGGGTGACATGATCATCGTAAATGCCTCACCAACCATGAATGAATAAACCTGAACACACTGAGACCACAGAATGCTTTAAAATGTTTATCTGTCTGTGCATGAAACAATAACAAAATTAATATTATAGAGATCATAAAATATTGGTCTTGAAATAGACCAGAGTTTTCTTGAGTTCATAACCAAATTACTGTGAATCAAAATAGTACATGTATCTAGAACCAGAGGACCTAGTGTGGCGAGGGTCTATTCACCAATGAATGAATGCGATGGTCAAAATTATGATGGCCCTCTACACCTATCTAACACCTGTTGTCCTCATAAAATATTATTTCAATTTGTACACATTAAAAACCTTAAATTAGTTTTGTATTTTTTCTATTGCCGTATTTACTCGAATGAGTGCCACGGCGCTTATTAAATTTTTTGTGCCTCAAATGTGTCTCTTATGTAAAATTGGACGAGACAAAGAAATCTTTTTCTATCTGAACGAAAATTGTACAGTTACTAACAGAAGCATCTTTTGATTGTCACCATTCTTCTCTTCTGGCACTTTCTTGATAGAGAACTTAATGGGCAAGCGGTGAAATAAAATCACTTTGAACTGAAGAACATAATTTTCTTTTAATGAAAATAAATTTCCAATGCTGTTTTAGTTATACAGAATTTTTGAATAAGTGCCACATCAGGACTGTGGTGCTTTTTAACGTTTTTGTCCCAAATGCGGTGCTTATTTGAGGGCGGCACTTACCCAGGGGTGGCACTCATTTGAGTAAATACCATATGTATGAAATTGATCGATATCTTGATGGCATTAGATGAAACACCTGTGCGCTAGCTTGTGGGCATAACAGTGTTCTGTTCGTTCATGGAAACAGGTCGAGGTAAACAGCAATGGTATTGCTGAAGACACGTGGCATCACAACACATGTTAAATGTCAAAGTACATTTTGCTAATGACAGTATAATTTAAAGCCAAAAGGAAAATTGTACTTGAAGTGTGCAAGTGATGTCCAGTTTACTTTGTAAAAAATATCTTAGGGTAAATAAGTACCATAATTTATTAGTTGTACAAAATTATTAGTTTAATATAATTAGATGTCCAGTTGACGAATAAAATGAATTTTTTTTAACAAATGTATATTCTAAATGCATTTTGAATGTTAGGATCTTTCCAGTGTCTTGAAGTCTGGTTTTCACTAGTCACATAACAACATAATTTATTAGTTGTACAAAATTATTAGTTTAATATAATTAGATGTCCAGTTGACAAATGAAAGGAATTTTTTTTAACAAATGCATTTAATAAATATTCTGAATGCATTTTGAATGTTAGGATCTTTCCAGTGTCTTAAAGTCTGGTTTTCACTAGTCTAATAACAACATGGACATAATGACTTAAAGAACTGAAAGGTTGTTCCTTACATTGTTATGCTTACACATTTCATTGGGTTCACACTGCTATGTTGTTATGTTGTGTTGTTCACACTGGTTACATAAAACATTAAATTAACCCCTAGGGGTTCCAACAAAAAATCTGGGGCGTCTTATCTTGCAGTGGCTTGTGGGACTGTTACTTTGTCTCTAGTAATGGTCCCACAAGCCACTGCAACATGAAACTCACCTCAAATGTGAGGTGTTCCTTGAGTGACCTTGCAGTTTTGTAGTTCTGTCACTAACTAATGTGAACCAGGCTTAAGGCAAAGTTTGCAAAGAAATTACACATCAATAGGAATATGTTCTCAATATAACAATAAATAAGACGGCCATTGGCCGTTTCCGCGGGATGGGAATGACTTTTCACGGTCACATTCTGTTTAAAATGTACAAATAAATGGAAATGAACGTGCAAGTACTCAAGTAATTTAAAAGACCCCAAAGTCACAACATGAAACGTATGGACGAACGTGACTCTTGCCTTCAAGGGGTGTTGTGTTACAAACTTTAAGATGTGATTTACATAAATTCCGGTATAAATTGCCAAGGCTAATCAACAAATATTTACTCAGACCTTTATCGGTTTTTACAATGATCGACAGGGCAATCCACGAGAACTCGATCTTGTTTGACGCACGCCTTTTAACCTGTCACTGGCGGAATAGTTTAGAATAAAGTTACATCCAAACTGTAAACAATCAACAGTTAATTCTTTTGTTATGTATTCAGTCGCCATGAGCTGTGAAAATCTTGAAAACTTCCACTCTCGCTTACTGATCCGCTCTGATTGCGGTTTAAATAATGTGAATGAAATCGGACGTTGCCAACGGGAGCTTTTGAAGTGAATTTATAGTCGCTGTTCATCAGTGAACATGCATGGGAAACAAACACAATGCTCAATCAATCGACATGCACGCTTGTGACTACAAACTCAATCAAAATAAATCTATTTGTAGAAAGCACGGTTTTCGCAGTTTCTACAATAAATCCAAACGTACGTGCCCTTACTTACTTTGAGAGAGCATACATTGCTAAATTACCAAGGCTAATCAGCAAAATGGATCAGTTATCGGTTTTTATAATTACCTTTTCTTGACATGTAACTACTCATGTTCAAAGCAGCAAGAGTTTCTTTTACTACATTGAAAATGTATAAAATTTACCGTTTAGTGAACAAAATCGTATGTTGCCAGCGATGGTTTGAAATCGAGCATACCTTAGGTGAAATCTTAAATCGACGAGAGCTTTCAATAGATTTTACCGCACAACATCAAACCATCGAACACATCGAATGCATTGAACACATCAAGACGATCAAGCCGAATTTACTACGCGGTTCATCCCGCGTAATAATAAAAGTAATCAACTTGGGAATAATTGTACCCCACAAAATTAAGCACTGAAAATACTTTCCTTGTCAAAGTGAGATTTTATTGGATAATTTTTCTTACAAAACACACCTGTAAACATGTTTCACCAAAGGTGCAATTTCACTGAGCCACTTATTAATTTGAAAGGCCTATAGCAACATTGTATATTTGTATAAAGGGTAATTCTTTTAGAAATAATTTGTAAAAAATTGTGAAATCTCAGAAACTAGAGATTACATGATCATCCACAGTTGCAGTAATTTTGTACAATTTTCGGTGAAATTGTATTAATTAAAATAATGTTATCTACTCTTCATCTTTAAGCAATACAACGTCCACATTGTCATGTACACCTTGAAGTAGTAATTCACCACTGTAGTTCACAATCTTCTTTTTCTTAGCTGCTTTCAGGGTTCCCACAAGAGCTGTAAGAGAAAATAATTGGCAAACAAGATAATTACATGAAAGATTTTTTATTCATTTGAGAACAGTGTGTGAATTCTGGTCGATAACAAAGTGATGAAATACCCCCCCCCCCCCCAGGGGGGGGGCACTCCCATAAATGAGCTGTATAGGTATGTGCCACTGTGAAGTGTATGGTTTTCAAGCGGTGAAGTCTGGGACAGGGTATAGAAATCAAAGAGTTTTGGTCTAGAATAGGGTATCATTGGCCAGGAAACTGATCGGTGGTATGAGGAATTAAGTCCAGAGTAGGAATAGAAGCTCGAAGGAGAAAGAGGCTTTCCTAAGCGCAAATAAAATAATTGTGGCGATGTTGTTGACAGATGGTTTTCCATTAAAAACACTAATAGTAATACAGTTCTAAAAAGAGCAAGTCTGGGATACTCATAGGGCAGGAATTTTCAATGTCTAGTCTAGTATAGGGTTCCAAAGTCAGCTTAATGTGGTCTGGTTTCAGAGTCCCAGCGGCACACCCCCACCCAAAAATATACAGAGTACATCCCCTGGGGAATTAACAAACATGGGAGTTTAATTTCATTCTTTGAACTCCAAACTTCCACTGTTCAATTTGAATAATGGGAGTCTTCAACAAACTAAATTAACAACAACAAATTAAATTCTCCACAAATTTGCATGTCTGCGAAATGAGACCAGCACTCTTTACCTTCAAATATATTTGCACAGCGGTCATCACTGAAAAGTACTCCGAACTTGACTGAGATTTGACCATCAGCATTAGGTGAGCCAAGTCTCTTCATTTCTTGCACCAGGAGTTTCACTTCATGTTCCACATTCATGATTAGTTCTGCTACTTAAAAACCATAACAACAAGTTTGTGAGACCTAAATGAAAGACTTTTCTAGGCAGTTTACTCTGCCTAAACCCTGGAGGGCGGGGCTACTCCCTATGCTGCCATACAGGCACGTACCACTGCATAGTACAGTTACCATAAAATTCCAGCTATAAGTCCTGGGCTTCTAAAACTTCGTTATACATGGAGGGGCTTATATCAGGGGGGGGGGGGGCTTATAAGCGGAATAATAAAAAAGTGTTTCAAAACGAACCACAGCAGTGTTGATTGAAATCAAGTTAAAAAGTCATAATAAAGCAATATTTAGACCTGATCAGTACTGTCATCCAGCATAGGGTTGGTTATATCCAGGGGGGGACTAAAAACCGGATATATTTTTTTGTTATTGTTCCAGGTAGATGGGCCTACAACCAAGGGGGCTTATAACCAGAATTTTACAGTATGATGCGTAATTTCAAGCGAGTCTGTTCTAGTCAGGGTCTGGACCCATCCTACACTGGGTATTGGCTTCACAACTGTCATCAAGTACTTGGTAAATATCTGAAATTAGAGATGTTAAACATCCGTATTTATTCAGGCCAAATAAGGGAGTTCCCCCTCCCCCTCTCACCACAGGCAAAAGTTAATTCCTAATTCCTCCGTATCCCAAAGTAAGGCCGGAAGTCAATACGGATCAACAGAAAGGACTAAAAAAAAGAAATCGATCACTGGTAGCCGGCAAACCATGAAATTCACACGGATTATTCTTTACATACCAAACCTCCTAGTCCAACATGATACAAAATGCGGCATTTTATACTGCTGTTTCTGTATATGTACTTCAGTCACACAGTTCACCAATCCATGATTCGAAAAAATAACTTCCAGCAGGACAGAAACTTCTTGATTTTTAAATTTCCCTTGCCCCGTTTGCGAACAAACATGATCCGACAGCTCACAGTCCGTATACAAAGCGATATATCACTTGCTCCATAATTTGCTTTCTTCTGATAACAATGCTCGTGTCATGGGCATCTAAGTTAGTCTCTTCTAGGATTATTACCAACATACTGCTAGAATAGCCTTACCTGACACACCGATCGATATGATAAAAATACTTTTTTTCAGCAGAAGTTTCTCAGCCACCTCCTTCTGAGCCCACGGTGCACAGCTCAGCTAACAAATATTTAGAAGGAAACTTCTTCGTGTAATGTGAATGTATTGCCCCTTGTAGAACCAAACAAGCCGACAACCATTTTAGGGGAAGTGACATTTATTTTCCCCGGTTTAAGTGTTTCAGTTTTGAAATTTCGATGCAGAACTACTCTTAAAAGCCGTACTAATGGCAGCTCCTATTGTCGAAGGAATCGACAATGAAGTTCTTTTTGTTTTTAGCGTTTTGGTGGCTTTTGTGACTGTAGTTTTGGTCCATGTGGTTTATAAATCGATTAATAATCGCAGTACTAGACAAAATGAAACAAATATCTTTCCAGATTCGGATTCGACAAGGTCTTCCCGGCCTGAGGATCAAACACAAGAGAACTCAAGAGAAGCACAAGGTGGGAAATCCAATTTCTAACAACATCAGCTGTGCATCTATATGTATCTGTTGTGGTTCAGTTTTATCCTTGGTTCAAATTTTATTTCCTTTGTTTTTGGGTATGGTAATGTATGATAATGAGTTAAAAAAAGGAAAATAAATTTTGAACCTAGGATAAACTTGAACCACAACATAGACACAGAAGAAATTTACTGATTTGACTAATTAAGTTCTATCAATCTAATTGGGTTTATAATTTGTTTACAAATGTAACCTGTTTATTTCAAACAGAGTGGCTTAGACCTACCCATCCCTGGGGAACCAGAAACCCCCTGTTTGGCAGCATCCCCTCTACAGACATTGATCTTTTCAGTCACCCTCTCCATCCACCTCACCCCCCCCCCCCCCCCCCCCCAGTACATTCATGTTCAATCGTCTCTGCACCCCTTGGATCATTTTTTATAGTAACAAAGTAATAATATGATAAATGATTTTCTCAGGGTGGGGAGGGGGGTATGGTTAAAGACAATGATCCTTTTGAAGTCATTGTTCAAGAACATCTGCAAGACTTGGGTTGAAAATTTATCGAGAAAGATTGTAAATTTCTCATTCTATCCCTGAGTATGCCCACTGTCTTTCATTATCAAAAAGTTTAATCTTATGTTGTATTCTTATAAATGACAGGCACAGAGCCAGTAAATGCTGGCCCAGTCACTGAGGACTTCAATCAAACGACAACATTGCCGTCGCACACTGACGCTACTGAGAAAGATACTTCAGAACCAGTTAATAACACAAGGATTCCACAGTTGGAGAGAATGTCAGATGGCATGCACCAGAGAGGACCAGCTGAAAATGCACCTAATTCTGACAGCCAAAGGAGCCCACCTGGGGATCAGATATCAATCCGTGTGAAATTCATGGAGAACGAGAGGACCATGTCTGTGAATAGGACAATAACTGTAGGGGAGTTGAAAAGGTAAGATGCCTCTTGTGTGTGTCGTTTAGGATTGTAGCTTGCAACAGGTCTTGTCTAGTGGGAGAAGAATGGGGAAGTCAGATATGTCCAGGATTGAACGCTAATGAGATGCACGCTCTTTGTAATAAGCATCACAAAGTGTCCTCACTGATTAAAGTTCACCTAAACACACATAATTCCGTCAAATATGAAGTAGTATGAAAATGGTCAATAACACAGTCATATATGAAGCACTTGCTGAACAATACCTGCATTCAATCCTGGACATAAGTGGGGGAAGTGGGAGATAAAGGTGCAGGAATGCAAAGAAATTGGAAAAACTTTGCACAATATTTTGTGCAGAAAGAAGAAGAAATTGTTAAGAAAGAGATGGGAGAGGAGGAGGGGGGGGGGGGGGGGGGAAGCAGACCTTCCAGAAGTGCTAGTAGTGCTGTGCAGAAATAATTCATTGCTTAAAATCCTGTTAACTATGTATTAGATGTGAAATTAGTATGCCATCTTAGATTAGCAAGCCAAAATCAGATTCACAGGCTGTGTGGAAAACTCTGAAACACCAAGTGCTACATTGTCAACAAATCTACATTGTTAGTAGAATCTTTTGCCAACTTTGATGCATTTGCAATTATTTCGTAGGCTCTATTTCTGCATTTCTCTTAAGTACAATCTTTGTTAATTCCCAGACAGCAGAAAAAAATAATAATAAAATAATAACACAAACAATAATAATAATTCCCAAACAGCAGCTGGTAAATCAAGCCTAATAGTGTTTGTCGTCTAATTGTTCTTTTTCAAAGTCATGTGAAATTGTTTGGTTGCCGCGGACTTAAAGTAGCGAGGGCTCACATTGGAAGGACAAAATTTAAATTCGCGGCTTGTAATAACAGTTTATTTGTCTGTAATGCCTTCTTATTACAACTTTTGCGTTCCATTATCTCCTTATCACTACAGAAAAAATTTAAAGCTATCATTTAATCGTATTTCCGAGGGTAAAAGTCTTTGCATAGAATACACAAGCTAAATCAGAAAAAAAAAGTTGAAGCTGGAATTCTTTCACACTTGAATTTGCTCAGCATATTTACAAGTATCCTAGGCAATTAGAGTCTATTTTCCGTAGAGTTAACCCTGTAAACTTAGTAAGGTACATCCAAATTGAAAATAGTTGTCCTTCCATTATGGGCCCGCAATACAAAATCACGTGATTTTGCAAGTGAGCCATTCCCACACAAACAATGTTAGTGTATTTTCCTGCCATGTTTGTTGCACCTTGTTCAAAATGTCTAAAAGAAAAAAACAACTGATACACTGAGCAAATACCTTGGTACTTGCAGATTGTGTTTCTTGAATGATCTGAACAGTGGAAGAAGGGTGCGGCTCATCTACAGTGGACGCTTACTTCAAGACGACACTGCCCCCTTATATTTTTATGGTGTAACCAACTATTCCGTCGTCCATGCCCAAATTTCTGATCCCAGAAGGGATGCAAATGAACAGTCTGCTGGGAATAACGAAGAAGAAGATTTAGACGTTTCAAAACTGTTCTTGCCTCTTGTGGCAGTAATTCTAATCTGTTGTTGGTATGGCTTTTTTTACCATAGGGATTTGTTCAATGCTAGTTCTATAGTAATCCTTGTTTTTGCAACAATTGCATACGGTGCTCTAGTGCATGTTATGATGTCATAGACTTCAACTAAATCCCTGTTTAGCCAAGAGATCGCAGGACCAAATTTAAATGAAATAAAAACCTTTCTTTAAGGGTCTATCCAAATTCTAGCGACTCGTCTTATCATTAAATATAACCTTTATTTAAGAGCCAATGAAAATTTTAGTATCTCTATTTCTGGAGACAGTGAAATAATGAAACAATTGTATAAAAAATATTATAATTGGTGTGTAGTTAGACTGTACTTTAATTTATAGAAGTGTAAAGTAATCGTCCTATCACTGAGAAATGAATAAAATAATCATTTCAAAGGGATATCTCACGTCTAGAATTTTATTACTGGTCAGTACTATACTGCTTGTAATGCTCAAAGTTGACCGAGTGCGCTGAAGTAAAAGGAACTTATCAAGCGAAAAAGCAACGATAGTTTTTTTTTCTCGCAAAGTTCTCTTTTCGTTTCCTGATTAAACTTCCGGGTTCCGACTGTTTCCGATTTCTTCCGAAGTTCGGTTATTCGTTAGCCATGATGTAAATTGACGGATTTAAATTTCCTCCAAAAGTTACCTTTCAAAACTGCTTGTTTATTGTCCGAGCACGCATGTTAAATTCGGAAAGCCAGTGTTTCATTTAATAATTTTGTGTTGTTAAAGTTTTGTTACAAGTAATCTTTAAAAAACAACTTTCAACACGTACTGTTTCCAAGCAAAACTTTCTTTATACCAAAAACAAAGCATTTTTGCGTGAGACCAAAAGAAAAACTACGTTTGTTTTCTTACCGTTTCAGCACGTTGAACTTTACATTTGGAAAATTTGCTCGTGCGAAATGTTGCCCTTCAAAAAAATTGCGAAAGCTTTCGAAAATGAACTGTTGTTTTAAGGTAGCCAGCTTTTTTAAACCAAGAATGTTATTCTTTTAATTACGAGTCAGGCTACAGTTTTACTATTCTTTGTCTTCTGATAAACAATACGACCACAAAACGATAAAAATAGTCTCACTTGTCGGTACTAGCAACGACACTTCCAAAAGAACTTTAAAAATTAAACAGTTTACAGCGTTTCTTTTGTTTTAAAATACACGTCTGCTTTCAAACTGACGTTTGCTCGCTCAAAAATGAAATTGGTGTGCCTCTCGCAATGGCGGCAGCGAATGTGGTGAACGAAAGCCAAGACGAGAAAACGATGACGAAAGGTTACTTTTGTTCCAAGTTTCTCCGCGTGAACAGAAAACTTCTGGTGTCGAAAGTGTTTTATTTTTGTTACTGGGGAGCAGTTGGTTCGTTTTTCCCACTTTTGGGAGTTTATTTCAAGCAGCTAGGAATGAACCCGAGTCTCAGTGGAATTCTAGTCGGCTGCCGCCCAATGGTGGAATTCTTTAGCGCGCCTTTATTGGGATCACTTGCCGACAGACTGAACAAGCGAAAACTTTTAATGATATTTTCGCTGATGTGCTGGATATCCTTTAATTTCTCCTTGGCGTTTATAAAACCGGCACCGGTTACGTGTAGAAAATACTTTATTCTGACCGAAAATGTATCACAAATTGTCACGGGAGAAACTTCGGAGATCAAAGATTTCCTTGCGCCTAACACTCCAGACAAGAAGGAACCCGAGTTTAAAGCCAAGAGTTCATTGGTCTTTGACCGAGAAGGAGTACATCAAGTGTTTTTAGTGCTTCTCTTTTTGACGGTGGTAGGTGAATTCTTCTCGGCTCCAGCAATAACCCTAGCGGACTCGGCAACTCTTGGAATGCTGGGAGAGAACAAAGAACTTTATGGGCGACAACGGATGTGGGGGAGCCTGGGATGGGGAACCGCCATGTTCCTTTTGGGCTTTGTCATCGACAGCATCAGTGGAGTTGAAGTTTGCGGCGAAATCATCAGTCAGAATTACACTGTCGGTTTTTATTTCTTCTTCGTGTTCATGGTGTGTGCTTTGACTGTTGCCACCCGTTTCACCTTCCCAAACAAAGAAAAACTAGAACTGGACGAGGGACTTGTGGACAAAGGATCCGGATTATACCGTATTCTCTTGTCATTTCGGTACGGGACATTTTTGCTCGTGACATTCTTCTTAGGTTTCGGTGTCGGTCTTATTTTCACATTTCTCTTTTGGCATCTCGAAGACCTCGGTGGACCACCCACGCTGTTCGGGATAGCTTCGTTGATTGATCATATTTCGGAAATCGCTTGCTATTTTAACGTGGGTCGCCTCATAGGTTGCGTCGGCCACATTCGAGTTCTCTACATTGGCCTGTTGGGCAATTTAATTCGTTTTGTTTACATTTCTTTCCTTGACAATCCCTGGTTAGTGCTTCCGCTTGAAATTTTGCAAGGGATGACTCATGCCGCGGTATGGGCAGCTTGCACGAGCTACGTGGGTCGCATTGCTCCCCCCGGATACGCGACCTCCGCCCAAGGTATTTTGCAAGGATTACACCACGGCTTAGGGAGGGGTTGCGGTGCAATAATAGGAGGCGTGCTGATTCACAAGTTTGGCACCAAAATGACATTTAGAGCTTATGGAATTACCAGTCTTATCGTCTTAGTCCTTTTTGCAACCGTTCAAAAAATACTTGGATCGGACGAGAGAATGACAAACGGGGAGAGACCAAATCAATTAGACGTGACAACGAAGGCCAAACAGAGTCCGAACAACAGCCCAGAGGCTGACTCGCCGCCTTCAGTCGTGGCTCCACTAATGCCGGGGTTATTTTCGCACAGAAATGCTGGTGATCCAAAAATCGGAGTCGTCGGCAGGCATATCCAGCCCAGAAGTACCACAAGCTGAAATGAGATCGTCCTCAGGAGCCGTGTGGTTGTTCAGCATGTGGATGTTAAAATTGAGTTTTGACACCAGCCGTGCTGGAGGAAATATATGTATACGTAAAGCACGAAGGCTCGGCCTGCCATAGACTGGGAGAGCTACACGGCTGCTGAGTTGCTCGCATTGTTTTGGTTTTATATTCGAGTGGTTTTCACTTGTTTGCTTTGGCATAACTACGCATAGTGATTGGCTTAAAAAACTCGCGCTTCGTTCTCCATCAGAAGTAAAACCGAGGCCCTATCAGGGGTTTGAGGGATACGGGATATTTGGGTAAAAAATTATAGGGATACGGGATATTTGGGAGAAAAATTAATGGGATACAGGATGTTTAAACAAGAGATTTGGGGACATCGAACATAAAAAAGGCCTCAAAAAAGGCCTCAAAACGAGAACCAATCGCGACTCGCTCGCGCACGTTTTCCCGCGTTTCGTGCCGGCTATGTTAACATACATTTAATAAACGCGAATTTCCGTGTGGTATACGCTTACATGCATATCTGATTAACGCGAATTTGATGCTTTATGCGTAATAATTTCTATAGCAGCCTGCTCTTTTCAAGGTCCAACAACAGAACTCGAGGTTTAATACCCGTAAATGGGAAGACAGAAAGGCGATGGACATTTTACAGAAGGAAGTAGATGAAGTGAGCTATCCCCTTGGAGACAAAGATCGTTACATTGATGAAACTAGAGACATTTTAAAAACTATGTCAACTTACTCTAACGAAGAGGTAGATGGCATAAAAATTTGCTGAAAATGAAGGTGTCTTTAAATAACGATGCTTTAAAATAGTGCAATTTTAATTAACAATGACGTAAATTAGGTGCATGAAAATGACGATAACATCAGTGGCGGATCCAGACCTTCAGCTAAGGAGGGGGCCCGCTTGACTCTGAATGCTGAATTCCGGCACTTCAAAGAAAATGCGCTATTTCCGAAAAAATAAGGTGGGGGCCCGGGCTCCCCGGGCCCCTCCCCAGGATCCGCCACTGAACATGCATCGTTAATTTTATATAATGGGGGTAGTTTGCTTGGATTGCATGCTTTTGTTTTGCCAGGTTTCACGAATTTAAACCTAGTTGAAAACTGCTTTAGACCGAAAACTGCTTCAGCTAGAGGTATGATTTAATTACACAACTAAAGGTCATTGAAATGTAAACTGAAAAACATGCGGAACAAAAGCAGTGACAAGCTGATAAAGTTTTTATGGTATCCTACACATACAGCTTTTCTGTAGTCTTAATCGCGGTGTCCGTCAAAGTATTCCAGCCGAGATAGGTGCTGTAGAGTGATTTGGATTTGAGTTTTAAATTAAATTTATGTCCCTTTCACCTGCACTGCTACAATTTCTTCTAACCTCTCAACACTAGATCCCCCGGGCGGGAAGATAAAGACCCTCTCTATACATTGCCTTTATCCACGCACTCTCCCATCATCTTGAACGCGCTACAACGCTGTGCTATAAATCATCGATCAGTTGGTCCTTTAGTGAAGCAGTTGTCCTGCTTCTGTTGTTTGCTTCGTTGTTCTGTCGAAGAGTAGCGAGCCTTACGGGCCCAGTGAGAGACCTGTTATCAATCATACAACAGAGGCCTTTACGGAGCCGAGTATCCCCTTCCGCCCGTTTTTTTTCTCCCGATACCTCCCCCCCCCCCCCAATCCCCCTTCATGCGCCAGCTACGCAAGCTAAGAGCCGAGAGACGCTTCTGCACTGTGCGAGTTCCCATAAACGCTCCCGAACAAAAACAACAACAACAAATTAACATTCTAAGGTCCCAAGGGGCTTATGCTACATAGGCCACGGGCAGCCCTAAACTCCACCTTTATACGCCCCGTTTATAACCGTGCCAAAAATGCCGTGCTGCAAGGCTCAAGAAAGGGCTCCCCGACTCCGCCTGCCCCATCCCTTTGGGACTGGCGAAAACCATGTTGTTACTTCCAAGCCGGCAACAAGTGGGATGGCAAACAAGTGGGACACTTCTTGATCGCTCCAGCGACTCGATTGAATCCAGAGGAAATTTCGTGACGACTTACAATGCGTCGAACGTTTGTGGAAAGTTGTTGCTGGTCAAAAACACGGCGCGCGCGCCTTTGTCACACTTTCCCCAGTCTCTCTCGATATCGTTAGAGAACATGGCTTCCAACTTGGTTTGCAACCAAATGCGAACAATATTTAGGACCTTTCTTGCTTTGGAGGCACGAATTTTATATAACCTTGGACTCATTTACGGCGGACGATTCCCACCTCATGCTGCTTTGTCAGGGAACATCTCTTCCTCAATCGAATCAGATGGAAGCTTGGAAACAAAACACGAAGGTTTTCTGCTAATGGCGGTCCCCAAAAAGAAGGTTACTCCGCATAAGAAGAAGCTGAGAAATCGACACAAGCAGCTCAAGAACAGAACGGACATCGAGGTATGTGCGATCTGTGGAAACCACAAGCTTGAAAAGCATTTGTGCGGACACTGCGTTGAAAGAATAAAGGAGGAGACCAAGAAACTACGCAAAGAGCGAAATGAGGACAGCATTGAATGGCCCATACCGGAGATCTTGAAACAGTTCAGGACATAGCGACCTGTTTTCGTTTTGAATGGTTGGAGGACTATGTGGTGAAGTGATATTTGACTCGAAACTGCTTTAGATTGAGAGAATGTAATGCTTGGATCATGGAGAAGTTTACGTAGAAGTTTCTCCTAGAATTGGGAATTGTGTTTTGCCGCCAAGCCAAGTGTAATTAAAATTTAGTTTCTGTCTGTATTTTTTCTTATCCATTACGTTTTTGTTGCAGTGAATCCACATGCTTAATCATATAAATGAGGAGTTAAATTGAAACCCTAGTTTGAGATCAGATTGATGAGAGTTTTCTTTAATTGCTGGCTTGCAACTGATGTTACAGCAGCCATGCTGGGGGACAAGAACAAAGCGTTTTCTTTCAATGGAACTAAACTTTTTTATCATGCAAATTCTGCGAAAAAGTTTATGTATTGTTTTGACCACCAACATGGCCGCCTTCTCACGTGATTGCAAGCGATCAATTCTGAGAAACAGTGAGCAAGTGTAGCTCAAAGCAGAGAAAAACCCTTGATGGCTCTCATTTCTTATTCAAGAGTCAATGAGCAAATGAGAGTTTGATAAGGTCAAACAAGAGAGGGGTTGAATTTATCAACTCCCATTCTAATGTTTAGGCCCAGACTTTACATTAAACCCCATAAAGACATAACATAAATCTCAATGTTGATTTTTTTGACCCATTAGTAATTTTGATAGCGGTATGCTGTTGGATGGAATGAGGCACGCACAATGATCTAATTGTAAGCACACTGGTCTCTGGATCGAGAAGTCCCAGTTCGAGACTTAGTCAGGGTTGTTGTGTTCTAAGCCAAGACAATTTACTTTCACAGTGCCTCCCTCTACCCAAGTGAACATGTGGTATTCATCAAATTTAGTACTGGCGTAATTGGTAAAGATAGACTGGCATCTAATCCAGGGGGAGGAGAGATATTCCTGAGTCACTCAATGCTAGTGAAACCAGAGTGGAACCCCATTTAGGCTGAAAGATATGGAAGGCTATGGTTTTCAGACTTGTAGTTTACTGACATTTTCAACAACCCAGGCAGTGGTTATTTCCATGGTCGAATGATACACTATATATATGGATTAGATATTAACCCCCCTTAAACAAACTGCAAGAGATGAAAGGTGGGTTGGAGAGCAGGAGATGACTCATATTTCAGGCTATTCATACAAATCTTTTTTTCCTCAAAAGTGAGACTTTCTAGTGATAAGCATGCCTAGTTATATGGACAAAAACTGGACTACACCTGACTACACTGAACTACACCTGACTACAATGGACTACACTGGACTACATTGGGCTACAATGGACTACACCTGACCACACTGGACTACACTGGATCACACTGGACTTCACTGGACTACACTGGATTACAATAGACTACAATGGACTACACCGGACTACACTGAACTACACTAGACTACACCTGACTACACTGGACTACACTGGACTACAATGGACTACACCGGACTAGACTGGACTACACCTGACTACACTGGACTACACTGGACTACACCTGACTACAATGGACTACACCTGACTACACTGGACTACAATGGACTACACCTGACTACACTGGACTACACATGACTATACTGGACTACAATGGACTACACCTGACTACACTGGACTACAATGGACCACACTGGACTACACCTGACTACAATGGACTACAATGGACTACATTGGACTACAATGGACTAAAATGGACTACACCTGACCACACTGGACTTCACTGGACTACACCTGACTACACTGGACTACAATGGACTACACCTGACTACACTGGACTACAATGGACTACACCTGACTACATTGGACTACACTGGACTACAATGGACAACACTGGACTACAGTGGACTACACCTGACTACACTGGACTACACCTGACTACACTGGACTACACCTGACTACACTGGACTACACCTGACTACACTGCACTACAAAGGACTACACTGGACTACAATGGACTACACTGGACTACAACTGACTACACTAGACTACACTGGACTACACAGAACTACACTGGACTACAATGGACTAAACCTGACTACACTGGACTACAACTGACTTCACTGCCCTACACCTGACTACACTAGACTACACCGGACTACAATGGACTACACCTGACAACACTGGACTACACCTGACTACACTGGACTACAATGGACTACACCTAACTACACTGGACTACACCTGACTACATTGGACTACACTGGGCTACAATGGACAACACTGGACTACAGTGGACTACACCTGACTACACTGGACTACACCTGACTACACTGGACTACACCTGACTACACTGCACCACAATGGACTACACTGGACTACACTGGACTACAATGGACTACACTGGACTACAATGGACTACACTGGACTACACCTGACTACACTGGACTACAACTGACTACACTGCCCTACACCTGACTACACTAGACTACACCGGACTACAATGGGCTACACCTGACTACACTGGACTAAACTGGACTACACCGAAATACACTGGACTACATTGGACAACACCTGACTACACTGGACTACACTGGACTTCACTGGACTACACTGGACTACACCTGACTACACTGGACTACAATGGACTAAACCTGACTACACTGGACTACAATGGACAACACCTGACTACATTGGACTACATTGGACTACAATGGACTACACCTGACTACACTGGACTACAATGGACTACACCTGACTACACTGGACTACACATGACTACACCGGACTACACTGGACTACAATGGACTACACCTGACTACACTGGACTACACCTAACTACACTGGACTACACCTGACTACTGGACTACAATGTACTACACCTGACTACACTGGACTACACCTGGCTACACTGGACTACACTGCACTACAATGGACTACACCTGACTACACTGCCCTACACCTGACTACAATGGACTACAGTGGACTACACTGGACTACATTGGACTACAATGGACTACAATGGACTACAATGGACTACACTGGACTACAATGGACTACACCTGACTACATTGGACTACACTGGACTACACTGGACTACAATGGACAACACTGGACTACAGTGGACTACACCTAACTACACTGGACTACACCTGACTACACTGAACTACAATGGACTACACTGGACTACACTGGACTACAATGGACTACACTGGACTACAATGGACTACACCGGACTACACCTGACTACACTGGACTACACCGAACTACACTGGACTACAATGGACTACACCTGACTACACTGGACTACAACTGACTACACTGCCCTACACCTGACTACACTAGACTACACCGGACTACAATGGACTACACTGGACTACACCGAACTACACTGGACTACAATGGACTACACCTGACTAAACTGGACTACACTGGACTACACTGGACTAAAATGGACAACACTGGACTACAGTGGACTACACCTGACTACACTGCACTACAATTGACTACACTGGACTACACTGGACTTCACTGGACTACACTGGAGTACACCTGACTACACTGGACTAATATGGACTACACTGGACTACACCTGGCTACACTGGACTACACCTGACTACACCGGACTACACTGGACTACAATGGACTACACCTGACTAAACTGGACTACACCTGACTACACTGGACTACACCTGGCTACACCGGACTACACTGGACTACAATGGACTACACCTGACTACACTGCACTACACTGGACTACACCTGACTACAATGGACTACACTGGACTACAATGGACTACACCTGACTACACTAACTACAATGGACTACACCGGACTACACCTGACTACACTGGACTACAATGGACTACACTGGACTACACCTGACTACACTGGACTACACTGGACTACAACGGACTACACCTGACTGCACTACAGTGGACTACACCTAACTACACTGGACTACACCTGACTACACTGCACTACAATGGACTACACTGGACTACAATGGACTACACTGGACTACAATGGACTACACCGGACTACACCTGACTACACTGGACTACACCGAACTACACTGGACTACAATGGACTACACCTGACTACACTGGACTACACCTGACTACACTGCCCTACACCTGACTACACTAGACTACACCGGACTACAATGGACTACACTGGACTACACCGAACTACACTGGACTACAATGGACTACACCTGACTAAACTGGACTACACTGGACTACACTGGACTACAATGGACAACACTGGACTACAGTGGACTACACCTGACTACACTGCACTACAATTGACTACTCTGGACTACACTGGACTTCACTGGACTACACTGGAGTACACCTGACTACACTGGACTAATATGGACTACACTGGACTACACCTGGCTACACTGGACTACACCTGACTACACCGGACTACACTGGACTACACCGGACTACACTGGACTACAAAGGACTATACCTGACTACAATGGACTACACTGGACTACAATGGACAACACCTGACTACACTGGACTACACTGGACTACAATGGACTACACTGGACTACACTGGACTACACTGGACTTCAATGGACTACACTGCACTACACTGGACTACAATGGACTGCACCGGACTACACTGGACTACACTGGACTACAATGGACTACACTGGACTACAATGGACTGCACCGGACTACACTGGACTACACCTGACTACACTGGACTACACTGGACTACTCTGGACTACTCTGGACTACACTGGACTACAACTGACTACACTGGACTACAATGGACTACAAGGGACTACAATGGACTACACTGGACTACACTAGACTACACTGGACTACACTGGACTACACTAACTACACTGAACTAGACTAACTACACTGAAGTAGGCTACACTGCAGATAGTTTTTTCTCGAAGGATTAGTAAAATTTGGAGAAATAAGAAATATTAAAGATTCAACGTGATTTTAAAATTAGAATTTGAAGTTAAAAGTTAGTAGATTGACACCCAAACAGTCCCCTGACAACCTGGGGTACTCTTGTGTGGGGGTCAACTGTCTGGTGGTGTTCCAAAAATTATTTTCTTTCTTCTATCCCTTCTTTAAACCTCTTAAAATTTCACTAAAAATCGGGTGTACCCCCACCTTAATAGATGCTCTTTGAACAAAACACGGGAAGCAGAGTATAGCTAACTGTCGTGGGTCGTGGGTGTGGGTAAAGTCATCGGTGTGGGTTTAAGTCGTGGGTGGCAAAAGAACACCTTTTAGAAACTTCTCCCGAGTTTTTTTTTCAGTGAAAGTCTTAATTTAAAAATAGGGATGAGAGAAAAGAAGAAAGGTAACGTCCATACCATTGCTCTGTAAAGTCAAGTTTAAGCGGTTCAAGGTTTGTATTTTGCCCCTGCACATGTAGTGCCCACTCCTTCCGCTCTCATCAACTATAGAGAGCCTGGAACAGGCTAGGCTTTTAGGCTAGGCTAGGCACGCTATATTTTTGTATCTGGTAGCGCCGCTTGATATTTTTTTAGCAACTTGATTTTATCTCTTGAGTAACAGCTTTTTTATTCCCAAAATAAATCTTCATGACCACTGGACCAGCGAAATAATGGTCCGTCCCTTAGAGAGGGGGTCGTAAAAGAGAGGAGGACTTTAAAGAGCTTTATAGTGTTTTATTTCTTTTGACAAGGAAAACATTATTTCGTTTTGAAAACATTTCTCTTTGTAAAACTACAAGAACAGAAACTTAAAACAAAACTACTTCTTAAACGATAGGGCTAGGCTTTTATTACAAAGCACCGGCTTCTCTGATTCCCAGGTTCCAATTCCTCTGTCTGTCCTTTCTTTGAGGTTGACATTCTTTCCCACGGCCGCTGCACGCTCATATCAGTATTTTTCAGGCATCATGGTAACTGGACAAAGGAATCATTGACGGTCATCATTCGCCTTTCCGGGAAAAAAACAACGAGCTGCGAGTTGTTCTTTTCAGATTTGTATATTTAGGTCGATCGATAATGGAGTCCGATAGCGACTCCTCTGCCATTTCGTACGCTGATGTAGTGAAACGAGATTCTCCGAGAACTTCACCACCGCGCCTAAGCAACAGCTGCTAGTTCAAATTTCAAGTGGAAGACGAGGAAGAGGCAATGCGAATTTCTTTACAAAAATCTGTCAATGATCAGGTAAATACCAAAATAAAATTGGCCGAGTTTATCAAGTAAGCCATTCGTAACCCTTGTTTATTTCTCGTTTTTTAATTACTCCGTTGGTGTTTTCCTACGTTGGAAAAATAATATTTTGAGGTTTCCTTGAATTTGAAACTATTCAGAAACACGAAATATTCGTTGTAAGTTCCGATGAAAGTCTTATCTTCCTTTTATCTTATCGACCCTTGTTTGCCCTCATTCCGCCTTTGAAGAATAATTTTATTTATTGTGTTCTTGAGTTCTGTTAGGCATTTTTCTGCATGTTGATTTGCCTTTCCAAAAAGTCCGGCCTTTATGCAGCAGTCATTTGAAATCCCTCCCCCCCTCCCCCCCCCCCCCTTGGGCATAGGCGGGGTAAAAGCGGGGCTTTCACTTCAGATTCACTCCATTTTGGTTCCCCGTTAGGCGGGGGATGCGCCAGAAATCACTGCCTTCGCATGCCGGCCCGGGGAATAAGCGGGGCAGTCACTCCATGCTCAGCGGTTTGAATTATTTGTGTTGACTCGCTCGGTCGATCGGTTGCTTTGCGGTATTTCGCTGCAATTCGCTGCCTAATAGCGCGAAGTAAGAATTGTTTTGTAAAGTGTCACACCAGAATTCAAAGAAGGCTATATTGGCAGAAGATATTCAAAGTCTGGTGACGAATGGAAGGCTTATTTCAATGATATGGTATTGATAAGTATGCTTGAGTCATTCCAGATGTCAGAAGACTGTATTGCTATTGAGTTTCAGTTTGCTGTGATCTTGCATTTTGTAACATCAAGTTGTAAAACAGAAAAAGTTTTTAATAACCTTTATTAAAAATAAAAAGTTGATTTGGCAATAGTCGTCTTCTTCCTTGTCCATCGAGGGGCCTTTGCAAGTGTATTGCTAGCTACTCTGAAATCAACGTGTTAATTTCAGGGCTACCAACGTTTTTATCTTCCCTTTTTGTCATTCATTGTTGCGCTTGGCAAAAACAAGTTTTCTACAAAAGATTACTTTTTATAGCATGTGTGTGGATCATGTGGGGGCGGGGGAGTTCACCATTCACTTTTCTCCCGGGGACCGGGGACTTCACTTGCCTTCACTTGCAAAAAAAGTGAATGCCCTGCCTATGCCCGAGGGTGGGTGGGGGGGGGGGGGAGTCGGGGATTTCAAATGACTGGTACATTATAATGGGCAAAGTTTAAAACAAAACGTATCGCTATGTTGTCAAAGCATAAACTACCGTCGAAAGCAAACCGCTCGCTGTTTTAACCTCGTTAGAAACCATTTCAGTTCTGGTGCATCGATTGGATAGGTCGTTCTACTCTAGATGCTATTTGCAAGGTTTAATTTTTATTGCCCGAACATGGTGACAAGTAACGAATATGAATATGCCTATACACTAAGCGAAAGCCGTTTGTTTTAACCATCCAAATAGAACGCTAATAAAGATTCTTTCCACACAAACGATTTTAAAAAAAGAAGGAGTCCTGGTACGAGTCCTATAAGAATGAACCTCTTTTCTTTTCTCCCACCCTCCCCGGTGTTATTACCATACCAATTCTTGTCCACAGAGTACACAAAGCGATTTGGAGTCTAACTCTGGAAAACTTACGGTGTAAAGGTGATTTTTGTTACCCACGACTTCTACCCACGACCCACGACCCACGACAGTTAGCTATACTCCGGCAAGCAAAACTCGTAAGTATTGAGACTAGTTTGGTTGCCATTTCACGCTGTCCGACATGTTTCCACTTCAGAGTCACGTGATTTCCCTCGTAATCGAGTTCCAGGCCATCTCAGTTAACATAATGGCTCGGTGGATCGTGTTTCCTTATTTTACCCTCAGTCTGCATTTTACCCCTGGTCTGCATTTTACCCCCGGTCTGCAGTCTGCAGTCTGCATTTTACCCCTGGTCTGCAGTCTGCAGTCTGCATTTTACCCCTGGTCTGCATTTTACCCCCGGTCTGCAGTCCGCAGTCTGCGTTTTACACTGACCGTTTCCTCGCGAATTTTTGTTTCGATTGAGACTCTTTGACTCAGCACATGGGTTTCGCCAGAAATACGCCATTGCACGTCTAAGTTTCAATTCTTTGTCTTCAATGAAGCACAGTATATTTGATGTACAGTATTTGTTTCTCTAAAGGATCAATTAATTCGGAACCGCTAGCGAAGGTAACTTGGACAAATCTTGAAGCGACAAACGGCGCACGGATTAGGCCTGGGGATGAGGAGGATGCCTGTGGCAACCCGCGTTTCTTGGCGGGAAATCGCATTGTCAAGGTTTGTTGTTGGCAAAGAAATTTCAAAACGGCTGTAAAAAGCGAGCGGAAATTTTTTTCTTCTGGGCTTTTGTTATGTCAGTGTCGACAAACGAGAGTATAGTAAATTCAGCTTCGAGGGTACAGGGCTCAAGTGATCTACGAAGGGATAGAGAGCGAGAAAGATCAGCAGAAAACATGCGAAAAGCAGAAAAGAGCAGAGACAAAAAGAGCAAGAAAGAGCGGCACAGAGCAACGAGGATAAAACGAGAGAGGTCTCGGTTAAACGGGTAAAGAAATAGCGAACAACAGCGAGAAACGGAAAGAGAAAAGGCTCGGCAAAAGAGGCAGAGAAGTAGCGAAGAGCGAGGAGAAAAAAGAGAAAGAGGGACCGACTAAGGAAACAAATAACAAGGAAACAAAGAAAGGCAAAGGAAAAATGAAGACAAGAAAGCCTTGGAGTAGGTGAGACGAAAACCTTAGTTGAAAAGTAATTGCACAAAAATTGTAATTTAATCAGGATTATCTCACCGGTGCCGGATCTGGAAAATGTGGTAGGAGGTTAAAAGGTACTTGTTTGCTGCCTCATTAGTCGAAAATTGAAGGTGGCTCTGAAGCCACTTGAAGGAAACTTTTTTTAATAACTTTGCAAAGCTTTTGTCTTAACGTGCTGATCATTATTCAATAATGAAAAATGCGGATCACTAAGCGGCTCGTTTTTGAGTAATAAGCACTTAAGGTGATTCCACTGAAAAAGAAGGAGTATTTAGAATTTTCTAAGACTTGGTCCAGTTCATAACTATGTTATGAGCGTTACAAAAATGCAATAAAAAATGGGGGTCACCGTGCTCGTTTTTGTGCAACCTGGATGGCTATTATAGTAAACATATGACCCACGAGGTTCATACTAGGAACGCTCATAATCCGAAAAGGGAACTATCATTTCTAGACAAAATCATTTCTTGCGTTAAAATATCGAAGCAGTTCAACGAAATAGGCTTTAATCTTACATAATGAACCATTTTAATTAAACTGGAATTAAAATTATGAAAGAAATTAAAGATTTTGCTGCGTGCGTGCGTAAGCAGCACTACCTCAAAACGTACTTTTTAAAGCATTGAAATAAAAATATCTCAAAGTAGAGTATTTAACTTTTCTTTAAATTGCGATATATTGTAGTCAACCGGATGTCTTTTAAATTTATGCATTAAAAAATGGGGGTCACCGTGCTCGTTTAGAAGAAAATGACCATTTATTTCTCTTCTGAGCTTAACCTAAAAGAAAAGCGATAATGTTGTGTGTGCGCGCGCGCTCGTGCACGCGCTAAATGACGCGAAAACTCATGCGCAGCAAGGATGCGCAATGCAATTCAGTGGAATCACCTTAAAGCAAAAATAAAGGGTGTTTTTAACTGGTTGTACTGTTGCCATGGTAAACAGTGATGTCATGAAAATAACCACAACTTGTTCATCAATGACCGAACATTTGTTTGACATTATTTTATTAGCAGCAACTGATAAAGATTAATCAGTGCCAATAGATAAAGAACGTCTACATGCTTAATGCTTCGTATGGGTTTTACAAAATTTGCATTATTGTAAAAGTTATGACATAATAAACACTCGTATTTTCAGACTTTCTTCAGTAGCGTTTTTTTTCTTGCGCGTAAACGGTAATTCCATACGTAGGATTATAAAGAAGGCTATGTTATCTCTGACTCTTTAAAAAATACAGAACTCTACCTTATTTCCTCCAAGTTTTAGGGATTTTAAATTCTAACGCGCGGTTTGGGACTGGCACTAGTTATGCACGCGCAATGTCAATTCAGGTATTTCCTCCCCCACAAAATTTATCATTTAGCGCTACAAAATGGTCCAAAATGGCTTGCCACTAAAACTGGTCTTCAGCAATTTCCCAGCAACTGCTCTAGATCTGTAGTTAAGAAGGACCCCCCCCTTCCCCTTAGGGCTGGGTAAATAAATAAATAAATAAATAAATAAATAAATAATGGGAATTTGCAGTGGCACTTCCACAGAGTGGCTCTTCGTCCACGTTCCCGATCGAATTGGAATTTAGCAGTGTAGGGGAGTGTACTCTCTGGTCCTCGCTGGTATATAGGTAACCGCTGGCCAAGCGGGGTCCGAGAAAACGACAGCAGTGCTGGAGCAGCAGACAGACAGGTCAACAGCGGTTTTATTTCACCTGTTTTTTTTCGCCATAGAGGATGTATACATCTGTTAAGTCTAATGGCGGTTATTCGACCAGCTTGGCAACTTGACGCTCCTTCAAGAGAATCTGTTTCACGGGAAAAGACTGTTTTGCCAAAGACTGAAGTTTCTGGGTTTG
Source organism: Meandrina meandrites (assembly GCA_963693305.1). Taxonomy (NCBI): domain Eukaryota; kingdom Metazoa; phylum Cnidaria; class Anthozoa; order Scleractinia; family Meandrinidae; genus Meandrina; species Meandrina meandrites. The sequence continues at coordinate 35,640,000 of OY855908.1, forward strand.
TGCAAGATGGGAGTCGCAGCTCGCAAATTCTTCAAGGGTTGTACAAAATGTTCAAAGCAGAGCAATTTTGCGATGTGACGTTCGTAACAGAGAAGAAGAAGAAGTTGAAAGCTCACCGGGTTGTGTTGACCACTCTGAGTCCGTATTTTGAAGCTTTGCTTGGTTCCAACTGGCAAGAGAAACAGCAAGATGCAGAAGTCGACTTAGCATGGATCGATGAAGCTGTTTTCACGAGTCTTGTCGAGTTTGCCTACACGGGCCGCATAGAAATCACTCCGGAAAACGTGCAAGACGTCCTACACGGAGCGAATTTCTTTGGAATTGAATTCATACAGAATTCGTGTGCAAATTTGTTAAGAGCATCCCTTGATGCGACTGCCTGTCTTGGTATATTGCAGCTTGCCGAAAGGTATGCCATCCGAGATCTCAGGTCTGCAGCCAAAAAATATTGCCTGGAACACTTCACTAAAGTAAGTCAAGAAGAAGAGTTCCTCGAAATTCCTGTTTTGTTAATGTTGGAGATCTTGCAAGAAGATCGACTTTGTGTCACTTTCGATGGAATAGTACCAACTATGACAGAGAGGGAACAGTTTGTATTAGAAGCAGTGTTTCGATATGTACAGCACGATTTGGAGAAAAGGAAAGCGCAACTGGCTGACCTGTTGGCCTGTGTTAGGCTCCCCTTTATTTCACGTCCCTTCCTGCGGGCACTTCAAAGGCACGAGCTGGTGAAAAATTGTAAGAAGAGTTTAGAAGTAGTGGACAGAGCAGTGATTTCTCTCAATGGATCTGATACCAGTGACTTGGATCAGTTCTATGTAGCTCCAAGGAAACTTGATGATGGGATCTGGAAAGGCATCATTCACGGTCATTCCCAACCACAGAGGCAGCCATGGAAGGAGATTGAAAACTTTGACGATGAGGAAATACTGCCGTCTCCAAATAATGAAGTCTTTGTCAAGGGGATGAAGGTCTGGATCATACGGTTGGGTGATAAATCTGCAGTAGGAGGAATAAAAATCTCCTACAGTAATGGATTAGAAGAAATGCATGGCTATAGTGGAGAGCGTGCAATTGAGCAGCATGGGTTTCTCATCGATAACGACGAAAGGATCACACAAGTGTATGTATATGCAAATCATCTGTTCCTCTGTGGTTTGCTGTTTTACACAAACAAACAGGGAAGTAATGGATCCAAAAGGTGCTATGGCCCTTATGGAACGCGTTCAGGATGGGAGTGCTGCTGTTATATAGAGGTGCCTCCTAGTGCTTACAGCTGCCTTGCTTGGGTCACGGGAGCCATTATGCAAGCCCCATTCAGAAACCAAACTTGTCCAGAGATGATTACAAGACTCCAGTTTGTTTGGAGGACATTTTCGCTTGAGAGTCTCCCTCCACCAGTTCCTCCTCGCCCTCGACCTCATCCTCATTCTCGTCCTGTTCAACCTCAAACAAGACCTTGAGGGTCTAAAATGCTGCCCAATTCCCAAACACCTTCATTTGGTTTTCCTCCTTTACCCAAAACAGACGTGATAGTAACAACACTGAACAAAAGCAAATGTTTTTCTCCCATTTTCAAATAAAAGTAATCTAGTTAATGCCAACCTGCATTCGCAATAATAGTAATAATAACAATAATTATTATTTATTTATTCATTTATTTATATAGCATTATATCCAGAATTAATGATAAATTGCTCAATAGTGCTTTGTAACAATTAAATTACAAGTTAAATTATAAATTACCAACTACAATAATAGATTTTACCCTTAAACTTGAATGTGAAAATAAGTTTAAGTTCACATATTAACATTATATAAATAGAACCATCAGGCACTTATCACCAACTAACACCCAATGGGGTATTGAAAGATTATGGTCTGTTTTGCAGAACTGTACATATGAACATAACATCAGATGGAACATATATTATATAATATTATTTAAGACCATAGGTCTTTTCTAAAACTTAATTAGCTGTATAAAATATACAACATTGTTTACACAGTTATCTTTCTCTTAGAAAAAGAATTGTTTATTAGAATCAGAAACCCATAAGGGTTGAAACGTGTAACTCCCTATGATTCGCATTGTACAAAGCGTTTGAAAATTCGTTTTCATTAAGTACCATATTTGGAAAATCACGAGAAAAAATTCAACCAATCAAAATTACAATATCTGGATTAAATTCACAGCGCGCACTAGCTCGCGCTAAATGGCGTAATCTTGTTTTTGAACAATTTGGGTTGAATAAAGTTAAATTTGGTTTAATTCTTCAGTTTTGTCGTCATTCAGTAGTCTGGAGAACTTCACTTGATACTGTAATGAATTTCTTTAAGTTTCTGTGAGTAATTTACAGCGTTTTGGTCGAAATTCAAGTGACTTATCGCAAAACCGAAAATTTTGTTGTGTGTTGTTACGTGTGTAAATCATTCGCGTACAAACTCTTTGTGTTGCCAAATATGGTACTCAGCAAAACTGAATATTCGAACGCTGTGAACGCGTGTTACATGTTTCAACTCCTTATGAGTTTCTGTTAGAATATAAAGAATAGATTAAGTATAATAGTTAGCTGTATTGCAATAATTTATCATGGAAAAAAAGTGTTGTTGTAACCTTACTTGTTTGTATTTCTATCTTGTAGTATTCAATAAATAAAATAAAAATTAAGCTTCTACATGTCTTAAGCCTGACAAAGGTCATAGCACATTATTTCTATCCCAGGATGAAGCGTTGGAATAAACAAATTTCTAAATATAGTCCTAGCTGCAGCTTACACACTCTTGTCCAGGCCAGCGGCACATAAGGCCAACTGGGTTTTCATTGAACGAGCTGAAATTCTCAAAGCTTTCCATATTTTCCCACAAATTCCAGTGGCGGATCCAGACTGTCAGCTAAGGAGGAGGCCCGCTTGATTATGAATGTTGAATTCTGCAAAGATAATTCTGGCACTTCAAAGAAAATGCGTGATTTCCGAAAAAAAAAGGTGGGGGCCCAGGCCCCTTCCCTGGATCCGCCACTGAATTCCACCGAGTTTAAATGGCTATCATTTTTATCTTAATACATACTGGAAAAAGTGCTGATCACTTTTAATACATGTGAGTCATCCTTATTCAACTTGCGTGCTCTCAACAGTCTTCAAAGGTCTGTGAACAGACTAGTCATAAAGGGCTAGGAGTGAATTCCGAAAATTATACATGATTCTGACACACAACAAAGTTACGGCAGAAATGCCGGCTGTATAAGGACAATAAAACAAATGTTTGATTTTGGATCATTAATGGTCAGACATGTCTAGCCAGTGAATACAGCGCTTCTTGTTAAGCTTAGGCTACGAGTAATATAATTAACAGCACCAAAATTGCTTTGCCGTAAATGATCGATTAAGCGCTGCTACTTGAATAAGCGCCGCGGCGCCAATTTGGGTATTTATAAATAAACTCACCACCTTTGTTATGGTGCTCGATATAGAGACATAAAAAGCCATATCGCTTGAGAAATAAGACAATGACCAGAGAGTGAGAAACTGTGTTCTTGTTCCTCTTGTATTTCAGTACATGCCTCACTTAATTCTCTCTATTCCTCTCAAATAAGGGCCGCTTTCGAAATAAGTACTGCTTTCCGATAAGCGCCGCCCATCGACAGGGAAAATTAAATAAATGCCACAGCGCTTAATTGATAATTTACGGTATAAAACACAGTGATAAAAACATTTAATATAAAGTCAGCCCTTTCATATTTGTCACTTCAAGAATACTTGCAGTGGTGTCTTTACATGTAACTGCTTATAACTCAGCTAATTTAACTTTTCAAAAATATATTTGGCTCTGAACACCTTTCATACATTTGCATTCTTTTAAACAAGTGAAAATAAAAGGTGTTCTTTCTAGTGTATGTTGTTCCTATGGTAACGTTTTATGACAAGAAAATAACCATAACTTGTTTAACAAGCATGACTGGGTATTTGTTTGGTTTGATACTTATTAAAAAAAATGTTTTATGGTAAAATCAGCTCAAAGAATAAGTTGGAGTGATAAGATTTATCCATCAAAACACAAAGTAACCAGCCACCTTAAAATTGTTTAATACAGCTATCACCCGGACAGGAAGAAAATTTCCCCCTTTACACTCAAACTATCCCAAGATGCATCCGACCCGACACGTATGGCTTGTTCTATTTTTAGCTCAGCTGCACGAAGCGAGAGTAAAGTTTTTATGAGTCAAATGAGTCATGAGTCAAATTTTAAATTATGGTTATTAATTTGAAAATAGTGCTGTCCTTCCTGACTTCTAAAAGTTAACCGCAAGCAAACCAAAATAGAACTAACCGCAGGCAAACCAGAGTGGAACTAACTGCCAGCGTGAGTGGAACTAACCGGAAGCACACTGAAGTGGAACTAACCGCAAGCAAACCGGAGTAGAACTATCCTTACGCAAAGTGGAGTGCTTCTAAGTTAACTTGAATACAGGCAAACGATTGTTCAGTACATAATAACCTTCTTTGTTAAAAAATAACCCTGACTCATAGACTCGACCATAGACTCGTATTTAAAAACACAGGCGAAAACAGGGGACCGCGGTCACGAAGGTCAGTAATTTGAGAAGCATGCGCCATGTACTGGATAAACACTACAAGCTCTGGCACTCGCTCTGGCACAATATTTTAGCACGGGATAGTTTTGCTTTCGTATAAACTTTGTGTAAATATCGTTCAAACGCTGTTTCGTGTAAAAGAAAATCAAGAAATGACTAGTATCAACGTGGTGGATGAAGATGAGCGATCGCTACTCTTCAATCACAAACCGGGGTGTTTAAGATCGAACACTCTTGCAGTATGCACATGCGACGATGTCCCGTACGCTGCGTACGACAGTTCGGAACATCGTCCACTCATCTCTTATCAGAATCAAAGCGAAGGAGCCGATGCCAGATATCTTACAGACATTCATTGTCACGAAGCTAAACCCATTTACTCGAATGCAAGAGCGAGGAGAAAACTTCTGATTGCAAGCGTTGTATGCTTGTTTTTTGTGATCGCTGAAGTGGTTGGTAAGTACAGTAAATTAAGCTTGCATAAAAGCTTACACAAAAGACGGAGCTTTATTCACGACTTGAAAGTATTTTTTGGACCATTAAGCTGTGCTAACACAGCTTTATAGAGCCGTCTTTGTGAAGTTCATAGCTGTTTTTATTTAAGAAATGGCGAGTAAATAACACAGAGCAGATGGAAGGTTTCTCAAGGATTCGATTCTCGCGCAACAGTTTTAACTGCTTTTAAATTACAATTTTAAATTAATTAAACAGTTCTGGTGATGATATTACGAATCGAATAGCGCTGGGCACCAATGACGTCACAAATTTTGATCCCCCGGTGTGACTCAAGCTGTGTTCACATTTAAGCCGAAACATGTTTAGAATAAACATGTTTCAACGAAACATGTTTCACCACAACACGCTTGTTATTGCATTGTTCACATTAGGTGTCAGTTTCAAACACGTTTCATGCCTGGTGTGTAATTTATGTGGTTTTACGGTTCTTACATAAATCTTGTGCACTTTAACCGAAAAATATAGCTCGATATTGCAATAAAGTTTCCATGAAATCTTTGTCTTTCTACGTATTTAGTAGCCCTTCGATGGAGCAGGGCTTTTAAGCGTTTAGCAAGGAGACAGTATTGTCAGTATTTACGCTATCTTCGGTAAAAGAAGAAATTTTTGTGAAGTTTGTTTTTGCATGGCAATGCTGTGCGCTTGTATCCGCCTTCGTAAGCATTCGTGGCTATGTTCTACCAAATATTCTGCTTTCTACCCATCGCTGATAATTCCTGTTGTATCGATTCATTAGCCCATATTTTAAATAAACATTTTGTCCCATAGAAGCTCAAAGAAGGCCCAATTTTGAAGCTTTTGGGCAATCGCCTCCTCACCACATGTCCGCCATTTTTAATGTGTTTAGTCTGATCATGATTGAAACTACCTCACGAGGTAATTTCAATCATGATCAGAATAATCATGTTTCAATCATGATTCGCGCAATGCACTGCCTGATGTGAACACTTTTCATAGTGAAACGTTTCATTTGTGATCAGAGTAATCATGTTTCGGCCTAGTGTGAACACAGCTTCAGACTAACAAATAGCTTTCTGTAAGATCAATGTATGGGAAAGCGGAGTTGACGAGCACTTCAGAGCCATATGAAGCGATTGTTTTCACAACGTTTTGGCCAGTCTGGCTCAGAATTCCATAAAATATCTTATTAATTTTATACTGCTGAGGAGAGCTAAAAGTGCTCAAACGTTGGTTTAAATCTTAAGGTTTGTCAAACAGCAGATGTCTACACATTCCCGCATTTAATTTGCATGTAGGCCCTGCTAAATTATACTCAAAAGAAAAATTATTTGTACGAGAAATTCAGGAGATTCAAGCAGTCCTAAGAGGTTCATTTGTGCAACACATCAGAGCTAACCTTGTTTCTCAACTGACCCGCACGAAGCTGTCATGACAGAGACAAACTAACTCCCGAGTTAGGATTTCGAGTTGGATTTCGAGTTAGGATTTTGAGTTGGATTTTCGAGTTAGGATTTCGAGTTGGATTTTCGAGTTAGGATTTCGAGTTGGATTTTCAAGTCAGGATTTTTTTGGTAAAGCAAAACCCATTACAATTATTGAAAGCTAACCGTAAACAGGCTAACCGGAGTGCATATTAAGCTAACCAAAGTGAATAGTAGGCTAACAGGAGTGTGCAGTAGGCTAACAGGAGTGCATAGTAGGCTAACTGGAGTGCATAGTAGGCTAAACAGAGTGTATAGTACGGAAAATCCTAGAAAATCCTAACTCGAAAATCCAACTCGAAAATTCTAACTTTAAGATTGTTTTATTATTATTATTATTATTATTATTATTATTATTATTATTATTATTATTATTATTATTATTATTATTATTATTATTATTATTATTATTATTATTATTATATTAACTCGAAAATCCAACTTGAAAATCCAACTCGAAATCCTAATTCCAAATCCAACTCGAAATCCTAACTCGGTAAATAGGTAACCTCTCATGGTAGCGAAACTTAAACAAATAAGCGCTCGTGCTGCCTTGACCCGAGAGGTCAATTTCGTTTCACAAGTTGCGGCTGCAAAGATCAAACCCGGGTATTTATAGCTGCAGTCTGTTACAATTATGGGAATGAAAACAGCTTTATTAAAATCAAAGTCCTTTCAGCTGCAACGGTTTACACTGTAACTGATTTTATCATTACAAAAGCATCTGAATAGTACAACAGATGGCCCCTTGCGCTTGTGCCATCAAATTCGGGAATTTCTGGTAATCGATGTTTCCTTTTCAGGGCTTGAATAAAGCCAACATACATGCAGTACTATTTGTGAATCTTTTTCTCTGTATTCTCAAATAAGTTGCTATCCTCCGCTTAAATTTTGCTGCATCAAGAGTAATTTTGTAGTGGAACGTCATTGCCGATCCTTGAATAGTTTATCAATTTTTTTTCTCTCGAAACCTTGAATCTGTTTTACACTTAACAAAGCAACGTGTTTCATATCTACCATTATTCAAGTCTTTCAAAAGTCTAGGTCACGAATATTTCCTTTCTCAACTTACAGGAACAAGTTCCCTTACAAATGGCCACCCAAAAAACCTAGAAAAATTTAAATATAAATCTAATAATAATGATAAAAATATTAAGTTGATTATAAAACTTACTATTAAGTTAATTAAAATTAAGTTAAGTTAGTATGTAATTGATGAAAATAAGCCTTACAAAGTCTTTTAAATTCAGAAACGGACTCAGACTTTCTGACATGCACAGGTAAACAGTTCCAGGCTTTTGTCCTTGACAATTTTATTCAGTAATTCTGTTTAGAAAATAATAAACACAAGTTGTGACAAATTATAGTTCTCCCTTGACTGCAAAAGGAAAAGTGTAAAGTTCTAACTTGCTAATTTTGGGCCCAAGTCAAATAAATATAGAAAAATAAAGGTATTAAATTTAATACTTTGATTGATTGGTTACACAAATATGTCTCTAGTTGTGTTCATAAGTGGCTGTTTTTAGAAGAAGTTTGCTTCCAAAAGTTTTTATAACTTTCTTATGTGATATAAAAGTAAATTATTTTCAAACATGTTTTGTGCTCAGCTTGCATTTTAGTACAACATGTGATTCATTACTAATTTGAATGGCAAAATTCTACAGTAAATGGCACTTTAAAATGACAAATCAAAGGCTTTGTTTAAATAGGAATTGCATTTCATCAGTTCTCTTGTCACAGTTCCTCTAAAATGACCAAAGAAACAGTTTATATCAGTCCATCCACAAATAGGTTTGAACTTGCATGCAACAGACATGCACATGTAGCCTTGCAAACAACACTTAAAACTTGCATAAAACAGAGTGTTAATCATCAGTTAGAAAGGCTTCTTTGATTACGTAATACTCATCCTGTATGTGTACGTAACACGGCGTATTTCGACCAGATTGTTCATCATCAGAGAGGTCAACTCTGATATGCCTTCTATAAACAGAACAAATGCTGGAAAAAAAGCATTTGTTCTGTTCATGATAGAAGGCATATCAGAGTTGACCTCTGATGAACACTCGTGTATGCGTCAATTTGTTTTCAAACTTTTTCTTCTACATGATACTGATTCATTGTATTTACATGAATTCACAAAATGTACTGATGGAAGTTAATTTGATCATTATGCTAACATTAATACTTATAAAATGTTTCTCCAAGTGATTTTGTTCTGGTGGAATTTTTTTGGTATGAAGTTAAACTTTTAATATTTACATACCTATGTTGCTACAGTGCTTATATGACTTACTTATTGACTTATTACTAGTCCTCTTCCTTCCAAGGTGGGAAAAGGGATGTACATGTACACTGTAGTTCATCATCTAAGTCTGTTTTTTGGCCTTCTTAGTCTCACCACAAGACATCTATCTTGTCTAGATCTCTCTGCTGGCCATGACGCCAGGTGTTCTTAGGTCAGCCTTGCCTCATCCTACCTTGCAAATTCCTGTGTAATCCGATATTTGCTGCCAAGCAACTTGGTAATCAGCCTCGTATATTGTGCCCTTCTCTCTTTGTGGGTTAAAAAAAATTAGCCTCTCCCTCCCACTGGTATTTTTCTACCTGCGGTCAAGGCAAAGTGGCAACAACAGTACTCACTCTATTCCCTTCTGTAACCATTGAAAACCACTGAAGGGATGGTTAGCCCTTGCATCTTCACGCCTGAGTGCCGTCTGTTTACCCAGTCATGAGCCTTGGCTATCCAGGATGGACAAGGATGAGGTGGAGCTGGCTTGTGGTGAGAGAGAAAGAGAGAAAGAGAGATGCAATGAGACAGTCCAGGAGTTACAAAATGCTCAGTACTCAGTAACAAATATTGTGATCATTTGATGTTTTGCACGTCATCACCCCCTATGCCCCAATATTCCCAATGATATTAGATCTCTCAAGGGCACTGCGCTTGTACTGTTTTGGTGCAGCACTTTGGTTTGCTAGTCCTGACAAGTTTAGAGCCAATAAGAAGCCGTGGACAGCTAGTTACTCATCTAAGCCTTTTCTGTGATAGAGGATGCTTGGAGCCATTCGTGGACTTTATTTTTACTTTCCTTAATTTTGGCTCATAAAAACGCAATGACTGGCACAATACACACATATGTGCTGTTACTAATTCTAAAAACGAGCTTAGAGTGCAACGGGCGAACGCTGATATCGATCTGTTCTTTTAATAACCAACACGCAACGGAGAAATGTTTTATATCACGGAAACTCCAAGCATCTTTCTATTCTGCTTTCTTTATTAACTTGAAATTTCGTAAAAACTGAAATACAATAGTTGAAATAAAGGCTATTACTAGTAAATCTAAGCTTAATTAAAACGATCTTTACTCAAGCACGTGGGGCGTGCATAATGACAATTTTAGACCACGAATTTCTGAGTGTAATAAATCTGCTTTAAATGTAATTCATTTCACGATCCTAATTTCACAGTTGCGTTTTACTAGTTCTTGCCGTATCTTTTCATGTTCCATTGTTGACAACGCCTGTTGCAGCTCATTCTTAGCGCCGACAAAATTTGTACCTTGATCGGATCGCAACTGTCGTACTGGGCCGCGACGTCCTACAAAACGGCGATAGGCACTGAGAAACGAGTCAGTGGACAAACTGCTCGCGACTTCGAGGTGGACAGCTCTGGATGCTAGACATGTGAACAGCACCCCAAAACGCTTCACTTCACGGCGGCCTTCTTTGACGTACCAGGGCCCGAAGTAATCTACGGCACAGAAAGTAAAGGGCGGAGCGGGTTCTAGGCGGTCGTCTGGTAAATTTGCCATCTTCTGTTGTTGTGGACTTCCTCTTAGCTTTCGACAAGACACACATCTAGAAATGTGATTGGACACCACAGAACTTCCACCAACTATCCAGTAGCCGCTTGACCTGATTTCGTTCTGAGTTATGCCACGCCCCTGATGTTTCACTGACTGGTGATAGTGACATAGGATCAGATTCGTTATATGCCCTTTCTTCGGTAAAATGATGGGGTGCTTCACGTCGTACGGGATGCTGGATTCTCTAAGGCGACCACCAACTCGTAATATGCCATCCTCGTCTAGAAAAGGGTCTAGTTTGCATATCGAGCTTGACTTTCTCATCGCCTTCATCTGGTCTTGTCTGGCGCGCGTAGAGCCCTTGACTTCTTCGAGCCTTTGCATTTCATCTGGGAATGCTTCGTGCTGTACAATCATGATAATGTGAAGTTCTGCGTGTCGTAGCTCTTGCACGTCAACTGGCTTGTAGCTAGCTATCCCTTCATCTCGTTTCTTAACATTCTTTCTGTCATCTTGGGATACACTTGCGTCGACTCTTCGGAATCTTCGTTGAAGCCAGAGACAGACAGCGATTGCTCTTCTTGCTCGATGCCAGCTGCCAGAAATATGTCAATCGCTCTAGAATGATAGATGACGGCTTCGGTTCTTCGATCTGGGTCGCTCTCACATAAATCTTGACTTCGGGGTCATCGGGGGGAATTGAAGGAATTTCATCCACAAAATTCCAGTCTTCAAGTGAGCTCCATAGGAATTCTGATCCGTTCCACCACAGGGGGTTGTCGATCAGCTCTTGGGCTCCAGCACCTCTAGAGGCGATATCTGCAGGGTTGGATTTCGTTCCCACGTAGTGCCACTGGTTGGAGACTTGTGGAGTCGAAAGCCGCCCTTTTGACATAGGGACTTGGTATTCTCGATCAATTCTATGGCCTGCTCCACAGACTGTGCTGATGTTAGTCCGTCATCCACGTAGAAATTTCTCCTCACGTAATCTGCTGCCTCGCTAGGACATCGCTAGGGCTGAACATTTACTTTACTTGTGTCTTGAATGCGAAAAAACACGTCTTTCTATTTGACATTTCGTGAACTTCACGAGCAACGATACGATTGCACGAAAAGTTAGTTTCCGCATCTTCTTGCTTCGACGATCCAACGGCGCCAACGATTCCCCATCCAAGGGCGGTTTTCTTTGCGCAGGGTTCATCTTGCTTTCCTGGGATTACTTCTAGAGGCTTGATTGCACGGGAGCAGTTGAGGCCGATAAGAAGGCCGACTTCTATGTCCTCGTTTAAGGGCATGATCTTCGCTGCAATTTTATTAAGGTGTGGCCAGTTAAGGGCAGATTCAGGTCTTGGAATTTGACTCCTTTTAGTTGGTATAGAGGATCTTGAGTAGCTCTTGGGTAGAGCGATTTCCGCAACTTCATTGTAGCCTCGTACGACTAGGCCTTCGATTCTTCGGCTGTTAATCACCTTCTCTGCTAGGACTGTTGATAACTTCAGTTCAATTTCCGGTCCATTCAGGCCTAATCTTCGGAGAAGATCTTCTTTCACGAAGCAAGCGTCGGATTGCTCGTCTAAAAGGGCGTAGGTAAGCAACTTTCGTAGGTAAGCAACGGGAACAATTAAGGAATGCATACAGGAGGAGTCAGCGGTCCTCACATCGGAGAGGTCAACACGATGCGAGGTGGCTTTCCTGTCTATCATGAGAACCACTGCCTTGTTCGTTTTCATTGGGAGCTGTGAAAATGTGAAGTGAGGTCTGATGGAAGCCATTACAGGTTTTGCACACTAAACTTTTTCGGCAACTTCGTTTCATGTGTCCCCACTTCAGACAGCCTAGACAAAGTCCATTCACCTTTATGACATCTATTCTTTCAGCCATAGTCTTCTTCAGGAACTGCTTACATACGTCCAAGTCATGAGGTGCCTTACACAGAGAACAAGGAGTAGCTTCCGTCTTCTTTTCTTTTCTGTTGTTGCCAGCATTGCTATCTGCTACTTCGTGTGAGTCGGTTGCAAGGGCGTTGAACTTGGGTGGTTTTCTTCTACTGAAGCCATTTGACTTCCGTCCCTTGTCTGGATCTTCCTTAACAACTTCTTCTTTCTGAAGTCTTACTGTTGTTACAGGATTACAGGCAATTCTTGACTCCCTTTGAAGGAAACGACAGACGGGAGGAGAAGGGAGGATAGCTAAGCACGGATCCTTCACCGTGATGTTGATCTTCTTCGTCCTTATTAAGCCAGCGGCCCACTTCGCGACTCCAACGATCGATGAGGTAGCGAGGGAGTTTGCGGACCATTCTTTGGTTCTCGTCTCGTCCGGATCGTCTAGGACATTTAGGTATTTGATCGTTTTTGTAGCTGTCTGGCAGTGGATTAGGAAATCGGAAAACTTGCACAGGCTCGCTCCATCGTTCGGGAGAATCTTGGGCGAGAGAATCTGTAGGCATCAGCGACAACGAAGGGATTACCAAATCGGTCTGATAGGATTTTCTTTGCCTGCTTGTACGCGTCTGCGCTATCCAGTAGTAGAAGGCCACTGATCGCTTCCTTTGGTTCACCTGTCGTGTACCTCCCGAGATAGTACAATCTTTGATACACCTCCTTTGTTTGCCCTTCCATATAAATGGTCTCAAAAGATTTTTAGCCATACGGGATACTGAAGAAAGTCTCCACTAAAGACTTCTGGTTCAGGGAGAGGAAGAGTGTACTGTAATCGTCGTTTACACGGAACATCTGCTAATCTAGTGAGCGGATCTTCCACGGATGGCTGGTAGCCTTGCCGATTGGCTTCGGTCTCGGGCACGAACGGATTAAGTGACTTGAGAGTATCGATCACAGGGCGGATGTTTTTCGTGCCTCGGCATACGCAAATTTCAGTTCGGTTTTCAATCTCGCGACGCCTGTGGCAATAGCTGTCTTTTTTAGTAACGAGGTAGCGGCTGATGATCCGTTCGATTTTTTGCCATGAGAATCTCGGCCAGAACGCTTGGATGAGTAAGACCCAATTTTGTGTTTTATTTCGGAAATTCTTTCGTTTACTCTTCTTAACGTGTTGGAATGCTCGCATTCCAGGGTCTCGCATTTCACAAGTAATTCTTTTTGTCGAAATTATCCTCCAACGGGGATAGAATTTCCATTTTTGTTTCCAGAAATGTTCTTAATTCTTTCGCTCTTCAGAAGATCTACATTTGTCGAATCCGCTATAAGATTTGACAGTTTCAATTGCTTTCTCCACGATCGCTGAGCGGACAATCTTTCATCTTCCAATATTGGCAATTGATAATGTTTTCCCTTTTCTGTTAGTTTCCTAATTGTACCAGTCCGAGAGCTCGACGAATCGTCAAAGTCGGACATCTTTCTTTACTGTTCCTCTTTAGATGGATCGAACAGTTTCTTTCGGGAGAGTTTTTACTGTAACGGGCGAACACTGATATCGATCTGTTCTTTTAATAACAAACTCCAAGAATCTTTCTATTCTGCTATCTTTATTAACTTGAAATTTCGTTAAAACTGAAATACAGTAGTTGAAATAAAGTTGTACTAGTAAATCTAAAGCTTAATTAAAACGATCTTTACTCAAGCACGTGGGGCGTGCATAATGACAATTTTAGACAATACGAATTTCTATCAGTGTAATAAATCTACTTTAAATGTAATTCATTTCACGATCCTAAACATTAATACAACAATTATGACAACAATTATGAAAACATACCTCTTTCCCCGCTCTTATATTCGGTTTAATAACGATCCTACTGTCAGTCAATCTTTCTTTCTTTCTATGTGCGTGTCTCGTGAACCGAATGAAGACTAACACCGTCCGCTTGTGGCTAAGAGGCATATACATGTACTTGAAAGACAAAGAGGTATTTACTCGGTATATAATAACAACGTGAGTCACGCTATCACGCTATAAAAGGCGTTCGTTACATAGAGTCTAGATTGGTTAACCGTCATGCTACGTACGCATTACGTGTGGCAAAGCAAATACTACCGGTATGGGAAATGATCAATACAATCCTGTCCTAGGAGTACAAATATCTAGGATCACCCAAAGACACTGCAAATGCTTTCAACAATCACTACAGTTAGCTATGACTGTGGATCTGACATGGCTCCCATCAGTGTTGCTGAAGATGAACGATCGGCCGTTTTTAGTCACAAACCAAACTGTTCAAAATTGAATTGCTCTCTTGCAAGTTGTACATGCGATGATGAGCTGCTCTTGTTGGATGATTCAGAACAATCGCCTCTCATCCCCCTTCTGAACTACAGTGAAGGTGAAGGAACTGATGTTAGGTGTCTCACGGATAGTCACTGCCTGTGCCACGAAGCTGAACCCAGATACTCAAACGCAAGAGCAAGAAGGAAACTTGCAGTAGCAAGCATTGTATGTTTGTTTTTTGTGATTGCGCAAGGGATTGGTAAGTCAGATATGCAGTGTTGATAAAAGCTTAAAGGACTTGCAGAAAGTTGCCAAATCTAAACACCACAACAGACTACAGCTGTTTTTGAGATCAGGCAGTTTATTTTGAAAACTGCAACCTCTTGAATTGTTAAAGTTAAGGCAAATAGTACGCCCGTCGCTGGTGCTTTCGATGAATTGGGAGTTAGGGCTTAATTAAGGCGGTTTGAAGACCTGAAATTAGATAATGGTTTGAGATAAACGGGTTCTAGAATAACCAAGTGGAGATGATTGGAGTCGAAACTCCATGGACAATTGTACGCAGCTTGTAGCTGACGAAACTCGTCGTCGTACTTACAGCCGATTTCAGTGCAGTGTGTAGACCCGGGTTTTTGGACTGCATGATTCGTCCGCGAGTTTAACCAAGCTGAACGGCAACAATGAAAGGTAGCTGGCCGGTCGATTCGCCTACGAGTCGTTTCGCTAACGACCAGTTCGCTAACGAGCTAGGTCGATTCGCCTACGTCTAAAGTCGTTTCGCTAACGACCCGACGTATTATGAAGATTAATATTACCAAATAAAAGACGTCTTTCATACCTTTGTTTAATAAGGTATAAACAACAGAACCCAGTCATCCGCCATTACGTAACATTATTATTCGACCCAGCGTCATCACCGAATGATTAAAACTTAAGCGAGGTTTTCTAATCGAAGCTAAGCGTCCTCACAATTGATTCAGAGTTTAGCGGAGTTTAGTGGATAAGGAAGGACTTCGGGCTTTCAAACTAAACTTCCTTAAGCGATCCGAATTTGTCTTCCGGTAATCTTGTCCCTTAAATATGTAAAGCCTGGCTTATAATTATGCGATGGAATGTATAGCAAAAGTAAGGTTTGGTACATTTGTTATCAAATATTCGAACAGAGCTCAATGAATTTTCTTTAGTCTTATAATGACGGGTTGGGTAATTGCAGCATTTCCTTTGCGACAGTACATGATCTACTCGGATATATACTGTTGACATCTGCTTCAGGTTTGTATATATCACACCGATTTGTAATTCGCCAACACTGGGACTCTGAATGGTTTCAACTCAGTGAACAAAAAAATAAATGAAGCTTACAGAGCGAATGCAAATGCTATTGAAAGGAAAATATGGAGAAACCTGTGTAGCTGTTAATTTTGTACGCGATACTTGATTATGGTCGAATAAAGACGAGCGAATCATGTTTCAAAAACCCGGGTTCACACGCTGCACTGAAATCGGCTGTAAGTACAGATACCCACTGGTATCGATTAGATAGCTCCATAATAGAATAGGTTAAATAGTTCTGTACATCGCTTTGTGTACCTAATTTGTTGCTAGCTAACAAATTGTAAACAATTCTGGTGTTTCCCACCACCCACTGGGAAATGGAAATCTGCTCTAACTTAGTAGGCTTTTTAGGGCCATACGAAACCAATATTTTGGTGTTTCCACCGTCAGCAATTGTTCGTTCTTCGTCCTTAGGGGCAATGTTATCTAGGAAATCAACGATACGTAATGCTTTCTCACCCTTCTGAAGTTTGGGCTGGCTTCAAAAACATCTCGGAAGTCCGTGACTCGAGCCATGCATTGGATTGAGGCTGTTGATGCTTGTCTTTCAAAGGATTGTTCGCTGCGAGCACTGGCTGTTCGCCACTGCCTGGGGTCTTGTTGGATGGTTTTAGAATACCGTCCAGTGGTGTAGGCAAGACATCGGCAGGTAGAAAGGAGCGAAAGTCCTTTACGTTCGAGGGACCAACTTGCTCTGCTGTCTCCAGATCCAGCAGTCAAACGCGCCCGCTTTTCGTCGATCTGTCGTTGAAGGGAGGCTATCCTTCGTTGCTTGGAGTGCCTTTCCTCTTCCAGGTCAAGTTCTGCTAGCTCCTGCTCTAAGGTTGCGATTGTTTGATCTTCTTCGTCCTCTGTACATGCTTAGGATACTTTCTTTTGAGATCGTGGAGAACTAAGCTCTTCTCCTTCGCAAAACTTGTTGGGAATACCCCATCCATGCTCGGAAATAGGGGTTCCACAGCCTGTACATTTGGCTATTCTTTTCTCATCGTTCGACATTTTGAAAAATCAAATAACTGACTTAGCAAAGGCTAAGCTTGCTGATTGCTGTTGCTTGTGCTATAGCGCTAATAAAATGAGCTCTGAGTACTTGGCATAGAAGTAAAAGTACTAAGAAGTTAGGCAGTAGAGGCAATTAAACGTACGATTGGTTCTCGATAATCTTGTGACTAACACGAGTGTACAATATGCGAGCCATGCGATTCATGCGAGCCAGAAATCGCTAATTCCAATGAAAAGGCTAACCGCAAGCTACTTAAACTAACTGTTGCAGCCGAGATAAGATAATGACCGAGTTAGGGTTGATTTGAGTTTGAGTTGAGTTAAGATTGAGTTACCGTTTTTCATTTTCTTTTACTAAAAGAGTTTAATTTAAGATGCGAATAACTGTTTTTACTAAAAGTGTTTAATTTAAGATGCAAATCACTTTTTACGACCAAATAAGTAAATAATTTAACATTATAAGGTAGGAAAGCTGGAGATAATGGCTGAGTTATGCATCAGTCAATTCCAGCAGTGCCCATCCCCCCCCTCCCCGGGCAACCCTGGGGCATTTCCTAATGTTGCCCGTCCCGGGGGTGGGGCATTTGCGTACCTCGGGTTGACCCCCGGGCATTTGACACATGGTTTCGAAACCGTGGAGTGAGTTGCGTATTCGTGATGGAGGCGTTTATAGGCCAAGACGTGGACTACGTTGCAGATTAGCTAGTCCATGAAGGACTAGAGAAGCTCGTGGATGTTCATGGATGTTTTTAAAGGTATATTTTCTGAATTTTAGATATTTCTTCATTGTCAAGAAGCAATAACTTGTATTATATTCTTATATCACGTATCGAGAGATTGAAAACAATCAACCCGGGAGCGGGGCATTTGCCCGGTTCCCTCATCCCCACCCCGGGGAATTTACCAAAGAAATGCTAATGCCCGGGGGTTAGCCCGGGGGGGGGATGGGCACTGCTGGAATTGACTGATGCATTAGGGTTGAGTTGAGTTTGAGTTGCAATTGAGTTTAAGGGACAGTATTTAACAATTATTCACTGAAGTGGAGGTGAATAGTGGTGGATATTTACCGAGCCGCAAAGCGGCTCGGTAAATATCCACCACTTTCACCGACACTGAGGTGAATAATTGCTTTAGTAGATACCGCACAAGTTGAATAACTAGCGGACCAAAACATTACTTTCGGTACCCAAAGCGTCGCGCGAAGCCATTTTGTTTTTCTTCGGCTGCTCAGGGGTGAATAGTACTTTGCTAATCATCTCCGAGTTAACCAATCAGCGCGCGCGGAAAGTGCTATTCACTTGTGTGGTATATACTAACATGAGATGTCTTCTGCGTTTTTATGTAAACTATGCTAGAATTATAATTGGTTAACTCACTGATCAACAAAGTAACCTTTAACGACAAAAACTGCAGAAATTCACTCAATAAGGTATGAACAAACCATGCTAGAATTATAATTGGTTAACTCACTGATCAACAAAGTAACCTTTAACGACAAAAACTGCAGAAATTCACTCAATAAGGTATGAACAAACCATAAACAATGCTTTTTAAGTGATTTTCCTCCAAGTTACACTGTCAAACTTGAAAACGTCGGCCCGACGTTTTCAAATTTTAGACCACTTCTTTCCCCTGTCCGTAGACAAACCAGTTTTAAACATATTTTGTGACCAGTACAGTGCATTTTAGCAAGGTTAGGGAACTATTAGTGGACTGTTCAATAAATCGTAGCACCTTCATTGGATTTTCGAGTAGCACTAAATCTTGGTGAGACTCCCCCTTTAAGATTGATTTACCTAACAGGCAAATCTTCGCAGATGATACAAAGGCTGGGGTTAAAAGTCATGAAATAAGGGAATTACGTCTTGCGAAAATGAAATTCAAACTGGTAAAGTCATGAATGCAAAATTTTTTGTCTGTTACCGTGTAACAGTTCTATATTTTCTTTTCCTACAAAAAAAAAATCATTTTTAGTCAAAACGAATGGAGAGCGGTAACTCAATCTTAACTCAACTCAAACTCAACTCAACCTCTAACTCGGTAAATAGCCGATCCCAGTGGAGTGTTATTTAGGCTAACCAGAGTGCTTTTTAGGCTAACCAATGTGTTATTTAGGCTAACCGGAATGGCTCGCATGACTCGCGAGCCATGTTAACTGTGCAAGCCAGAAATCCCCTATCCCAATATAAAAGCTAACCGCAAGCTACCTAAGCTACATGTAACTGTAGGCTAATGGAGTGTTATTAAGGCTAACCAGAGTGCTATTTAGACTAGCTGCAGAGGCGGATCCAGGGGAGGGGTCCCGGGGGGGTTACTTGGGCCAATCTTTGCTGGGTATGTGCCGCTAGCCTCTCAGAACCCCCGCCCCATTATAGTCATATTCTATGGCCAATTATAGACCCCATCTTAGTCACTTTTGGGTAAATGTAATTTTCATGACCCCAACTTAGTCACGTAATGGGAGCCGTTTGTCAACTATTAAACAACAACAATGAATACGGTAACTTTTTCTTTTCGGCTAATCTTTCCGTTTATAAATCACAACTTGCCAGAATTTTCTTACTCTCAAAATCCCAGAAAAGTGTGACCCCATTCTAGTCACCCTATAAAAAGTGCTTGAAAAGGCGACCCCATTATAGTCAGTCCAGTCGTGAAAATGCGACCCCATCCAGCGGCACATCCCCGTTAGCCCATTTATAGGAAGTGCCCCCCCCCCCCCCGGGGGAGGGGTGATGGGGGTTGCAACCCCCCCTTTGGGCAAAATTTTTTAGTTATGTTTTTTTTATTCTTCCTGAAAAATAATTGAATAAAATTGTTTTTTGCATTAAAGGTTACTACAATAGTGTACAACCCCCCCTTTAAAAAATTCCTGGATCCGCCCCTGAGCTGATGTGTTATTTAAGCAAACTGGAATGGCTCGCATGACTCGCTGGCTCGCACTTTGTTCAGACCCGACTAACATAATGTACAGAAAGATAATGACATAATGTACAGAATCAATCACAGAAACACTTTGAACTCTGCCTGTTCCCAACTAGGCCCGGTCCACTATGGATGTCTAGATTCATATTAATAGGATTAATATTCACGATTGCAATAAGTCCTGCAAATACAGCTGAAATACACCTGCTTTTCGGTAGTTTTTAGCTCTTCAGGTGGGAAGTGATAAAGAGAGACGATTACACAGGGCAGATGGAATATTTTCCAGGGATTCAATTTTGGCGCTTATCTACTATGTGCTACAAAAACAGCATGCAGACTGTTTTTTAATTATAATTTAGTTTTGATATTTAATTATGGATTCTGATTTGTAGGGATCTTTTAGTACATGTAATACCCAATTATATAGGATAAGAATAGTAATTTAATAGATCACTATAAATTATAAATTAATTTTATAAAAATTGACTAATGTTAAATAATAAATAAGAGACAAAATTGTATAAAAGCTTTGCTTACTACTGAATAGAAAATGGCCATTAGAAACAGGAAAAATAAAATTTAATCTATTTGTGTTTCCAGTCAGTCAAAATATCAGAAAACATTAATATTGATTATTTTTCTATATTTATCAGGTACTTGTGCCCAAAATTAGCAAGTAAAACTTTCACACTCCCTTTGCATTCAAGAGGAAACTAATCAATATTTACTTCTGTTTATTATATAACTAATACGCAGAATTCATATTGATAAGAAAGGACCTCATTTGCATTTACAAATGAGGTCCTTCCTTATCAATATGACGTTGAGTAATACTCGCTTGGCTTCGGCAAACAGAATTACTCAAAGATAAGCAAAACTAATTTAAGAATAAAATATTGAAACAAGGGTATTAAAAAGTAGCTTTTAAATAGCCTTATCTTTGGCACTGCCTTCCATGATTAACATAATTTTTTATTAAAAGTTAAAAAATAAAGCAATGGAAATACTGCATCTCGCTATTCATTATGTGATGAACTTTGCACATTGAAGGTAAAAAAAGAAAGCAGCTGATCCCTTGCTGTTTTTCATCATGCGCTTTATTAAAAGGTGTTCTTCCCAATATAATTTTTTGTCGGTAAAATAGTCTGACTTAATTAATTGCTCACCAACATTACACAATACTAAATGTATCTGGCCCATTTCTTTCTTTGCAGTGTATTGATTTACACTATTTTCATACTCAGCATGCATCTTAGTACTCATGTTATTCATTATTATTTTATATGGCAAGATTCTAAAATCAACGTCACATGAAGCTATTAAGTACTTTGTTTGTGCTTTTCAGTTTCATCATATTAAAAATGTATTAATAATGGAACTTACATTTTCAGGCTAGGGCAGTTTTCAGTTGAAAACAACCTCTATGTGTATGCCAGTTACAGATTTTTTGGAATTCACAAAAAGTACTTTTAAACAAGAATTAATTTTTAATAATGATCATTATACAAAGTAAACATTTCTCTATGAATACTTCACCAAGTGATGTTATAAATAGAATATTTCAGTATAAAGAATCCTTTGTTGCTATAGTGTTGATAGACATCTTAATAACATATCAACCTAGTAATAACATATCAACCTAGTAAATGGCCTAGCTCACCACGAGTCTCTCGTAGCTCAGTTGATTAGAGCGCCCAACTGGTATCTGGGAGGCCATGGGTTCGATTCCCGTCGGGGACTCAGAATTTTTCTTTGTCCCATGCTCGTGTCATTGTTGAAAAAGATCATCTTCATTATCTTAATAACAGTTTAATTAAAATTCCACTTGTTCTCACAGGTGGCTTACTTGCTGGTAGTCTAGCCATCATGACTGATGCCGCGCACATGTTATCAGACTTTGCTGCATTTCTTATCAGCCTTTTTGCCATCTGGGTAGCTCGCTGGCTGCCAGATAAGAAGAGGACATTTGGTTACTACAGAGCAGGTATTAAATATAATTTTATGTGATGTGTACAATATTTGCCAGGGGCAAGCTATTGTAAATACCCATGCAGATTGGATGCCAATATTGTATAATTTGGACGTGGGAAATAAAAGCAAAACTCAGTATATTGAAGTGATCACGACAATCAGACTCTTTCTGTATCCAAATTACAGGATGCCTTTACCACATTTACTCTATTAAAAGCCGCCCTTGAATAAATGCTGCCCTTCATTAAATGCTGCAGTTGAAAGCAAAATTACCACTAAATGCCACCCTTGAATAAATGCCGCACCCAATCAGAAGGATGCAGCAATTTACTTGGGGATTATAAAAACCAAATATGAATCTACAACTCGGTAATCTAGCTACACCATCCTTGGAAATTTATTTTCCTGTGTTTTTAAGTTTGAGTGGCCATGCTTTGCAGCTCTTCCATCAAGTACTCTCTTCAATATTTTTGTAATTTGCTTTTCCATGGTTGAGAAATATGGCTTGAAATACAGCAGATTCAGGTCGAGCATTTAACGGCCTTAGTTGTCGCGTTCCTTGTCACGGTTGAATTGATTGCATTGTAAGGCAAAATGATAGACACTGCGAGGCAGGAATGACCATGTTCTGTCTGGGAAAAAGCACGTTGAGGTTTTCCCAGGCAGACTGTTAAACGCTTAACCTGAATCTGCTGTAAATGCTGCATTCAAATAAATGGTGTTTGGAAATTCAAAAAATTTATTATAATAAACACCATGGCATTTAATCGATGAGTAACTATACAAAGTCATGTCATTTTGTATTTCTGTATTTAAATTACATAATGCCTATTGTGTATTAAACTTTTAATAATTTCTTTTAATTTCTTATTTGTTTGCTTGCTGTTTACAGAGGTGCTTGGTGCTCTAGTGTCTGTGCTTATCATTTGGGTGTTGACGGGAGTTCTGGTGTTCCTTGCTGTACAGAGAGTTATAACAAGAGATTTTGAAATAGATGCTGATATCATGCTCATTACAGCAGGGGTGGGACTGGGCGTAAACATCTTGTAAGTAAATTAACGGTATTTTTTAAGATTATTATGGAACACATTGTTATGGACTGTGGCCAGATAATTATTACAGCAGACACTGTTGGACTCGCGGAGCTCTGATAATAATTTGTTTATTTTAATTAGCAATATTGGTTCATGCCTTAGTGTGCACTATTGAGTTATAATGCACATGGGAAGTTTGGAGAGCGCGAAAGTAGAGTAAGATTTGCTCGAGGCGATAGCCACGAAATCTAGCTTCTTGAGTGCTCTCCAAACTTCCCAAGTGCACCGTAACCTGATAGTGCACAGCTAAAAGTATGAACCAATTGTTTTATAACATCGCCGATGGTAATATACATCAAAAACCGCATGAGAAAAAATTTTTGGCAAAGGATCAGCTCACGCTATCAGTGTACATGCTATTGGATAATGGTGCACACTTGCCTGTACTGAATTTGATTGTGCAGCTCTGCTAGCTATGCTACATGTATAATAATAATATTATTATTTATTAGTCACTTTCCAACAACTTTGTTCTATCTTTAAAGGCTCAACACATTTCCTTTTTGTTTACAAGTTATGTTTTCCCTCATGTACAAACCTTATGCCATGTTTCATTTGGTTTTACTTTCAAGCCTGTAGATGATACCCTAGTGTTTGACCATTCATTCTAACCTTTTCAATTTATACTCGAGTAGTAATTTTAGAAAATTGATTTATTTGTAACCTTGGCTCTCTAGACCTCTCTAGTAAACTTTAAAATGTAAATAATACAGATTCCAAATGCCAGTGTTTGTCGTTTTATTTTATTTTATTTTTTTTTCATTTTAAATTTTTTTCTTTCATTGTGTATCAGGTTAGGCATTATTCTCCATCAAACAGGCATGGGACATAACCACAGCCACGGGGGTGGTCACAGTCATGAGGGAAGCCACAGTCATAATGGCAAAGTTGAATCTATTTCTACAAATCGCATCTCAAGAAGTGGAAGTTTATCAACTGAAAAACAGAACATCAATGTGCGAGCAGCATTTATTCACGTCTTAGGAGACATCGTTCAGAGCGTTGGTGTCCTTATTGCAGCTTACATTATTAAATTTAAGGTAAGGTACATGGATTATTAAATAGGAAATATTACTCCTTCTCCCTTCATTTGAACACAACACCCTGGTCACTTTCTTTCATTTTCGATAACACACTAATAACTTGGTATATATTTGTTGTGGATTATCTTTGGATTAAAGTTTTTCAGACCGGTCTGATTTTTAGTTCTCAATGTCTCAAATTCATCATCATAATCGGAACTAAAGGAAATTAAGGTCAAACTGGTTTTAAAAGTTTTAAGCCAAAGGTAAATTTAAACTGCAACATTACGAAACACTGTTATGGTTCCAAGAATGTTCAGTTTAGTTAAAAAAGACAGTTACCAGGGACATAGTTAAGGATTTCAGGGGGGGGGGGGGGGGGGTTACACTGTGTGACACCCAGGCTACTTGTATGGTCCACTGCAGATGTTCAGTCCTACAGATAGCCTGCGAACGCAGATGTATTTCTGGCTGTCGCTTGTCTCCGCCGAAAACTAACGTCTGCGAACTCGAGCCAGAAAACGATTTCCGTGACGTAGAATCTTTTGTTTTCTCTTTGGCCAATCAGATTACGCGATAGAATAAGACACAAGTGAACACCATGCGGCTCCCTCGCGACATAGCTGTCGGCGGAAACAGGCAAGCTGCTATGCGAAGTTGAATGAAACACAAAAGGTTTTTGACGGCTGTGAAAGTTGATTCTTTGCAGAAGAACATTTTCAGTCGCAAAGGAGAAGGTTAATGTACTCGGTTAAAGTGTTTTAGTGCATACCTTCATTGATAAATCATGCAACGTGGGCTGTGAAAAGCTGACCATCTGTTGACAAACTGAAGTGTTGCAAGCGACGTGTGCGATTAAACCCGGGGATTAAAGAACGCCCTTCAAAATTTTGACGAAATTGGGAAAGAAATCCGAAGAGAATTTGGCGGTCATCATGTCTGATTTTGCGTCAATAGATTGGCAAAAAGATTCTAGCAACACGCAGGAGGCGGCAATCGACCAGATGCGTCTCATCTTCACCCGGGATCTTCACCTTCCGAGAAATTACATAATACGGTTGCGACAAGCGTCGTTTTGTTTGAGTCCGATGTTTTGAGTCCGATGTTTCGATCACAATGCTACACTAAATACTATTTTCTCTCAGGCAATGCTTGGAAAATAACTGATTTTCCAAATCCATTAGAAAGATTCACGAATCTGTCTTTCTTCTCTTTTGAATCATGTACTTAAATGCATTTACCTGATTTGACTTTTCAAATTTAACACTTTGCAAACTTTCCCCAGCGCAGTGTCATATTGTTATTTGCCACGCGATTGTGCGATGCTCTCGCAGGCTACACGCGTGGCGGTTCTAGGATTTTCTGAGCCTAACTGTGATTGGCTTAGAATTTTGACGTCACGGAAATCGTTTTCTGGCTCGAGATCACAGACGTTAGTTTTCAGCGGAGACAAGCGACAGCCGGAAATACGTCTGCGTTCGCAGGCTATCCTACAGATGGAGCATGTAACTATCTAGCATTGGATAAGGTTTATGGCATATTGCTTCTTCGGATTTGTGCATTTTTGCCACCTAAAACTATTTAGTTAAAAAATTATTTCACAATGGGACCTCCCTTAGCTATGCCCCTGGTAACTGAAAAAGTCTGTAAATGTAAAGAGTTTGTTATATATTATTTAGATTGAAAGTAAATGTAAATGAGCCAGAGGTGTTTTCTTATTGAGATTAAGTCAAAAGTACAACTAACTGTTATGCCCTAATGCTGATGAAACTATATGTTCTTATATTTGATAGCCTTCATGGAAACTGGCAGATCCAGTCTGCACATTCCTCTTTTCTCTGTTGGTTCTCATAACAACGCTTAACATCCTGAAAGAGACAATTCATGTTCTAATGGAAGGTATGATTAGCATCATTGTTGTTTTTATGATTTTAAACAGAGGTTAACATGGTTAACAATAAATTAAACAGAATGATATGAATACACATACAGACGTAATGTAAAGAACAATATTTTTAATAATTAAATACTCCTTCATAATATACATGCATGTGTAAACTTATTACTTTATCTTAAAATTTCAAAGTAGAGAAACAAACTAGCTAGTGTCTTTGAGAATTTTAAAAACAAAATAATAAAACTTAATTAAAGAAAAATAAAATAAATATTACCTTACCTATACTCGACTATCTTTACTAGGCTATTTGTGATCTCTGTTACAATGTAAATTACCCAGATGCAAATATTACCCTGTTACGTATTTTAGAAATCTTATGGTAAAGCACCAGAAGTTCTATTTTCAAGTGCTAAGCCGAGATACCTTAAGCTGGTCCCAATACTGGAGGATGTCAGCTTTGTAGCGCTGAGCATTGCCTGACTGTCTCACATTTTCTTTCAAACTAGGTACCCCTAAAGATATCAAGTACAATCATGTGAAGACGTCACTGGAGGGCATTGAAGGTGTGGTTGCTGCACACAGTTTACACATCTGGTCCCTGACGGTAAACAAGGCTGCCCTGTCAGTGCATTTGGCAATAGGTGTGTACTGTGGCTAGCGTCATCTTCTTTCACTATGTGACTCTTTTAATCAATTCTTTTTGTACTGACTGTGAAACCAACCAATAAATTTCAAATGTAAGTGGTAGGTTGAAATAGTACAATAAATCAGTTGGTCCGTCGGTCAGACTTGTGATTT
Organism: Meandrina meandrites; assembly: GCA_963693305.1. Taxonomy (NCBI): domain Eukaryota; kingdom Metazoa; phylum Cnidaria; class Anthozoa; order Scleractinia; family Meandrinidae; genus Meandrina; species Meandrina meandrites. The sequence goes on from OY855908.1 coordinate 35,666,569, forward strand.
TCTTTTTCAGAACAAGGATATGACTCGCAGAAGGTTCTGAACATAGCAAACCAGAAGTTGAAAACCGAGTTCCGTATTTACCACAGCACTATTCAAGTTGAACTTTACCAGGAAACAGTAATGACCAACTGCACCGAGTGCCAAGACTTGCAAGACTAAGCTTCCAACTGTGGACAAAGAAACAAAGACCTCCACCCTTCCTGTACCAGATCACCATGTGGGATCTCTGTTTTCTCTTCCTCTTGGCCATAGTTGTCTATTTGCATAGCCTCTGGCCATCACTTACAAAATGTGAAGTCAAATACTTGATGACGACAACTGATTGGTACCATAAAGCTTGTATGTGGTACTGTTCCAAAAATATCCATACCCCCTCCCCCAGAGAACTGGGTATTTTGGCAACTTGTGCCCCCACACCCTTACCCACCCCTTCAGAATTTTCAGTTTTAAGACAGTCTCGTCTGAACATTCAAGCAATAAAGGCAGAAAGAAAGATACCAAAAAAAGGAACTCGTAGCATGGTAATAATTTGAATACAGTTAAGAAGAACTTATCAAAACCTTTAGCTCCCAAGCTGGCCCTGCGAGACGGGACGGACGGACGTTTCATGTCAGACTGACATTTCATGTCAGTTCAAAACAAAATAACACTTGTTTTAAGCATTTCTGACATTAACTTTCTCGAGGATGCCTTAGAATTTAACCGCAGGGTCACTTATAGAAATGAAATACAGTGAGATGTTTCAAATAGTATACAAAATGTTACCTTGCTTTGAGTAGATTTTTGGTAATTTATTTTTGCACTAATATTGCTCGACTTTCAGCGGAAACCGTCTTAATTGCTCCCCCCAACCCTCTTGGAATTTTCTTTGACCTTCTATGGGGTGGACGTGGATATTTTCTGGAGCCACAAAGTGTGGAAGATTATTTTGAAGTGGAGGTGATCACATAATGTGGGAGTCACTTCCATGGATGTGAGCCTTTTGGCCTTATATCAAATTCTCCAAGATTGGAAAGACTATCTGGGTTTGTCAGTTGATATCAGATTGCTGATTATAATAATTCTACAGTGAATCAAGAAGAAGTCATCATTCCTATTCAACCGTTTAACTATTATGTCTACGTACCTACAAGATGTGAAGTGTACAGAATCAGTCGTCACATTTCTCGTTATAAACAGTAGGTTCTTTCTCTGGCCGTGGGTGTTTTGGCTGTAGGCCTTAAGTTATTTTACAATAATGTAAATTACAAACATTTTAAGTATTAAGCAGTAATAAATTATATTAGTAGTTGCATGTACAGCTTGTGGGCATCAACCACACCGCTAAATCAATCTGCAGTAGAAAACAGATTGGGATGCCTGTGTGTGATGTTCTGTAGATATCCCTCATAATGCTGATCATTTTTGAAGGAGTTTGTTTTACATTTGTTCCATTTAATACATTAATTACAATCCTTATATGATGAAGTGCACAGGAACGAGGAAAAAGTTAATTAGTTGTAACAAGCATTCTTTTTATCAGTGTTTTGTTTCCATACATTTTGCTGTACATAACCGGGTCTGTTGATTTCATGAGTTTGAGTTAGAAATTTTGAGTTTGAGTTAGAATTTCGAGTTCGAGTTAAAATATCGAATTGCTTGTGGTTAGCTCCACTCTGGTTTGCTTGCAGTTAGTTCCACTCTGGTTTGCTTGCGGTTAGTTCCACTCCTATATGCTTGCAGTTAGCTTTCATTTGTTGATAAGGGCGACACTATGCGTGACCAACTGTGAAAATGTCACGCCATGTTGTGGGCTTTTCGTTTTCTTTCTTTTTTTTTCTTTTTTCGTCTTCCATCACGAAATCAGTAACTTTTCAGGCCCTTCCTTTTCGAAATTTTAACTCAAAATCAAAATTCTAATTCTAACTTGAACTCGAAATTTCTAACTCGAACTCAAAATTTCTAACTCAAACTCGAAATTTCTAACTCAAACTCATAAATTTAATACACTCTACATAACCTTTGCCTGGCTGAAAAATAACTTTGTTACACTGGGGACTTTAAAAGTGATAAATGATCATCGCAGTGAATTTCACTGCGATTATCATTTATCACTTATATGAATCATTTCATATACAATTCATCAGTGGGGACTTTATTATAAAGTGTTTCATTTTTTTGCTTCCGCTAAGCAGTTGTAATTCTAAAACATCACACACACAATTTGTGTAAACGGTTACTGCCACACAACCCCATGCACATATTACAGCCCTGTGCTTTATAATGAATAAATTATTTTTTCACATGACAACCAACCAATGCTTTGCCATTAAAGCAATAAAGTGAGTATTTTTTCTTTTCATAATAACCGGTAATATTGATAATTTATATCATTCACATCACAAGTGTATGGCTTATTATGGCATGCAGAATTATGTACTGTTTGAATGAGAGAACTGATTTTTACATGTAAAGTGATCATTCTATTTAATATAATTAAAGTTTTATAAATTGCAGTCCAACTCAAATGTGGCAACACCCATTGACATGAAACAAAATAATATTTTGGATCTTGCAAACAATTTCTTCAGTAAAAACACTGAGTGAAAACTTAGTTTATTAACATCAGGAAATATGAACGCAATGAATATTTTTTGTACTCAGTTATGGGTTGTTCTGTTTAAGGTGACGGAATTTGTAATTTAATAATATATTTGGAATAAAAAACATGATTTTTTTAACATAATTTGCTTCTTTTGTATTGTATGTATATCCCTATTCAAATTTTAGAGCCGTTAGTTTCGCATTGTACTGGCCCTGAAGAAGACTAGCTTTGCTAGTTGAAATATTGGCTAATAAATTTTGCCCTTCTGCCGTAGTACCAGCCTTGCAATCAATTTGGTTTTATCTGCACTTAACGTGACGTCTGGTACGAGCATTTCTTTTACAAGAGATCCGGCAACAGACACGTCAAGTAGTTTTATTCTTCGTTGCGTGGTCCTCTTCCAGAATGCCTAAAATAGCGTTCATGAGGTTCTGAAAATCCAAAATCCCAAAAAAATATAGTACACAAATTTAAAACCTTTCTACGTTGTATCGGTCTCTGCTTTTTTATAGTCTGAAAATCCAAATTTTTCCTGGCGAACATGGCTCAAGACCCCCCTATTTTGTTTAGCACCAAGCCAGCCCCACCCCATGAACTACTACCTTTTTTAGTGTCGTCACGCTACCCCCTTACCACTTAATTGACTATTCAATATGAGTGCATAAAGTTATGTCTACCCGTGTAAAAATAATGACCGGTACCTTATGCATGCCATCATCCAACAACGCTAATGGTAACTTTTTTGAGTGACCGCCGTTGCAAACCATATTTCGGCTCCCCCTCCCCCCACCTCCTTGAAGCCATATGCATATTTTTGACATGTCGTAGCCTTGAGAGAGAGACTAACTGACTTTATCTTTCCAAGAGAGGAAGAAAAAAAAGAACGGAAATGAAACTCTACGAATTTGACAACACGCCAATAGCAGGTCTGAAATTTAGCGGTCAATTCCGATTCTCGTGACATGTTTTGTCTCTTGCGTGACTTGCGTGACTTCGAGCCTTGTGAAGCGCTTGCGCTGTATGTTTGAAAAAACAAAATGGCGCACTCCAGAGGATTTCAGCGGCCAAGAGGGAACAGCTTTCCACCACGATTTTCTTCTTTTCAAGCAAGACCTCGTGCTCGCATGATTCGTCCGCCCCCATCTCTCATGAGTTTCCAAGCTCCTCGTGCCCCATTTTCGTCTCAAGATTTCGTGATCGGTGGCGGTCCCATTCAAGAGAGTAGGCCGCCGCCATCATCGTTATCATCCCCTAAGCCTTTAATAAGCCAAAGCACTTCGCACACCCGCCATTTTGTCGGTTGCGAAGCTGCGCAACGATTTCCCAACGCCAAGGAAAAGTTGCACAATATTCTTCAAGGTGCTATGAAGGGAAATTCATTGGCTTTCAATAGCAAACAAGTGGAGAATTTTTGGCAGTGCACAGTACATCTCCCCTGGCCTCGGCCAATGTCGTTTTATGGCGAAGGTTTGACGAAGCGAGAGGCTGAGAAAAACGTAGCTGCCGTTGCTTGTGTTGAATTGGAGGTAGGAAGACATTAAGGAGAGAATATATTTTGAAATCTTGTCCCTAAGTACTGTATCCATGAACTGACATACAGTGTATCAGTTTTAATAACCTGAGGAGGGGAGGGGGTGGGGTGACAGCAGGGAGGAGGGGAGAGGTGATTTCATGAGACCATTTATCTCATTCCCTGCAAAATAAATGTCTGAGAAAACGTGTTCCAAACACTTTCCATTGTACCTGGGAGATTTGGTGACCCTAACAGCCATGATGGTCAAATGAATGGGGTTCTAATGTACATCACAGTGCGACTACTTGAGCTGGGGCACGCTGAACAAAATTAACCAAATATCACAGTGTTAATTGAAAACAAAGGATAGGGGCATTTTTTAGCAACGGACCAATGACATTCTAAGACACAAACAAAAATTGCTAAAAATGTCCCTTTCCTTTGTTTTTCAATTAAAGCTGTGATTGGTTAATTTTGTTCAGGATGCCCCAGTTTGAGTAGTTGCACTGTAACAGCTATTGTTTTATTTGGGGTTGTCAAAAAGTGTCAACCAGTGATATTGCCGGCTACCCCTTGTGTTTGTTCTGGCTGTTGAAGAGGCGATTTCAGTGAGTGGGAAATCTATCCACAGGCCTTGCCAGTTCCCAAATAACTATTGTTTTCTCTTCTTATCTGGTAAACAGAGACTTGGAGTGGCCCATACTGGAGCAGCCACCATTTTAAAGAAAGAAGCCATTGAGAACAAAGATGAACCGAGATGGATTTACATAGATGAGGAACGATTGTCAAATGTGGAATCATTTCTGTTAAAAAACTCAGTCCTTAGTCAGCAACTTTATAATCCTCAAAAGTACCAACAACTTATATCTCCACCGCAACCATTCCAAGCATCGAAACCATCACAAAATTCTTTAGCAGTGAAAGACACTTTTCCAGGAAGCAGTACGCCGAGTCAGTTACAAACTCAAAATGATGACACTAGTGCTGGGTCGAGTAAAATTCAAGAATTCTGGAAAGACTCGGAGATAGTCAAGGATGAGGACTTTTCCAACTGGGAGATACCACAAGTAACAAACAAGGAGTCTCCAAACAATGCCGACAATGTGACGTCTGCAAATTCTTCTGCAGGATCTGGTGTGGTAAAGGACATATTTAGCGGCTCACCTTGGAAGCCGTTATCAACAGAACAACACAAAAAGCTTGATGCGCAGTTGTTTCAAGAGTTTTCACAAAGGCAAAATATGTTGGAGTCAGAACTTTCTTGGTTCAATGAGCAGACAAAAACTTTACCTGTTACAAACCATAGGTAATAAAATTATTAAAACACTAAATTATTTTATAATTAAAATTACTTGAAAATTTGTCAGTTTCTTATTTAAAAATATGCCTTCTTACTATAAAACCACTCGCCTGAGCAAACCTGTGCTAAAAAGTGCCAAAAGACCTCTTTGTATTTGTTATGGAACATGATTTAACAGTAAGCATGTTCATCACTTTGATTTTTGTCCTGCTTACAAGTCTTGTTGGTCTAGTTGGTCTTTGGATTTTTCTCTTATGTGGTTGAAGTATTTGAATCTTTTTTAAATATTTCTTCAAGGGAAAAGATTGTTCAGTTGATTGAGGCAAACAAGGTGGTTGTTTTATCTGGAGAAACAGGATGTGGTAAAACCACACAGGTAACTTATTACTAACAATGGAACCTTGATTTAACCAACCTGTATAAAAATTATAGTGAGGTCCTCAGTTTAATGATCAATATTCGTATCCCAGTAATAGTAAAATATATGTGAAAAAGAAAACCCTGAGATAAAAAAGAATCATTATAAACATTATTTTTTTAAAGCCAGTCCCTTCACCCTTAAGCCTTTGTTATATTACAGTTCCACTGCTTAGAGTTGTTTTTGTAATTTGATGGTTACAGTACATGGAATAGGTTTTGAAAACTTTATTAGCATAACTTGTCAGTAGATAGTGTGGGTTCTTTTAATAGTTATAATCTTCACAGGGAGGACAGATGAAAGACTTCAATTTACTGAATGTTCCATTTCTGTTCTTATGGTAGATTCCACAGTATATTCTTGATCATGCCATAAAGAACGGCAAAGGATCTTCTTGTAACATTGTAGTCACCCAGGTACCTTGTATAAACAGTACTCATATTTGATTTTTTTTCTTGTTTGCTTGTTTAGTGATTGCAGTAACAGTATCAACTTGTTTGTTTGTAACCTGATTCTTTGCAGCCACGCCGTATAGTAGCAATGTCAATTGCAGAGAGAGTGGCTTGGGAAAGAGGAGAGATGCTGGGAAAGAGTGTAGGATACCAGGTATAACTTATCTGTGTTATAAGCAACTTTCTGCATGCATTGCATGCCTATAATGCCATATAATACTGTAATGCACACACCAACTTGGCTATGCTTCATTGCAAGTATAATTATAATGAACCATAGATTGAAATGTGTAGTCTAGTGTTTGATTAGAAATACTGGTGTGTTCAAAATTTTCTGTCATTTGTAGAAAACTTTTATTTTTAATACTGTATAAATTAATTATGCAGGTGAGACTTGAAGGCAGACCACCATCAGAGTGGGGCCGGATATTATTTTGTACCACAGGAATACTTCTAAGAAGAATGCAGAATAACTCACATCTAAAAGGTATGTACTGTGTAGGGATTGCTTTATCATTTAATCGCAACTATAACAAAATTCTCAAATCTGATTGGTTCTTAGCACGCCCTATTTTTTACCAAATTGGAGCACGCGCAGCTAAAGTGTCCAATAACAAGGTGTCCAATAACAAAGTTCGCGTGCTGTACATGCACGTGCTCTTTATTTGGTTCCTTGTTGTGACTAAATACTCCTTGATATTCCTAAAACCTTCAGCTTCAAGAATGGCTTTTTTGCCTTAAGTCCTTAGTAGGCTTCGCTTTATCTAAATTTTTTCTCGAATTTTGTTATACTTATGATTAATTGATAATAGGACTTCGTGTCATCCAATTCTGTCTGTAATCATACTCGTGATTAAACAAATCGGACTCCCGCTACACGGTTGTTCGATTTTGTTAATCACTTGTATCATTTCAGACCAAATTGGACTCCACTCAGTCCTATTACCATTACTTATCTGATATTTTTGGGTGGAGATGTTGTGGTTCAATTTTATCCTTGGTTCAAATTTGATTTTCCTTTGCTTTTGGGAATGGTAATGTATGATAATGAGTTTAAAAACCAAGGATAAAATTGAACCACAGGGATACATGTAGGCCATGTTCCCCTTTGTGAAGCACATTTTTTTTTGCTGACCCTCCCCACCCCCTTAATTGGCTATTAAATTTGCATACATAAATTTATGTGGCCTCCCCTTTTTTTCTGCAGAAAAGTTACTGTAATCTTCCTCCTATTTGCACCAGTCCTCCCTCCTCTAAATAGTCCTGTAGCACCTGTGGCCAATGAAAAGTTGGCTAATACCTGATTCACACCAACAAAAAAGTGTTGTGTTAAACCAGATTTAAGAAAATGAATATCAGCAACCCCGGCAGGGGGGGGGGGGGTGGGAGGGGGTACTCCCATATATGGGCTATATAGATATGTGCCGCGGGATAGGGTATGTTTTTGAGGTTCTCGGTCCTTAAATAGGGTATCACTTTTGTTCCTTTTGGCATTGTGTTCCCGTTGTGATCCTTAGGGTAGCTAAATTCTATCAGCTCAAATAAATGCCCAGCTAAACGAAAAAAAAATTGTCTGTTAAAACTGAACTATCCGTCATTAAGTATTAACAAAGCGATTTTGAAAGATTTGAGCTTTGCTGTGCACGGTTAGCTTCTCCTCCCCTTGAATAGGGTGTCAATTTTCAGGTTTGGGCCTTAGAAAGGGTATTAATTTTCGTTTTCTTTATCCTTAGATAGGGTCAGGGTTTGAGAACGTTCGCGGCACACCCCTATCCTAACTATAGGGGAGTACACCCCCCCCCCCCCGGGTCAGCAACAGAAACTGACAAAATAAATTTTACATAGGGTTCAAGTATGCTCTAACTTGTGCTTTCATTGTGCCAAAGTCGATAAACATGCATCAGTCAGCAACTTCCATGAAGAAAACAATTTTAAACCGTGTTTAACTAAACAACATTTAAACATGTTTAAGCTTTGGTGTGAATGGGGTATAAGCTTGGAGAAGTTGGCTACTTTTTCCTCAAAATAATTAAAGAAAGATTCTTTCAAATAGTTGGTTATTCTACTCAACCCAGCTGCCTCCTTCAAATATTATTGAACTCCTGATTACTGGAAACTGTACTAAGAGGCTCAAACCCAAATCCCTGTGTTGTGTCTCAGTGTTCATATTATTTTAGTGCACTGTTGTTGTTTGTCAAGTTTCATCTGATATGTTGAGTACTTTGTTAACAGGTGTCAGTCATGTCATTGTTGACGAGGTACATGAGCGAGACATCAACACAGATTTCCTCCTGATCCTTCTGCGAGAATTACTCGACAAGAACCAGCAGCTGAAGATTGTTGTGATGAGCGCAACAGTCAACTCAGAGAGATTTTCACAATATTTTCATGGGTGGGTATATTGATATCAAAGGTTGTACATCCACAGTCTTGCGCAAAACATTCATCAGACAGTGTGTTTGTCTTATTCTATTCTAGGCAAAAGAAACATATTAGGGACAGTTCATTATTTATGGGGATGACCGGGTCAGATAAAAAGTGGCCCGGTCTTGAAAAATTTCGTTCTGAACTACGGGCTATGAGTATTTTAAAAGGCAAAATGACCGGGTTCTGAAAAAGTCACATTTACAGGATTGGAAAATTCAGGGTAATATCAAAGCAAGGGGATGCAGTGAGCAGAAAAACAAATGTGCTCCAAAAAAAAAAACAGTTGAAGACTGAGAGTATGCCTGGCTCGAATTAGTACAGTCAGGAAACATAAAAAGACTACTTGTTTCAGAGTTGGAAAAACATCCAACCAATTGCCGGAAAAAGTTTATTAACAAATCTACACAATGTGTTCATTAAACAGCTTTCATAGTGTTACCATGTCATAATTTTGTGTCAACTTTAGTATTATTTCCATTGACTGGGCTTTGAAAAATTTAAAACGAGTCAGAACGGGCTAAGAAATTCTGGCATGATGCTACAACGGGCATTAGGAAAAAAATAAATGAAGTTATTTTGGATTATCTGACCCGGTCATCCCCGTAAATAATGAATTGTCCCTTACGTACAATTTATATTGCAAATTTTGCTCCGAAAATTAAAGTCTTCTCAATTACCACACCAAAAAAATACTTAGGGAAAGAACTCTTGGTCAAGTTTACAGCCAGAATTTAACAATGATTTATGTGTAACTTGATGTGAGAGTAGTTTCCAGAATGAGAGTTTTCACAATCACAGAAGACAGACTGTAAGATCTACACTGTACATATACTTTGGTCTTTAACCACTTAACACAAAGTATTGCTTTTTGTTTACTTTGTTTTAATGTTTAGTTGCCCCAGCTTGACCATTCCTGGATTCACTCACTCTGTGGCAGAGTACTTTCTGTCTGATGTCCATAAAATGCTGGGTCGAGCATTATCAGCCCCTGGTCACCCACAGAGCAAGCGATTCAAGCAAGACAACAGTTCTGCAAAGGTTTTTTTTTTCTTATTTAAATTTGTGATTTTGTCAATAGCTGTTAGCAAGTGTTTTGCTTGTATTAAGTCACGTGGATGGTTACTTTCCAGCAGTTTTTTTATAACAACTTCACAAAGTCCAGTAAACGATGGTAAAAGTAGAAAATGTAATTCTTGATGTAAGACTGAAGTGCATGTGAACTTCAGCACCATACCTACAAGAGGCAAGATGAGGTACTTGCCTCATCTAGATTTTAACCCAAAATTGATAACAAAGTATGTTCATGAGGGAAAATAATCCCCAGTTGAACGAGATTGCTTTTACTGAAGAAGTACCTCATAAAAAATGCTAAAAATAGTGTTTCAGAGCTTCTAGATTTCAATGTTTTCTGGGGGAGGGGGGCATGCCCCCCAGATCCCCCCCACTTTTGCCTCATCTATGTCAAAAAGGCCAGGCAACGACAGCAATAGATACTTACAGTGCCCATGTCATAGTGGGCCCATATTATAGGCGGGAGGTGCAGTGGCCTTATGGTTAGTGTGCTAGACTCCAGGTTGAACAGTCCATTTCCGAGCCCAGGCTAGGATCATTGTCTCGTGTTCTAGGGCAAGACACTTTAGGGCGAGAGGCTTTATCTATCACAGTGGGGAGCTTTGGACATTTTAATCAGTGGACTTTCTCAATGTGAGGCTACTTTCTAACAAAAGTCTATTGAAGTTTAGTGACTCATTTAACCATCCACAAATGTGCTGGGGTGGGGCATTTGAACAGAAAATCTCAGATAGGTTCAAATCAGCCCTCCCCCCCCCCCCCCCACTCTATGCCCAACCCCCCACCCCTGTGGAACAACATTGATAGGTGCAATGTTGTGTTATGGTAGGTTAATAGTCAAACAACTAAGCATGTTTAGCAACTGTTTAACACTGTTTTGTCTCAACACCCCAGCCCAGGCTTTTTGAGAACTGTCGCTGTGGCGCTTAAACTACAGGCTTTCAATAATCAAGGTATTATAAGAAGAGTATATACTGTGTTGTTACACTTAAAAAAAAATTGTCATCTAATGTAAAGCCAATAGGGAACTTAAAAGTTTGTGCAAATTAACCAAGCTGCAGGAAAAGTTTTGTACAAGCACTCATGGGTTATCCCAGTGTTTTCATTGGCAAAGTGAATTTTTTACACAGTTATTTTCTTCACTCTTTGTTTTGTAGCAAAATGTAAGGTGAGATTTGAACTTTAAGCTATCAAAATAGTGCAAATTCTTTTTATTTCTGCTCTGTAAATAAAAGCCGCTTTGTGTGTCAAAATGTAAAAATGTCCCTATAATGGACTAAATCCACAGTACACATTGAAATCACTTCACACTAAGAACTTTCACTATTTAAAGAACACATTGATAAACACTTGTTGTATTGTTTGAAGTTCATTCAAAACTTCCTGGAGCTGGGGTGTTGAGTTGTAAATACTGAGATATATTGGAAAAAGTAAAATAATATCTTAGATAACTCAACTCTTGACATTGAATAATTTTTTTTTAAGATGCTTCACAGGTAAGTTGCTTTTGTAAGTTACAATTCTTTGTTTATCAGGTCAACAGTCAACAAGAAAGCCCAGAGGCAGATGCTGATCTCGTCAGTGAAACAATTCTTTTTGTGAGTAGGAATTACCCAGAGGTACGTGTAATTGCATCGAATAAAGTAAAAATAAGGAATAATGTCAAATTTTCAGATTACAAAAATTACCTGACTTTTGTAGTGATGGATGAAATTTGCAAGGGCTTTTTAGAAAGTCTAGGAAGCATGTGATCAGGAGGCTTTGAAATTTTTAATTTAGCTTTTGAACAAATAGTCAACGAGTGTGAACTGTTTGGAGTGCAGACTGGAGACTGGAGATAAGACTAGGAGATTAATATGAGATATTATTATTATTATTATTATTATTATTATTATTATTTTTATTTTTATTATTATTATTATTATTATTATTTTTATTTTTATTATTATTATTATTATTATTATTATTATTATTATTATTATTATTATTATTAAGCAGAAGACATAGTAGGATATGGCCTTATGCGCCTACTGGCGTAAGGAGATAATGATGAGATGATGACGATATCATGAGGATGGCGGAGGTTGCTGGACATCGCTAAATGTTTCTTTGCTCTGAAATGTTTCTATATTTTTTGCATTTGGCAGGGAGCTATTTTGTGCTTTTTAGCTGGCTGGGATGAAATAATTGTTGTCCATGACATGTTGTCAGCCAAGATTAAAGATGTAAGATGTTTCTTGTGTAGCACTTTTGAGTTGACACTTGTACTTTTAAAGTATCTGATTGTCTGTATTACCGTTGAGCCCTGATATGTTGTTACTTGAACCCTCAATAACTCCAACCTCCTGCTAACTTGAACCTTTTTTGATTCCCCTCGAAAAGGTTGAGTTACCGCAGTTCAACTGTGGTACTGTTTAATGAATCCATTGTTATCATTATCAAGCTACTGTTTGGGTTAATAAGTAGAAAATGCAGGCACATGTAGAGTGCTGAATGGCCCCTTTATTTTCTTGTTTTTCTATTGAAATGTTGATGAATGATGCATGAACTGGTAGGGGTGTTTTTTTTTGTGGTGTAATTGCATTGGCATTTTACATGAAAAAAATTCTTTTGCAGAAATCTAATTTCCTTGTGCTGCCCCTTCATTCCATGCTGCCAATGTTTAACCAAAAGGCAGTGTTTGAAAGGTTGGTGTCCTTGTTTTATACTAATCCCAGGTACTAGAGAAGTAGTATGTGAATATAAACAGGATTGATACACCACAATAAAGCAATTTCCTTGCTTGGTTTTCTGCACAGAGGCTTTCTGTCAAAAGTACAATATCCCCAGACTGCTCTCTTAAACGTGGTTATGTTGGAACTCGTTATCTTGAACCAAAACATGTTTCCCTCAGATACCTTTGAACGGGACTTTATAACAAGCCTTTTCAAACGCCTTCTTCAAGCAATTTTCTGTTGCTCTTGAATGTTCAAGAATGAGGCTTCTGTTAACCTTGAGAGACAACAGATTTATTTTAAAGGTTTAGCAGTCTCTGTGTCTCACCAGGCCCCCTGTTGGAGTTCGTAAGATTGTGTTAGCCACCAATATAGCAGAGACGTCAATAACCATTGATGATGTTGTCTATGTGATAAATGCTGGTAACGTGAAAGAAAAAGTGTATGATGCAGCGAAGAAGGTACTAAGATTATGTATTATGCAGTGAGTATAGGATAATTTATGATAATGTATGTAGTGATGGTAGGATGATGAATGACTTATTAATGTAGAATAATGTGTGTAGTTTAAAATTTATGCAGTATTATCATCGTCATTGTCATCGCCGTCGTCATCAGCATTTTTTTTACAAAGGAAACAGAAAAATAGAAATAAAGACTGGTAACATACAAAATACAGAATATGTGTAACAAATAAATGTTCGGGAGAAAATTAAACTGCATTACGATTACATACATAACTAGTTATTTGTACCACTTACTATTACTATTATTACTATTATTTGATACTTACTTCATTACATACATTTCTAATTTAGCTAGAACACCTTCTGTTACTACTAAACACCTATTACTACTATCATCATCATCATCATCATCCTCACCATCATCATAATTTATCAAAACAGTGTGGTATTATGATACTAACAGTGCAGCTACTGAAGCTGACGGCTTACATTCATTCGAGAAGACACTGAGAGAATTTCACTTTGCTAAACAATTTTTTTTAGATAGGAGATTTACTTTTTCAAGCTGGCCAATATTTCTTAATTTATACTTAGGGATTTTTATTGAACCTTTATATTGAGCTGTTTTTAAAATCATGTACATTAGGTCTGAAAAGCCCTGATTGGGAGACTTAATATAGTTTTACGTTAATTACGTACTTTACAAGAAGGTATGGAAATGTATAAGGAAACTAAGGTATTTCGTAGAAAGGAAATCAAAATCATTCCAAGTAGTAGCAATAATAAAGAAAATCGTCAACATCTTGATGTTGCACCATATTCTCATAACTTGCATTACAAGAAATGTATGACAATCTGTTGGGAGAAGAAACATTTGTATCTGACTGTATTTGTTAGGTGTCGTGTCTGATGACACACTGGACGTCCCAGGCCAGTGCGGTCCAGAGGCGAGGCCGAGCTGGTCGGTGCCAGCCAGGATTGTGCTTCAACCTCTTCACAAAGCAACAATTTGAACACATGGGTATGTTTCTTCGCCAACATTAATCAACTTCCGGACTGTGCCAGCGAAACTGTCGTATTTTGAGCGAAAGAGCAATTGCTGATCACACATTAGTTGTTTTGTCGCAATATGTTAATGCATTTTTGCGTTGAACATCATGACTATGCCCAAACCGAAAAAATAAACTCCAAGTAATATTTTACTAAGGTAGAAAAACATCAAAGAAGTAATAATAAACCAAAAAGATTGAGACGGATTACGAATAAAGAGCTTGTAGAGTGGTATAGGGTTATTATGCGTTACACAGAAATGCTTTCACACAGAAGGAAACCTCAAAATAATAGTTTACTAAGGTAGAAAAACATCAAAGAAGTAAACGGAACAAGGATGGTGAAGACTGGCAATGATTGAGACATATTACCAATGAGGAATCCATGACTTTGTTTCTTAAACCCTTGTCTGCAGTTTTGTCTCCAAGCTGGATATTAACACTAACGAAAAATGCGTGGCTGTCTAGTAAAGCAAAGTTGTGGCTTTTTCATTTTGCTATTTACTAACGTTGAGAAAAAGCTATCACACATTGAGTCGCTACAATCTTAGAAGGTGCAACCACTCAATGAAAATTATAAAATGATAAGGTGTAACTGGGGTTTCAGAAAACCGGAGGCAAGCACGGGAAAACATTTATTCCGCGGCAAGCGCGGGAAAACATTTTCCCGGTGGAAAGCGCGGGAAAACACATCCCTTGGCAAGCGCGGGAAAGCATCCAATCGGCAGGGAGCGCGGGAAAACAGAGAACTGGTGACGTCACGATGAATTTGATTTTATATCTGACTGACTCGGAACACAACATCTCTGCTCGGTCTGTGTATGTTAGGCGAATTTTTCTTTTTTCTTTTTCTTTTTTTTTTTGCAGCTCCATACCAGTCAGCTGAAATGCAGAGGATTTCACTAGAGGAAATTGTCCTACAAACTAAGGTAAGAAACGAACTGTTCATGAAACTTTAGGAAATAATTTTTTCATGTGAAAGAGTAAATATATTTCTTGTTGAATCCATCGACAAAGTGTAAAGTCATATCCGGCCCATTCAATCACGCAGATTCAGTGCCCAGATGAAACTTGTAAGGTCCAGGAATTTTTAGCCAAGGCTCTTGATCCTCCATCGCCCTTTGCCGGTAAGAACAGCTTGATTAATCTCATCTCATTATGTAATACATGCAACTCCACGTAAAGTAGATCTTCGTTTCTTCCTCAAAGGACCTTTGCCCCGATTATCTACAAATCAATAATAGACCGCTAATATAGAAAAATGCCAAACAAGTGATAACAGACTTAAAAGGTGAAAGGATGGACGAGGTTGAGGAAGATTTAAACGGATCGTGAACCGTCATTTTAACGAACTTAGGCTATAGTTTTCAAGTTGTAGCATTGTTTCCATGCATGTGGAAGGCCAATGGAATTCCCTCTACGAGATTAGACTATTCCTGGAGATCTTGTGATCTTTTAGTATGTTGGAATGTTTCAGTTCAACTCATTCGTTTTTGTTTTGAACTACTTGCAGTGCACACTGCAGTGTCACAGTTGCAAGAGATCGGAGCTTTGGATGATAAGGTACGTAGAACAGGAAGCCTTGTGTAGTAACGATATGAAGTCTTTCTTTCATTTGATCCTTTACACAGCATTCACCATCAGTAATCAACTGGGGAACATCGTCTTGAAGCACAACTAAATTATCAATTGATCAATCAAGCATCCATCCATCCATCCATCCATCCATCCATCCATCCATCCATCCATCCATCCATCCATCCATCCATCCATCCATCCATCCATCCATCCATCCATCCATCCATCCATCCATCCATCCATCCATCCATCCATCCATCAATCAATCAATCATTTATCCGCGTAACGTCTAGTGAACTAGAAGCTCGTTCAAAACACGGATTCACAATAAAAGAACAATGAAAGAAATATGGGATTAACAAGGCGACTGGAAGACACGGTAGCTCTTTTTATTGAGCTCACACCAACTTAATTGTTTCTAAATAGGAAGGTCTGACAGCTCTCGGAAGGCACATGGCCTACCTGCCAGTGGAACCAAGGATAGCGAAAATGATTATTTATGGAGCTATCTTTAGGTATGTGTCGTTCAGTCGTGTAAATGAAGCTAAATGATTTTAAGAAGACCTATCGTCTTACAAGTTTGCATGAGAAGGACTCAGGTACAACCATTGTGTTGCCACCCTCAAAAATCAGGACCCTCTGGCTCAAACGGTGGACAATGCTATCCACCGGGGGGGGGGGGGGGGGAGGGTTTACTATTTTCTATGGAAACTATACGAAAGGATTACCTTTTTGTCAAAAATGGTCTTTAAAAGGGTGAGGGTTTGGACCTCTGGCGGACCCACCCGCCCCGTTATAAAATATTTTGGAGATGCCCCCCCTCGTCGCCCCCACTCATCCACTAGGTCTGATCTGTTCACTGGTGTTTTATTCTGTTGCTCACGTGGTGTAGGTGTCTGGATCCAGTGCTGACCATTGCAGCAGGCCTAAGCTATAAAGATCCATTTGTATCACCGCTGAACAGGCGGGAGCAGGCGGATCAGGTAAAATACCTGCTTTTCCAGCTTTTTCTTGACCTTAAACGTTTGTACAGCGAAATTTATTACCAGAAAAAGGACAAAAATTAGTGTGAAGATACTCTACTGAAAGCAACAAAAAAACTGACTCGTTTACGAATATAAAACTGGAGAATTGCGAGAAATTTCGAGTTTGAGGTGAAAGGTAATATTTAGTTGTTTATACACTTGTCTTTTCATAGTCTCGCAAGAACTTTGCCGGTGACAGCAGAAGTGATCACGTGGCCTTGCTGAATGCTTACAATGGATGGACAGCAGCCATGAACCATTCTCAAGGAAAAGAGTTTGTCCAACAGCGGTTTCTTCACTGGGGCACACTAAACATGATCCGCGGTAGGTACCTGTCCTCCCCTGGCATCATATAAACAAGGTTAAGTCTGCATTCAAGCCTAGTGGCCCATCAGGCCGGAGCTTTTCCCGGTTTCTGCAGCAGCTTGTAGCATAAAGCGACTAGGAGTATTTCCACCCCCCCCCCCCCCCCCTGGATGGGATGCTAGTTCATCGCTGGGCTACCCCCAGCAGTAAATTCGCCGGTACCCATTTAACGCCTGGGTGGAGAGAGGTACTATGAGAGTAAAGTATCTTGCCCAAGAACACAACGCAGTGCTCCGGGCAGGGCTCGAACCCGGACCGCCTGATCCGGAGTCCGTCCAACGCACTAACCATTAGGCCCCCGCGCCTCCCACAATATCATTAGCAAACTCGTCACTTATTGAATAGTTCTGATTAACATTTCATCATCGTTTATCGAATTCAAATACCGCAAAGTTTTGAACGTGTGGACCACCCGAAAGCAGTTAAACTGTTTAACACTACTGCGTTTTTATTTGAAAATGTATAATTTTTGATACGCTTTGAGCTTCCATCCACACTAATTTGGCGTTTTCGGTGTCCGAAAACGGGACGATTTGAAAACGCTCTCCACAGTAACCTGAGTAACTACTTCCGAAAACGCCGCCGGTTTTGTTATTATAGTTTATTGACGTCAATATCATCGTGCGTTCTTTGACCCAGTGAACTAAACTTCACTCCACTTGCGAGTTGGATAGCTTTCGTTTTAATGAGTATTTACTAAGTGAAGTTTTAGACGCAAGGTCCACAAAACGCACCAAAGAAGAAACATTCGACTTCCGGTTGCCGTGCGTGACTCACAAAGGTCTGTCGAAAAAGAAAGGGGCTAATTAATTTAGCTTTTTGATGTGCTTTCCTTACAAACTCTATACTGCCATATGTTTTGGTATTTTTTTCGCCCTGGCTCTCGCGTATTAGAATTGGAATGCAAACAGACAGGACATCTGATTTTGACATTTCCGCCTTCAGGAAATGCGAGCATCCTGGGTTGAGGTGCCTCCCGGATTCAGTTTTTCCGCAAACACAACTTTCTTTATTCCCAGCTTATGTTCATTAGCTATATAAAGAGATAGAATTTTAGTTTCCGTAGTTTCAAAAACCATTACGAAAACTCATAAGATTCCTACAGATAAAATGTCAGCAATAAAGCAATGTAATACATGTAAGGTCTTAGTTTTCGATGCTAATGTTTTGAGGCCACAGTTTTTATAACAACTTTTTTTTTGGCATTCTAGAGTTTCATTTGTGGTTTAGAGTTTGTAGCCAACTTAAGCGTCGACAAGTCTGTATGTAACGAAATGGAAAAACCTACTAGCATTACCTAAGCCTATTAAATTTGAGTCTCTGGCGCCTCAGTCAATCTCTGCAAGGCATCAAGAGATTGTGAAGGTGTCTTGATCTTCTTCACCGGAACGACATCTCCGTTCATGTCGATGGTGTATTTCCTACCTAGCAACTTGAATACGGCTATGCGAATATCCTTGATTCGAAAACAGTAGATAAACGGATTGAGAGAAGAGTTGCTGTACACGACTGCAGCTGCGAAGTTGTAGGCGATGTTCAATCGAAGGCTGCCTTCATGACGCATTCTGACGACCAACATTGAAAGGAATGGGATGTAACAAGCGAGGAACACAGCCATTATGTAGAGCACGGTGACTGCAGAGCGCTTAAAGCTGTGGATGTTGATGCTTGCCGGCGCTAGATGGAACTGATTTCTGGTTTTATTTTGGAGTTTTCGAACCTGGAGGTAAATCTTGAAGTACGCGTACACTGTGATGCCTATGCACAACACGTCCATCACAACGATGATTATTACGAGAGTTTCGTACGAGGCTCCCAGAAAGCGCGCGGTTGTTAAGGCACTGCAGAGGATCCAAAAACACACGACCACAGCTAAGACTCTACGAATGGTAACCAGCTCCTTGTACCTCAAATGCAGTTTTATAGCGAGAAGTCTCTCGACTGAAATAGCTGATATGACCAAGAAAGATACGCCAGCGCATATCCAGGACAACGAACCGGTTGTCATTATTTTTGTGATGCAGAACGCCGAAGGGTTCCTTTGTATTTCGAAGACCATTTGTAGAGTGTAAGTTGGTTGAACGATCAGGCCGACCAGCAAATCCGCGAACGCAAGACAGCATAGAAGAGTGTTCGATGGAGTTCGGAGCGCCGGTGTTCTCGACACGGTCAGAAGAATTAACATGTTGCCGATTATTGCTGTGAGAGCTGTTAGCGAGTTTACCACAATCAAGATGACGCCGGTGAGGTACAACTCCCTCGCAGTGACCCATTCTTCTTCCAAATGGAGGCAGTTTAGTTTGGTTGTTAGCGTCTCGACGGAAGGAGTGCTTACGGTCGGGTTTTCCATGTTTAAATGCTTCCCTTGTGATGTACGAATCGTCTTTTACGGATTAAGTCGTCTCTTCAGGGGGGTGCAGGCAATAAGGAAAAAAAGATCCGCCCGGATATGCGTAAGCTTGTTAAGATGACCTCTTTTGGTTCTGTGTTCGAGAAAAAACTTGGTTTGTGATTGCGGGGTTGTGCGTTCTCTAAGCATGATCACATATCCGGCAGATTTCCCTTTGAACTGTTTTCAATAGAAATGCTATATAATTTCTAATTGTTTTGCCTACCCTCAAGGTCACTGACGAAAAAGCGTGACAGGCACTCGCAGCTTGCATAAAATGGATGAGATACTTTTTTTAGAGTTTCATGTTGACACATGGATGTTTACGGCAAGAGGTACTCAAATCAAGAGTTCTGTGGATGCAGTTTGGATGAATGTGGTAAAGATTCGAGTGTTTATCGGGAATCTGTAAACCATGTCAACAGATCGAGATTTATTACAATGACCTCTATTTTGCACTTTGTAATTGAGAACTGCTGGCTAAGAACTCGAGCGATTTTTGGAATTTAATTTTATTACTATTTATAACAAGATTAAATCAAGTGCTCACTATAACGATTAAAAGCGAAGAAAGTTCTGGATAAGCAAGTTACAGCCATCGCATTTGTATGTTAGTGATAACAAGATTAAATCAAGTGTTTACGAAAGCGGTTAAAAGCGAAGAGATTTCTGGATAGGCAAGTTACAGCCATCGGTCATGCCCTTGTCATTTTTTTTGGGTCATATTTCACGCATCAGAAACTTTATGAACACCACACAGATTCTTATAGCTCTTGCCTTCCTGACCTCGAAATTGGATAACTGCAATTCAACTGTTTGGTCTGTAAACATCCAAGGCTAAAATGTGTCCTTAACACCTTAATTAACTCTGCTGCTTGAGTAATATTAAAATAAACTTGTTCCCGAGAAAGTGCACAGTGGGGTTAACCTCAAAAAAGGTAATCAGCCCTAAGATTTATCCGTCAACCGTCAAAATCGGTAAAATTTAGCCGCCAACCGTCAAAACCACCCCCCTCCCCCCTTCACCCCATTAAGCCCCCACAATAAAACATACCCAAAAGGTCCAAAAATACCTCAAAAGTGCGATCGTGTGAGTCTTCCAGTAGAACGGAAACCAGAAAATTGGTTCGAGATATCGGATGTAAAACTGTAGTGTTCAGCTGAGGGGAAGCAACTACTTTGGTTCAAGTAGACCGGAGGTTCCAGAAATCGAGGATTCGAGAAATCGGGATTTTACTGCATGTATTTACTTTTCGTAGTTTTTAAAAATCTAATTCTATTGCCGTTACGTATTATTTGATCTTTTCGAATATTCTGTATATCTTCGCGTTCCATACAATCAAAAAATAAGAAAGGCGAATTAAGAATTCCGTCTTACAAATCTAAAACATACGGATCGAGAGCGTTCTGTGCGCGCTTCTAGCCTGTGGAACTCTGTGTGTCTTGTAGCCTGTTGTGTAGTGTCTCGAAAGGTTTGCGTCTTCAGTGGATGGATAGAAGTCGGGTCATGCTTATTTGCGCTATGTCGGGTCCAAGGTAAAGTCGAGTGCGCGATCTGTGATACAAAAGACTTCCGCGCGCTGACGTCACGACCTTCACAAATGCGTATTTTGTGCGCCTTGAATACAGCTATTTCGAGAAAGGTCGTCGGAAGAAAAAGCTGCACGCGAGAAGACCGAAAGGTGGTCTGGATATTTACTGGATTTTGCATATTGGCCTAAGTGAAATAACAAGTTTGCATTTTTGCACGCTAATTATTTGTTTTTCCTCTCAGGACGCCTTTATCTGTAGCTTGACTTTCACTGTCGCATGTCTTTGAAAATTCTTGTAAAATTCAGCGTGACAAAATGCACCTTGTTTTCACACGTCTGAAGAGAAGGAGAACGTGCAAATTCACGTTTGTCTTGTCGTTATATCTAATAAGTATTCACATTCAGCACGTGCAGTCTACCCATTCTACCTTTCGGTAATAGCTGTACGAATGCAATTATAGCTGTACGAATGCAATTATAATTTTGTCATGATCTGCCCCCATTTGCCCGCCCCAAACTTGAAATTAAGTAAACAAATCCAATTTCGAAAGGAACGGCTGATTCAGACACCTGATTAGCGGAACTGTAAATGGATTTTTATTTAGGTTTTGTTTGTTAACTAACTAACAAATAAATAAATATCAATAAAATAAATAGCATTTTACAAACAAATAATTGATATCATTATATGATAACATTAGTGTTTTCATATTCCTAATCCTGTTTACGAGAGCTTCCTCGTGCGACTTCCTTTGCTTGCCCAGGTTCCTTAATTGTGAACTGCTAACTTTGAAAAACAAAACTTATAATGTTCATCAACTGAAATCAATGAACAGATTATTTCTGAGCTTTATAAATCATCCTGCCATGCGATTGAGCTTGCGGAATTTAGCCCAATCAAAGTTGAGTGTCTGCAGCCGATCTTTGCAAAGATGCTGAAGGTTGAAACAAGACCGACTTCTTGAGGCTGTTAATCTTCTGCGTAGTACAAGAAACCGGCACAACATCTCCCTTAATGTCAACTGTATATCTCCTTCCCAGTAACTTGAAGACGGCTATCCGCACGTCCTTGCACCGAAAGCAATACACGAACGGATTGAGAGAAGAGTTAATGTAGACGATCGAAGCTGCGAAGTTGTAGACGATATTTAGTACAAGGCTTCCGCCTTGACGCAATTTGACCACCAAAATGGCGAGAAATGGGATGTAACAAACCAGGAACAGAGCCATTATGTAGAGCATGGTGACCGCAGACCGCTTGAAGCTGTTAATATTCATTCCGGGCGGGGCAAGATGCCTCTGGTCTCTTGTTTTATTCTGAAGGTTTCGAACCTGCAGGTAAATCTTGAGGTACGCGCATACTGTAATTGTTATACACGACAGGTCCATGGCAACAACGATCAAGGCAAGAGTTCTGTACGGTGCTCCGAGAAAGCTGGCGATTATCAGAGAAGTGCAAAGAATCCAGAAACCTACGGCCACAAACAAGATCCGAGGAATGGTAACCAGCTCCTTATACCTCAGGTGCAACTTTATAGCGAGAAGTCTCTCGACTGAAATAGCTGAAATGACCAAAAACGACACTCCAGCGCATATCCAGGACAGCGAACCTGTTGTAATTATCTTTGCGATGCAAAACGCTCGGAGGTTCCTTTGTAGTTCGAAGACCATTTGTAGAGCGTTAGTTGGTTGAACGATCAGGCCGACCAGCAAATCCGCGAACGCAAGGCAGCATAGAAGAGTGTTTGACGGAGTTCGGAGCGGCGGCGTTCTCGACACGGCCACAAGAATTAACATGTTGCCGATCGTTGCTGTCAGCGCTGTTAGCGAGTTTACCACAATTAAGATCACATTGGTAACGAAAGACTCGGAGGCAGAAATCCATTCTTCTTCCAAGTGCAAACAGTTTATCTTGGTTATAAGCGTCTCGACGGATGGAGCGTTGACGGTTGAGTTTTCCATAGCTTGCTTAAAATGGTTTTCTTGTGTTGCGTGAGGCGTCTTTTACGGTGGACGTCGTCTCTTAAATCAAACTTTGGCGACGTGAAACACGTAGATCTGCGGGTATTGATAACTATCAGCGAAATGGCAATGGTTTTGGAACACAACATTTAAGATTGAAAATGAGACGGAAACTTAATCAAAATCCCATTATAAAAAACGACATCTGGAATCGAGAAATGACGTATGTTTGACTGTCTTGTCATCAAATGTTCCTGAAACCTTCAGCGAAGTCACGTTTTATGAGTGTTTATGCTAATTCTTATTGTACAATGGCCGCTTACCAATTCCCAAAGGTGTTCATGGATAATGTTTAATTAAATTTATTTGATTCATCCGTTTATCCATCCCACAAATGTTGGCTTTTAGCTTTTAGAACAATGTGTAAGAGAAATAACCTTTTATTGTTGTGGTGCACGCGAAAAATGCCAATCGCATTGGTCATTTGCTTCGTTCTCGAGTTTTTCTTTTCTAATTTTGGGTGCTTTGTTTTTGAATTATGGGTGTTTCGATTCGTTTTCGAGATTTGCATGTTTCGTTTTTCAGTTCTCATCCGTTTTTGTTTTTTGGAGGGGCTTTGTGCCAAGGTTTCTATTTACAAGTGGTTTGTTTTTATTCCACGCTTGAGTGTCTTGAATGTCTACGAGCTCAATTTGTGGTCGTTTGTAAAACCTAAGTCCTTCAATTTTTGTTTTTCTTTTGACGTGAAAGAAATTTTAAAATGTGCGAAAAGGAACTTCATGTAGGTAAATCTTTACGTCAGCTTTCCGTTATTTGCCTTGGTTGTCATCGACTTTTCTTTAGCGAACAAACAGTGTTATTCCTCCCTGTTAGTAATGAACGGTAATGCTAATCAGTTCAACAATAAAAATTGCACTCTTTCAATAATTCTTACCATCTTATATTGCCGGCGTCTAGCAATTATCCTTTGAGATGCACCTGGCGATATCTGTTTCCCACTCATCAACTAAGCTATCACAGAATGACGAGCGATAGTTTTGTAAAAAATGAAAAACGATTTAATTTTTTGTTTTAGTTTAATTTAAGTGCGTGGAAACCTTTTAATTTCGAGGTGCGGGCGGCACGTGAAATGCGTGCCTTAATTAAAGTTGCTTGATCACGCGTGTTGATTTTTTTTTCGATTTCTTGCTATCCGTCGCTTTCCGTGTTGTAGTAGTTCTTTTTTTTTTTAAAAAAAAACTAATCGACGGAGCATTTTCCAAAAATTCTTCGTCGCGGACTTTGCAGGAAGATACTGGACTTCAACACAACTGTGTTTTTATTATTTTGATTATATCTGAGCGATATTCTAGTGTCAAATCTTATGTTTGGGAAAAAAATAAATGCGTTTTCAGAAAGTGTCGGGAAACAATAGATTCCAAATGTAATTTACTTAACGGTGAAAAATCATATTAAAAGTAAACATTGAAAAAAGAC
This sequence comes from Meandrina meandrites, assembly GCA_963693305.1. NCBI lineage: Eukaryota > Metazoa > Cnidaria > Anthozoa > Scleractinia > Meandrinidae > Meandrina > Meandrina meandrites. The sequence goes on from OY855908.1 coordinate 35,690,892, forward strand.
GACTAAATTTTTATTCTGATGCTGCTTCACAACGCTGATTTTATGCTTTCTTTTTCGTTGCGTCTCGAAACAATTTAACTAATTTTATATTCTGAAACATTGCTGCCCGCAAAAGGCCTGTAAGTAATGGATAAACGCTGTATACATTAATTCTCACTTTAGGAGCACTTTAACTGGATTTTTGCGTTTTTGGTGAAAGCTGTAATGTAAATGCAAAGATGTTTCAATTATCAATTTAGGGATAAGAAAATTAACTAAGTATTGGAAAGAAAGAACTACATTAATGCATGGATGCGGGTTACAGAATGGACAAGTTAAAATGCAGCAGTAAATTCTGTTAAAGCCCAGACGTTTTTCTGATTTTTCTTAAATTGCAGTTCCTTAAATTGCAGACTCAAGTACTGCAAGGATTATTTTTTCATCTTACTTGTTATCTACAGTTATCATATGTTTTCATACAAATCCATCGCTTGTCATAAAACTGACAAGTTTTTTTCATTTCAATATGATCTATTTCCTACCTAGTCCTGATGACTCATTCCTTTTTTGAGTTCCTGTTTTCTGTTGCCTACTTATCCACAAAATAAAACCATTGTTCACGGGATTCCTGTTATCGAGCCAGTATGTGATATTGAATTTGTCGAAATCCTAATGCTGTTGACATGTTGGTCGCACTATCTCTATTTTGTTTCCTGTTTTCAAGTGCTAGTCAATTTCGTTTTTTTTTGTGTTGTCTCAGGGATGCGCGATCAATTCAGCCGGCTGCTTGAGGACTCGGGCTTAGTCCCTAGCTACATCGATAGTGGAACGGTCAATTCTTTCTCAGGAAACATGGAACTAGTAAAGGTAAGTCAAAGAGGCGCCGACGATCAGTACAAAATGGCAGCGTTAAGAAATTTTCGTTTCTGTAAAAAACGCTAGAATCTTAAGGTCATTCCTTAATATTGCACTGCGCATCCTTACTGCGCATAATTTCACGCGTGATTAGCGCACACACATTAAAAATGGCGGCTTTTTCTTTATGTGGCAGAGAGGTGAATCGTTATTTTCTCATGCCGGTATGGTTTCTTATCATTTTTTCTTGTCTTGAATTGAGCAATAATTTTCTTTTTGTAAAATAAATATAGACCAATTCCCAGTGTAGAATTAGAAACAGTGAATTTGGCAAGCAATCGTGACAATTATCATGGTGATATTGTAAAGTATTGTTGGGTATAAACAAGGTGCTGTTCCTCCTAAACAAGTATGGGTACCCCCATTTTTATTTCAAAAATTTTTGTCTTCTATAAGATAAACTTCTAATAAGCAAAGTTTGACCAAAATCTCAGTGTAGGTTCTATTTCAGCGGAATTGACCTTAAAGCATTTATTGAGTGTCGTAGTGGAGCCCATACTACCACAACATTGCCGTGATAGTAACGTTTTTCCCGGTAAAGCTGCCTCACGTAACGTTTTTCCCGACAACCCAAGTAAAGACCACGAAGGGGTATAATATTTTTCTCCATTGCGCCCAAACAGTGTATGCAAGGTGCGATGTGATCCCAAATCACAAAATCTTTGCCCAACTCGAAATTCTGAGTCACTGATCCAGTCAAATGGTATCTTGTGGGTAGATATCCAATATCTCAATTTCCTTTTCTGGGAAGTCTTCTCGTGTGAAAATTTACTTTAAACACATCTTGAGGGGAAGACCTTTCCGCTCCAAAATTAAAAGTTAAGAGAAGTAATTATAAATTTATAATTAAAAAGCGAATTGTTTCTAGCAAGTTAAAAAATCTTCGCGACACGCCCTGCTTAATATTTAAACGTTTTGTCATCAAAGATTCAGTCAATTCAGCAGATCAAGTTTTTACGCTTGCATAATTGCCCTTAAAAGAAGAATCGGCAAAAAGATAGCCTGTGTACAGCCGTCCCGCGAGTGGAGCGGGACGGCTGTACACAGGCAGCAAAAAGGTTGTTTTGTTAACCTGGCTGCCTTATTTTGGTTCGTGATCTATTTTGTTTAATATATCCGTTGCATTATTATTTCATATTTCAGTTTCCGTTGTTACAATTTAGTCTTAATTCTTTTTTAATTATTTCTATCTGATATGGGTCAATCTATCTATCCATATTAAAACTCGGCGTTTGTTGCGGTAGTGGTTTGTTTTTCTGGAGACGATTTTTAACGCAACGTTATTACCTCAAGAAAAATGCGTGATTTTTAACGTTGTTAACACTCAACGTTCGTTGTTAACACTCTGTTTGAATAAAGATATATGGAGAAAAAAAACGTTAACACTCAATTTTAAAAGCTGAGAAATCATAAGAAAACAAATGCAAGTGGGCCATACATCAAAAAGCTCAACAATATGGGTTCGGCTTTCAAATTTACTGAAAGCTCATTTGCGATAGCTGAAAGTCATGTAAATATCCGCTGTTATGCAAATCCATTCGATGAATAATTGTAAAACGTATTCAGCCTTTTTATTTTTTGCAGGCCATATTATGCGCCGGTCTGTTTCCTAATGCTGTTAAAGTCGGTCTTGGTTTGGAGTCAAAAGGGCGAGGCGGGAAGAAGCGGGTCCGGGTTGCTTTTCGAACCAAGTAAGTATGGCAGCCCCCATTTGTTTGCTTGATCGAGTCTATGTGGGATGCTGATTTGAACATCGAAACAAAAATCGAAATCATTTTTTTCACTGCGTTTTAGCCGTCCGAAAACGTTAAATTTCATTTCCGGTTGGGCCAAAACCGCGCGAGGAAAGTACCTGCAGCTAGACGACCCGTGTCGTCAAAACCAGAACGTGCTCAAAAGAAAGAAAGAAACAAACAAACAGAGAATTTATTAAGTTGTGTTGCCGGAAAACCAGAATAAACAGCATCAACACCCCACGTAAATTCGATTCGGCAAGCAAATAAAAAAAAATCTGTCATATTCACAACTCTCTATTTAGCCGTTGCTTTTTTTTTTGTCATGTCACCTTTTTCAATGTTTTCCCACTGTTTATCTTTGCAGATCTGATGGGCGAGTTGCTCTTCATCCTTCCTCGGTCAACTCTGACGAAAAACATTTCATCAGCCAGTGGCTCGTGTACCTCGACAAAGTAATGACAATTCTATCGATATACAACATGCACACTGCATCAGTTTCAATAGCCCAACAGCGATTCCTTGATAGCTTGGGCACATGACATTATAACCACTGCATTTTCGGGTTCAGATGATCCTATTGAACATGATGATTCTATTTAATAAAGCTTGTTTCAGATCAGAAAATAGCACGAGCAGTCACGCATACTTTGAAATTTATCCACGTCTGCGTGGTCCTACCATCCCCACCCTGCCACAGTCAGTGCTTGCCTTTACAGGAACTAACACTCTACACCACTCTACGAAGGACTTTAGAACGGATAGAGTCGATTCTGGCTTTTTTCGTTGCCTCGCTGGCGACATTTTTTAGGAAAGTGCCATTCCTTACTTACTCTCATGACGTCAAGCGCGCGGGAAGATAGTCCGCGGAAAACTGGTTTCAGCGATTCGCGCGGGAAAGTTGGCAACTCGCCCCCAGTTCTTGCGCGACACGCTCGCGTTCGGGCTTCACATCTCGCTGGATCATCTGAGGCAAAGTATGAAATAGACAAAATCTATATACATTCAGACACCTCATCGCAGTTGTTTGTGTTTACCCGCAGGTGAAGTCCACGCAAGTCTTCATCCGGGACAGTAGTATGGTTCACCCAGTTGCTTTGATATGTTTCTCTGGAAAGGACGTGCGCGAAGTGCATCATGGTATGTATGGCGGCTGATACATTTTTATGCGCCCTCCGATGACACCGTTTTTGCTTCTTTGGACCAAAAACCGTAGTGGTAATGGTTATAAAATAATTTGTGTAGAAAGGCCCATTGTTTAACTTTTATTTGGCGGATAGACTGTTTTCGCTTATTCCATAAGGTCTGGTGGAATTGTTGCATTCTCCCACTCAGCAAGGATGAAGGAGGGCAGTAATCTTTGAAACATGCCAGTTAGCCCACCCTGACGGTTGCCGAACGTTGGTAAACCTGTACCGTACAAAATAGCACCGAAAACGTAACAATTCTAATTTTTTTATTGTGTTTTAGGACCCGCTCCGTCAGCCCAGCAGCCTCGCGTTACCCTGGCTGTGGATGGAGACCGCTGGATGGCGTTTCACTGCTCGCCAAGACTGGCTCGAGTATTACAGGCCATCAGAGGAGAGATCAACAAGATGGTGTCCAGCAGTATTTCAGCTTCATCGAGAAATGACACGCTGTTTCACTACCACACCAAGCTGATGGAGATTGTCAGCTTGCTGCTAACCCTGCCCGTTCAACAGCCTCTCCCGAACAATCCCTGGTAGTGCCATCAGTCATGTTCGGAAAAGATTTAAAAATGGCGGAACGTAGAACGAAAAGATAACGGGATGGACCCTTTCCTTTTTTTTTGAGAGGGGGGGGGGGGGGGGGCGGTGGGAATTTTTCTGAGCTCGATTTTTTTTTTTTTGTCTTGTATTTGTGAGCTTCACTTTTGGCTTGCTGTGCATGAATTGTTTTCTCTTCTTTTGCTGTACAGGATTTTTTGGTAACTGCCCAACACCCCCCTCCCCAAAGTAAAATGCGTGAGCATGGCCCATCCCTAACACATCATTGTTCTTATTTGAATGTGACAGGGGTCAATTTCTAAGTTCGTTAAAGGGGCACTGTCACGAGCATTTATAAATTCAAAAATTCAACAGCCCAAAAACATGTTTACACCATCAGAAACCGTTAACAGTGGTCAGGTTTTATTAAAATTACTAAACCAGTGTACTGAAGATAAATATAGTGAGTGATATCACTGTGATACCATCCGGAGCTTTTGATCTCAACTTGAAAAAGTCAGCCTGACTTTTTCAAGTTCTGTCCCTGTGGTTTGGAAAAATTGATGAAAACTATTTACGGTCACCCTCTTCTTTAAACAATTTGCTAGATATCCTTCCCTTTTCGTTCTAGGAGCATTTCCTGCATGGTTGAAAGTACTTAGACGTAATTTTGGTGCCGTTTTACTAAAAAGGTCACAAAATGGCCGTGACAGTGTCCCTTTAACTTTTGAAATCCAGTATTTAAAGTAAGCGTGCAAAGATGTTTATGCAGCAGGAAACACGACAATTTACTGGCGTCGGCTTTGCTTTGTTTTGTTTTTGCACTTATAGCGCACTGCGCTGATTCCAAAATGATAGTGTAAACAGTAAACTATTGTAAAATCTCTCTTGCCTGGAAGTCGACAGGACCTGAAAACCGCAATGGATAGTTTAGGATCAAATAATAACGAAAATTTAAGACGATCGACTTTGTTTTGCTATTTATGATAACAGTAAAGATTTGAGACTGAAATTTTATTAGTGTAATCTTTGACTTGTCTTGACATTTCTAGGAATATACTGGAAACTGAACCCTTCATGAGCAATTAATTTCCCGGCTGGGGTGAGAATTGTGAGAATATTTTGTCATTTGGAATATGCCTGTAAATTTTATCGATATTTTGTGTTTGTTTGAGAAGAAATATTAGCGATAAGAAAATAGAACGACGTTTTGATGACTCCATGTCATCATTATCAATTTAATTTAGTAAATGAAATCCATTTAAGGATGATTTTACCAAACACAAAAATCAAGCGCGTTGCCTCTCCGCGATTCGAAGATCCTTGACGATCGGTTAAACGCTGACTTTTTCACGCGATATATCTACGCCTGTTGAGCACGCTAAAAGATTTCAGATTTTATTACACTATTTACAAAATTTAAACAATATTACACACTATTTACAGAAAATATACTAATTAAAATAAGGAAAATATAACAAAAGTAAAAGTAAATAAAATGTGCTCAGTGACCAAAGAGGCATATGCTATCGTGTTGGCCACTGACACGTTCAAAAAATCAAACAAGACACATCAATTACTAGAAAAACCAAAGCCAGCCAAGACAATGTACAAAATTCATCATGTCAGCATAATCTGCTTGTCATACAGCGCGGTAATCTCAGTGAGGTTGGTTAAGCCATACACACCAAATGAGTCTTTCTTTGTTGGCGGCGGCAGCACTCGCGCGCTCGTGAATTCCGCGTTCTCTCCCCTGAAGTAAAAAGTTGACCCTCGCGCGAAACCTGTAATCCAAGGTACAGCTGTATGGTCCCGCCGGGGTGGCGGGGGGGGGGGGGGGGGGGGGGGTACTTGACAGAATCTCGCGTAAGGAGGTGCGGCCCGCCTGCCCAAATTCTGGCCCTGTTTAAGACACGAATCTCTGATTTTTCCTACCCTGTTTAAGACAGAAGGCCGATTCAGTTTTGATACCCCGTCAAAGACATTTTTTGAAGCATAATCTTAAATTCTTATAAATAAACATATATGCTTATTCTGTTGAAGACATTGGCCCATGTAAAGATACCCCGTTGAAGACAAAAAGGGGTGAAATAGATACCCCGTTCAAGACAAAAAAAATTCTGAAAACCATACCCTGTCGGGCCGCACGTCCCCATTAAGCCCTTATAAGGGAGTGCCCCCTCCCCCCTCCTCTGGGGTATGATCGCTGCTGTGCCTATTGCCGGCCGTGTTCAAATTTGGCGAGTGAACTAAGGAAAAGTTCTTTAGATTCCTATCGCAATCTATGGCTGACTTGACAGACAACGGGCAAGTTTGACTCAAACAATATATGATTTTAAAATTGCTACATATTGCTACGACGTATTTTCGTTTCTAAACCCTAGACGGATAACATCTTGCTTTCTCGACCAATCTACAAAGATAGCTACCTTCCAGTTTGTTCTCTTTTGCTCGGGTATACCGTGTTATTCACGTGACACCTGTGTGCCCTCATGCAGGCGTTGCGTGACTAAATACACAATCTCAATATCTGGTACCTCCCTTTGAAAACAATTTCAAAAAGAACTATCCATTGATTAATTTAATTACTTCTCGTCGTTTCATTTTGGCGGCTATTTTTGCCAACCATTGATGTGAATTAAAATTTATAATATTGATAGATCGGATGTATGATTGCCTCCGCAATTTCAACACGTTGCGTGGCAACGCACAATAACAAGTGTACACGCGCGCACTCATTGAAATGCGCGCTTGTGATGTCAAAGTAATGAATGGTAAACTTTCGGATTTCACGTCTGTTGCGATGGGTTAGCGCCTAGAATACAACACGTTTTCGCTTGCCGGTAACTTACAGTTGCCCTCTATCCAAGATCGGAGGTGTGCAGCACAGTGGTAACACGAAAATCACGGTAGTGTGGATTTAACTTATCGAAGCTTCAAATAGCTTAAACAGTCGCTCGATCTTCCGGCGAAATTACGGTGTGCAATTTGCTTTCAATGCTGGCGACAATTTCCTGTGATGTTATGACTGATCATGTTGGGATTAATCATCGATAAGGATTTATTACAAAGCGGCCAAGTTCTCTCAAGCACAAAGGACGGTCTAAAGAGTGTTTTGAACAAAAACAGAAAGCAGTAGGTGATACCTGCAGCAATCAAAGATGGCGACAACCAAAGCAAGCTTTCCCGGCCGGTCAGATCACGACGTTGGCCGAGGATCGAAGAAAGTTACTTTCTACATTAACGGCGATCGTAATTTCAGAGGCCAAGTAATGGTTATTACTCCGAGAAGATTTCGCAGTGTCGACATGCTTCTAAACGAGCTTTGTCGTCTGACGCACTTCAAAGATTTGCCCCTGGGAGTCCGGTATCTATTTTCCCTCGAGAGCGGCGCAAGAGTTGACACATTAGATCAGTTAATTGACGGCAAAGCATACGTTTGCTCGTCCCACTCGAGCCTGAGGAAGATATCGTACGGTGGAAAGCCTCCATTGGCGCACTGGAGCTCTCGACAGCAGATCGATCTTCCTGATATACGAATGGCTCACAGCGAGACGAAACGAAGACCGATTGGTGTTGCAACTTCGAGGCAGCGAGGGCATTCTGACCCAAGATCGAACCCTATCGACGGCAGCAGGGTAAATATCAAACCTAAAATGGTACAAGTGATCAGAAATGGGCCACACAAGCCTCGCACGGTTGTAAAAGCTCTTTTAAACAAAAGGACAGCGCAGAATCTCGAGCAAGTTCTTGACGAAGTAAGCAATTCGATTGGAAACACCGGTGGTTTGAGTGCACCTAGAAAATTGTACACAATTTCAGGACAGCAGATTCGCGAGGTGGGTGAACTATTTCGTGACGAAAACAATATATTTATAGCTGTGGGAAGCGAGAAATTTAGCCCCGACGACATCACGGAAATAATGGAGGATTTTGAGCAGAGAGGTTCGAAAAAGCAGAGCGCTAAACGAAAACAGTCGAAAGGTGGTAACGAAGGAATGTTACATTATAAACAAAGAAAGGCGAAGGAACAAGAACAAATAAAACCCGTTGCTAAATCTGTTAACACGGCCGAGGAAAGCAAACTGCCAAAGCTACCAGACATTCATTCAAAAGTTGAGAACAAACCAAGAACAGAGATTAATAAAGACAATAAAGTACATGTACAAGGCAACTCGAACGCTAAACGGTCTCCACGTGGAAAAAATACTCAGGCACGGCACACCGAGAAAAGGCCACCAAACTCGGTAAAACTACCTCAAATCGGTAACGCTAATTTAGTATCGAAATCAGAGAAGGAGAGCAAAGAAAATGGGGAGGTTTCTCACTCTAACAACGACGAAAACGGATTGAGTATTCAACATGCAAATGAGGAGTTAAACGGCGACAACAACGTTCAATCAGGCGATGCTACTAAACCAAGCAGAAAAGTGTCGCTAAGTAAAAGACATGACAACGATAAAATTGGAAGGAAAACATCAAGGCATGATAGTGGAATTTTATCAGAGGATGAGATTAAATATGGAACGGTTACGGACAAAACTGTGGAAGATGTGTACGACATGGGAAAGAAGATTGGTGACGGCAATTTCGCCGATGTGCGCCAGTGCGTTGATAAAATAACCAAGAAGGAATTTGCGTTGAAAATTGTCGACAAGGCGAAAATCCGAGGGAAAGAACAGATGATTAGAGACGAAATAGACATCATGAGAAGATGCAAACACCCGAACATTGTACGAATGTACGAAGATTACGACTCTGCCAGACACATCTACCTGGTCATGGAGTTAATACGAGGCGGTGATCTTTTCGACGCGATTTCGTCTTCTGTCAAATTTACTGAAACTGTCACACGGACCTACGTCAAGGACATGGCTAAAGCGCTGGCATATTTACACAAGAGAAAGATAGTTCACCGGGATCTTAAGCCGGAAAATCTACTGGTAAGTACGGGAAATTAGCAATTCTTGGTGACACAAGGTCGCCGGAGTTGTTTTAATCTTAACATCGTTATTCAATTCCATCTGGTTTTAATAATAGCAGAGAACGAAAATCGTTTAGCGAGTAAATGTTTTCTTTGTGCTGTTCAGTACAATGACAGGACAATTCATCGACGTTTTCCTTTTAAATCAAACAATTACGCCTTGGTTTTATTAAAGACTTCTCTTTGTTTGACTAATTTGGCATAGTAAATGAAGTTTGGAGGAAACCATGGAAACGTCGTTGAATTTCCTGTGTTGTGCGATATTTCTGTCACTGCATAAAAATTTTGCCTTATCCTGTCGGTTCGTCATCAACATATTAAATACAGCCTCTGCTAGTTTTCCGTAATGGCTTCGTCACACAACTCTCAACTTTCAAGAGGAAACTTGTGACTTTCCGGCTCAATTTTGCGTTGTGTTTACCCGCGTGTTTGATAACCTCATTTGGGATTTATGACGTGTTTTCCGCACCAGTTTCGGTGATAGAATAGGGCAGATTTAATGGCCAATATTTGGACCAGGAGATCTGGTCTTCTTCAAGGCCACAGTTAGAGTAAAATTTTATTAAGGAGCTGTTATTTTTTGTATCACCCTAGCTATGGCCAAGGAGAAGGCTAGTTCAAATCAAGTAGGTTAGTTGGTGAATTTTCAGTCTCCAGCCAGAACAGGAGTTCTCAGTGCTGAGTGGTCTTTGCTACAGTACCAGCAAATTGTTAGGCCTTCACAAGACCACATAAAATAGCAAGGCTGTCAAAAAACTGGCCAGAAACACCTGCTCTCTGCCCCCAGTGTGGGGGAGTGAGTCAAAACCTTTCAGTTTCAGGCAGTCGCAGTGTTCTGATTGCTGCTAGCAAGTAGTAGTGTCTTAGACTGTGAGAAGTTTCATTTTTTTTTGCTAAAACGTGTGTAGACTGCGAGCACAAAATTAGTGGGATCTGCTAATGGCCAAGACGCGATCCGTGAGTATGTGGGATACTCCGGCTCATCCAGTGCCATGTCAATAACTTTTAAAAAAACTGACCAATTTTTCAAGTTCATTGTTCGTTAATCTTCATGATCAGTCGTAACCTTTCTACAGTTGTCACTGATTATTACTTCTCTCGTGTTTTACTACAGTAGAACGCTATGATTTCGAGGCTGTCTTAACTTTGGAAACAGTTCAATACATCAGAAAATGATTTGAAATATCGTGATAAAGCTAAACCAAGCGGAAGCGACTTGATCCTCCCGTTCTTCCGACAATTGTCCTTCAGTAGATGTTGTTGTTACATGATCATCCAAATCAGGTGATAATTTATCGATTAGAAAAAACGTCTCAACAAGATTTTTCTGTTCAAAAACAAGTCTTTTTTGCCAGCTTTTTCCTCTTGTCCCTGCAGGTCACCTTAGTTCCAGACATTTGCGAGGAGACTCTCTTTGCATTTGGGGGCTGCGCTCGAGCTGCGAAGCCACGAGTCACGGAGAGCGAAGCGAGCGCGCGCGCAACGAGAAACATTCCTCGTTGCTCGTGCGTTCGCTTCGCTCGCTAAAACTCGCGGCCGAGCTGCCCCCTTCCCCCTTCCCCCGAAGATCAAGAGAGCCTGCTCATATACTACTTAAATCTGATAGTCCGGCAGAAGTTATCTTCTAATTTTGTCTCCATTATCGTTCCAGGTCCACAAAAAACCCAATGGCCAAGTAATCTTGAAACTGGCCGATTTCGGTTTAGCTATGGTGGTGAAATCACCAATATTCACCGTGTGTGGTACTCCGACTTACGTGGCGCCCGAAATCCTGGAAGAGACTGGGTACGGGCTCAAGGTGGACATGTGGGCAGCGGGTGTGATCACGTATATCATGCTCTGTGGCTTCCCGCCATTCCGCAGCGTCAAGAAAGACCAAGATGAACTCTTCGATCTGATCATGGATGGAGACTACGAGTTCCTGTCGCCTTACTGGGATAACGTCTCCAACGATGCCAAAGATCTAATCTCGAAACTTCTTGTTGTGAATCACAGCGAGCGTTATGGCGCGGAGGAAGTATTAGCACACCCGTGGGTGAAATACAGGGCCGACTCTCTTGGCCGAGAGTTTCTAGAGGATAATCCCGCGGCGCGAAGAAAGTTCAGGGCTGCGGCTATCGCTGTGCAAGGAGCGAAGAGATTTGAAAACTTAGCCGAACAGTTTCGGCGTCAACGAGGAGAGAAAGTCATAATAACGTGACAAATTAGAATCTTATTTATTTCTTCTTGGAATTAAAAAAACTTTTCAAAGGCGCAATACTCTTAGATTTGGTGATTAAAATAAGAAGATATTTGGAATCGTCTACGAGCTCTTCGGTGAGTAATTCCCGCCCGGTCATCAAAAGCTAAAAGCGGCAAACCAAACAACAAACGTAAATCACCACTGTTTTTCAATTGAAAACAATTTCCAGGACACATTTCACGTGAATAACTTGCGGGTCATTTTCGCGCGTGACCATTCGTCTAAGTAACACAACACAACAGTCACGCGTGTCACGTCACCTACTATAATTGTTACAGAAAGGTAGAGACAAATTAGCAGAGATTGATTTACTTGTAATGTTGTATATAGCCAAAACTTTTTTTAATATTACCATTGTCGTTGTCGTGACAGCTGTTATCAAGGGATGTTACAAAGTTTTACATTGCCACAAATACATTTCTACAATTTGTAGTATTCATACGTTCTTTCATGCTGACACAGAGGTAATCGAACGCATTTTCCTGACGTTTCTAGATCCCTTCTTGAAGAAATACTCTGGATAATTATATTTTTATACAAAATTTGTAACTTTGATTAGTGAATGATATCTTTAATATATATGAGTATAGCAACGTTATAATCGTTATGAACCGTAATTATCTTTCAGCCAAGTGCGTCGTTCGTTTCAAATGTATGCCCCAAGTCAAGGAAATGATTTTAAATTTCACTGTAAGATCATGGAGGTGATATATTTATTCAAAGATGTACATCTACTATCAATAGTCAAACTGAACATATCACGAAAAGTAATTTGATAAGAAAACTGATTAGGCGCCTTATAATCCTTGTCAATCAACTTAGTAGAATAAAGTTTGTGTAGAATTCGAAGTAAACACTAAGTATTGGGTAATGCATGCAGAATTTAATGATTTATACAGCTAGTTTTGAGCATCGTTCAATGTATATTGTAGAATTGATAGTTGCGAAAATGAAAATTGATTAAATTATTTATTTGTAGAAAAAAAGAGAATTGTTGTGTTGGACAATTTGTAAATGATTCACTTGTGTTTTCCGGGCCAGGATACCTCCACGGTGGGGGTTGGAGCGGGTAAAAAAAGCTAAGATTTCCAAGAAAGATCGAGATATTTCTGGGAAAGATTGAAGCGAAGCGAATCTGCTGGGAAGGTAGTCTCTAATTTTTCTATGTTGCTTCTACAGAGGGTCAGAAAGGGTTTAGCAAGGCTTGGCACAATTTTATCGACAACGACGCAACACATGCTTAGCCAGGGCCTCGGCCTGGCTAAGGTCTTATGCATGATTACTTCATATGCTTAAAATTCACCACCAAGCCTCGTTTACGCGAATTAGTTATGTTTTTAACCCTCTGCCACCTTCCTCCAGTTTTTTATGTGGGTATTCTTTTCATCTTTACCGCTTCGGGGAATTCGGAAAACTAGCCAGCCTGTGACTACATATTGTACATAAGGGTTATTTCCAGGCATGCCGTATGTAGCAGGACAGGGCCATAGGCAGGAGGGGGTGGGGGAGTGAACGATGGGTGCGTCTGCACCCCCTTACGCGCCGCAAAGGTCCGCTTAATCTGAGAGTGAGGATTAAAATGACTCTAAGAATGCAGGAAATATGGACTTCAACAACTTGAGTTTTCAAAATTTCCCGGGGAAAACTACCCCCGGATCGCAACTAGACGCTCTCGCTTTCGGCGCTCGCAACCACCCAAGCAAATCCTGCCTACGGCCCTGCAGGAAAACATACGTGGCAGGTGCACCAGCAATAAGCTATATTATCACACGGCTAAGGTAGTCAGAGGGCCAAAAACTTGAGTCGACTAATCCGATTGTTTAATTGATGGTTTGTTATTTTCTAAGTATTGCCGGGTGCCGTCCCGAACGATTGTTCTGTCAAGACCTCGGCTGGTATTTACTCGATAAATAAAATGTATGTACTGATGTCGTACCAGCCAGTGGCGGATCCGGACCTTCGCATAAGGGGCCCCCCGCTTTTGACTATGAACAGATGAATGTTGAATTCTGCGAAGATAATTCCGGCAGATCAGAGAAAATGCGCTGTCTCCCAGAGGTGTAGGAGGGGGGGGGGGGGGGGGGGGGGCGGACAGACCAGAAAGGATCTCTTTTTTAAATTTGAAAGTGCAAAAAAAGGTAGCTATTTTGCACTTCTCGTGATACCGCTTCTTAGCGCGAAAAAGGTAGACATTTTCTGCTCACGTTTTCTTTCACAAAAGTGCAAAAAAACGAAGTAGTCGGCAATATTAACGTAAGACGATTTTTATACGAAAGTATAAAATACCCACTAAGTTTGAAAAACAAAGGTAGCGTCTTTTTTCATATCACTTGATAGCAATGCAGGTAATAAAAAGATACCAACTTTGTGCTTTGTTTCATAGAAGAACCAGGCGTGAACCTGGTTTTTGTGTTGTTGTTTTTTTTTTATGCTATCGGAATTCACCGTTTTATGAAAAAGTAGAATTGCCGGAACCTTTCACTGATTTCGAACGACCAGTAAGTCTCATAGCAATACAAACAATTGGCTCGGTGCCGTTGTCCCGGCCGGCCGGAGCCTTGAGAAATTCAAGCGGGAAGAAGAGAGACCCTGGAAACTAAGTTTGGTGTCGCAACGGTATAAAATCTTTGCTTTACATGAAGTGCCTACCGAACCTTTGCCGGAGCATGGCGGGTTGTGCGAAGGAGAGTTTCGTGCACGTGGAGGAGAACGAGAAACAACACGGCGTGGTTTTCGAAGATTTCAAAGACGAGTTGCTTCACAGACTAAACGAGCTTAGAGAAACTAACGTTCTCTGCGACGCGACTATCCGAGCTCAAGAACAGGACTTCCCAGCTCATAAATGTGTGCTATCTGCTGCAAGCCCTTACTTCCGGGCTATGTTTACCAGTGAACTGAAAGAAAAGGAAAGCAATCTTGTAGAGTTGCAGGATGTCAAATCGACGACGATTAGCGATGTCCTTCAATTTATCTACACTGGTAAAGCAAGCATCGATTCTTCTAACGCACAAGATTTAGTGATGATGGCCGACTACTTGATCATACCAAATTTGAAAACGAAAGCGTCACCTTTCTTGGAGAACTCACTTAGTGCTTCCAATTGCTTGGCTTTAGAGTCGTTCGCTTCTCAGTATAACTGTGAGTCACTAAAGCAAGTTGCTGTCGCTTTTAAATTTAAAAATTTCTTAGCCGTCGCGCAATCCGAAGATTTCAGAGCGCTTGATTCAGAGAAAGTCAAGGAATTGATTTGCAAGGATGAGATAAACGTCTCAAAAGAAGAGGAAGTGTATGAAGCAGTGCTTGCTTGGGTCAAACATGACTTGCCATCGAGGGAATGTTTACTTCCTGAACTGCTGAAATGCATTAGACTGTTCTCAATGTCAAAGTACACTCTACGAAAAATTCTTGATGAAGAGTTGGTCAATAAGAGCCTTGCTTGCACAAGGGTGGTGCAGGATTCACTGGATGTCTTTTTGTTTCCAGACCGTTTCCAAGACATGTCGCTTAAGCCTCGCCTGTCTTTAGATAGATATGAACAAGTGGTGGTACTCACTGGTGGAATATCGGGATCTAGTATCAAGAGGGACACTCAGTGTTTTGTTCCCTCTACCATGACATGGGTATCCCTACCCATGATGCCCTACCCTCGTAGTCATCATGGTGCTGCAGTGTGTGGTGGATTGTTGTACACACTGGGTGGGACAAAATCATTGCCAATGTGTTGTTTCAACCCGAAGCTAAGTAAATGGAGCTCCCATGACATTAAATTAAATCGAAAAGAGTGTTCAGTAACATCTTTTCGTGAAGAGCTGTTTGTGATTGGTGGACTTGGTTCTTGGTGTGATGTTCAAATTTACAATCCAATTCTTGAAAAATGGAGGCAAGGAGCATCAATGGAAACCCGTCGTGCTGGTCATAGTTCAGTTGTACTGCAAGAATGTATTTACGTCATTGCTGGTCATGATGGTGAAGGCTGTCATAACAGCGTGGAGTGTTATAATCCATTAACTGACCAATGGAGCAAAGTTTCAAATATCTTTAAAGCACGGAGGTTTGCTTCTGCTTCTGCAGCTGCTGAAAAAGTTGTTTTAGTTGGAGGATTTGGTGACATGAGCATTACAACTATAGAACCCTCCTGTGAAATCTTTGAACCAAGTATAAATCAATGGAGCCTTGTCTCAAGGCCTGGTAGGCCTCGTGCTGCTCATTGTGCTGTGAGTTTGGATGATGTTGTTTATTTGTTTGGAGGAGAAAACGAAACTACACTTGAAATTTCTGTGGAGTTTTTTGATATTAAAAGTAATGAATGGCATAAAATTGGCTTTATGCCAAG